>CM066032.1:1605089946-1606289946 GCA_033557465.1 Ichthyophis bannanicus
TGGTGGTGGCGGTGGGTGTGCATAAAAACTCTGCAGTATGGCACGTATCCCATCCAGGGGCCACAAACAATTCTTTCAAGTGGCATGTCCCTGGATATTCCTGCCCGGCAAAGTGGCAAATCTACAAGCGTGTTGGCATTCGATAGGGACTGGCGCACAGCGCCCAATTTCACGGGACAGCTGCCTTTGAGGGGGGAAGCCAAGTGGTGGTGTGTGATATACATTCCAAGAAAAAACCACACCAAAACAAGATGGACTCCATAATAAAAACATGCTTGTCAGTGTGGAACTGTACAAAAAAAACTATAGTCAATGCACGCGGATATGGTTTATGAACACGCAATGTCAGAAAGGGTGTATGTCAATGGCCCCACCACACAGCACGATGGTTGATCTATGTTGATCGTGGTTGGCACACAAACAGGGATACACAGGTTTTGCCAAACAGCACACCCCCACGTGCTGCAGATAGAGTTGGAATAGGGCTGTGGGGACACCTAGGCCCAACACATGGTCCAGTTGGTGCAGTGTGGCGGAGGCGTGTTCGATGGACAAGGGAAAAACACCACATGTGGGTACGTCGTTGCTGCATGAGAGAATAGAATGTGCACAGCCAACCCATGTGGGGAGGCATCAATTTTGGGGGGGGATACAAAACAGCAGGGACAGGGTACAGGTGTAGCGCCATTGACTATGGAGGGATTGGGGTTCGTGCAGCAGGATCACATCCCGTACATGGGCAGGTCCACCAATGCCACATGTGTCTGACGGCAGAGGGGTCAACATACACCCAGTGGTGAAGGACCTGGGGTCAGATAACAGTGCATGTACACCTTGGTACACATGTGGAGGATGCACAAACGTGCATGGAGAGGACCAGATGGTGCAGCACAGGGTGACACAACGCAAAAATGGCGACTACAGGGTCATGCTGCGAATGCAACAGCATGTGGTGAGCCCTCGGGAGGAGTGAGTCACAGAGATAGGGGGGGGCCCTCCCTTAATGTATTTTGGCAGCAGGGGTGCCACCTGTGAGCTGTCTAGTCCATCAGGACCCAGCATGGGGCACCAGATAACCTGTGTGATCCGGGGGGGTTCATCACAAACCATGCATTGTGCACCTCAGTGTCACATATACATGAACGGGACATGTTGCGAGCCCTGTCTGTATGTCCACCAGCCTAACGTAATTGTGGACATACATGCTGCCTCCAGGGACCTGTAAGCCTCCCAAACCATGGGTACAGGATCCTAGACCGTGTCCTGTCTGTACATCGTGCTATATGTGTGTCTGATGTTCATTCCAACTGAAAAGTGTCATGTGGTAGGAGTGGTCTACACCTGGTGATGCAGACCGTAGGGGATGGGGTCTGTGTGACGGTGCATGACAGACATGTATGTTTATTTACTTATTTTTTTGAATTACTTTAAAACGTTTATATACCGCGCTATTTGTTATCATGCGGTTTACATACAACAAGGGTGCACAGTCAGAAGCCTGTTCTGTGCTTACATTGTAACAGGAGTTTAAACTTGGAACATACATTGTAACAGGAGCATAAACCTGGAGCAACAGGGGAACTATAAACATATGTACAAAATATAATTAGATTTGGATTGTATATACAGGAGGTCTAAGGCGGGTTCAAGATACTTGTGACAGGGTGCGGTTTGTAGGACATTGGCAGGTGGGTGAGATGAGGTGGGGTGGATGCATGAGCAAAGTGAAGTAGGAAGATGTGGTGTTTCATTGCCTTACGGAACTGCATAAGGCCTTTGATGGATCTACTTTCAGGTGGAAGTTCGTACCAACATTTTGGGGCATAGAAGGCGAATGTCCGTTTCTTGGGTCTAGGTATGTCATCTCTGATTCCCCATGGCCCCATGTGACAGTTAACATGAGTAGTTACTGGGCCACGGCTGGGCTACAGTGCTGAAGCTCAGTTGTGCAAGTGCTATGCTATTCGTGGGGTATTGTCACACAACATGATGCAGCTGAAACTGCATACCTAGTAGGTCTGCATCCATAGGTGTACACTCACCCTAGGCCTCAATGTTCCCTCTAATTGTCTGTAGGCTGTGTGCGCATAACATATCAGCTGTGCAGCTTTTGCAGCAAGGTTCAATTGTTGTGCGCCACATAACGACACTCGGAGTTATATACTTTAAGATTTGACTACACGTCAGCATACAGTATGTACACCACATTGATTTTAATTAAATGAAATGAATATGGACAATTACTAAATGAAGCGGAATATGTCTAGTAATTACAATCCCAACTTTTAACTTTTAAGGACGACTATGTTGTTTTCTATCAGAATCAGGACCATACGTTTTGTGCGCTCTGCTGTAAAGTATGTGCGCTCACTCGGCGAGGTGTGTGCGCGTGCACACGCGCACAGCTTAGAGGGAACAGTGCCTAGGCTGTTATGGTGTGTGTCACATTAACATCCGCTAACATACGTCGTAACATTGCTTGTTGGGCAAATGTATCCCGTCTACTGGAGACACACATGTGACAGCTTTGGACGGTATATTGTCCACATCCAGCACAGACACACCCCACACAGAGAGTAGTGGGTTGTGCGTTGTGCCTGTCACGTTCCGTTTTTACCAGTGGTCCCTCTCAGCTGTGCACATGTGTGTGCGCACACGACTTGCCGAGCAATCACACTACTGTATGACATAGCCCACGGAGAGAAGGTATGTGAGTCAGCTCAACAGCAACAACTACGTGCTCAGATGTCTAGATGTGTGTGTAGGTATGGTTTGCACAGGTTATACCATAGTTTGTACTGCATGCATTGTGCTGCACATACTGCATCCGGACATGTACTCCACAGGTAGGTTGTGTACACCCCATTGCCTCTCTGTGGTGTGTAACACATTAACATTAATGCCATGGGATGCACAGCTGATATCTAATGGGCACACTGCATACAGAACATTGGGGGTGACATTGCTTCTCACCCACCTTCTGCATCCTGCCGTGAGGATGTTGCATGGGCTCTGAGCTCCCCCATGAGGTCATCCTCGACCACATCATCCTGCTGTGGTGGTAGGCCGGTACCTGTTCGACTAGACACCATTGGTGGGTAGGTGCTCATCTGTGGCTGCAGGGGACTCTCCCCGGAACATGGGCGTGCCACCGACATTACAGGCTCCGCCTCCTCCTCCTCCCCCTCCAGGATGTGAGGGACGGCCACATCATCCCCCTCCTCCGCACCCTCCTCGTCCACCGCACCCTCCTCCGCATGTGTCAGCATGGTGCTGTAGTCACCTGTATTGTGGGCAAACACAGATAGCACACATATGTTTACGCACTACAGCTATGTACACGTGTGTGCTGCAGACAACACATACCTGATGGTGTGGGGACCCAGCATGTGTGCTGCATACAGGGCCCCCTACACACCCCCATACCTGTCTGTAGCCAACATGTACCTGCCCCAGGGGAACAGGTGTGTGTTTTAGGTCCGCACACCTAGTTTGTTTCCCATGCCTCAGCTACAGCTATAATTGTGCAGTGATCCCCCATGCCGTCTGTCACCCCATCTGGCCAACATCTGTCCACTCACGGCTGCTCCTTTCTCACACTTCCACCTGTATTTTCTACCCCGTGTTTGATTGTGCATGCCATTGAGCAGGCCATATGTCCCTGGGACATACTGTGAGCATACTGCTACATGTGTCTGGCAGTGACCTACTGTGCATCGAGCAGCTAATGTAAAGCATCTTGTGCCCATTGACAGGCACATGTATCAATGTGCGTATGGTATGTCACATAAACATGCACCCCTCACAGGCCAATGCTATATTACAGGGGATGAGGAGCACTGTTGGGGGGGGGTAGGTAAGGGCCTGGTACAAGTGGAGATGTTTTTGACAGGTAAGGGTCATGAGGGGATGAGGGACACATGTTGATTGTGTCCCTGCAGCATGGCAGGCAAACAGTGTGACGCCAGACAATACAAAGGCGTGTGGAGCTCTGAGGGACAGACACATATTATCTTTAGAGACATATGTCATTGTCCCAACACAGGCCATGTTTCCGTGACGTCCACAGGGGCTGAGGGTCGACAACACATCTGCCGTTATCGCATCCGCAACCGTGTATTACTACACCTTGCCAATGCATTGTCATATGCCGGCGACAGGGAAGGTCCCCATACAGTATGCTGTTCTTGGGGGACTGCTGTAATGCCAGGCGTACATACAATGCTGTGGAGACCGCTTTTACCGCCATTCACTGTGCTATCCACAGCCTTTACAACAACGTCACATATGTCCACATCTTTTCTACCTTGCTCAGATGTACGTGTGCGGTGAGGGAGGGTGATAGCACAGTTATAGATTTAACGGATTATGTGATCTGCATTGCCTCTACGCCTGCCATATCTTCAGTCACCAACTGCTCCATGATGTAGGTGAACCGTTCCGTTCGACCGCTGTTAAAGGTTTGTGGCCAGGGTGTAGGTGTACATGTATGAATGAGGTGGAGGAGCACATGTCAGGGACACGTACTGCCCCTGCGGCTGCCAGCACAACCAAGCATATGTTGGGTACGTGGCATTTGTGTTTGCCACAACTATGTATTTGTCCTACAGGTCTCCCAGAGTCTTTGTATTGGCTTGATGTTACCTTTGGGGTGCGCGTGTGTGTTTGTGTTGGACAGGAGTGTGCAGGGGTACAGCACAGACCTCTGACACCAGCATGGGTACATGATGGGGCTTGGTAGAGATTTATGGGGGTGCATGTGCAAATGTCTGCCATCTACACAATGGCTATTTCACCAAGGTATGGAGAGGTGAAATATATGCGTAGCATACGTACCTGCATGCGGATCTGCTGTATCCAGGGCCACAGGAAGGCCATATGTGTATATCGGCCCAAGCCTGTCTGCAAGCTGCTGCTCTAGGGGCGTGAGCATGGATGGTAGGGGGCCCCCTCCACCTGTGCCACTGGCATGCTGTCGTTCTGCACACAGGTGCTGGCGCACCCCTCTTTTGATATCAGAATACCTCTTCTTTAGACAGTCAATGTCCCGCAGGGGCCTCCTACCTCGGCAACTGCTCTGCGTATCTCCTCCCACACCGCATTACGGCCTGCTGTACTTGTGCGGCTGCTCTGCCTCCCAAACAGAGCCTCATAGTTCTCGAGGACCGTAGCGAGGAGGTTGTGGTTCTCAGAATCTGAGAACCGTGTGGCCCTCCTCCTCTGGGTCTCAGGTACAGGGGCCCTTTTCCTCTTCCCAGTGTGGCGGCTGGGTGCAGCCTGGCCCTGTGTTGATGGCCCTGCGTCTGGCTCAGCCGCCATAGCCCCTGCCTCCTGCGCAACTGGTTGCCGCACCTCCTGCACTCCCTCACCCTCCCTTTCCCTCATCCTTTCTCTGTCACTCTCTCTATCACTCCCTCTATCCCTCTCCCTCTCCCTCTCTCTCTCCCTCTCTCCCACCCTCCCTCTATCCCTCTCAATGTCCCTCTCTCTCTCCCTCACTCTCACCCTCACCGTGCCACTTCCACTCTCCCTATGGCTCTCACTCTCCCCCTGCCGCTCCATCGCCCTCCTCTCCCCACTCCCCTGGCCACACGCAACCTCACCTCACCTCACCCCTTCTCCCTCTCCTACGCCACACACGTCACAGACAAAACAGATGTGAGCACAATACTACAAACACAACACAATAAACTGAACAGTACACACCACAATACAGAGACAATTGACGACACTCCACTACACTGACACCTGCTCCAATACCTCCTGCTCTCACACTTCGCTATCCTACCTCTCACTCCTCACTCATCCCTCAACGTGCAACAGGCGCGCAGGGTGATTTATACGTTTTAGACGGTTACCTACATTGCGCATGTGCAACTGTGCCACGGCGATGCTTGTGCGCGGCGCGTATGTGACATTGCGCATGGGCGTGCGTTGGTGGATGTGTGTGTGCGCGATACGCATGTGCAGCTGTTAGCGCATGTGCGTTTGAGTGCGTGTGACGTCACGCACGTGACGCATACGCACAGGCGACGCATACGCCCATGCGTAACGAGTTGCACATGCGCGCCGCCCACAGACAGACGCCCATGCGTAAGGGGTTGCACATGCGCGCAACACACACACAGACGCAAATTAGGGCATTGCTGCACATGCGCGCCGCGCACGGCCATAACCGCGCATGCGCAAGGTACGTACAACATAACCTGGATAAATATGACTGCAGATTAGGTCCACATTGAGGGTTGTTTCGTAGGCGCGGTGTATGTTGGTTGTGAGTTACAGGGAGAGAAAGGCAGCTGTAGTGTATTGGATTCTGTGTGTCTGTATGGTATTGTTCTGTATTTCTCCGTTTACTGTGCTGTATTGTGTGGATCTAGTCTTGTGTGTTGTCTGCTGTAGTTGTGCTGTACGTTACATTGTATTGTGCTGTTTTGTGTGTCTCCTTTCATGTGTGGGTTGTAAGGTGTCCAGTGTTTAGGCAGGTGTGGGTGTGTTTTTGTGTGTGTGTTTGTGTGTGTCTGTAGTTCATGGCAGCTGTTTATGTTGCTGCATGTGCCCTGAGACATGGGCGGATGCTGCGGTTGCAGGACAGGGGAGATGGTGCCCATGGGGCTGAGGCACAGGGCATGGGTGTGGACCCGCAGCAACTCAGACCTGCAGCTGTGGGGGTGGTCCACACAGGTGCGGTGCGTGGACGACGCAGACGGCGTGCTGAGGTGCAGGCTCGGCAGCCTTGCCTCTACAGGCCCAGAGCCCAGCTCCAGGGCATGCGTGAGGACCTGGTCATCTCCCTGTACCGACTGAGCACAAGGGCTATTCGGGAGCTCTATGAGGATCTGCGACCTGACCTCGAGCCCCTGACTGATCGGTCACATGCCATACCAGGTTTAGTCAAGCTCCTTGCTGCCTTACATTTCTTTGCCTCTGGCTGTTTCCAGTCATCTGTGGCTGCAGTGGGTGGCATGAGCCGCCCCACCTTCTCACGCTGTCTCCACCAAGTACTGCGTGCCATGGTCAGCCGGGTGGGGAATTACATAGCCGTTCCTCACATTGGGCAACAGTGGGGGACCCTGAACCAGGCCTTTGAGGCGTTAGCTGGGATACCACACGTGATGGGAGCTATTGATTGCACACATGTTGCCCTGGTCCCGCCTAGAGACAGGGAGGTGGTGTTCCGCAACCGCAAACACTACCATTCCCTGAATGTTCAGGTTGTATGTGATGCTAATCTGCATATTCTGAATGTGGTCCCGCGGTTTGCAGGGTCCACCCATGACTCCTATATCCTGCATCACTCAGCACTGTTCAGGCAATTTGAGGAGGGACAATATGGGGACTGTATATTGCTGGGTGAGTATTTCCATCTAACCTATTATGTGCTGCATATATGTATTGGTTTATGTAACATCTGTTATATAGGGCGCTGTTTGCCAGCTTTGCATTTGAAAACGTACCTCACGTTCAAAGACATATGACTGTTATGTGTTTACATTGTTACAGGAGTGTATATGTGGATTAACAGGGGACCTAATTTGCATTGAGACATCAGGATTGTGATACGGTTTGATCATACCCTGCTCATGTTGTTCTGGGAACTAAGCTCAGGTGCAGATGTGTGTCCTGTTGGTGGATTGGTACTAGTGTGTGTGTGTGACATCTGCCCACATGTGGGGGGGGGGGAAGGTTGCTGCCCTTCACACACACCTGTGATGGCGGCTCATTTTCTGGTCCTTTTGTTATTTCATGTAACGTTTATGTTCTGGACAATCCATACACCTAACCCTTGTCATGTGTGTGTGAGGTCCACACACTCACTCAGTACTGGGTTGTCACCCCGGGGGTCGCGTATATACTGGGGGGGGGGGGGACTACATATGATGGGTTTCCCTGACCTTTGCATCTGCGAGTACAGTTTTGCATATGGATGGTCATGCATTTGGCCTGTTTCACCGCAGGAGAGATACCTTTGGCCACTGCAGATGTGTGGGACATAGGCGACGTTGTATGTGCTGATCCTAATGTTGTTGAGCATTGTGGACAGGTGACAGCAGGGGCAAGGGACTACATGGGTGATTACAGAGAGGTATTGGTCGCACATACCCAGGTAGGTGCTCTGCCTCTGTCCATGTGATTGGTGCAAGCTCATGTGGGCTACGGTGTGCACTTCTGTGGTCCACAGTTTAAAAAGGTTCAGAACATGATGGGGACAGTGCAGAGGGTGGCTACTGGAAGGATAGGTGATTAGCAGGAACCAGCATATGGAGTCAATATGCTCATATTTGAGATGTGGACCTTGGAGGACAGGGGGTATAGCGGTGATGTGGTTGTGACCTTGTCAGACCTCCCTGGCATACATGGTCTGGGTGCGAGGCTCCATCGGATTACATCACAGTTTTGGGTTGTGTACATTGCTGACATATACGTTGAACAGGTGATATGTGCATTGGTGGTATAGTCTAACGTTGGAGGTGGTCGAGATGAGGACAGGAACTGCAGTACAATACGCATGTGCCACACATAGAGGATTTCTATAGGTACAACTGGGACTGGTTTTTTTATGGCAGTATGTACAGGCTCCATAGGCCATGTTTACCATTTATATCAACATATGTATATGTTTCACAAATGCATAGTTGGTGTGTCATATATGTCTGTCAGGATGTGTTCTGCATTTGTTTCGCACGTCCATACCTGTGTACATGAGAGGTAACATGCACTCATGCATTGACATGCAACATTTCTTTCTGCAGGTGATGCAGGGTATGGGTGTCGCCCCTGGCTGCTGACCCCTGTGCGTCATCCACGGACACATGCAGAGCGGAGGTACAATGAGGCCCACACCTCCAGCCGCTCTGTCATAGAGCGCACCTTTGGCGTGTTGAAAAGTCGCTTCAGGTGTCTGGATAGGACAGGCGGGGCCTTACAATATAGACCTATGACTGTGGCAGAGATTATCATTGCCTGTTGCATCCTGCACAACATTGCTCTCAGGCACAATATTCCTGCAGAGATTAATGAGGATCTGGATGATGATCCACCATGCCCCCCTGTACGTGCCAGTGGTGACACACAAGAGGGCACAGCGGTCAGGCGGAGGTTGATTGCAGAGATCTTCTCTGGTACGTATTGCATATATTCCCACATATGTGCTGTTCTGTGTGTGTGATGGTCATAAAGGTTTTTGTGTCGGAACATATCACCTTCAGGTGCAACACTGCATTGTCATTCAACTTAACATCCCACGGTCACATATAGCCATGCGTGTGTGACCAACAATGTGGCCGCGGCACAACAGCAGCTGTTGGTGTATTATGTGTGTGGGTGTTGCTACACCTTTCAGATACTTTGTGGGTCACATTCCCAGTTAGTTGGTGGTGGTGATAGCAGTTGCTGTGAAAAGAAGAGTTCGTTGGTTTCATGGTCGGGATGGAGCACGGTGGCAGGCATATGTTGCGGTAGTCACAGTGGGAGGGATGACCCTGTTTGTGGACAGTTCCCCTGCGGGGTATTTGTTTCTATTGTACACCTTTTGTCCACTTGTGTGGGTGTTATGCTTGTGTGAGCTGGCTATGTGTGTATGTTGGCTAGGTGTGGTGACACATGTCATACATAGCACAGAGCACATGCTTATGACTGCTTTCCAATGATGTTATTAATTATGTGCGACGGTTGTTAATGCAACCCCACAGTGTGCCCTGATGTATACCTTATCACATAGCCTTGACATGGATGTGTGGCAGGAGGGGGACCTGCGCTGTGTGCAGCCAGGAGGCCATATCATTGATAGCAGCTGTATTGTGGAGTGGCCAGTCAGTGCATTGTTGCATATGTACACACATACAGAGGTGATGGACGTCAGATCAGCAAAGGGTGGGTTACAGTAGCCAAGTGGTACGCTGCATGTGTGTGTGTATATTCAGTTTAGAGGTTGTCCATGAGGAACATGGCATGTGTAGCCGATGCTATCTCAACATATGCCACATTGCTGGATGTGTCATCAGACTCTGGGATTTGTATGCAGAGGATATGGTAAGGGCTGTTATTGTAGCTGACTTTGAATGGAGGTTTGGACATGTTCCTGCAGGACAGGTTAATAGACCACTATAGAAGTAGCTACCCCGGATAATCGGTGCTTGACACAGTACAGGTATTGTGGGACCTGTGTCTTTTGGGGATACAGCTAGGTACGTATGACCTAGATTGGCCACTGTTGGATACAGGATACTGTGATGTCTGCTGCTCGGAAAAACCCAGTATGACGTATTGCATATCTTACATGCTGTGGATGTGTGTAGGGCAGGATAGCACAGTCCACATCAGCAAGTACCTTACGGACCTTGCAAGGGATGTTACGTCCACATACACACAGACACCTAGATGACAGTTATTTGGTTATGGTGCACATATAGGCCATCCATGGTTTGACATTCGCACTCTCACACAGTGGGATGACATGCAGCCATTATGGTCAGGTCACAGGCAGACATGGGGGTGTGGTTTTACAGACGTGGCGCTGACATTGCCATCTATTTGAGCGCATCATCAGCACACAGCTGTCAATAATATTTGGGGTGTGTGAGGTACACTGCAGGATATGTCTTTGGCCAATGGATACAGGAGGTGTTACTGCATATCTCCATGTGTTACAGCAATGTACAGTGGGGTAACATAGAACAGTGGAAGGGCAGTACACACGGAGAGGGGGTATTGGTGGCAACATGGGGGAGACAGCCTGATATTGTGACCTTGGGATGGGCCATAGACATGGGGGAGCAAACACCTATCTTGACCAGTGTGTACAACAACAGAGTGGTGAGGGAGATGACAGGGGGATTGGGGTTACCTTTATATAGCAACGGACACTTCCGTGCTGCCTCTCCCATGTCACAGTTCCGTACAGTGTGATAGTGCACAGCCAGTCCATAGGTCATGTTGTGGGGTGTGACAGCTGGGGGACAGAGAGGTGCAGTGTGTGTTTCACACCTTGGACATGAAATATGTTTGTTTCTCTTGTGTTTTCCACTGCACAGGACATACTTTGTGAGGAAGCTGTTTCTGTGGTGCAGTGCCACCTGACTGGACAGCAGCCACGATGCTGCGGTCCGGGGTACTTGGATCTACAGCTACATTGTGCCTGCAGTCATGGGCCCAACATGTCGTATGGTATGTGTCATACTGTGCAGATGTTGTGGTGGTTTTATTTCCTTAGGCCTCCCTTACCTATTTATCTCGCTGTTGTCAGACATATCCCTATGTGTTTGTGTACAGTATGTCTTCTGCAAAACTGTTTATGGCATTTGTACGACATAGCTACATGTGTATGTGTTTTCGTCTGACTTACAGGAAAATGCACTTGCTGCCTCCCCAACACTGTTATCTCAGCCATCACCGGGGTATCAGGGCAGGTCACTGCGCCTTTATGTCCACAAGTTGCCAGTTGTGCACATACATGCCATGTATCACAGCTGTCCCGCAGACCGACGCATACTGTGTGGGTGCATGTTTATGCGTTGACTGTGTGCTGATGCAGTGTCCAGTCATGGTACATTATCATGTGCTGTGAGGGGTGGGAGCACCTGGGGGGCAGTGGTGACTGTGCTACCTGTACCGTAGTGCTGTTTACATTGTCAACATTCTCAACATGTGGTGTGCGTTGTGAGCATAACTGTGTATTGTGTTCAGAGGGACCACTGTTGAGCAACCTTTTTTTATTTCAGGTATCGGCATGATGTGGACATGCATCAACAGTGACTTGACATGGTGATTCTACCTGTTTGGCTGACATTGTCTCCCTTCACTGGTACCTGATGTGGCTGTGGAGTCGCTCAAGGGATCGATGACGTACACATAATGCACACACAGGGTATGTTGGACCTTTGTTATTTGGGGGTACATGTGGCTGTACCTGTTGATGAGTTACTGTTTGTCTCATGTACATGTCATGGTGCCTGTCTATGCACACGAACAGATGCATATAGTGTGTAGCAGTGTGACATGGATATGGACATGCCCATATCCATGTGACACCCATTCTGCATTGACATTTGATGTGTCAACAATATGCATATTATTTCATGTTCATATTATGTCATGTTTGCCTTTTCATCCGTTTCATCTGTATTTTCACAGGTGCGATTCTCTGCAATTTGTGTTGTTTGTACAAGGTGTCCAACACGACCATACGTATCCTCTCCTGACACAGGACAGAGGGCATCCCGGACACATTTCCTACAGTGCATCTGGCGTCGCCATCACACACCTTTTGGGGAACAGACCACCATGGAATTGTTTCTGGGGAATGGTGCCATTGGATGTTTGACTTATGCGAGTGGAACACATGCCTGTGATGGACAGTATTGCTTTTGGACCACTGCTTTGGCCATGACGGACCTGTACACCACACTGTTTCTGCCATTCTGGGGCTGGGGGTCCTGCGCATTGCAGGGGACACAGATGAACTTTCACGGACTGTGGCATATTGGAATGTGACACTTGGCTATGCAAGCCCAGGGTTGCATGGAGACGTTTGACCTCACCTGTTGGATTACAGATACACCTTGCTTTTTGGACGCTGGGTGTAGCAGGGACTGACATTGTCAGTGTATGTTGTACATTCCTCCCCAGTTGTGTAGTTGTTGTGGGTTGGCCATGTGTGTGACATGGCACCCAGGATACGGTCATCTGTTAGTTTCAACTCGAGCATACAGCCATGTTAGTGGCATGGGGGTGACGATGGAGCGGTCATATTATCTATGTCCACCTGCCCTCCACCTGAACATGATACCGTTTTTCCCACACCAACCCTTTCATGCCCAACAACATCATTGATTGATGTTTGCAATGGGCAAGGGTGTTTACATGTATGAGTGGCATCACTGTATCATGTTGGTATACGGATGGTGCTTGTGGTTCTGACTGCTTATGTTTGTTAACCACAGCATGTGGACCTATGGCTTTTGTGTAGTTCACTGTAGGATGTTTGGCCATCATGTCCATCTTAACATGCTGGTCATTGTGTTTGCTTACTGCACAGACGTGACACTCTGCATGTATGTACACACCTTACATTGCACATCTGTACGGTCCTGTTTATCCGCCGCGGTAATGACACTCTCATTGCGCCATTATATTTGGTGTGTGGCATTGTGGGTGTCCATTGCCCTCCTTCAATTGTGCATTCCATGTACCGTGTTATATGTGTCCACACACTGTCTAACCAACAAACACTGGAAGGGGCACTCCTGCATGGTGTTATCTCTGGAGCTTTCTGCAGGTTGTTTTGTTTGTATTCGCTCTGGGTTCATGTGCCTCTGCGACCTGTTAGCATATACTCATTGTGCTGGTGATGATTGCTGTGATCTACATTATCGCATTTCTGATTCCTAGATCAGGCATTAGGTGAGAGGTTGCACATTACGTTCAGGTGTTATTTTCACTTGACATCATATGATGTTTTCATTTGTGAGCCTCCTGTGTTGCCTGATGGCTATGTTGCGAGGGACAGGTGATGTGTTTTGGGTCCTCATCCAGCAACGCCTACGGTTTTCATGCACTCATATGTGCGTGACACATTTGAGGGATGCAGCAGCAGGTGGGGGGTGGGGACCTGATGGCCAGTGCATAGCGTGCACCTATTGCACATTATATCTCGTGCCCTTCACTTACAGTCAATGAAGTGACCTTTCTGTGGGATGTGGGTTGGTGCCATGCTAAATGTGTTTCTGTCTCTCACCAGGGCTGCACTCACCTTGATATTATGATAACACGGTCTACAGTGTCTGTGAGGGGTGACCCAAATAAAGATATGTATTTGACACACATCTGTCTCTTTTGCTCCTTGATCATGGTGACACACATGCAATGCAATGTGTGCCTTCGAGTCGGTCCTGACCTGACTCCCTGTGACCGTGAAACTCCAGGGTGTTCTGGTCAATGTCAGTTTTCTGGTCATTCGTCCACGGTAATGGGGGGTTACGTGACATGCCCAAGGCCACAAGGAGTGCTAGTGTGAATCGGGCCCTGGTTACTTGATGTCCACAACAGGTTTATGACCAGTAGGCTACTCCTCCACTCTTTGAGCACATGTGCACTTCTATAGACTGGTTGCTGGTCATGTCCATGGCCCACCTGTGCTCACATCCTTGTCGAGTGACAGGTGTGTATATGTCACCCATTTGCAACATCAGTGGGTTTGACAGGTTCCCACATAGACCCTCCCTTTGGACTATTTGTTCTGCCTTGTACTCAGTGTGCTGTTTGTGGTAGTGGTTAGAGGCATGTGTTTTAACACAGTAGTGTGCAGGTTTGATCCCCACATGTGGTTGTTCTGTTGTTTTTCTGTTGTGCTACCTGGACCATTTGGTACCAGCAGGTTCATCAACTCTACACACACCCTTCCCTCTCTTCACTGTACAGCAAGGTGTGCACTCTGTGCTGTTTAGCCATCAGATGTTATCAGTCACATATGTCTCTTTCTTTATGGTGTTTACATGGCAGTGCACCTGGGGGTTTGGCTGTGGTTCAGCTGGTGTGTGGTACACCTGTTTTCATGTTGTGTTCTCTCCTGTCCTGTCCCAGATTGGTACCCATCTCCAGCGAGCATCCTCTGATGCCCTCAGGATTTGGTTTCCTTCCTCTTTCGCATGCTGTATGCACTGCATAACATTTCATTGTGTGTGTGTGCATGTGTCCCTGGTCCCACATACAGACTAGGTTCTGATCTGTACTCAGATGACCTGCATGTCCATTTGGTCATGATTACTGTTGGGGGTTTGCCTGTCCTGGCAGCCAGCATGCGTCTAGTGTGATGGGCTTCAGTATTTCTGTATGCAGCCTCTGCTAATGCACTGATGTTGGTGGTGTGGCCTACCAGTTGTTGCCTTGGCATTTGTGGTGGTGGTCATAGGTTTGATTCCTCTCTGTTCTCTTTGATGTGTATGCTTGTCCTGCATAGGTGGTTTCGATTTGTATGACAGTCATATATGTGCAGATTTGTGCTGCGAGAACATTGTACCCTCATCTGAGATGGGAATCATCCTTCTGCCCATCTTATGTCTCCCAGCTTTTTGGCCATCGTATCCTGACGTGCATGCTGCTACACCACGTCCTGCACTCCTACACATTCCTGCATTTCATCTCTCCCTGGTTGCCTCTCGTGTGTGTGCTCTGCATAACACTGCTACTCCACTGTCATCCTGACATTTCATCTATCCTGCCATTTCAGCCTCCTTCGCTGCACACATCTTCCCATCCTCTGTCAAACACTGACATTATAGCATGGTACATTACCATCACTCTGTTCATAGCTACAGATGGCCCCGATCACATAACCAAACAGTCACAGCACATATTTAACCACAGCTGTCTCCTTCTTACTAGCATCCTTGCTAATTTGTGTAAATAGTTTGGGTATGTTATCTTGTTCACCAATCATATATTCCATGTACATAGTTTTCCCATGTTATTCCAGGTATATGTTCCTGTTATATGTAACACCAACCAGCCTGTTGTTCAGGTCTTTCTTTTGTTCTCTGTAAACCACACTCCTACCACATAGTGACATGGACATAGATATACATAACTAAATAACTGGATATATATGTGTGTCCATTTCTCTAGCAGCCACATGGCCTGGGGCTGAGTTGTGTAGTACAGCAGCTTTGATCTACATCCTTCTATTACCTCTGCATTGTCTTTCCTTTCAGCTCTGTGCAGTGTTTGGGTTACATGTGCGTTTGGCACATACCTCTGTTGCCCCTCACATTGTGGGATGTTACTGCTCCTAGCAAATGTTTTTGGGTTCACCTATACATCCTTGGGGCATCTTATGTCACACCTTCGTTTCAGGCAGCTTATGAGATACCAACTATGGTGCCCTAGGAGTTGCCACCCTTTCCACATGGCCGCTGGGTAACATTATAACTCGCCTCTGCTGACATGGTTGTTTCTGATGTTCGTTCTGTTGCACCGTGGAGGGTGCAGTAATGTATGGCACTGGGAAGGCCTTCTTTTTAGATGGCAACACAGATTGCTGTTCAGTTGCATGCAGGGAACATACGTACCTCAGCCAACCTTATTCACTGCTGATGTTAACCCATGACCCCTGCACCATCAGTCAATCTCCTGACCATTGTGCTGCACTGCTGTTCCTTCTTGCACGTGTGCACACCTACGTAGAATTTCCATGCGTCACAATGCACAGTGCTGCCAGCACAAACAGTGCTCGTACCTTGCCCTGCCTCATACGGCACCCTATAAAGCGGCCTATAGGCAACATTGTAGGGTGCCTTGGTGGACAGTGCACTTTATAATGTACCCTCTAGGGTACCTTGTAGGGCACCTTATGCAGCACCTTATATTACAGTGCTTTGAGAGTGCATTTGCTAACAGCAGTCACTACAATAAAAGCTTAACATGCCTCCTTCAGCTATATTCATCATGACAGATAATGGCTCAGCACGCCTTACTCATTGGACACTGTGGGGGATCAAACCCCTGATGCATGCATCATTGGTGAGTGTGTTCCCCATTGTGCTGTGGCTCTGTTCACATGCTTCCACATCAGCGCGCCACCTTAGCCTCACACTATTCAAGTGCCTCGTAAGACATTAGCGCGCCGCCTATTGCTGCCCATTATTTCTATGCCTCCTAAAATTATGCCTCAGTGAGGCTGGTTAACTGGGCACTGTGGGGGATTGAACCCCTGATGCATGCATCATTGGTGAGTGTCTTCACCATTCTGCTGTGGCTCTCTTCCTGTGTTTGTCTGTTGGCGCACTGCCTTCGGCCTTCCATATTTGCAGCGCACCGCCTTCTGCCGCTCAAACCGCAAGGACTTAACAGCACATCGCCTAATGCACACAATTTGCAGCGAAAAGCATTCTGAGCCCAATATTACCAGTGCGGCGCACTCTGCCGCCCAGATATGAACAGTGTGCCACCTGTTGCTGCAAGAGGTTAGCAGGGTTCCCCTTTCTGCCGTACAGGATTCATGTGCCTTCTAGTGCACCTTTCACCATTAATGTTATTGCCTCAAGCTGGCGTTTTTGTGGTGCACAATGGGGAATTGAACCCATGGCCCCTGCACCATTGGTTAGTATCTTCACCGTTGTGCTACGGCACTGTTCCTATATGTGCCCAGCAGTGCCCCACTTAGCCTTCCCACGCGCTAATGTGGACCCGCAAATGTGCGCGCCGCGCACAGGTACGGTCATTTTTATTCCTTTTTTCTGCCTGACCCGCCCACTCCTTATATGGCACAGGCACACTAACGGGGCCCCGCACAATTTCGGTGTTTCGTAAACATGCCCCTTAAAGAGTATTTGAATGACAAACCTTTTTCAAAGAAGGGGCAGCTGTAAAACTAGAGGGCATAGTATGAAGCTGCAAGGCGGTAAACATTTGCACTGAAAGACTGATGGATGCTTGGAATGCCCTCTTGATGGAGGTGGTGGGGGAAAATATAGTGACAGTATTCAAAATGGCATGGGACAGACACAATGGGTCCTTTAAAGCAAGAGGATGAAATCAAAGCTAACTTAAATATCTTTTATACTCCAATAAACAGAGGGGGTGACTTGCATGGAGCTGCAGTTTCAACCATTCTAGTCATCTTACTGGACAAACTAGATGGACCATACTAATCTTTATCTGCCATTATATGCTATGTTACTATGAGCAATATGACCCACACTCATTGCTCCCTCACCCATGTTTGGTCCACATTTAATTCTATTCTACCGGAGTCCCTCACAAAGTCCATCATGGCCTCTTAGAAAACCACCTGTGCCTCTGATCCCATTCCTTCCTCCTGGATCCCTGTTGTTTCACTGGCCCTCCTACCACGAGTTCTATCTGTTTTGAATAACAGCTTGGTTACAGGCACTTTTCTGCAGTGCTAGAAAACCACTCTGGTATGGCCCATCCTGAAAAATCCCTCCCTGGATACCGTCTCTCCTGCGCATTATCAATCTGTCTCTAATCTCCGTTCATAAATCAATGATTTTAGAAAAACTGGTCTTTGCATAACTAAGTGAGCATCTTGAGAAAACTAACTTCCCTCACCTGCAACAATTCGGATTCCATGCTGGACACAGCACTGAAACCATTTTGCTCTCTGTCCTTAGTGAAACTCGAGAATCCATTGACAAGGGCAACATGTCCCTAGCCATCTCCCTTGACCTTTCCTCAACTTTTGATTTGGTTAACCATTCAATCTTACTCTCCCAGCTGCAATATGCTGGTCTCCATGATATTGTCCTACAGTGGTTCAACACTTTTTCTCTCCGATCACACTTATTCTGTAAATTCAGGTCCTCTACTTCCACCTACTTTTCCCTCAGTTGCGGTGTCTCCTAGGGCTCAGTCCTGACTCCCATCTTATTTAACATCTTCCTTGCCCCATTGGCTACTCTTATTCAACAACTCAGTGTCTCCACAGATGACATATTATTACTTTTTCACACACACCCAAAATCCCCCGTTTTGAACTCCCATCTTCCAGGTTGCCCTTTGGTTAAGAAATAATCATCTGAAGCTAAATGCTTCTAAAACCTCTGCCATCTGGCTAACCCATTCTTCTGAGATTCCACATCTTGCCTTTTCATATGGCCGTGCTCCCATCTCACTGACCCCTTCATTTAAATACCTTGGAGTTATTCTCGATAATGCTCTCACCTTTCACAAACAAATTAGCGCCATGGTGAAACATTCCTTCTATGTCCTCCTCCAAGTCAGATTAATTTGTTTGTTTCTTTCAGATTCCACGTTAGTTGCACTGCTCTTCTCCTTAGTCATATCTCACCTAGGTTACTGTAATGTATATGCCAGCCTCCCCAACTATCAGCTCAAACGTCTCCAAACTGTCCAAAATACAGCTATAAAATTATTGCATGATGTCTCCAAATTTAATTGTGTTACCCCTTTGTTCATCGATTTCCACTGGCTACCTATTCAATACTAGATTCAATATAAATTCCTTATCATAGTTCATAAAACACTACACACTGGTATACCCTCTTATCTCTCATCCCATATTATCCTTCATACACCTTCATATCTTCTACATTTTATCCATGCCAATCGCCTCTTTCTTACCCCACTTCCTATGCCCGATATGAATCTACCTGACACTCAGCTTTTATTTTCTTGGACCTAGCCTGTAGAATGATCTGCCTTCTGACCTCCGCCTTGAAATATCTTACCCAAAATTCAAATCACAGCTTAAGACCCACTTAATTTAACTAGCTTTTGATCTGACACCCTCACCAACACAGGACTCTGCTCCGCCCTCTCTCCCCTGATTTCTACTCTTGGACTGTCCTCCCTCCTTTCTCCCTGTTTCTATATCCCAGTTACATAGTATTATTTCCTTTGTAGTATATTTTATTGGAATTCTTTTCTCCCTATGGAAGTTTATGTACACTGCTCTGCTGATACAAAGGACGGTATATGAAATAAAAAAAAACAACATAAACCTATGCTGAGGGAAGTAGTGTTCTCAAAACACTATTGAAATACCCCATCACATCCCCAACACTATTTACTCCACAAGTAATAGGGCATTCACCTACATTAACCCAATACTTTGAAATATACTTCCGGATAAATTATGAGCCATAAAAGATCGCCAATTGTTCCTCGCGCTCAAAACATTTCTATTTATGGAATATTATGGCAACGTGACATGACAACCCTCAAACACAACTGACATAGATATTATCTTTCTCATTGTCTCCTTAGCCCCTACACTACTTAGACTTTCCACCTTCTTTATCCCCCCTCATATAATTGTATTCTAAAACAACAACCTCATTAATGTACACAGGACCCTGTTCATCTTTCCCGCCAGGATATTAACTACATATGTATTCACACCGATAATGGAGTCTCAAGATAATTCCTAACTACTATATTGTACATAAATTGTTTATAATATGTTATCTCTAATTTGTTAACCAGTTGTTAAGATGTTAAATAGTGTTTTCTATGTTATAATGTAACAATACTGTGTTATGTTCAATGTAAACCGTCCTTGATCTTTGGAAGGGGTGGTATAGAAAAGCTAATAAATAAATAAAAATAAAAATGAGGGCTATCCATATAACTATGCAGCAAAAAGGCCATGTTAAATTAAACTGCTTTGCTACATGGATAAGGTAGATTGAATATTGCTACTATCCACAGAGCAGTGATGGACACCGCTCTCCATCAATATTCAGCGTTGCTTGTGCTGAATATATACAGTTGTGGTCAACATTATTGGCACCCTTGCAGTTCAACCCCTTAATGTCCAATATCTCCTAAAAAAGAAGTAGCCAGTGAAATGGCTTTGGACTATATGTGGACACATATTTGAAACATAAAAGAATCAAATAAAACAAAACCAATTAAACAAGGAAATAGTAGGAAATAGTATAAAAACTTGGACATTGGCAGGACATGATTATTGTGGTATCGGACACCATTTCTTATTTTAACTGCTGAATGGGTAGCAGTGTTTCATAAGTGTCATTGTGGTTTTTGGACCAGGGGATCTTCTAAAAAACCTGATGCAGGGCCGCGGATGTTTGGCCTGAAATGTGGCATGTCATGGGGATTCCTTTATCATTTTTGGTCCTACAAGCGCTTCTCTTAAGTTAACTATATAAGCACATGTAAATTAAATAAAAATGATTAAAAGGAGCTGCCTTATGTGAGAGGACTTTTTTTGCTCCCTTTTTTGGCTCCTCCAACATGTGATTTTTCATATACCCATTCTGTAATGTCTGGGGGTTTTGTTTGAGTAGTTTATATATTTTGCCCTTTCAGTTTTGTGGGTTTTTATTTTTGGAGGACATAATTATTGGCACCTTTATAAACAATTCAAATCAGTTTGAACAGAAGCACCACATTCCCATTGCAGTAAAATTAGATGCTCCTGTGATCAATTGTCGGTTCTCATAAGACGTGAAACAACCAATGAATGATGGCTCTAATTTTAAAATGGCCACATTCACTCCCTGTTCTACTTTCACAATGGTGAAGACAAGAGAGCTGTCTGAGACCATCAGAAAAGCATTGGCATATCACCAAACATTAAACTTCAAAGGGGCAAAAGGCTTTCTGCAAAGACCTTGGGATTCCTGTTTCTACAGTGTGCAATATTATTAAGAAGTTTTCTGCTTATGGAACAGTCAAGAACCTCTCAGGATGTGGTGTAAAGAGGAAAATTAATCCAAGAAGCCTTTGAAGGTTAGTGTGAACTGTTGGAAAAACACACATACAATATCTAAAGAGCTTAAGGCTCACCTGGAACAATCTGGAGTAGTGGTTTCAACCCCCACCATATGCCACACACTAAACTAAGAAGGACTTTATGGGCGAAGGCCAGGGAGGACCCCACTGCTCAAAGACAGACATAAAAAGGCACACCTGATCTTTGCCCAAACTGACTTTGAGAGACCATAATCCTTCAGGGAAAATGTTCTGTGGGCAGATTAAAACAAACTTGAGCTCTCTGTAATGTAGACCAGCAATACATTTGCAGGCAAAGAAATGAAGCTTATAGGGACAAAAACACCCTTCCTACAGATAAATATGGTAGAGGTACCATAAGGTTCTGGGGCTGTTTTGCTGCCTCAAGAACTGGAGGCATGAAACATATTAAAGGAATCATGAAGTCAGAGGATTACCAAGATATTTTGGAGAGAAATGTGCTATCTAGTGTCAGAAAGCTAGGTCTGGGTCAAACATCATGGGTCCTCCAGCAGGACAATAACCCAAAACATACATCCAAAAGTACAAAAGAATGGTTACAAAGGAACAAATGGACCATTTTAAACTGGCCAGCAATGAGTCCTGATCTCAATCCAATCGAGAACTTTTGGAAAGAGCTGAAATCTGCCTTTGGTAAAAGGAGTCCTGAAAACATTGATGAGCTGGAACAAATCACAGTTGAAGAGTGGGAGAAACTTTGAATATTCTATTAAAGTGTTATGATGACATACAATTGGAATATTTCCAATTATTTCTCAAGATATTGTTCATAGCATTGTATTTATTTAGACAGTTTTGTATGCTGCCTTATCCTTCAAGCAAAGTGGTCACAACACAATTAGGGGATACAAGACACATATATTAATACTTACAGGGAACATGGGCAATGGAGGGTTAAGTGGCTTGCCCAAGACCACAAGGAGCACCTGTGGGACTAGAAACCCCAGTCCTTCCGGCCCAAAGTTGCTGTCCTCTAGTGGGATTTGAACCCCTGGCCTTCTGGCTTGAGGCAACATGCCCCAACCACTAGGCCACTCCTCCCTCCTAAACATGCTGAAAATGTAAGGGTGCCAATAAAGTTGACCACAAATGTAACTTTTCGTTCAGTTCTATGTATTCTAACTCTCCCATCTTATTTTTCAGACTTTTAGCATTTGTATACAGGCATTTCAAAGTTTGTTTTTAATTCATATTAACAATCTGGTTATCAGTTGACGGGGCAATTTGGAATCTTTCAGTTATTTATTTATTTATTTACATTCTCTTATATACCGCGCTATTCTGCATCAGTGCGGTTTACATTGAACAAACTGAAATTACATTGAACAGGGCATTGATTACATTGATCAGAACAGTTCTGTCTGATCTTTACTTAAAGGCACCTGGGTTACTTTTACCTTTATTGGAACTTCTCTTTCGAGATGCCCTAACTTCCCTGTTTTACTAGTATCCTTCAAAGATACTGTACATCAATCCAAACTATGCACTCTTGGACGACTGTCGGCTTTCCCCTGTTATCTAGTTTAAAAGCTGCTCTATCTCCTTGGACATATGATAAAGATCTATAAAATAATGAGCAGAATTGGAGTAAACATGATTTGGTTGTTTACTCCTTCAAAAACTACAATGTGGATCATATAATGAAGCTGCACAATAGTCTATTTAAGAATCTTTGGAGAAAATACTTTTTCACTCAACACGTGATTACGTTCTGGAGTTCGTTGCCAGAGGATGTAGTAAAAGCTGTCAGTGAAGCTGCATTTAAAAAAGGTTTTAGACAAGTTCTTGGAGGAAATGTCTATAAATCATTATTAAGGTGGACTGTGGGAAATCCACTGCTTATCCCTGGGATAAGTACCATGGAATCTGTCTATCTTTTGGGATCCTGCCAGGCACTTGTGACCTGGATTGGATACTGGGTTTGATAGCCCATCAGTCTGTCACAGCATGACAAATCTTACAGTATGTTCCTATGTTCTTATGTGCTTATTTTGAGAGAAAGTGCTTATCCGGATAGCTCCAATATTCAGTCTGCTATCCAGATAACTTATCCAGGTAACTTAGGACAGCATTTCCCCTTGCCTAAGTTACAGTATCTATATCGTTAACTGAATATTAACGTTATTCGGATAAGTTTTGGATGCCCCTAGCTCTGCCCTAACACTATATGGGTAGTGCAGGGGCAGCCAGTCATATGCTCTACTATCAGGATAGTGGCACTGAAAATATCCAGATAGACATGCTGCTGCTACTGTCCGGATAAGTACCATTGACTATCAGGCTGCTTTTTTATTTATTTATGTATTCATTTTATATTTATGCAATTATATAACTTATAACAAGAATTATACAAACTCTTGAAAAGAAACAGAGCAAAGCAATAGAAAATCACAAAGAAAACAAAACAGAAAAGAACAGTATATGCATATCACTGCTTGCTTATCCAAGCCCTCAGTGTGGGGAGATAAGAAATAATGAAGCATGTTTCCAAATTATACGTCCGGAGCAAAGAAACACAATCAGGCAAGTGACCAGCATTTATATTTCACAGACCTTCCATAGGAGAATCAATTGCAGCTTTGAGGCGCCAGGCATTCCCGAAGATCAGCAGCTGGGAAGGCTCATAAAAATATAGGAAATAGACTGATATTTCACCATGCATTTGCAAGGGTGCTTTAAGAAAAAGAGTGCTCCCAGCTGCTGGACTCATGAACGGAGGAGGAGGAGAAATTCTATACGTCGCCATTGTGTATCCTTAGCAAGGTCCCGATAGATATGAACCATAGACCCTTAAACAATACATTTCTTTTATGAAAAATCATTTTTCAACTACTACTCCCTATCTGACAAAAGTGCAAAAGTCAGAATCAATGTTGAAGGCAACACAGATTCCTCGTGCGATCTTTCCAACAATTCTGAAACATTTAAACTGTCAGCTTGCTGAGTCCCCACAACATCACTGGAAGGAGTCTTCCTACCCTGTGGAAGATAATACACACTCACCACAGGAGGGTGAGAGTCCATAAGAACAGCCAAAATCTTTGTTAAATAGGCTTTGAACATATCCCTTGCAGACAATCTGAGCCTGAGGAAAGTTAATTAGCCTTAAGTTACATGCTTGAGATACATTTTCCAGCTGTTCAATCTTGGCATTAATCGCTGTAAAATTCCTAGTGAAAGCTTCAGACTGACCTTCCAGCAAAGACAATCCCAATTGAATCTCAACACACTCAGTCTGTACCGCTACAATCTTATTAGTGTTCTGTTCAATTGCTGTAGTATTAGAATTTACTTTCATTGACAAAGCAGAAAATTGGGAAACCAAAGTTTCAGCCAAAGACGCTATCACAATCCATATTGATTCTAAAGTGAAATTCATATGGCAAACCAACGAGAAAGAAGTAGGTCCAACGATAGAAGTTAATCATTCTTCCATCAGCCTGACGACTGACTCGCCACCACCCATGATAATTACACCTGCTTCTGAATCTCCTACCAAGGATGCCAAGAAGGACACACCAAGAAGCTCTTCCGGGGTATGCAGAGCTACAGTATCTCCCTACCCACTACCAAACCTGGCCCTCGCAACAGGAGAGATCTGCTCCCCTCCAGGGGAGAGTCTTGCTGCATTCGCTGTGCCTCTGGGGAGAAAACTGACAGACCTGAAGCAGTTACTGAGCTCTCCTGCTCCTGCAAAACTGTGGCCAGGTTCACCTCCCCTGCATTAAGAAACGATCCAATGGTCCAGAAACCATTGCAGGTAAGGGTGAAGAAGTATCAGGGGGTTGGGAGGGCCTCAAACCCTTTTTTACCTTCCGCTTTTTACCCATAAAGAAACACAGCCACCACATTAATGCCTGGCTGCTGCCATCTTAACGCCTCCCTGCCCTCCTATCAGGCTGTTAAAGACATAGAAGCAAAGATGGTAGATATCAGATCAGTTAAAGGTTCTAAAATCCATTTGCCCTGGCTTTACATATTTTGTTGCAGCCGTATAACCAAAAAGTGATCAATTTTCCCTACTTTATTTTATTTCTTATAGACTCAGAAAAAAAATTTCTAAGATTGTACTTCATCCCTCTGTTGCCTCAGGGACAAATCTAAGGGTTAGGAAAATATCTATCGTACCTGAATGTAACTCACCTTGAACTACTACTAGAAAGTATTCAGTGGTACTTTCTGGACAGTGATGCTAAATATCGCAGTCTGTCTCCTTAGCCAGCCAGCCAACCATCGAATATCGGCCTATATGCTTATAAATTTAGGTCTTCCATTCATTTGCCTAGATTTATGAACTTTACTAATGAGCATTGTGCTGAAAATCAGTGCTAAGCTCCTAACCTTTTTCCCCACCCTAAATCCAGTGCTATTACCACCCACTTTTTTTCTCCTAAAAGTAGTTTAGTGAAATTTTGAGCAAAACTATAGGTACTCAAACCTAATAAAGTTTCAAAGAGACCAATTTAGAAGCATAACAGTTATGTTTTTTTGAAGGAGTGAATAAACAGGTGGACAAAGGTAAGTCGGTTGATATTGTGTATCTGGACTTTCAGAAAGCCTTTGACAAGGTCCCTCATCAGAGACTTTTGGCAAAACTAAAGAGTCATGGGATAGGAGGCAGTGTACTATTGTGGATCAGGAACTGGTTAAAAGATAGAAAGCAGAGGGTAGGGCTAAATGGCCAATTTTCCCAATGGAGAAAGGTGAATAGTGGTGTATCCCAGGGATCTGTGCTGGGTCCGCTGCTTTTTGACATATTCATAAATGACCTGGAAAGTGGAATAACGAGTGAGGTTATCAAATTTGCAGATGACACAAAATTATTTAAAGTTGTTAAAACCCAAGAGGATTGGGAAAAATTGCAAGAGGATCTTGATAAATTGGAAGACTGGGCATCAAAATGGCAGATGAAATTTAATGTGGACAAGTGCAAGGTTATGCACCTAGGGAAGAACAACCCAAACTATGGTCACACAATGCAAGGTTCCACATTAGGAACCACCACCCAGGAAAAAGATTTAGGCGTCATTGTGGATACCATGTTAAAACCCTCGGCCCAGTGTGCAGCGGCGGCCAAAAGAGCAAATAGAATGCTAGGTATGATAAGGAAAGGAATGGAAAATAAAACAAAAGATATTTTAATGCCTCTATATCGTTCCATGGTGAGACTGCACCTTGAATACTGTGTGCAATTCTGGTCGCCGTATCTTAAAAAGGATATAGCGATTTTAGAAAAGGTACAGAGAAGAGCCACCAAAATGGTAAAGGGGATGGAAGGATACTCCTATGAAGAAAGGCTAAAAAGGTTAGGGCTCTTTAACCTGGAAAAGAGACGGCTGAGGGGAGATATGATAGAAGTCTATAAATTAATGAACGGAGTGGAACGGGTAAACGTAGATCGATTGTTTACCTTATCAGAATATAGAAAGACTAGGGGACATGCAATGAAGCTACAGGGTAAACTATTTAAGACTAATAAAAGAAAATATTTTTTCACTCAACGTGTAATCAAACTCTGGAATTTGTTACCGGAGGATGTAGTAAAGGCTGTTAGTGTAGCTGGGTTTAAAAAAGGTTTGGACAAGTTCCTGGAGGAAAGGTCCATAAACCATTATTAAGAAGTGACCGAAGATATCAATGCTTGACCCAGTACAAGCACTGTGGAACTTGTGTCTCTTGGGGAAACTGCTAGGTACATATGACCTAGATTGGAAACAGAATACTTGGCTTGATGGACCTTGGTCTGACCCAGTATGGCATATCTTATGTTCTTATGTTCTTAACTCTCAAAGTTAGGAGCATAAATCCTTTAACTATTGGGCCCAGTGTATCTGGAGTTTTAGAAAGCATTTGACAGAATCTCTCTGGAGAGTCTCCTGAGGAAATAAAAAGGTAATGTGTTAAGGAACTGGATTTTGCTCACACCTTTTCTCAGAAGTTCAAGGGAAGTTATATTATGTTTATGTTTATTTATTTGCTTAATCGCCCTTCATTGGGAAGCAGGGCGGTTTACAATACAATCAAACAACAATAAGGCACAAGGCCGGAAACTGAAAAGAAATTACAATATTAACAGAGAAAGAGACAGAGACAGGGGTAGAGAGGGTGAAAGGAGGGAGAGAGGGTGAGGCTAAGGGGGAGGCAAGTCAAAGGCAAGGGAGAACAAGTAGGTTTTAAGGGAGCGTTTAAAGGTAAGGTAGTGGGGTTCAAGACGAAGAGGAGGGGGAAGGGAATTCCATAAGGCAGGGACTGCAAAGAAAAAGGCAGAGGAACGTGTAGACTGAAGGTGAGCATGTGAGGGGGATGGTAAAGCAAGACGGTTAAGGTGAAATGAGCGTGGGGTGTGACGTGGAGTGTGGAAATGGAGAAGGTCAGCGAGGTATTGCGGGGTAGAGGTGTGTAGTGCTTTGTGGGCTAACGTAAGGAGCTTATACTGAATGCGGAAGGAGACGGGAAGCCAGTGTAGTTGTAGGAGGAGGGGAGTGACATGATCTCTGGGGGAAGAGTGAGTGACTAGACGGGCGGCGGTGTTTTGGATACGTTGTAAGCGAGAAAGCTGCAGTTTAGAAATACCAGAGAAGATGGAATTGGAAAAATCAACACGAGAAATAACCAAGGTGAGGAGCAGAGTGGTTAAGGCAGAGGGAGAGAGAAAGGGGCGAATAGCGCGGATCTGACGAAGGTGAAAGAAGGAGAGTTTGGAGACGTGAGAGACGTGTGCAGAAAAGGAAAGATCTGAGTCAAAGAGCACCCCGAGATAGCGAAAAGTGGTGACCAATGGGACCGGTGCGTTAGAGAAGGAGGGGGCCAAGGGCGGGGGTTCACGTCCATGGGAAAACCAGATGGCTATAGTTTTGGAAAGATTAAGGTGCAGACAGTTTTGTGTTAACCAGTGGGAGACAGCAGCTAAGCAGGTGTTTAGTGGAGTTAAATCAGGTGAGATGGGTGAGGTGTGGTGAAGAAGGAGAATGTCATCAGCGTAGTAGAAGGCTGTGATTCCAAACTGTTGAACAAGAAGCGTGAGGGGAGTGAGAAAAATGTTAAAAAGAAGAGGGGCCAACACAGAGCCCTGAGGGACGCCGCAGGTTAGTGAAAAAGACTCAGAGAGGGAAGGGGACGAGGAGGAAGAGGCCACGGCTGCTGAGCGAGAATAAAGAAATGAATGAAACCAGTGTAAGACAGTACTACGGAGTCCGATATCGTGCAGTCGAGACAGAAGAAGGGAGTGGTCAACTAGGTCAAAAGCAGCGGAGAGATCGAGTGCAACCGCCACCGAAATATCACCTCGATCGTGAGCAGAGTGCAGAGAGTTGGAGAAAGCTAGAAGAACAGTCTCGACACTGTGTCCAGAGCGAAAGCCAGATTGACGTGGATGAAGAAGGTTGGTGGAGTCCAGATGGTGAGTGAGCTGTGCAAAGACAATTTTCTCGAGCAGTTTGGAAAGAAAAGGAAGATTGGAAACTGGGCGGTAATTAGTGGGGTCAAGGGGGTCGAGCGTGGGTTTCTTGAGTATTGGACGGATGAGAGCGTGTTTCCAGGGCATGGGGAAAGAACCTGAGGAGAGACTGGAATTCAATAGGACTTGTAGGATGGGAAGCGCAGAAAGAGAGGGAACAAGCAGCCAGGAGGACGGAATGGGGTCAAGGGAGCAGAAGGTCTTGTTGGAGGTGGTAATGAGGTGGTGCAATTCAGTAGTAGAAGTAGGGGAAAAAGAAGACCATGTATGAGAGATAGGAGAAGTGGGAGGAGGGGACGCTGCTGGGGGGGGAGCGGAGAGGGCAGGGGGATGGTGTGGTAGAGAAGCCCTCAGGACAGAGATCTTGTTGGAAAAGGCTGAGGCTAGGAGGGAGGGGGCAGGAAGAGGGTGAGCAGATCGAGCTGATGTAGAGGGATGAAGGGAGGTAAGAAAGTTTAGTGTGGAATACAGGTGGCGAGTCTGGTTGGGGGCTGCGGCGATAGCTGCAGAGAAGAATGAGGCCTTGGCGGAATGAACTTGGGAACGGTAGAAAGAGTGTTGGGATTTGAAGATGGAGAGAGTTTGTGGTGATGGGGATTTACGCCACTGTCGCTCCGCTCTACGGAGTTGAGATCGGAGCAAGCGGAGGCCAGGATAATACCAGGGGTGTGAGGGCCGGTGCGTGGAGGGGCGTGGACGAAGGGGAGCGATGTGATCAAGGGCATTAGAAAGAGAAGAGAACCAGGTAGAAGCTTGGGAAGTAGGAGACAGGGTTGAGAAGTCTGCAGGGAGCAGATCTGTGACAGGGGGAAATTGCAGGGCTAGGGAGGGAGTGATAGAGCGGGAGAGGGATGGAAGGGAGGAGGGGACAGGGGGGGCTGAGGTTGCCCCAGAATGACAACAGAAAGCAGAGAGACAGAAGTGATCCGTCCATGGAAGGGACAGGGAGGACAGATTGGAGAGAGAGAGCGTAGAAGATGAAGGAGTTAGGAAGAGGTCTAGAGTATGGCCAGCGGAATGGGTGGGACAAGAGACGTGTTGATGAAGGGAAAGGTCCTGAAGGAGGGCAAGAAAAGCGTGATCCCTGGAGGAAGAGGGAGCATCAAGGTGTAAATTGAAATCACCGGCGACAAGGAGATGAGGGAAGAGTAAAGAAAGGTCAGTAAGAGAGCGAAGTAGAGAGTCCCAAAGATCAGTGCGGGGAGTAGGGGGTAAGTAAATAAGAAGTACATGAATCGGGGGTGTAGTATGAAGGTGGAGGAGGAGAGCCTCAGGGTAGGAGAGGGAAGGGGGAAGGAGCTGGGTGAAAGCAAGGGAGGGGCTGAGAATAGCAGCCACCCCACCACCCGCACGGCCTATGCGGGGCACCGAGGCCGCTGAGAATCCAGGGGGAAGACAGCGGCTGAGAAGGGCATCCTCCCCCTCCTTCAGCCACGTCTCGGTGAGGAGAGTGAGGTCGAAACGGGATTGGGAAATAAGATCTTGGACCAGCAGAGTTTTTGCTCTGAGAGACCGGCAGTTAATAAGGCCGACGTGGAGGGAGGTCGAAGAGAAGGCAGAGCTTGGTGAGGAAGATAAGACAGAGGAAGAAGAGAAGGGGCAGGGTAGAAGGTTAGTAGAGCAGCGAGAGCGATAACAGGGCCGCGGGGGGAAGCGACGACCCCAGAGCACCGGTATGTGTGACATAGGACAGAAGGAGCGCTGAATAGGAGAGAACAAAGAGAACCGAACAGATGATACCTGAGAAGGCCAATGAGGAGCACAGTAGGCGGGCGAAGGAATTGTCGTGATCCCAGGTCCGGATGTGTAGGCGGAGAGAAAGGCTGAAAAGAGATAACAGCAGGAAGCAAGGTTAAGTCAGCGTCCTGCGCTTCTGGAGCGGCCCCAAGGAGCGCACCTAAGGAGCACGTCGTGCTCCTTAGGTGCGCTCCTTCGGCGCGCGCCTATGTCGTGCGCCGCGGCGACAAGCGCCGCAGGCACTTCAAACTTATAGTTGGAGGTTAGAATACCTCTGCCAATAGGACCGCGAGAGCACGGTGCCGTCACTGTTGGGGGCGGAGTCAGAGTTTCGGAGAGGTCCGGGCAGCAGGAGCCAGGTGAGAGGGCTCTGGGGAAACAACACAAGGAAAACCAAAATAGTAAATGCAGCAGGTACAGGCACATTAGAACACAGGAGGCTGGACAGCCGCAGGCGCTTCAAACTTATAGTTGGAGGTTAGAATACCTCTGCCAATAGGACCGCGAGAGCGCGGTGCCGTCACTGTTGGGGGCGGAGTCAGAGTTTCGGAGAGGTCCGGGCAGCAGGAGCCAGGTGAGAGGGCTCTGGGGAAACAACACAAGGAAAACCAAAATAGTAAATGCAGCAGGTACAGGCACATTAGAACACAGGAGGCTGGACAGCCGCAGGCGCTTCAAACTTATAGTTGGAGGTTAGAATACCTCTGCCAATAGGACCGCGAGAGCGCGGTGCCGTCACTGTTGGGGGCGGAGTCAGAGTTTCGGAGAGGTCCGGGCAGCAGGAGCCAGGTGAGAGGGCTCTCTGCCAATAGGACCGCGAGAGCGCGGTGCCGTCACTGTTGGGGGCAGAGTCAGAGTTTCGGAGAGGTCCGGGCAGCAGGAGCCAGGTGAGAGGGCTCTCTGCCAATAGGACCGCGAGAGCGCGGTGCCGTCACTGTTGGGGGCGGAGTCAGAGTTTCGGAGAGGTCCGGGCAGCAGGAGCCAGGTGAGAGGGCTCTCTGCCAATAGGACCGCGAGAGCGCGGTGCCGTCACTGTTGGGGGCGGAGTCAGAGTTTCGGAGAGGTCCGGGCAGCAGGAGCCAGGTGAGAGGGCTCTGGGGAAACAACACAAGGAAAACCAAAATAGTAAATGCAGCAGGTACAGGCACATTAGAACACAGGTATTCAGGTACAGTAGGTATTTTCCTGTCCCCAAAGGGCTTATAATCTAAGTTTACAGCTGAGGTAACAGTGGAGAGAGCAGGAGGACCTTGCAAGGCTTGAGAACTAGGCATCCAAATGGGAAAGGAAATTTAATGTGGACAAGTGCAAAGTGATGCACTTGGGGAAGAATAACTCAAATTATAGCTACATGATGCTTGGTTGCACATTAGGAGAGTTAATCTAAGTTTAGGCAACAGAGGGTTAAGTGACTTGCCCAAGATCACAAGGGGTTGAAGGCGGATTTGAATCCTGGTTTTAGATCACTGCTCTAACCATCAGGCTATGTTTCCACCCCTGTTGTGTTTTGGAACTAGTTAAAGGATAAAATACAGAGCAGGGTTAAATGGTCAACTTCCTCAATGGAGGAAGATGAAAAGCGGAGTACCCCAGGGATCTGTACTGGGAGTGGTGGTTTTTTTACATATTTGGATCTAGAATTGGGAACAAAAAGTGAAATGGTGAAATTTGCAAATGACACAAAATTATTCAAAGTTGTTAAATCACAGCACATTGTGAGAAGTTGCAAGAGGACCTTGCAAGACTTGAAGATTTGGCATCCAAATTGGAAAGGAAATGTAATGTGGACACGTGCAAAGGGATGCACGTAGGGGAAGAATAACTCAAACTATAGCTACATGAAGTTTGGTTGCACATTAGGAGTCATCACTAAGGAAAATGATCTGGGCATCATCGTGGACAATACTTTGGATCTTCTGCGAGAGTATGACAGTTGCCAAAAAAGCAAACAGAATGTTAGAAATTATTTGGAATGGAAGAGAGAATAAAATAAAGAATATCATAATGTCTTTGTATCGCTCCATGACACAACCAAACGTAAGTATTGTGTGCAATTCTGGTTGTTGCATCTCAAAAAAGATATAGCGGAATTTGAAAAGATACAAAGAAGGATGACCATAAGATAAAAGGGATGGAATGACTCTCCTATGAGGAAAGTCTAAAGAGGTCAGGACTCTTCAGCTTGGAAAAGAGATGGCTGAGGGGAGATATGATAAAGTTCTTGAGTAGAGTGAAATGGGTAAATGCAAATTACTCTTTCAAAAAGTACAATGTCTAGGGGACACCCCACGGAGTTACAAAGCAGTACATTTAAAACAAATAGGAGAGTTAGTAAGTTTTGGGAGGGTTTCTCGTCTTTTTGGAGATGGGGTTGGGGTTGGGGGGGTGGCTAGAGGGCAGCTAGGGGAGGTTATGCATGATCATTGGATAAGGCTGGTATGGGTAAGAGTATCCATATACTGGCGGTTTTTGGTTCAATTTATTATCCTCATATGCAGAGTTGACTCTAATAAGGGGGTGGGTGGATAGAGGGTAGAGGTTTGAGTATGGGATAAAATAATAAAAATTCTTGGTATTGGTTATTGCTGATGTGTGTAAGTGTCACAACTCATTGGTGGTATTGTTTGTATACTATTTTGTTTACTCAATAAACAGAATTGAGCATACAACAAATAGGAGAGAAATGTAGATTCCACAATGCTGTGCTTATTTAATAGTGTGCTCTTCCAAAAAGCATATTTAAATTTTCTTTCTTCTGTTCTCAAGAAAGTGCAAAGCTATGGTTGCCATATTGGTCCTTGAGAGAACAAAATTCTTTATAGATTGTTGGGTTACTTTAACCAGGCATTTTCCTCTAGCTCTTTTTAATTTACAGCTCAATCAGAACCAGAGCTGGTATCTCATGCCATAACTCTGTAATCATGGACACAAAATCCAGCCTCTAGTGTCACTGTTACATGGTAACTGCAACATTTCCCTTTGCTGCCTCTGTAGCTCTAGTGCTCCAGTAGGAGAAGACCTGAGCTGGGATTATGAACTTTGATTCCTCCACTTGGCAGGTCACAACACTCCCATTGAGTAGGTGTTGATGCTACAATAACTTTTGACTATTTGTATCCAATAAAAAATATTAGCAGGCCCAATGGTAGTGCTCTGTGCTACCATATGAGAGACCAAGGTTTTATTCTCAAGCTTGACTTGTGCTGTTTGGGCCAGCCAGGGTGGTGATGTTGAAGAGACATTGTTCAGTCCCAGCAAGAGATGACTGGATGGGGATGGAGCTCATCTATAGCTCATGCACCAGGCTCTTGAGGAAGCTGCAGTCAAAGGATTATTACTTTATTAGTTCAAATAGACAGAGAGTGAATACTTCTGAAGGACTACAAAAAGGGACTGCTACTTCTGGAGAGAGATCTGCAATAGTGAGTATATACTTGTGGGAATTTTTCTGAAGGGAATTCTTTGGATTAAAGCTGATTAATCTGTGAACCCAGTGTATTTGTTAAATAACTCAGGGCCTAGTAGCAACAGTTTAAGTTTACATTTAAAAAATAGAAGAGAGCTTTCTGGTTAAATTTAGAATCCAGCAGAGAGCTTGCAGTTTAAATTTAATACTCACTCAGGGCCTAGTAGCAGCAAAGTGCTTTTAGTTTAAATTTAAAACATAGAAGAGAGCTTTCTGGTTAAATTTAGAACCCAATAGAGAGCTTCTAGTTTAAATTTCATACTAAGTCAGAGCCTAGCAGCAGCAGCAGCAAAGAGCTTTAATTTAAATCAAATCAGAATAGAACTTAGCATAAAAGGTAAAACAGGGTTAGTATTCTTTGAGCAATAAATAAAGTCTTCTAGAGACCTTTACAAAGAGGCCTTCTACCTAGGGGGCAAGAGACCTTTGAAACTTTTAAAATAGGTGTTAAAGCCTGGTGGCAGGTCAAAAGGCCATTTTGAAAGACTCCTATCCAAGCAAGGACTGTTAATCACCCAGGAAGTTGGTCACAGCTTACCTTAGAAGCACAGGACAGGGTACTGTGTAGAAGCCCTCTTTTAATAAGCCTTATTTCCCTCCCTCCCTCCCCAAAGCCCACCCACCCCTGGGATAATCGTAGCTTTATAGGTACTTACACATCTTAAAGGAAAGGAGCTGCTCTCTGGTGCAGCTCTTTATCCAAATCAGTCATACATTAAGGACCTGAGATTAAATAAGCTTCAGGTGAACAAGGTATATTAAACATATTAGGTACACTTTTATTAGTATAAGTATCCACAGCAACCTTTAGAAAGTAAAGAACTTAAAGATCTTAGCACAAGCTTAAAACTAAGATGCAGACAGCAGTCCAGCAGCGAGATGGGGGCTTTCCAATCTTTGCACTGAGTGTCACATTTATGATTTTCTCCCAGTTGGTGAGAAGTCTTACGTGTGCACTATGTGCAAGGAGCTCTTTGCTCTCAGGGAACGAGTCCATTCTCTAGAGGCTAGAGTACCAGACTTGGAAGACATAAGAAAGACAGAGAGGTACATAGACGAGACGTACAGGGATATAGTCCTGAAGTCCCTCCTCCAGTCTGGCAGCATCCCTGTTGCCATGGAGGAGAGAGGTCACGTGACAGGAGAGCATGGCCCCGGGAAATGCAGTGTTCCACCAATGGGGCAGAGAGTGTGGATGTTCAGTCAAGCAAACTTTCATTGGACGGCTTGTACGGCCAATGTAAAGCAATTCACAGGGGCATCATAATAAATAAACCACAAAGCTGCTAGTGCATGTGCTGTCACCCAAAAACTGGTACAAACGACCCGTAGTGGGATTACTCCAGCTCACACCCTCCAGAGTAGTGACACAAAACTGGCAAGCATGACAAGCCACGTGTCCTCTGCCAGCCAAAGGTCCCGGTGGGCGATTAGGTAGCATAGCAGAATGGACTAAATAATCCCTAAGATTTCGACCCCTAGTAAAGGCAAAGCTGACCTGGGTTTGAAAGCATTGATGAAGGTTAAGAATATTCCAATGTCGTTGAAGGATCTTCACCATTTCAGATGAATTTGTCATGAAGGGAAGAATACCCACAATTCTATCCCTTTCAGTAGGTGACTCACCTGTCGGGTTCTGAAAGAGAGATTCTCTATGAGTATACCTGGCTCTAGTATATGCCCTCTTAATAATTCTTCGAGAGTAACCCCGTGCTGACAGACTTGCCCACAGATCTGTTGCTTGTCACTTATATTCTTCCACAGTGGAACAGACGTATCGTATCCTCAAAAACTGTCCATACAGAAGACCCCTTCTCAAGGGAGCTGGATGATGACTATGGAACCGGGGTAAACTGTCATGTTGATTAGATTTCCTAAACAGTGTAGTACTAAAACCACCCTCCGATTTGACAATCCAAACATCCAGAAATTCAAAATTATATGGATCAATGTGAGATGTAAATTGAATGTTAGGCTTCAAAGTGTTCAACCATCCAATAAACTCATGAAGAGAATCCAACGATGATGCCCACAAAAAGAAAATGTCATCTAAGAATTGCAACCATAAAGGGATATGCTCAAATGCCGCTGCTGAATAAATCCTAGATTCTTCAAAAGCCCCTAAATACAGAGTAAAATTCAAAGGAAACAACTCTGTATCAGGACATCTGAAAGTATCTGTGTCAAAAAGCAAAAATGCAATCACCAGCAAAACAGAGTCCAGGCAAAAGGATGTTTAAAGCAACAATAGGTCTCAGACTTATAGCGGGCAAACTATATGCTCAAGGCAATTTTCACCAACAGAGCACAGTAAAAGCCCTTACTTGCATCAATGACCTTAGATAATCACGTTGCTTCATTAAATGGCTCTCACAACCTCCTTTGACATAAATGAATATCTTGATAAAGCTTGCAAAAATCAATGTAGGAGGGTGAATAGCACCAACTTATCTGAAAAAATGCATCGCTTGAACTACTGCATCGCCTCCGTCTCTTCCTCGCTCATACCCCAACGCTCACAATCGCGCTGTTATAGCGTTTCACCCGAGCAGGTTTCTTCAGGGGGTGGCAGGCAGAGGATATTGAGAGCACTAGATGATAAAGCATACAGAAGAGTGCATTAATTTTATAACAGACACATACTTTCTTCAATGTGCATTAAGAAGGCATCCAGAGAGAACGTAGCAGATTGCTTACGGCCAGTCGCAGGAGCAGAGGATTTACTAACTGCTAACCTAAAGCCACGCATGCGGACTGCATACTTATAGACCCAGCTGATTCCTTGATTAATTAAAGGGCCAACACTAAACACATGCTTCCCATTCAACCCGTGCGTTTAGCCCCAAAGGAGCAACTGAACCCACACGATGAATCCAACGTTGTTCAGACCAAGATAGCATACAGTCTCTTGTTTTCCCACGTTGCGCAAAATCAATTTTGTCTAGACAGAAACATTGTAGTTCAGAGAATGCATGGTGTAAACTGAGACAGTGGTCGACAGAGTGGCAATGGATAGAGCCACTGTGGCCCCCATCGCAATCCCCCCACATTATTGATAGAAAGTGCCCTGAAACAGGAAATAATTTCTTGTCAACCCAGACGTATAAGGTCCAATAAAAAAGACCTAGGTATTCGAAGAGGAACTGTGGGAAAAGCCAAATGTAAAAGCTCTAATGCTTCCTCCTGATGGATGTTAGTGTACAGGGAAGCTACATCCAAGATTACCAATATAAGATGATCTACAGGACCAGTAAAACCAGCCAGTTTCTCCAGAAAATGGGAGGTGTGCTTCCTGTTTCAAAAAGTTGTCACAAAATCTTGACAAGGGTTCAAGTATAGATCCTCTACAAGACACAATAGGTCGACCGGGTGGGGATTGCAAGGATTTGTTCCCTGTAAAATAGTTATCTCCAAGTTATAATGCCCTGTTCAATGTAATTTCAGTTTGTTCAATGTAAACCGCACTGATGCAGAATAGAGCGGTATATAAGAGAATGAAATAAATAAATAAAAATAATAAATTTGTGGACCTTTGGAATGGTGAAAAATACTGGGATCTTTGGACGTGATAAAAAAAGACGCCTCACTAGAAGTGATCCACTCCTGATTCCAAGCATTAGTGACCAAAGATTTAACAGTGTCACATAGCTGCGGAATCGGATCAATTGGAAGCTTATGGTAGTATCGTGTGTCCTCTAATTGTTGAAGAATACCCTCGCAGTAAGACACAGAGGATTGAAGTACCACTGCCCCCCGTTTATCCTCATTTCGGATAATAAACCAGGAGTCAGTGGCCAACTGAGACAGAGCTCCACGCTGTAATCGAGACATATTTGAATGTCGGCAGGAAGACTCCCCTTCCAATACTGACAAATCTCGTAAAACCAAGGTTTGGTAAGTATGAAGTACAGAATCTATAGGGCCTGGTGGAACCCACCTTGATGGAGGACATAAAATAGAGTCGTCCCGTGAGGACATCTTATCTGCAAAAAATAAATGAATCCGTAATTTCCTGAAAAATTGATATAAAGATACCCTCATTAAAAAAGGGTCATGTTTGACCGTGGAAACAAAGGATAGCCCCAGATTCAAAACCTCAAGCTGAATCGGTGTCAGAGCCACTCCTGAAAGGTTGAGGACATTGGAGCCTGACGGGTCCGTTGCCGTGTGACCGGAGGATCCCAATTGTTGCCCTGGTAAGATCACCACTGGCGACGACCCCAAGATAGACCCACATGAAAATCCTGAGCTTGGGACTTGCAAGATTGAGGGTGATCGGTAAGATTCTCACTAGTGTCCGTGTCCTCAGAAGAATAGTCAAATGTAACTCGTTTGGTCTTAACCAACCGTTGCTCGCCGGACGCCTCCTTGTCATACATCCAGCGGTACATGTGATCTGTGTCATAATCCATCTTGTCTCTGTGGAACTTCTTGAGCTTGAAACTCTTCAGTCACAGTAGCAGCATAGTGGGTAGGAGCCAGACGAAGATCCCACTAGCATAGACTGACACAGACTGAGGCCACAGATGCTCCCACTGGCAAAGACTGACACAGACTGAGGCCACAGATGGCTAACATTACCCGAAGAGGAGGCAGCAAGACCGGATCAAAAGTATGTGATTGGGTGGGGGGGGTGGGGGTGGAGCGAGAAGGGCAGGGCTTGGGAGGGGGAGAGGGGAGAGGTGAGAGGCAGGCTGAGAGGACAGGGGGGAAAGGAACTCTGCTCTTCTGGCAGATCACTTTTATCCGTACCTTTCTCTTCTGCTGCCAACTCCTGACTTCGATCCTTCCACCTTGCTGCTCTTTATGCCTGGAACAAATTACCTGAGTCTGCGTGTCAAGCTTCATCTCTGGCCCTTTTCAAATCCAGGCTGAAAACTCACCTCTTCAAGCCCACTTTTGGATTCTTATCCACTTAGTCTCCTATGTGTTTCATTACCATTCCCCTAGATATATCCATGCCCTCAGCTATTGTGTTGTCTGTCTTGACAAGACTGTAAGCTCTGATGAGCAGGGACCATCTTTTACCTGTGTCTGTACAGCATTGTGGATGCCTTGTAGAGCTATACAAATAATTTAGTAGTAGTAGAAGTACTAGTATAGGGAAAGAATGGAGAGGTAACTATAGAAAGGGTATAGGGGAATGGGACTGCAAGGAAGGGAAGATTGGAAAAGCAGGGGGAAGGGCTATGAGGAGAGGGAAGGGAGTTTGGAAGGAAAGAAAGAGTCATGAGGACAGGTGATAAAGGAAGGAAGGGGTACTACGAGGGGAGAGGATCAGTGATGGGATTTAGCTGTTTTGGCCCAGTTCACATGAACTGATTCCTGCCAGGGCCTGCATTCGCTGAACTGGGCCGAACATGGTGTTGCAAAGCCGGCTCCGCAGTGGCAGGAATCCTCCCACCCTGCAGTGGTTTGACAGCATTGGGAGGATTGCGGCATTGGGAAAAGCCCCTGATGCCATCAATCTATTGTTGGGTGGGGGAATCGGGCTGCTGGGTCACCAGGGAGTTGTGTACCCTTAGTGAAGGGCAGTGGCCCAATCGTACGGCCGCTGCAATGCCTCCATGCCTCCAACAAACCGGCAGACTCCCACATGGGAGGGCTGGGACCATACCAGTTCCTTGGCGGTTTGGGATGCTACCACTGGAGGGGCTACAAGGGGGGGGGGGTGGACTATGAATAGAGGAGAGAGAGAGAGAGAGAGAGAGAGGGAGGGGCTAAAGAAGGGAAGGGGATGAGATGGGGATGAGGTTAGGTTTGGAAGAGAGAAGAAAGTAGTGTAGAACATGAAGAAAAGAGTGGGAAGGAGAAAATGTGCAGTAAATATTTCTGTAACAGACATAAGAACATAAGAATGCCATACTGGGTCAGACCGAGGTCCATCAAGCCCAGTATCCTGTTTCCAACAGTGGCCAATCTAGGTTATACGTACCTAGCAATATCCCCAAAGACACACGTTCCACAATGCTTGTACTGGGTCAAGCATTGATATCCTGGGTCCCTTTTTAAAAGTGGTTTATGGACCTTTCCTCCAGGAACTTGTCCAAACCTTTTTTAAACCCAGCTATACTAACAGCCTTTACTACATCCTCCGGTAACAGATTCCAGAGTTTGATTACACGTTGAGTGAAAAAATATTTTCTCTTATTTGTCTTAAATAGTTTACCCTGTAGCTTCATTACATGTCCCCTAGTCTTTCTATACTCTGATAGCGTAAACAATTGATCCACGTTTATCCGTTCCACTCCATTCATTAATTTATAGACCTCTATCATATCTCCCCTCAGCCGTCTCTTCTCCAGGCTAAAGAGCCCTAACCTTCTTAGCCTCTCTTCATAGGAGTAGCCTTCCATCCCCTTCACCAATTTGGTGGCTCTTCTCTGTACTTTTTCTAATAACGCTATGTCCTTTTTAAGATACGGTGACCAGAATTGCACACAATATTCAAGGTGCGGTCGTACCATGGAGCGATACAGAGGCATTATAATATCCTTTGTTTTGTTCTCCATCCCTTTCCTTATGATACCTAGCATTCTATTTGCTTTCTTGGCCGCCGCTGCACACTGGGCGGAGGGTTTTAACATGTTATCCACAATGACTCCTAAATCTTTTTCCTGGGTGGTGGTTTCTAATGTGGAGCCTTGCATTGTGTAACTATAGTGTGGGTTGTTCTTTCCTAGGTGCATAACTTTGCACTTGTCCACATTAAATTTCATCTGCCATTTGGATGCCCAGTCTTCCAATTTATCCAGATCCTCCTGAGGTTTTCCACAATCCTCTTGGGTTTTAACAACTTTAAACAGTTTTGTGTCATCTGCAAATTTGATAACCTCACTAGTTATTCCCTTTTCCAGGTCATTTATGAATATGTCAAAAAGCAGCGGACCCAGTACAGATCCCTGGGGTACTCCACTATTCACCTTTTTCCATTGGGAATATTGGCCATTTAGCCCTACCCTCTGCTTTCTATCTTTTAACCAGTTCCCGATCCACAATAGTACACTGCCTCCTATCCCATGACTTTTTAGCTTCGCCAAAAGTCTCTGATGGGGGACTTTGTCAAAAGCTTTCTGAAAGTCCAGATACACTATATCAACCGACTCACCTTTGTCTACCTGTTTATGCACACCTTCAAAAAAACATATCAGATTAGTAAGACAAGATCTTCCTTGTCTAAAGCCATGTTGGCTGTCTCCCATTAGGCCATGACTATCTACATGCTGCGTAATTTTGTTCTTTATGGTGGTTTCTACCATTTTCCCTGGTACACACATACAGATCTCCCATGTAGCAGCACCATTGTCTCATGTGCCCCTCCCACACATACCCCTATTCCCAAACTCACCTAAACATCCATACACATTCATTACTCCAGCACACATCTACCTCTTTCCCACATCCTACACACTGGCCTTCTCCCTCATCACAGATCGTCAAAAACCCTTCCATCTCCCCATATACCCCCCACTCTAGCATCCAGGGCCGGCCCGTCCATTGAGCAAGAATGTTTTTTGCACAGGGCCCTGCGTTTCAGGGGGCCCCGCACAAAAAACATTCTACATTAGCACAAGTAGATAAAAAAAAACAAACCGGCTGCTGCTGCCGCTGCCGCCGTGGCAGCAGCAGAATCAAATGTCCCGCCGTGGGGCCCCACCTGCACGGCAGAGCCTCCCTGCAGCATTAGCTCCCGCGTCCCTCCCAACGCGCGGGCTTTCAGAGCCACGAAGGGAGAGCTTCTCTGACCTCTCGTGGCTCTGTTAATCCCGCCGGGGCTCATGGGAAATCCCATCAGCCCCGGCGAGATTAACAGAGCCGCGAGAAGAAAGGGAAACTCTCGTGGCTCTGAAAGCCCGCGCTTTGGGACTCGGGAGCTGATGCTGCAGGGAGGCTCTGCAGGGCAGGCGGGGCCCTGCGGCGGGACATTTGATTCTGCCGCTGCCACGGCGGCAGCGGCAGCAGAGGCAGCAGCAGCCGGTTTGTTTTTTTTAAATCTATCAGGGCTGATGGGGGGAGGGGGGTTAGGACTGGTAATGGGCTATTGGGGGGGGGGGCTAAGACTGGAAGTGGGCTGATGGGGGGTTAGGACTGGAAATGGGCTGATGGAGGGGGGTTAGGATGTAATGGGCTATGGGGGGGGCTAAGACTGGAAATGGGCTGATGGGGGGGTAGGACTGGTAATGGGCTATGGGGGGGCAAGGAATGGAAATGTGATGATGGGGGGGTTAGGACTGGTAATGGGCTATGGGGGTGCTAAGACTGGAAATGGGCTGATGGGGGGTTAGGACTAGTAATGGGCTATGGGGGGGCTAGGACTGGAAATGGGCTATGGGGGGCTAGGACTGGAAATGGGCTGATGGGGGGTTAGGACTGGAATGGGCTGTGGTGAGGCTAATACTGGAAATGGGCTGATGGGGGTTAGGATTGATAATGGGCAATGGGGGGGCTAAGACTGAAAATGGGGTGATGGGGGGCTTAGGACTGGAAGTGGGCTGATGGGGGGCTTAGGACTGGTAATGGGATATGGGGGGGCTAGGACTGGTAATGGGCTGGGGGGTGGCTAGCACTGGAAAGGGGCTGAGTGGAAGGAGGGCTTGAACTGCAAATAGCTGATGGGGACGGGGGCTTGGAATGGAAATGGGCTGTAAGGGGAGGGAGCTAGGACTGGAAATGGGCTGAGTGAGGGGGGGGGGGCTAGGACAGGAAATGGGCTGATGGAGGGCTAGGATAGGACTGGAAATGGGCTGTTGGGGGGGCTTGGATTGAAATGGACTCATGGAGGGGCTAGAACTGGAAGTAGGCTCATGGGAGCTTGGATTGGAAATGGGATGAGTGGAGGGGAGCTAGGATTTGACATGGTCTGATGATGGTGGGGCTAGGAAAGGACTAGAAATGGGCTGATGGGGGGCTGGGATTGGAAATGAGCTGATGGGGGGACTCGGATGGGGGAGCTAGAACTTGAAATGGGCTGATGGGGGTTAGGACTGGTAATGGGCTATGGGGGGCTAAGACTGAAAATGGGGTAATGGGGGGCTTAGGACTGGAAGTGGGCTGATGGGGGGCTTAGGACTGGTAATGGGTTATGGGAGGCTTAGGACTGGTAATGGGCTATGGGGGGGGCTAGGACTGGTAATGGGCTGGGGGTTGGCTAGGACTGGAAATGGGCTGAGTAGAAGGAGGGCTTGAACTGCAAATAGCTGATGGGGACAGGGGCTTGGAATGGAAATGGGCTGAGTGGAAGGAAGGCTTGAACTACAAATAGCTGATGGGGAGGGGGCTTGGAATGGAAATGGGCTGTGAGGGAGGGAGCTAGAACTGGAAATGGGCTGAGTGAGGGGGGGCTAGGACAGGAAATGGGCTGATGGACGGCTAGGATAGGACTGGAAATGGGCTGTTGGGGGGCTTGGATTGAAATGGACTCATGGAGGGGCTAGAACTGAAAGTAGGCCCAAGGGGGGCTTGGATTGGAAATGGGCTGAGTGGAGGGGATCTAGGATTTGACATGGGCTTATGGTGGGGATAGGAAAGGACTAGAAATGGGCTGATGGGGGGCTGGGATTGGAAATGAGCTGATGGAGGGACTTGGATGGGGGAGCTAGGACTGGAAATGGGCTGATGGTGGAGCTAGGATAGGAATAGAAATGGGCTTATGGGGGGCTGGGATTGGAAATGAGCTGATGGAGGGACTCGGATGGGGGAGCTAGGACTGGAAATGGGCTGATGCGGGGACTAGAAGGGAGCGGTTGCTGGGTGGGGCTGTAACTAGAAGGGAGCTGATGTTGGGGGAGGATTAGAATGGGATAGAGCTGGGAGAGTGAAATGGAAAGGGAAAAAATATTTTGTGTGGGAGGGAAGACAAATCTAGAATTGGCCGGATATTGGGAGAGTAAGTGGGGATTGAGGATGGCAGGGTAAAATTTGAGTGGATGAAATAGGAATGAGGAAAGAGCAAAAGGAGAAAGATTAGTATGTTAAAGCAGATGTAGAGAGAGAATGGAAAAAAACTAGAAGAGTGAAGAAAGGACAAATGGACAGCAGACGATGGAGAGTTAGCAGAAGACACGAAGAAACCAGAAGAAAGTGGCTGGAGCAATTGCAACTGAAAAAAAATGCACAGAAGGTAGAAAAATATCTCTTTATTGAATTTATTAACTGAAATATGCCAGCTCTGGGAAAAGTGCATCATTAACGTCTGCGCTTTGTTTAGTACAAGAGGAAATTAATTTATAGTTTTATTTCTACAGTGTTGCTGGGCTTTTGGGGTTCCCAGTTTAATTATTGTCTTCCTGTTTCTAAATTGTGATTCCTTGTTTGGTGATGGTCTATGTTCTGCATGTGTAACTGAGCTGAGGTATTCTGTTTATGTAATTCCTATTTGACATTGCCACTTGTTCTCTTTCCCCAGTAGGTCATGTATTGTTGTTCTCTGAAATGTAATGGTCTAATATTTGTAGTGTTGCCTTTTGATACGTAGGGTCTTGTGCTTTGTAAGTCCTGGTAGTGCTGTTATGATACGGCGGGTTTGCTATGGGTTCTAAATGGGCAGTGTTTGTAGTAGTTCCTAATGTGCCTGGCAGTTGGCACTAGATTATAGTAATGTAGAAATCTTTTAGTCTTTCTTTATCCATACACTCATTAAGAGGCATGTTTACTAAAAGTTAGTGTATGGTAACATTATGCAAATATTTATGCAAATGAGGTCCCTTATGCAAATGAGGCCCCACACTGAGTCTCCGCACATGGCCCCGCACCCCCCTTGGGCCACCCCTGCTAGCATCCATGCATATTTGGTTATCTAAAGAGGACAATGTCCTTATTAACCAACTCATTCCACCAAACTTCACTATACACACAACCCACAGAGAAAACAAGAAGGGAGGAGGAGCACTCATACTCACCAAGTCTGAACTCCTCTTCAACATGACTAACTCCTATAGCTCAAACAATCTGGACATAATCACCATAGCCAATAAACAATGCTCCATGAACCTGGTCTACAGAGCCCCCTCGAGCTCCCCAGACGACCTGCCCACCATATTGGATCTGGCCGCCAATACCTGCAACCCCAACACTCCCAACTGGATAATGGGAGACCTGAACCTCCCATCACTACAACAAAACCAGTCCTCTTCACTCCTCAATGCCATTGAAAATCTTGGTTACAAACAAATGATCACTGAGCCCACTCATACCAAAGGAAACATTCTTGACATGGTATTCGCCCCCCACCATGTCTCTGAGCAAAACAGCAACATTGTAAAATCGATCACCGATGTCCCATGGTCTGACCATAAACTTATAAACCTACAAATTCCCCTGAACAACAGTCATAGTCTGAACACCAGTAAACTCGCCAATCCATCTAGAGTAACACGGGGCTTTCGACCTTTCAACAGAGAACTTATTCTGTCAAGCACCCAACCAGTACTCAACAACACAACTCTCAACCTTGACGAATCAATCGCTGCCTGGAACAACAGCCTCAACGCTGTTGCTCAACTACCACACAAAAAGTCCATATCAGGGAAAAGAACCTCTGCCCCGTGGTTTTCCCCCGAGCTACGGTCCTCTCTTACGCACCTACGAAGGCTCAAAAAACGCTGGCGCCGCTCACTAGCTATCGATGACCACGAAGCCTACATTCTCCACCTCTCAACTCACCGTGAGGCAATTACAACCAGAAAGAAGCAATACCACTCAGATATGCTCAAGAGATCATTGAACAAACCTCGTGACCTTTTCAACCTGGTTAAGTCACTATCAAAGGAACCATCCTCTGAACAAAATAATGATATCCACCCACAAGAATTCGCTGATTACTTGCAATCAAAACTCCTACAGACAGATGAACTCTCACAAAACAACATACAAGAAACAACTTGCCCAACATCCCTATCTGCACTTACCACACCTTCTTCTAAACACATTGAAGACACAATCACCTCACTCAACACGACCACCGCGCAGACCGATCCCTGCCCAGCCTTTTGGATAAAGGATCTTCGATGTGCATTTAGCCCCTTCATTGCAAGAATCATAAACCTCTCCTTCACTACTGGCTCCTTCCCATCTGCATTAAAGCTCACATCCATCAGGCCACTGCTAAAAAACGCTAAACTAGACCTAAAACGGCCAGACTCCTACAGGCCTATAGCCAGTATCCCCCTCTTAGCAAAGATCTTTGAGAAAGAGGCACAGCACCAAATCCAAAACCACATTGACTTCGCAGCCCCTCTAGACCATTCTCAACACGGCTTCAGAGAATTCCATGGCGTTGAGACACTGCTTACCACTCTCTTCAACGATGTTCTCAATGCCATAGACAACATCCGACAAAGCGTTGTGCTAATCTTCTTGGATATAGCAGCAGCGTTTGACTCGGTAAATCACGAGATTCTCCTCGGTCGACTGAAAGAAAAAGGCATCTGCAACACAGCACTTGAATGGTGTAAATCATACCTCGATACCAGAATGCAATACGTTAAATCTGCAACAGGAGAATCAAAACTCTTCCATCAAAGACAAGGCGTTCCTCAAGGGTCCTCACTTTCATCCCTCATGTTCAACATCTATATGCAGCCTATCTGCGATATCATCAGGTCTTTCAATGTGAAATGTATGATATACGCCGACGATATCCTACTCTACATGCCATTTTCCACAATGCAAATGGATTTATTGCCTATAACAAACTGCTTCGATGCAGTCTCACAATGGCTCCTGTCACAGAACCTCCGCATTCAGCATAAGAAAACTGAGGTTCTCTTTATCACAAGAGACCCCAACTTCACTCCACCACCACATATAAGTGTCAAGGGAGCTGACCTAAGCACCAAGGAAACAATAAAATACCTCGGAGTCACACTAGACCATAGGCTCGATATGAAATCACACATAAACAATATCGTAAAATCTGTGTACTTCAAAATACACACGCTCAGACACCTACGTCCCCTACTAGATCATGAAGACTTCAGAACCATCTACCAAGCTCTGATACTACCGCATTTCGACTTCGCCAACTCCATTCTACAAGGACTCCCACAATCCACCGTAAGCTCCTTACAGCTTGCCATGAACACTGCTGCCAGGGTTCTTCTAGGAGCGCCCAAAAATGATCACATCACACCTATCCTCAAACAACTCCATTGGCTCCCTATACACGGAAGACTTACATTCAAAACCCTTACTCTCACTTTTAAGGCCATAAATGGTTTATCGTCCACATCACTTTCTAAACTCATCCAAACCGTCCCATCAAACAGAAATAGGAGACAGGCAGCATTAAACTCACTAACAACCCCAAAGGCTATAACAACGGCAGCCTATCAACGTCAAACAGAGCTTTCATGTTTAGCGCACCAAAATGCTGGAATTCTCTCCCACCTGATCTCCGCGCCATAACTGACCTAACCCAGTTCAGAAAGGCCCTTAAACTGCACCTTTTCATCAAATACTACCCCACATGAAGCGTAACATAATAGCCCCACCCTAATACAATCCACAGTCTCTCTCCTTGTTCCAAGCATTCCTGCTAACTTTATGTAAATAGTTCGAGCATGTGATCTAGTTAATAGATTATATACTCCATGTAAATAATTCTCCCATGTTATCCAAGTTGATACTCCTGTTATATGTAATACCAAACAGCCTGTTGTTCTGGTTTCTTTATGTTATCTGTAAACCGCGCTGATGTCAAAGAGTGCGGTATATAAGAAGTTGAAATGATATTTACCACATCCCCCAACTCCACAGAGTCCCATATGGAATATCACCCCTAGTAGGTGTATATTCTCCCCTCCCACACACACATATTTCTGCACTTCCACATATAGCCAAATACCCATACATATTGACCACCCCAACACATGAAACTCTCTCTCTCCTGTCTACTGCCTCCCACACACCTTCATCTCCCCCCAACCACCCATGCATATTCACCCACAATTCCCCCCACACAGAACCCCCTCAACATGTATACCTGTATCATACACCTCCTCTCACACACAATCTCCATTCCCCCATGTACATCCAACTGCCTCCATCCTGTACATAAGCATGCCCCACGTACTTCACAAATACATATACTCCTGACACTTCCAGCTTTGTTCAGAGCCACAGATATAACCTTCCCAGACCATTTCCATACAAACACCTACTCCATTCCCCCACAAATACCTTATATACACCATCCAATCACTAATACAAACCCCACATACACCACACTGAGTCTGCAAAAGTAGAAAGTGGAAGCACACCACTGTGCTGCACTGTAAGATGCACTTTACAGCTAGTTTTAAACCACATGCCTTAAATTATTACTACCTTCTCAAGTGCTATGACACTTTTTAATTATTTTTATGCTGGATCAATAAAAAGTTTCAAAATCTACAAATAATCCTTTTTTTTCAAGGAATGTTCAAAAGGGTTCACTTCTAAATGAGTAATAAATTGAACCAGGTTGTTTCTCAGTCCTTTGCTTTTGGCTGAGATCAAGAGTTATGTCTGAAAATGGTTCCTTCTTGGCCTTTTTGCCAAGGTGTTAATTTCCTCCTGCCTGAAGCCACTAGACACATGATAATATTACAACCATGGACAAAGTAGGAGGATTCAACCTCCAATATAAAGAAAAAAGCTGTGATATAAAAGCTACCAGTTCCAAGTTGTCCAGTTCCGAGTAAGATTTTTGGCCAGTTCTGGTTTTACGTTTGCCTTGCAATGCAGCATGATATTTGTAGTCCCTGATTTTAGCCATTGACATCAGTGCTGCAGGTTCCATAATGCATCCGAATTAATTTGTCAGAATCTAGGATTAGCTTAAAATCTCCCTCTTGGAACCGGGTAATTTGGCAACTCTGTAAAAGATCAGTGTAATAATAAATGCAGGAGCTCCAAGTGAACTTGCTGCAAAAGCTTAACACCACATCCAAAACAAGCAAAGAACTGATCGGTTAAAGTTTATTAATGGCAGATCTCAAACTTCACACAGCTTTGAAAAAAAGCTACAGTGAGTGCCCTCTGACGCCCCTATTAATAGCTTGCAACAGGGGATGTATATTGTCATAAGGTAGCGCCATCAGAACCCATGGAAGTAGGGGATTGTGAGCAAAATGTAAGGGAAACTGACAGCTCAGGTTCACACACGGGGGAAGGTTGCTATGAGCAACAGATGAAAACAAAGCCACGTGGTGTTAGGGAACACCCGAACAGAAAGGGAGCACAGAATTCATTAGAAAATGAAGAGCACCTGCATGGGGGCGGAGCCCAGGCTAACACCAATTTGAACGTACTTAAAAATCACTTACCGGGAGGTAGAGAGAGAACTGGGAGAGAAAGTGGGACTGAGAGAGAAGTAGTAGGAACTACAAGGGCTGTAGTTGGAACTACGGGAGAAGCGTTAGGAACTGCTGAGCTTGAGAGCAGTGTCCGTGGAGCTGTGAGGACGGAGCCAAGGGGATTATCCAGAGCACAGGAGGTTGGTGACTCTCAGAGAAGCTGTTGGGAACAGCAGTGCACAGCCTCTCAATATTCCCAGGAGCGTTGCTGTGAGTCAAGCAGAGAAGGCAGTCCAACAGCCAAGGCTTTAAGATATAAATTACCTAACACCAGAAATGCAGAAGGGGAAAACGTTTACCCTGAAGCACATTTGAATGAGTCAGAGAAACACCGTGGAAAAGGGGCTTTCAAGCAGAGCTGTGCTTATCCGAGAGAGCAGGAAACAGCAGTGCCTAAAGGTAGGCGTATTTACCCTAATAAGAGAGGTTTGCAATACTCTGACTTTCTATGCACGTACCAAGAGCTCTGTAGTTCTCAGGAACCCAACTACAGGAAATACGGTAGTTACCCACGGGCCACTAGTATAGTGGGGGAGGAGAGTGTTTTAACTCCCCGACAAGAACTTTATAACTTTAACGGCAGTTGGGAGCCAGAAGTTTACTCAGATGAAGAGGAGATGCAGATTGAACCTCTTGAAGAATCATTAGAGGAAAATGAGATGGATTGCACGTACACATTATCTGATTGTATAGCATCTCTATGTTAAAAGCAGCCAGAACTGTTTGTGAGAAGAAACAGGTGCAAGAGTTCCGTGAGTAAAAGGAACTGTTTTCTGTTACTTTTTGTTCATGGTTTAATGCTGAAGAAAGCTAAGTTTTGTTGAAAGTATTTTTCTTTAATTGTGTTATCAGATGAAGGGTCTGACCTGCTTTAAGTTCCACTGTTATGAATCCACCCCGGACGGGGAATAAAGCCTGAGTTTAAACCTTACCCTTTGCTTCAACTACACTTCTTTGGCTAAAGGTGAAAACTACAGGATCCAGAAGGCTTTACCAAATGCCTTCCTAGGAGCTCTAGCCATAAAAATACTGCCCCATCAAACGACCCAAGCCCTTTTTAGCCTCTGGGTACGTTAGTGGGTGACATGAGTGGCGTCATCTAGAGGATTTTTTTTTAAACTGTGGAAAAAAAGGACACTTTTGAAGAAAAAATACTGCTGTACCGGAGGACCCATAAGAAGCAAGCACGCAGGAAAGGCCAGACGCTGATTGAGGACCTTTCTTGCCAAAGCCTGAATCTACGCAGATCCTAAGGTAACGGATACCTAGGCCACTAGCGTAGGTGGATAAAAGGGCAAGAAAGGGGGCACTCCTGTGGTGCAGGAAAGGGGTGAAGAAGTGTAAAAAGTACCGCACTTGGTGGTTTTCTTTCTCTTCTTTTCTCCGCAGGGTCACAGCAAGAAGATGGAGGCCCAGGATATAATGAGCTGGATGCAACACCAGTGGGACAAACAACTGGAGTTAGCACGGCACATGCAAGAGCAAACAGCAAAAATGATCATGGAGCAGCAGAGGCCACTTCTGGAAACCATGAGAGCATTTTTGGAAAAGTCACCAGGACATGGGACTGAGAACCCCTACGTAGTTCCAGGGGTAGGACTTAATGCGAGTCATGCGTTTACGTTGGGACAGTTAAGTCCACAGGACAACATTGATGATTTTATTGATGCCTTTGAACGAATAGGGGGGGGCATTGAAATGGCCACGAGAGCAGTGGGCTACCCGCTTTGCTGTATCTCTCACCGGGGAAGCTCTCTCTGCTTATAAACCAATGCCTGCCATCCTTGCTACTGACTACGAGGAGATAAAAAGGGCAGTTAAGGATAGGTTGGGCCTATCTAACATGCACTATCGTAGGTTGTTTAGAGAGGCTAGGATGAGGGCCCAAGAAACCCCTAAAGCTCTGCAGCAGAGATTAAAGAATTTGGCCTACAAGTGGTTAACCCCTGAGCAGAGGACAATGGAAGCAGTGTTAGATATAATTATCTTGGAGCAGTTTCTCCAGGCTGTGCCTACCGAGGTAAAAAAGTATCTCACCTTGCAAAATTGTCAGAATACCAATGATGCAGCCAGTCTACCTGAACGCTATTTTGAGGCTCAGATAGTGGGCACCTCAGAAATAGGTCTGAAGAAAGCAGCAGGCATGGCAGAGAATAAAAGAGAGAAATATGTTAAAGGGAAAATGTTTAATGTATGTGGTAAGAATACTAATGATAACATTTTTTCTATACACAAAGGGAAATGTTATGTGTGCAGGCGAGCGGGCCATTTCCAAAAAGACTGCACGGAGCGAACTATCCTCATGGCTGGGAGAGAAAAGCCAGCACAAGATGGGTTCCTGATTCCTGTGCAGGTAGAAGGGGTGGAAACGCTGGCGCTGCTTGACTCGGGTGCTGACTAGAGCATGATTACGTCCAAGTTCTGGGAAGCCATTGGGAGGCGCCGTCGGTCAGCCCCGAGGCAAGCAGAAAGCCAGATCCGCTTAAAATGCATACACGGAGCATTTTCCTGTTATCCTTCACAGAGGTTATCTATACGTGCTGTAGATTGAGAACACACATTATTACAGGTAGCCATAATCCCTACATTGCCTAGAGAAGTCATTTTAGGCAGGGACTGGCCACCCTTTCTCAAGGGTCTGGCGGTAGGGTTGAATACTCGGACTGGCCTAATATCTACCCGATCGCAGGCAGGGACCTCAGGGGAAGGAAGGATAGCATCTGAGGATCCCGGGGAGCCTGAGGGGGAGGAAGAACCCCAAGAGGAGGAATTAGATGGGGGTGGATTAGGCATTCTGTCCACACATGATGAACTAATACACGAGCTGGTTAAGGAAGGCAGGAAGGCGAAAGCCAAAAAACGCCAAGAGAGACGTCAAAGGCCCGGGGGAGGGCCGAGTTGGAAGCTGGTGCAGGGTTACCTTGGGTACCTGCCGAGGTGGTGAGTAAGTTCCCCTCATTCCCAGCAGAACAGCGGGCTGACCCAGCTCTAAAGAGAGCTTTCGAATGGGCCAGGGAAATTCGGCCTACCCTACCCAGGTTTTTCCTGGAAAAGGAAATCCTATATAGGGAAAGTACTGACCCGTATTCCGGAGCGATAAGGAAACAATTGGTCGTGCCAACGACATTTAAAGCCACAGTACTAAGGTTGGCACACGACCACCCCATAGGCAGCCATAAGGGAGTCCAAGGCACCCTGGACCAAATATTGGTTCGATTCTATTGGCCAGGGGTCTTAAAAGAGACTAAACAATACTGTGAGGCTTGTCCAACTTGTCAGAGGGTCACAGCTTTAAAGCCGAAAGCTGTACCGATGGTATCCACACCCACCATAGCAGTACCTATGGAACGCATAGGTATGGACATCATAGGACCCCTGATCCGTATGCCCAGAGGATTTCAGTATTTATTGGTGGTAGTAGACCATGCAACTAGATTCCCATGGGCTATTCCCTTAAGGAGTACATCGGCCAGAGTAATAGCCCAAGAGCTGGTAAAGCTCTTTTGTGAAGTGGGTTTTCCCAGGGAGGTATTGACTGACCAAGGGAGCAATTTCTTATCAAAACACTTAGCAACGGTATGGGAAGCCTTCGGCATAAGGCACATAAAGACTGCAGCCTATCATCCTCAAACAAATTGGCTTGTTGAGAGGATGAATCAGTCTTTGAAACAGATGCTTCGGAGGGATTTAAAGAAGGGAGAGATGGGTGAATGGGATACCCTACTCCCATTTGTAGTTTATGCATGTCGAGAACGCATACAGACGTCATTAAAAGCGTCCCCATATGAGCTTATGTTTGGCAGGGCCCCTAGGGGAATTTTAGACATTCTCCATGAACAGTGGGTGGAGCCAGACTCGCAGGAAGTTGGGGTGCCTCAATTCCTTAAAAACTTGAGGGAACGCTTAGAAAGAACTGCAAAGGCCTCAAGAGAAAATTTGCAGGCCAGCAAAGAAAAGCAAAAACGTTACTATGACAGGAGCACAAGAGAGGCACCTGAGCATAGGGGATAAAGTCCTTGTCCAAGTAGCGGACCCGGGACCCAGGTTTGAGGCCCAATGGAAGGGACCGTGTACAGTAATAAAGAAAGTAGGTCCTGTGACATACAAGGTGGAGAATGAGAGGGGACGTCAGCAGGTGTACCACTTGAACGTTCTAAAACCTTGGAAGGAGAGATTGGCCACGGTCAGCTTGGCCTATGTAAGGCAGCGAGACAGAACCCAAGAGATGATTACGTGCTGTCCGGTTAGTCGTCCGGCAGCCCGTAATATTTTAAGGGGGGGGATCTGTCATAAGGTAGCGCCATCAGAACCCATGGAAGTAGGGGATTGTGAGCAAAATGTAAGGGAAACTGACAGCTCAGGTTCACACATGGGGGAAGGTTGCTATGAGCAACAGATGAAAACAAAGCCACGTGGTGTTAGGGAACGCCCGAACAGAAAGGGAGCACAGAATTCATTAGAAAATGAAGAGCACCTGCATGGGGGCGGAGCCTAGGCTAACACCAATTTGAACGTACTTAAAAATCACTTACCGGGAGGTAGAGAGAGAACTGGGAGAGAAAGTGGGACTGAGAGAGAAGTAGTAGGAACTATAAGGGCTGTAGTTGGAACTACGGGAGAAGCGTTAGGAACTGCTGAGCTTGAGAGCAGTGTCCGTGGAGCTGTGAGGACGGAGCCAAGGGGATTATCCAGAGCACAGGAGGTTGGTGACTCTCAGAGAAGCTGTTGGGAACAGCAGTACACAGCCTCTCAATATTCCCAGGAGCGTTGCTGTGAGGCAAGCAGAGAAGGCAGTCCAACAGCCAAGGCTTTAAGATATAAATTACCTAACACCAGAAATGCAGAAGGGGAAAACGTTTACCCTGAAGCACATTTGAATGAGTCGAGAAACACCGTGGAAAAGGGGCTTTCAAGCAGAGCTGTGCTTATCCGAGAGAGCAGGAAACAGCAGTGCCTAAAGGTAGGCGTATTTACCCTAATAAGAGAGGTTTGCAATACCCTGACTTTCTATGCACGTACCAAGAGCTCTGTAGTTCTCAGGAACCCAACTACAGGAAATACGGTAGTTACCCACGGGCCACTAGTATAGTGGGGGAGGAGAGTGTTTTAACTCCCCGACAAGAACTTTATAACTTTAACGGCAGTTGGGAGCCAGAAGTTTACTCAGATGAAGAGGAGATGCAGATTGAACCTCTTGAAGAATCCTTAGAGGAAAATGAGATGGATTGCACGTACACATTATCTGATTGTATAGCATCTCTATGTTAAAAGCAGCCAGAACTGTTTGTGAGAAGAAACAGGTGCAAGAGTTCCGTGAGTAAAAGGAACTGTTTTCTGTTACTTTATGTTCATGGTTTAATGCTGAAGAAAGCTAAGTTTGTTGAAAGTATTTTTCTTTAATTGTGTTATCAGACGAAGGGTCTGACCTGCTTTAAGTTCCACTGTTATGAATCCACCCCGGACGGGGAATAAAGCCTGAGTTTAAACCTTACCCTCTGCTTCAACTACACTTCTTTGGCTAAAGGTGAAAACTACAGGATCCAGAAGGCTTTGCCAAATGCCTTCCTAGGAGCTCTAGCCATAAAAATACTGCCCCATCAAACGACCCAAGCCCTTTTTAGCCTCTGGGTACGTTAGTGGATGACTATATATATATATATATATGTATAAATTTTGCAGTGCATTTTACCGCAAATTTGTTATGTGAGTTTGGTTGCCTAACATTTCTTCCTCATTCACAAATGGGATCCAGCACCCACTCTTGACTCTACGAGATGTCTTTATCATGTACTGGACTAGCTTTTACTGTCCATGCCGTTCTTTTGCTTTGATGGCACATTTTACAAATGACATCCAAGTGCAATCTTGGACATCTAAGCCAGTATGTCTGAAAAGAAGCAGGCATGTCCAAGTTCAGGCACAATTTCACAAACATGGACGTGCCCGATATGGACATTTACGAGGCTGTCTACATAAACATCCATCGAATAGTATTCAAAACCAGGGATATCTGATAGCCTAATGGGCTAGGACCAGGGAAGCCAGGTCCCATTGCTACTCCTTGTCATCTTGGGCAAGTCACTTAACTCTCCATCTTCTCTCCACCCTCTGGATGTTTTAAAGCCAAAGCAAGCACTTTCCCAATACCTATTTGTGTCTGAAGCAGATCTAAACTTGGAAGTGGCCACAGACATCGCCGGTGTTTCTGAAATAGAGCAGGGACATGTAAGTCCATTGCACTACCCCAGACATGCCTCCGCCAGGCCCCCTGACTACTTGGACATCCCTGCACTGGAGACCTCTTTAAAAGCCATTTGCAAAATAGCTCCAGGGATGACTCTGTGATTTGGATGTCCACATGAATGTTTCCTGACATCCAAATCATAACTAAGGTTTTTAAAATAATCCCCATAGGCAATAGAAACGGAGTCATCTGTACAATCAGAATTTACAAATTTTCTTTTATCTATTTATTCCTAGAAGGTGCATTCACTTAAGATAAACAGGACTGACAATTTATTCTTGCCCCTAAAATTTGAGATTCTTGTGTGCATCAACAGTGGGATGCGGAAATCAAAGAAGTATTGTAATTTAAGAAATCATATGGCAAGCATAGGGAATGTGTAGAGGGGAGGAACTGAGAGCAGAGCTGAAGATCAAGTGAACTTTGAATCTGTGAAATTGCAACTGAAAGGGAAGCTGTATAGACTTGATCACCTTCATGGTCTTTATCTGATGTCATATTCTGTGTTTCAATGCATTAGGATGACAGCTGACAAAAAAAGTATATGTAGCAGAATAATACAGCTAGTATTGAAGTAAGTCCTGAACAATAATCTGCAGGAATGGAAAACGATAGTCCTAGTATTGGGTTCACTTTGGAACAATATGCTCGATGACAGAAGGAATCAACATAAAAGAGGCTTTGTTGCTTAGCAATGCAAGGAGACAATCCTCCTAGATTTCCTCCTGCATGTCCTTACCCTTACCCTCACCCTTCCTCCCTGTTCCCTTCTGCTTTTTTACAAAAGCAAGCTAGGAAACTAATTGGAGTCACATCCTTTATGCAAATTAAAGTTGCATGGAATACCATTACCAGCAGAAACAGAGAAACTAATTTGCTGTCATTCTAACCGAGAAGTTCTCGCATTGTCAAAATGATGGGTCTGATATTCAGCGGCTAGCACTGCTAAAGCAGCCAGTCACCAGCGCTGTACATTAAACGCAGATGTTCAGTGCCAGGGTCATATCCAGCCCTGGCAATGAATATCCGGGTCGGCCACATTTGACGATTGCTAACCAGGCACTGGTAATATTGAGTCGCTACCCAATTAGCGATACATGGTGAATGTTAGGCCAGGGTTTCCTGCGCCAGGCTTTCACTACGTATCGCTAGCTGAATAATGACTCAATATTGCTGCTGCCTGGTTAGCGATAGGTGCTGCCTCTGTTGCACCCCAGAGCGCCGCGATGCTAATCGGTTTGCATCAGGGCATGTAGCGGCAGAAGTAATAGTGTAAATGTCTTTGAATATCTACCCTGGTAAAATTTGCCCCTTATTGTGCAATCTTCTCATTTTGGGGAGTAACTTTATAACTGTGTGCCCACATAAAAAGTACACACATTCTTCTCCTCCTGCAGGTTTCAGCAAATTTTCCAAGTGAAAGCATGCACCCGCATTTCCACTTTGAAAAGTATCCCAGGAAATTTATGCACATAGATTTGCTTCTCCTTTTTCACATGCACAAAATTTTCAGGGTTAATTTATATGCATACAGTCAAATGTTCAAAAGTAGAGGCATAAATACAAACTCTTCCTCATCCTCACCACTTGAAATGCCTACACTGAGTCCAGGCCAGGTTATGTGCACATAGCCTTATGGAAGTAATTTTACATGCCTTTCAGGTGTGTAATTTTGTAAGAGTCTATTTGCGTGCATAAAACACTTCTGTACTCACAGAAATACAGTTTAGAACAACTTTCCAGAGGGTCACCATGAGTCGACACTGACTTGGTGGCACTTAACAAAAACAACAATGTAATAATATTTTTTCATCATTCTCCTTCTGGTTTTAGAAAATATAAATCTGTTTCCAGAATTCATGGAAATAACAATAAGTAAAACCTCCTTTTATGCATGACATAAAAACATGAGTTGGTTGTGTAAAATGATTTGTGGTCTCTGTTCAGTTCTTCCGAAGACCGATCTCCACATTACTCACAAAATGTTCCACAGAAATTCTGGAACATGTGCACATTCATGCATATATATCAAGGGTGCACAAGTTCAGTTCTTGAGGGTTGCAAACAGTTCAGGTTTTCAGGATATACCTAATAAAAATTGATAGTACTCCCACTCATTGCCATGATGATATTAATTTAAAGCAAATGTACTGTGTGCATATTCATTGGAGATATCCTGAAAACATGACCCGTTTCTGGCCTTAGAGGCCTGAACTTGGCACCACTGGTATATATGGATCAAAAAACAAACTACTTCTGCCAGGATACCCTTGGAACCCTTGACATGTCCTGAAAGGCAATGGAGACTACTTTCCCCTTTACAGATGCTCCCTCCAGAGCAGAATTGAGAGCCATGTTGCTAAGGTGATGTGGGAAAGTTTGGACTATCCTCAAAGCTTGCACTGTCCTTGCCCGTGATTTTCTATTGTGAGAATAAAATGTGGGATGGGAGTATTTCATTTCCAGTGTCGATCTGCCATCTGTCATGTGGACTGGAAATAAAAACAACTAGGTTGATATTCAAAAGGACTTGTCTGTATAGCAACTGCAATCTATGAATTAGTAGTGGCACTCTACAGACAGACTGCCCTGGCCTCGCCTCAAAAAGCCTTTACTAGATCCTACCTGTCCTTCCAGTTATCAACTTATCTCTCTCCTCCCCTTTGCTTCAAAACGACTTGAATGAGCTGTTCACTGCCGTTGTCTTGATTTTCTTTCCTCTCAAGACCTTCTGGAGCCACTGCAATCCAATCTGGCTTTTGTTCTCTACATTCCTCAGAAATGGCTCTTGCCAAAGTCTCCAGTGACTTATTTCTCACCAAAATCAAAGGCCTCTAATTGATTCTCATCCTTCTTGAATTTTCTGCTACCTTTGACATTGTTGATCACCACCTTCTCCTCGATATCCTGTTCTCGCTTGGATTTAGGAGCTCTGTTCTGTCCTGGTTTTCTTCTTATCCCTCTCATCACACTTTTAGTATATGCTCTGGTCGTTCCTCCTCTATCGCCATCCCGCTTTCAGTTGGTGTACCTCAGGACTCTGTCTTGGGACCTCTCCTTTTCTCTCTCTACACTCAGTCCTTTGGTGTACTTATTTCCTCCCATGGTTTTCAGTACCATCTTTATGCTGATGACTCTCAGATCTACCTTCTGTACCTGAATCTCTTCAGGAATCCAGGCCCGAATCTTTGCTTGCTTATCCAATATTGCTGCCTGGATGTCTCACCGCTATCTGAAACTGAACATGGCCAAAATTGAGCTCCTTATCTTTCCCCCTAAACCCACCTCCCCTTTCCTCCCTTCTCTATTTCTTTAGATAACACTACACTCCTCTCTGTTTCTTTGGCTCGCAACCTCATCTTCGACTCTACTCTCTCTTTCTCTGCACCTATCCAACAGACAGCTAAAACCTGTCACTTCTTTCTCTACAACATTGGCAAAATTTGTCTCTTCCTTTCTACACAGACTACTAAGACACTTATACACTCTTTAGTCACCTCCTGTCTGGATTATTGCAACCTTTTCCATGCTGGTCTACCTCTGAATCATCTCTCTCCCCTTCAGTCTGTTCAATCTCAGCTGCACGGCTAATCTTCTGCCAGCCTCAATGTGCTCATAGAACCCCTCTTCTCAAGTTGTTTCACTATTCATTTCTGTATCTAGTTTGAAATTCTCTTGCTGACCTATAAGTGCACTCATTCTGCTGCCCCTCACTACCTTTCCTCTCTTATCTTTCCCTACACCTCTCCTTGGGAACTCCGCTTTTCTGGCAGATAGCTTCTATCTGTGCCCTTCTCTTCTACTGCCAACTGTAGACTTCGATCCTTCCACCTTGCTGTTTCTTATGCCTGATACAAACTACCTGAATCTGTGCGTCAGGCTTCATCTCTGGCCCTATTGAAATCCAGGTTGAAAACTCACCTCTTCAAGGCCGCTTTGCATCCTGATCTGCTTAGTTTCTTATGTGTTTCCTTACCATTCCCCTAGATGTATTCTTGTCCTCAGCTGTTGAACTGTCTGTCTTGACTAGACTGTAAGCTATGATGAGCAGGGACCATCTTTTACATGTGTCTGTACAGCGCCGTGTATGCCTTGTAGCGCTATACAAATGATCAGTAGTAGCAGTAGCTGGATAGTGCTGGGGCAGCATGAGGGCTATCTATATAACTTTGGAGCAAAAAGGTGATGTTAAATTAAACTGCTTGGCTACATGGATAATGTAGACTGAATATGGTTACTATCCACAGAGCAGTGATTATCACTGCTCTCCATCAATACTCAGCATCGCTTGTGCTGAATATATAGAGAAACAATTTAAAGACTGCAGATGGCATTAAAAAAGAAAGCTTACCAGTGTTTGAATATTGACTGAAAAGGATCAATTATATAAAAAAAGAAACAGCTGTCTTGATGAAATTCAATAATAGCTTGCTACCTGTTCTATATATTTAGAATGCAATTATTTAAATAATAACTCAAAATAAATGAACCTACTGTATCATTTTCCCAGTAGATTATTCTGCTTCTGATTAAAAATCATGCAGTAAGGCCACAATCCAATTGATTTCTATTTGTAGTTGCCCAGGCTTTTAAAGCTCCTGTATAGGAAAGCTATTACTATTTAAACAATTTCACTCATAATAGCCTAGAACGTAAGATAAGAACATAAGATTTGTCATACTGGGTCAAACCAATGGTCCATCAAACCCAGTATGCTGTTTCCAACAGTGGCCAATCTGGATCACAAGTACCTGAAAAGGATCCAAAAAGGAAGGCAGATTCCATGTTGCTTATCCCAGGGCTAAACAGTGGACTTTCCCCAGTAGGGGGAGGGGGGGGGGGCGAGGATGGATTAGGCATCCTTAATTAACTCTATCCTCTAGTGTTTTTAATAAGCATTGTAACATATTGTTTTCATTCCCATCTGTCCTGATTTATGCTGGATGTTTGCAGTCTTGGAAGCCACCTGACCACTTCATCCATGCACTTGACTAAGCAAAAAGAAGTTCTGGGTATTTTCCATGTGTGAACACAAACCCTACCATTGTTTAGCTATTATCCATTTCATGAAAGTTTAACCTGAACAGAACCTCAGAAAACAAAATAGTAATTGTTCATTTATAAGCTCAGATGCTTTGCGAATGGCCACTAGCCTGCTAATGATTCACCTCAATGCTGATGCTGTATGTATGTCCCTAGAAAAATAAATTAACACTGAAGCCTAAAGCAAGCTGGGTCCAATGAGAGCCAGCAGGCAGGCAATTGGCTAGAGAGGGGGCTGCAGATTGAGTGCTGCAGGTTTCCAGGACGGAAGGGTGTGGATGAGAACTCCTGATTCTCTCCTTACCTGTCCTGGTGAGCTGTCTGCTATATTTCAGGGTCAGCATGCTTCTGCTGGAAAGTATTTAGTCCAGCCTTTTACTTAAGCAGTTTGCAATCTTTTTTATGCAAGAGTAAAGATTAATGATAATTACTAATGGGTTGGGCTGTGAGGCAAAACAATGAATTTTCTATAAATTGTGATTTTATTCCCCCATGCCCCTCTTTTACAGGAGCCATGTCTGATCTAAACTAGCCGTACTGGTGACAAACCGAAGGAGGGGCTATGTTCGCTCATGCTTGTGACTGCAGAGAAAGAAAAGCTCCTTTGTCACAGTAGTCTTTTGTTCCAGCTGTTGCCCTCTCTGTTGTGAGCTGGTTCTGTGCTGTCAATGAAGAGTAGTTCAGATAGGTATCAGAGCCTGCTTAAGCTCTTTTACAGCTTATCTTCCTCATGGTGTGTACTATAGCATCAGGATTCAGATAAGGGTCAAGCCCAAAGGCAGTGTTGTTAAAACTGATAGGACCTTATGATGAGAAACGAAAGGGTTTGGTGCGCAGGGTTTCCATCCTTCAGCCTGCATTCTTTCCTATTATGATGTGGTCAGAGTGTTATTAATTGTCAGGATGATATTAATTGAATATGGCACAAAGTAACCAGGAATCCTTTGAGAGAAGCGCTTGCCTCAACACATGGTCTGAAAGGATTTTTTTTTAAACTAGCTTAGCTTTTATCTCTACATTTTTTCCTTATGTCTGCACCAATCACCGATCAGCCAAGATTTAGACTGTCCCCCCCCCCCCCATTGTCTTAGACACATAGCACTGAAACAAAAGCTGTTGTTTGCATATGCAGACAGTAAGTCTAGGCATGCTTGAAATTGTGAAATTATCTGGTGGGGGACAGAACAAAACCATACATGGTTTTGAATTATGACTGCTAATTAGTGCCTTTTTGTCCTTGGGTGCCTCAGTGGGGCACTTGAGAAAATACTTATTTCAAAAGAAAAATAATGCACAAGCTGAATCTGCTTCATAGGCCATGTAGTTGGAAATAGGTATTCAGCATGGTGCAAATGCCTGTACAGGCTACATTCTTTCCAATCCTGTAGGTTAATATCTAGGGGCATTTTTTTAAATTTAATATTTATATAATTTGAGAAAAATTTACAAGTACCCATTTGTTTAAGTAACAAGGGTGAAAAAACAAAAACAATTAAAGGAATTGAAATCAAAAGTAATTCACAATAAACACTAACTTTAGCCCACAAGCATGCGAAGGGCAGAGATACAAACTAATGGGGACTATCAAAGAAATCTAAATATAAAGAAAACAAAGGTATTAGGCGCTAAGCCCTGCAGACAATCCTAATCAGCATCTAACACCCCGAACTACCCCTTACAGCTCAGATCTCATTGCACCAAAATCTACAGATCCAAGAAGGCTCAGAGCTGCTCCAGAGCGAAAAAGATATACTTAACATTCATAATGGTAATAAAACATTTACAAGGATATCTCAAGCAAAAGCTAGCCTCCGACGACAAGGTCTCTTGTCTCATGGACAAAAACAAACATTGCCTCTCTTGTATAGAATGACTCACATCAGGATATGTCCTAACTGTTTGCCCTAAAAAAGACACATTTATCTTCTTAAAAAAAAAAGAGGCATACAATTCTAGATAAATATGATTCAAAAAGAAAATTTGCTAATAGTCACAATTTCCTTAACTTCATTTAATGATGTTTCTAAAAAATTACTCAAATCCGCCAGGTTACTAAACTCTCCAGGTGGTTCTTGAGAACGTTTTCCTCAAGGCAAGAAGTAAATCTTATTTACCAGGGGAAAAGTGCTCTCAGGAACTTGTAGCACTTCCCGCAGGTACTTTTTAAACAATTCCAAGGGTGACATATTAGGGACACTGGTAAAATTTAAAACACATAAATTTAAGCAACATAGCTTATTTTCAAACTAACTGACTGATTACTTCTTTAGAGTCCTTAATTTCCTTTCCCATAGCAGAGAGCTTCTCATGGGTCACCTTGGCCAAAGTCTCTTCTTGAGAGTAGATTTGTCCAACAGATTGTACTAATGTAGAGATGTCCAGAGAACACTTGGTAACAGTTCCATCCAGTTTGACTAACATAGCCCAAACAGAATGTCACCATACCTCCGGTGGAACTTCATTCGCCTTAGGAGCAGAGAGGGCCTCCATTTGACGTCCCCTCTCCAGACTCCAGACAGCAGCAGCCTTCAGTGGATCTGAACTGACAATGACAGCTTGCTCAGAGCCAAGAGTTAGTGGTGTTGAACACGAGGTGAGGTCCCAGCCACTCATGCCTGTTCCATTCACAATGGAACCAGACAACAGGCTGTTGGAAATGGAGCTCAGATCACCTCACTCTAAACTCAACTGGGAAACATTCAGATACTGCCATGGTTCACACGCTGACACCTGCTCAAGCACAGGCGCCCCCCCCCATTGGCGTCCCGCACAGCTAAATCTTCTTTCGTGGCTTTCTCCATCACCAGAGAATTCAGGAGGAATGCCTTGATCTTTTGCTGTCCTGCTGAAGAGGAGGCCGCCTTAGCCAACTTGGCTTGGGCTTTCCCTTTGTGCTTAGGAGCCATAGGGAAAGGGATTAGTTTCATGTGCTGCTCTAAATAATGCAAGAAAAACTAGTAGTATATTCTGTTATTTCTCCAGCTGTAGTGCAGAGTGTGATTCTGTGCTATATGAATGAGATAAAAACTGATCCTGCAAAATGATGTCAGGGGGTTCCGGCAAGAAGATCCAGTCTCTAAGAATGAAAGTCTTAGGGGTATGTTTACTAAACTGCGCTCAAGTGCGCGGCGCACAATAGCATGCGCTAAGGTACGTTAGTGCACGCTAATGATGCGTTTTTGTGCTCCGCACACGTGCGCGCCGCACTAAAGTGCCCACTCATGTGCGCGGCGTGCTGATGTGCGATAGAGGCGTGGAAAGGCTCCCGGAGGGCGGAGGAAGGCTCCCCAGGGGCGGAGAGAAGGGGTAAATGGGTGGAGAGTGGGAGGGGAGAGGCTCCCCGCACAGGAGCGGGGCTGAAATTCAAGTAAAGAAATACCGCGAGTGAAAACCTCGCGGTACAGCCGATTTAAAGGGAAGAGAAACCATTTCTGTAAGCAATGTAACTCAAAACCAGGGAAACCTACAAAACGTGAGCAGTGTGATACATGGGCACGGAACAAAAGGGCAAATAAACATTAAAAAAGACCCCAACAAAATATAAAAAAATTATAATCAAGCTGGGCAATAGTGATAGTAATGGGAAACATAAAAAAAACTCCCAAGAAAGCCGCAAAAAATAAATATGAATTTTAGAAGGGTCTACGCTCCGTCCCCATACAAGGTGGATGATCCCACAGTGAAATAGCACTGATCAGGGTTTCCCTCTCCATTGGACAGGTTACCTATGGCATGCACATGTTCCATAACAGCAGGGCGGCCAGGTCGGAATGGGCAACTGGACAGATACTGGGAAAGGGGATTCAGAGGGCTGCAGGCGGCACATGCTGTGGTGCAGCTGGGGCACAGTGCGGACTAGGCAGATGCCTAGATGGCACTTAGGAATGCTGAAACTAAACAGCAGCCAAACAGCAACTGATGAGGGCCCAACATGGGCACGAGAGTGTTTAGCACAGTGTCACAGGGGATAGTACCCAGCAGGTACCCCCAGGGACACAGAACATTGGCAGGCAGTGATTGGGGGACGTGCGGACAGATATGCAGGCACCCCTACCCCAGAACCCGCACCATAGGCAGCCGCCTACCCGCACACAGGATGGCCTGAGACTGCGTACCACCAGCACCACCAGCAGAAGGGCACGTCAGCATGGTGGCACAGGGGTACTGGAGGTGGAGGGGGGCAGTGGCAGCTACCCAGAGCAGACCATGGCCTAGCCCTGTGTAGGTGGGTGCAATGCACTGCAACAGACAGGCCCTGCCAGACAAACAGTCATGGTATCATCAGGGAATGCACTGTCTCTGTGGCAACACGGTGGTGCAATGCACACAACCAGTGTGTTTGGAAACAGAAGGTCACAGGTTCAAGCCCCAGCTGGGGCTCCTGCCACTCCAGTGCTCATATTTTACCCACAACTATATCGTGATAGTAAAGACAAACCTTTATTGCAGAGAACATAAGCATGGCTCAAACACCTCTATTTTACCCTACAGAGCACAGACACCAGAAACATGCACATTACCTAGAGCAGATTCCCCCAAATGCAGTCCTGGAGGGCCACACAACCTTCAGGGTGTATGCTGTCTCCAATCTAAGGATGAAGCGGTACTGGTGGTGGAGGTGGCAGCAGCTGGTGGCCACAGCAGACCATGGCCTAGCCCTGTCCAGGTGGGTGCCGTGCACTGCAACAAACAGGCCCTGTCGGATGTACAGTCATGGACTCCCCATGGAATGCAGCATATCTGTGGCAACACAGGGGTGCAGTGCACACAGACCGTGTGTGCAAGAACAGAAGATCACAGGTTCAAAACCCAGCTGGGGCTACTGCCAATTCAGTCCACATTTTTTCCCACAACTAAACTGTGATAGTAAGGACAAACCTTTATTGCAGAGAACATACGCATGGTTAATACACCTATATTTTACCCTACAGAGCACAGACACCATAAACAGGCGCATTACCTAGAGCAGAGTCTCCCAAATGCAGTCCTGGAGGGCGAAACACCATTCAGGTTCCATGCTGCCTCTAATAAAGATGCCTGTGCTGCATATCTATGCACCACCCCCATGGTATGCAGATGTATCTCATGCATATTCATGAGGGACAGCATGAAAACCCGAACAGTGTTTGGCATACCAGGACTGGAGTTGGGAACCTCTGCCGTAAAGCAGCAGCCAACAGGGGCAGACACACCCACACCCACAGGTCCCATTAGCCAATGCCTCCTGGAGAGGTAGGACATTGGGCCCTGCGTGCATCTCCCAATACTAGCACTTGCATACCTTAGCAATGCCACCCTACACCTGGGTATACGGTACACAGCTATCAAACATTTCCTATGATTACTGGCAGATAGCAATTCCTACGTTAAGCACAGTTTGCTCATTGAGCTCCATCATGACAATCTTTCTGATGTCTGTGGAGTGTGCTTCAGGTCTGGTCTCTGACAGTGTTTACCACCCTGGGGAGTGACCCCCAACAGTATTGCGTACCATATCCATGCCTGTACTGTGCCCAGGACTGGTGTGGTGGCCAGGGCTGCTAAACTCCTCTATAGTAGCACAATGCTGGCATAGATGTGGGGGTGTCTGTCTGTCTATCCAGTGTGTGGTGGCTGCAATGAGATCTGAGCTGTAAGGGGTAGTTCGGGGTGTTAGATGCTGGTTAGGATTGTCTGCAAACACACTCCACAGCCCACACTGCCAGCACTGTTGCCAGTATTGGCCTGCCAATGTGCATAATGAGGAGCAAGGTACCATGGGTATAGCCCGGACAGGGTGGCCTGGCCAGGATGCATCTGCACAGGGCATAGGGCACTGGCTGGGACATTTTAGTGCCCGGTCACCACCAAACAGACAGGGGGGCCTCAGCATGTCCTGCTGGGAGATCACTCTCACCCTGATTGTGCAGTGACCACAGCATGGCTAGGCACCCCCATAGTGCTATTATAGTATTTCTTTCATGTGATATTTATGGTTTTCCTTTTGGAGCCCAGTCACTGACTTATCTGTTTGTTGTGTATGCTGACATCCCAGTTCTGGGTGCATGCATTTCCACCAGGAACATGCACTATGGACTACATAGCAGACTGTTTGCAGCTGGTATGTGTCTTGATGGAGTGCCTTGCAGGGTGCAGTGGCTGAAGGCATACTGCAGGAGAATATCAGATAGTGGTGGTGTGCAGCTTAGTATATGCAGGCCTAATGTCTGTCTGCTATTGTGTTATGGATGTGTACAGAGCTGCATTGACTGCCCTGAAGGGTGTCTTTTCCCCAGCAGAACTGGGGTTGATGGTCCCCTCTACTGCCACCATTGCTGGGAGACCATGTTTGCCACCCTCAGCCCTGGAGGTTGAGGGTGGTGGTACATAATCCTCCTAGGGGTCTATGGGGGCTACACCTGACTGAGACAAATACATCCAAGGAGTATTCTGCAGAACCTACCAATTTCTCACATTAGTACTGCTGGGAACCTGCAGCATGGCCTATTTCTGCCATAGAAGGTGCTGTGGACCTGGTGCTGGGTGCCCCACCGCACACTCAGGGTGAGCACAGTACCCGCACAATGTGATGGTGTGTAGCTACTCTGTGCCAGTAACACACACGGTCAGTACCCCCTACCAGGCCGAGGTGCTGTGGGGTGGACATGGTCAGTTCCCCCTACCAGGCCGAGAGTGCTGTGCGGGTGCATACCCCATCTTGTGTTCATCTGTGGACAGCTGATTTGCATGTGCAGTGCATCATGGGTACGGGTGGCCTAACCCTATCCTGGTGACCACAGCAGACTGTCTGTGTGGTGACATGCAGTCCCTCTACAGCCAGCCAGGGGCTTGCTAGCAGCTATAGAGCTATAGCCCACTGGCTACTTCCCTGCCTGTAGAGCCAGAAGTCATGGGTTCAAACCCACAGTGGGGCTGTTTGGTAAGGCTGCCCAAAGCATTATCTCTTTTTCATGTACATTATTGCTGCCAGCAAAAACACTCTCAGTGTACTGTATCCATAAGGTGCCTCAGAGGGCGCTTTATAGGGCACCCTATAGGGCACCTTATGGTTATCGTCCATATAAGGTGCACTATACGTTATCCTGTGGAGCGACTTATAGGGTGCCCTATAGGGGACATTTTAGGGTGCCGTGGCGGACAGTGCACTATGGAGTGCCTTATAGGGTGCCTTATGCGGCACCTTCAATTATGGCACATGAGGGCGTGTTTGCTGGCAGCAATTAATAAAATACAAATAAAGTGCTGCAGGAAACAATACGTACATTGTAAAGCTGATGCCTCAGCCAGCCTTATGTATTAGGCACACTGGAGAGCAAAACTAATGACCCCTGTATCAGCAGTCAGTGCCTTAACCATTGTGCTACACTGCTGATCCTCCTTGCATGTCAGCGCACCTACTTCAGATTTCCATGCGTTTAAATCAGAGGTGTCCAAACCTGTCCTGGAGGGCCACAATCCTGCCAGGTTTTGGGATAGCCCTAATGAATATGCATGAGATATATATGCATTAGAGATATCCTGCCAACCTGACTGGTTTGTGGCCCTCCGGGACTGGATTTGGAGACCCCTGCTTTACACCTCTGTCATTTAAGATGGTGAGTGGGCAAGGTAGAGATGTCCTAGACATCAAAAGGGTAGCTGGAATGTGTCACATTCATCCTCAATTCTCACCACCACCAAAAAGATGTCTAATGGACAATATTTTGGTGGTGGTGAGAAGTGAGGAGGAATGTGACAAATTCTATCTAACCTTTTTGATGTCTTGGACATCTGCACCTTGCCCACTCACAATCTTAAATGACAGAGGTGTAAGGCAGATGTCTCCAAATCCAGTCCTGGAGGGCCACAAACCAATCAGGTTGGCAGGCTATCTCTAATGCATATATATCTCATGCATATTCATTAGGGCTATCCCAAAACCTGGCAGGATTGTGGCCCTCCAGGACAGGTTTGGACACCTCTGGTTTAAATGCACAGTGCTGCCATCAAACACAGTGCTATGACCTTGCTGTGCCTCATAGGGCACCCTGTATGGTGCCCTATAGGCCACCCTTTCAGCAACATTGTAGGGTGCCGTGGCGGACAGTGCACTTTAAAATGTGCCCTCTGGGGGTACCTTATGAGGCGCCTTATGCAGCACCTTATGTTACAATCCTTTGAGGGTGTGTTTGCTGGCAGCACTAATTAAAATAAAAATAAAACTCCCCCTACAGCAATATTACTTATAACAGGTAATGCCTCAGCCAGCCTTCTTCATTAGGCACAGTGGGGATTGAACACATGACTCCTGCATCATTGGTCAGTGTCTTAACCATTGTGCTACAGTGCTGCTCCTCCTTGCATGTCAGCGCACCTACTTATGATTTTCATTCCTTAAACTGCACAGTGCTGCCATCAAAAACAGTGCTGTGACCTTGCGGTACCTCATATGGCACCCTATCAAGCGCCCTATAAGCAACATTCTAGGGTGCCTTGGCGGACAGTGCACTTTAAAATGTGCCTTATGGGGCGCCTTATGTTAACACGCTTTGAGAGTGCGTTTGCTAGTAGAGATAATTAAAATAAAAATAAAATGCCTCCTAAAGCAATCTTCCCAGTAATAGGTAATGCCTCAGTCAGCTGTCTTCATTGGGCACAGTGGGGGATTGAACCCATGATCCCTACACCATGGGTCAGTGTCTTAACCATTGTACTGTGACTCTGTTTCTGTGCTTTTACATCAGCGCGCCACTTATGCTTCCCGCACAACTTTGTCATGCGCTAATGTGAGGGGCGCACTTGAGCGCAGCGCACATTAATGCATGATTAATCCCGGTTTTGCTTTTTTCTGACTGAAACGCCAACTCCTTATATGGCATCCGCACACTAGCGCGGCACGCACCCTAACGGGGTTTTAGTAAACATACCCCTTAGTGTGTCTTAAATAAGCACATGACCTCCCGAGGAGTATTTCATGATCTCAGGTCCTCAAGTAAAAAAGACGGTTATGAATTATTCCCCCCCCCCCCACCAAGTACGTATCAAATTGCTAGTTTTTTTACTTTTAGACCAAATCTCTTTTTTGAATATTAAAATTTAATTTCCCTGAAGACGCCCCAGTGCCTCCTCTTCCTGTAGTGTGTGCCTCTATTTGAGCGATGAGAAACAGCTATGAGGACAGTGAGTACAATGCTGTTTCTTCTGTCTTTTGCTATGGCACTGCTCCCACTTATCTGCCCTGTGGCCCTGCTTCCCTACTACTTTGAGGAGACCCAGTAGGGGATCCAGGAGTCTCTTGAAAGATCCTGAGAACGTGGGCTACCTTCTGTGTATGGACAGTTCAAGTGCACTTACCTTAAGTTGGGATAATTCAACTTTTCCTAGTGAAAATCTGGAGTTATTGTCATGGGACCAACATTTTCGCCAAGCTGTTTGAGAGTCCTCCTGCCATGCTTTTACCAGTAGGGGGGAGGTACTGCAATATTGCACTTTTATTCTCAATGAGCAGGTAGAGCTAAAAATGCAATATTGCAGTACTTCCCCTATGTGCTACAGAGTGGCTGGAGGACTCCTGCACTGCTTAGTGGAAACATTGCAAGGGACAAAGTATTTAGTAATATAGTAAATGACGGCAGATAAAGACCAGCATGGTCCATCTAGTCTGCCCAGCACGATGGCAAGAGTAGGTACACCTGCCGCTCCATGCAGGCCACCCCTCCCCACGTTCCTGTTTAGGGGTGAACCCACCACTCCATGCAGGACACCCCTATTTGTTGAGAAATTAGATGGTTCAGTTTATTTTGATTTTATCCTGTTGCTGTAAAGGGATCCACTGTGTCTGTCCCATGCCATTTTGAATTCCGTCACCGTGTTTGCCCCCACCACTTCCATCGGGAGGGCATTCCAAGCATCCACCACCCTTTCTGTGAAAAAGTATTTCCTGACATTGCCTTTCAATTTACCCCCTTGCAGCTTTATGTTATGCCCTCTAGTTTTACAGCTTTCCCATCTTTGGAAGAGGTTTGTTTGTTTATTAATTCCCTTTAAGTATTTAAAGGTCTGAATCGTATCTCCCCTGTCCCTCCTCTCCTCCAAAGTGTACATGTTTAGGTCTTCAAGTCTCTTCTCTTAAGGCTTCTGATGCAGGCTCCATATCATTTTGGTCACCTTCCTCTGAACAGTTTCTAGTCTTTTTACATCCTTTGCAAGATATGGTCTCCAAAACTGAACACAGTATTCCAAGTGAGGCCTCACCAGTGACTTGTACAGTGGCATAAGTACCTCTTCCTTTCTGCTGGTGATTCCTCTTTGTATGCATCCCAACATCCTCCTGGCTTTTGCCACCGCCTTGTCGCACTGTTTTGCCACCTTGAGATCTTCAGAAATACTCACACCAAGGTCTTTCTCCTGATCCATGCACACCAACCTCTCGCCCCCTATTGCATACATTTCCCTTGGATTTCTGCTACCCAGGTGCATGACCCTGCACGTCTTCGCATTAAATCTTATTTGCCAAGCATTAGACCATTCTTCCAGCTTTTGTAGCTCTTTCCTCATGTTAACCACTCCTTCGGGGGAGTCCACTCTGTTGCAAATTTTTGTGTCATCTGAAAAAAGATAGACTTTTCCATTCAGTCCTTCAGCTATATCACTCACAAAAACATTGAACAGTGCTGGGCCCAGGACCAACCCCTGGGGCACCCCGCAAAATCACCTTCCCTTCATCCGAGTGAGCTCCATTTACTATCACCCTCTGTCGCCTGTCAGTCAACCAATTTCTGATCCAATTTATCATCTTAGGATTCATCCCCAAGCTACCGGGTTTATTGATAAGCCTCCTATGAGGAACAGTATCAAAGGCTTTGCTGAAATCCAGGTAGATGACATCCATCACATGCCCCTGATCTAGCTCCCTGATCACCCAGTCAAAGAACTCAATCAGATTTGTTTGGCAAGATCATCCTTCGGTAAAACCATGTTGCCTCGGGTCTTGCAACCTGTTGGTTTTGAGAAAGTTCACAATTCGCTTTTTCAGGAGCGCCTCCATGACATTTCCCACCACCGAGGTAAGACTCACAGGCCTGTAGTTTGACACTTCTTCCCCGTCACCACTTTTGTGTAGAGGTACGACATCAGCCATTCTCCAGTCCTGAGGAACCTCTCCTGTTTCCAAGGATCTGTTGAAAACATCCTTTAACCCTGGGAGTACCGATGGGGTCAAAAGTGACCCCATTGCAAGTTTCACAACGCGTAGCTCGGAAACTAGTTGTTCAAGAATGCAATCTTTTTATGACTTTTCACATGTCAATATTCTCTTTATATTGCACCATGAGAGGAATAATTTTCATCCGCTAGATGACACTAGTGATGAATTGCAGCACAGAGTACCAGTGGGGTCATTTTTGACCCCAGCTGCTTATGTCCGGTTTGGATCGTGATACAATTTGCAGTTTTGTGAATTTTTTGATCTGACAAAGGTATTTATCATTAATTATGTATCATTTATTTTTTGTAATCTTATTTTATGAAAATTACACATTTTCTGTAATTGATATCATACGTTCTCTCATTATTTCCGATGAAATCTAAAGGCTTTCAGCTCGTTCATCACGATTATTGTACACCTATAGTAAAACTGCTTTGCGTTTTATTCAACTTTATCTTTGTTTATTTATTTTAGGTTATTGTTCAAAACGAAAGTATTCAGCTGCCCAAGTAAGAGAAATATTGCAACAAGATGCTGGCAGTGACGGCTCTGAGTCGTTTGATGATGCAGCACATTCAGCAAGCGAAGAAGCATATCAGCCAAGTTCGTGCGATAAATCTGATGATGACAGTCATGATTCAGATGGTGATAGCTCTGGGAAAATTGTGATATTATCCCTTGGGTATGTGATGTGAAGGGTTAATTCCCTTTTAAATAGAATAAAACAGAGGATTTGCTACGAGAAAGAGTATCTCTTTCATGGCAAATGATCCAACAAAAGTTTCTTTGTTCTAGCAACATTTAGTGGGCACAGGTTTATCCTTTTGGTTTTGTGATATATAAGTGGGGATGAACAAGCAGTCTTTTTACATATTGGTAGGACATGATTGTTGGCACCCTTATAAACCTTTCAAATCAGTTTGAACAGAAGAACCATCTTCCCATTGTAGTAAAATTATATGAACCCGTGATCAATTGTCAGTACTCACATGACTTGAATTAACCAATGAATGATGGCTCTAATGTTTAAAATTTCACATTCACTCCCTGTTCCATTTTCACAATAATGAAGACCAGAGAGCTGCCTGAGATCATCAGAAAAGCCATTATCACCAAACATCAAACTTCAAAGGGGTACAAAGACCTTGGGATTCCTGTGTCTACAGTTGCAATGTTATTAAGAAGTTTTCTGCTCATGGAACTGTCAGAACCTCCCAGAATGTGGTGGGAAGAGAAAAATTAATCCAAGATGTCTTTGAAAGTTAGTGCGGACTGTTGGAAAAACACCACGTACAATATCCAAAGAGCTTAAGGCTGACCTGAAGCAATCTGGAGTGGTGGTTTCAACCTGCACCATTTGCCATACACTAAACAAAGAAGTGCTTCATGGGTGGGAGGACCCCATTGCTCAAAGATCTTTGCCCAAACCCATCTTGAGAAACCACAATCCTTCTGGAAAAATGTTCTGTGGAGAGATGAAAACAAATTTGAGCTCTCTTGAAATGCAGACCAGTGATACATTTACAGGTAAAGAAATTAAGCTTCTAAGGAAAAACAACCACACCCTTCCTACAGTTAAATATGGTGGAAGTTCAATAATGTTGTGGGGTTGTTTTGCTGCCTTAGAAACTGGAGGCCTGGAACTTATTAAAGGAATCATGAAGTCAGAGTACTGCCAAGGTATTTTGGAGCAAAATGTGCTATCTAGGGGTATGTTTACTAAACGTCGCTAACATCGCAGTTGCGATGTTATCGCTTGCTATGTGACATTATTGCACGATAATGCCACATTACCATGCGAGAACGTCACGTATCGCGCGATAACGTCTGCTGCGGCGGTAAGGTACGCCAAGGGTGGAGCAAGGCTCCCCAGGGGTAGAGAGATGGGGGTCAATGGGAGGAGAGTGGGCGTGGAGTGGCTCCTTGCACACTAACGCCGTGAAATGAAGCTCAGAAAATTAGTGCCAGTGAAAACCTGGCGCTAGGCACATTTGCAGGTCAGAGAAACCATTTCAGTCAGCAATGTACAGCAAAGGCAGGGAAACCCAAAAACGTGATAGTAGTGATACATGTGCAGGAGCCAGAAAAGCAAAGAAACAGATAAAATGACCAGAACCACATTTGAAATCCCACTAACCAAGCTGGCCAATAGTGATATTAATGAGAAACATAAAGCAACACTACTGACAATGCATAAAAAAGAAGATATCATGTTTGGAAGGGTCCATTCTCTGTCCCTCTACAAAGTGAATGATCCCACATTGAAATAGCGGTGATCAGGGTTTTTGTTGTTTATATTGGGCAGGTTTGTTATGGCGTGCAAATGTGCAGCAACAGCAGAGTGGGCACGTAGGACAGGGCAACTGTACTGATGCTGGAAATGGGATACAGAGGGCTGCAGGTGGCACATGCTGTGGTCCAGCTGGGGCACAGTGCGGACTAGGCAGATGCCTAGGTAGCACATAGGAATGCCGAAACAGTGAAGCAGCAAGACAGTAACTGACAAGGGTCCAATATGGGCATGAGTGTGTTTCCCACAGTGTCCCAGGGGATATTAACCAGCAGGTACCCCCAAGGGCACATAACATTGGCAGGTGGTGCCGGGGGGAAGCGCGCATGTCCATGTAGGCACCCCCACCCGAGAACCCACACCATAGGCAGCTGCCTACCGGCACACTGGCTGGCCTGGGGTTGCGCACCACCAGCACCACCGGCATAAGGGCATATCAGCATGGTGGCGGAGGGGTGGTGGTGGTGGAGGGGGCAGTGGCAGCTGCCCACAGCAGGCCACAGCCAAGCCCCATTTAGGTGTGTGCCCTGCACTGCAACAGACATGATCTGTCTGTCATACAGTCATGGTATCCCCAGGGAATGATCTGACTGTGTGGTGCAGTACACACAGCCAGTGTGTTCAGAAGCAGAGGGTCACAGGTTCAAGTCCCAGCTGTGGCCCCTGCAAACCATGTCCCTATATTTTACCCAGTACTAAACCGTGGTAAGAAAGACAGAACCTTTATTGCAGATAAATGAAACATGCCATAAATGCCTATATTTTACCCTACAGAACACAGACACCATTAACATATGCAATCCCTAGAGCAGGTTGTCAGGATGTCCCTAATAAATATGCATGAGATGTAATTACATGCTACACCCCCATTGTATGCAAATGTAACCATGCATATTCATTAGGGACAGCATGAAGACCTGAACCGTGTTCAGCCCACCCGGACTGGAGTTGGGAACCTCCGCCCTAGAGCAGCAGCACAAACACCCACACCCACAGGCTCCACTATCCAACGCCTCATGGAGAGTCAGGCTGTTGGGCCCTGCGCAAACTAGCATCTCCCAATACTAGCACCTGCATATCTTAGCAATGCCATCCTAAACTTGGGAACACATTACACATATATCAAAAGGTTGCTCTGATTAATGTCAGATAACGCATCCTATGTTAAGCACAATTTGTTGACAGAGATTCATCATAGCAACCTTTCTGATATCTGTGGATTGTGGTTCAGTGTTTGTTCCCGACAGTGTTTACCACCACGGGGAGTGACTCCAACCATATTGAGTATCATAGCAATGCCTGCACTGTGCCCAGGACTGGTATGGCGGCCAGGGCTGCCAACCACCTCTATCCATGCACAATGCTGAAATAGGTGTGGGAGTGGGTGTATGTTTACCCAGTGTGCTGTGGCTGCCTACACCTTACTGAGCCCACAATGCTTGCACTGTTTCCAGTGTTAGCCTGCCAATGTGCATAATGAGGAGCAAGGTACTTTGGGTATGGCCTGGATAGGGCGGCCTGGGCAGGATGCATCTCGACAGGGCATAGGGCAATGGCTGGGACATTATAGTGCCTGACCACCACCTGCACGGACAGGGTGGCCACAGCATGTCATGCTGTGAGGTCACTCTCACCCTGACTGGGCAGTGGCCATGGCATGGCTAGGTTACCCCATAGTGCTATACGGTATTTCTTTCAGGTGATATCTATGTGTTCCCTGTTCTGGGGCCCAATCACTGACATACTTGCTTGGTGTGTGTGTGTGTTCACATCCCATTTTTGGATGCATACAGTTCCTCCAGGAACATGCACTATGTACTAGCTAGCAGACTATCTGCAGTTAGCATGTGTATGGCTGGAGCACCTTGCAGAGTGAAGACTGATAGTGCCCACTGCTGGTCAATGTCAGATGGTGGTGGAGGGCATCTGAGCGTACACAGGCCTACTGCCAGTGCCCTATGTGATACAAACAGATCTGCATCCAGTGCTTTGGAGGGTGACATTTCCCCTGCAGGACTGGGGTAGCTGGTCCCACAGCCCTTCATCATGTCCCTCCACTGCTGCCATTACAAAGATGTGGAGTGTGGGGCTGTTGGTGGCAAATCCTGTCCCCCTACCCTGGCCCCGAGAGGGCAGGTCTGTAGGCGCTGCCCCCAATCCACATGTGGGTCCAGACACCACCCTGCCCTATAGGGCTCAGTAGGTGATGGCAATGAGGCAAGGGTGTTTCTGCTGGCAGCACAGATCGTCCCAATTACTGACTGTGATATGAGCTGTACACACTGGTTCTGCATGTGCATTGCATCTTCGTGACTGTTGGGGTTGCCCTATCCTGGCAGCCAGCTGTGTTTTGGTGTGGTGCCCTCCAGTGTTCTTGTATGCAGCCTTTGCTGTGACACTCATGTTGGTGTTGTAGCCTACTGGTTTATGCATTGCCATTTATGCTACTGGTCATGGGTTTGATTCCTTTCTGTTCTAATTATTTTATGCCTCTCATCCACACATACTTTGCATTCCTGTTACAGTCCTATCTGTGACAATCTTTGCTGCTGGCACATTATACCCTCATCACTGTTGCCAAACATCCTTCTGTCAGTCTATCTGTGTCTGCAAGCTCTGGGCGTCTTGCCCTACTGTGCAGGCTGCTACCCCATGTCCTGCATTGGCACACATTTCTGCATTGCGGCTCTTCATGCTTGTCTCTCCTGTGTCTGCTCTGCATGGCACTGCTCTCCTCTGTCCTCCTGTCATTGCACTTATTCTGCCACCTCTACCTCCTCTGGTGGACACGTATCCCCATCCTCTGCCACACACTGTCATTGTTGCACTGTACATTACCATCACCCTGTACATCGGTACAGCTGCCCCCGATATGTTTGTCCACTTTACCTGCTGCCACATGGGCTGCACGCAGATTTGGCTGGTCTATGAGCTCCGTCGTTTACTTCCTTCCATCACTTGTTCATTGCCTTTCCTTGGTGCTCTGTGCAGTGTTATGGTTTCATCTGTGTTTGAGCCATACATTTCATGCTTGTGACTTTGGGGCACCTTTATGCCCCTGGGCACCATCTCCTGTGTCACCTTAGCATCCCGGGGCATCTTTCGCAGCACCTTAGGTTTGGCCAGCTTATGGGGCATCTTATATGCTGCCTTGGACGGTGCCAATATTTCCTGCCACCCTCTGGGGCACATTATGACCTGCCTTGGATGATGTGGTGCTTTATGATGTGCCTTATGGTGCACCAGGTTGCGGCACTGGGGTGAGGCTTTTTTGGCTGGCAGTGCAGATTGTTGGGATGTGTCTGACTGTTACAAGCAGGAAAAGGGATTGCCTCAGACAGTCTTTTAACTGAGCCCATTGAGGGATCAAACTCATGACCACTGTATCAGCAGTCAATGTATTAACCAGTGTGCTACACCTTTGTTGCTGTGAGTGCAGGTCAGCGCGCCTAATTAAGGCTAACGCGCATTAAAGTGCCACAGTTCCCTCTATCACGCGATAATGGACGTTATCGTGCGATAACCCGAAATGCTACCTTAGGACCGGAACGCCCACTACCTTATATGGCATTCGTCACAGTAAGACTGCAAATAACTCCGGTAACATTAAAACGGTTTAGTAAGCATACCCCCTAGGGTCAGAAAGCTAGGTCTGGGTCGAAGGTCATGGTTCTAAAACATATATCCAAAAGTACAAAAGAATGGTTAAAAAGGAACAAGTAGACTGTTTTAAACTGGTCAGCAATGAGTCCTTATCTCAATCCAATTGAGAACCCTTGGAAAGAGCTGAAATCTGCCTCTGGTAAAAGGAATCCTGGAAACATTCATGAACTGGAACAAATCACAGTTGAAGAGTTGGAGAAACTACAAGCAGACAGATGTATGAAAATTATAGATGGCTATAAGAAATGTTTTGAGGCTGTCATCACTGCCAAGGGTTGCCAACCAAATATTAATGAAGAGTGCCATTAATCCTGTCTAGTTATATTTTGGGGTTTTTTCTCAGAAATTACTACGTCTAAGTTGCACAGACATCTTTTTTGTTGTTGTATACCTTTGAACATACTATTAAAATATTATAATGACATTCAGTTGGAATATTTATAATTATTTCTCAAGATAATGTACCCAACATACCTAAAATGCAAAGTGCCAATAATGTTGATCACAACTGTAAAAGAATGTGCTGATGTCTCTTTTCATTCATGTGGCTGTCAGGACCTATTATTTTGCTTTGCCTGCTATTGCTCTTTGCTGTTCCTCAGAAACTGCTGCCCTCTGTGACCTCCTAATCTTGCCTAATAATTGAACCGGCTCTGGGTTCACACTTCTCATAACCTAATCCCTTGATCAAAAAAGGTTCAGATAAGAAAAGTGATAACACTGGAGATGGTGGCAAAGTCAAAATTGTCAAGTCACATAAAGCCAATGCCAATAAGACTCACTCCTCTCATGGAGCCATGAGGGTACTGCAGAGTCTATTCACAGTAAAAGCACAAAGACCATCATGGAATATACTTAAAACTAATTTGACATTTTTTGAATTCTGTCCAGTTAATCCTAATCTGCCTGGCTAACTCTCACCAGCTAAAGTTAGGACAGCTGAATAGCTGTCCTAACTTTAGCCACCGTCCTAACTTTAGCCATTTTTGAAATCCAGCCAGTGACTGAATATCACCACTGACTATATTGCAAAAGCACTTTCTGGCCAACCTGTATACTCAGTGTCAGTGGCCAGATATGGCCTGGCACTGAATATCTGGGTTTGAGGTTCAGCGGCAATGGCTAGCCACTGTAGCAGCATTCTTGCAAAAATAACTATTACTCTACATCAAGTATATCCAAAGCAAAAATAGAGTAGACCTGAAAAAAGTGAGCAAACGTGTGTATGAGTGTGTTAATGTCGGAAGATACGCCATGAGGATACAACTACCTCTTGAGGCTAAACTTCCATTTTACTCAAATTAAAAAGCCTCAATCAGAGCTTTCAAAACGTAGGCAAAAACACCATAAATTAGTGAGACCTACACCATAATGTGTTAAAAAATCTTACTTCCCCTTGTATTCCATGTGTAATGATGAGATCCAAACAGAAAGACTGCCAAAAAGCCACTTATCTTGACTGTTGTCTCGACGACTCTGAGTCTTGATAATTTTCAAACTCAGATTTAACCCATTGGAGTCGGCATCTTTTAACCTAAACTCACAGGAGTCCAGCAGCAGTTTTTTCAAGACACAGCACTGTGTTTCGGGCAAATAAAATGGTGATGCCCTGTTTCAACGCTCAAATCTACTGCAAACAAATATTCGGCTTCCCCATCTCTCAGAGACGCCAGCACAATGATGCGCTCCCCATCTCTTTTTGCACATAGATGCCAGTATGTACGTGTAACATTATCCTGCATTTACAAGTGCGTACGATGGCAAGAAGATGCAGGTAACTTGTATGTAACTTTGGTGTAGACATGTTTCAGGGCAGAGTTTGGGCAGTTACAACTTATATGTATGCTTTATAAAATATGCAGAATCACATGCATGGTACACAGATATGTTTATACCTACTCTTGAGCTGGCATAAATGTAGGTGGGATCCTTTCACCTGCAATTTGAGAAGGTTTATGCTAGTAGTTTATAAAGACTCTTATGGGCTCTTTTGCTAAAGCCTGCTAAGCAGTAAACACTTGCTTTCACACAGGGGGAGGAGTGGCCTAGTGGTTAGGACATGGTACCTCAGGCCAGAGAGCTGGGGTTTCAAGTCCCACCCAAGAGCAGCAATCTCAGGCCAGAGGGACTGGGGCTTCTAGTCCCATAGGCACCCCTTGTGGCCCTGGGCAAGTCATTCATCCCTCCATTGCCTCAGGTACACATAGATTGTGAACCCTTTGGGGACAAGGGTATATATCCAGTACCTGTTTGTAGCAATTAGATAATATAAACCACCTTGATTAAAGGATAAGTTGGTATAGAAAACTGGTAAAATAAATAACTAAATGGTCAGGCTCACAGTAACTGTTACCACAGGGGCAGGATGGGATACATCCCAGAGTATTGAAGGAACCTTGGGAAGTTCTAGCAATCCCACTCTCTGACCTTTTCAATGCTACATTAGAGTCAGGAGTCATTCCAGAGGACTGGAATAAGGCACATGTGGTCCCTTTTTCACAAAAGAGGAGATAAGGATGAGAACTACAGGCCAGTTAGTCTGACCTCTCTAGTGAGTAAATTAAAGCAAATGCTGCTAAAACAGAGGATAGTGAGGTTTCTGGAGTCCAATGAATTGCAGAATCTGAGGCAGCATGGGTTTAATATGGTCAGGCCTTATCAGACAAATCTAATTAATTTCTTTGACTAGAGACCAGAGAGTTGGACCAAGGTAGAGCCCTAGATATCGTGTACTTAGATTTCAGTAAGGCCTTTGACATAATTCGGCACAGATGACTTATAAATAGGGTGGTGGATGATGGGAATGCCCTCCCAATGGAAGTGGTGGGGGAAAATGCAGTGACATAATTCAAAATGGCATGGGACAGACACTGTGGATCCCTTTATAGCAACTGGATAAAATCAAAATAAACATAACGATCTCTCATATCTCAGCAAATGGGGGTGACCTACATGGAGCGGTGGGTACACTCCTAAACAAAGGCATTGAGAGGGGTGACTTGCATGGAGTGGCAGGTGCACCTATTCTTTTTGCCTTGCTGGGCAGACTAGATGGACCATACAGGCCTTTATCTGTAACTATGTAAACTGAGCATCCTAGGAATAGACCCTAAAGTGACTGACTGGGTTAGAAATTATTTTAGTGGGAGGCAACAAAGGATAAATGGAGCTTACTCTGAGGAGAAGGATGCAATCAGTGGTGTGTCACTGGGATCTGCCCTTGGTATGATTCTTTTTATCATTTTTGTTAGTGATATTGCTGAAGGGTTGTCGGGTAAGGTCTGCCTCTTTGCAGATGATACCAAAATCTGCAATAGTGTCGACAACTAGGAAGGAGTAGATAACATGAGGAGGGTTCTCGCTAAGCTTGACGAATGGTCAAGAATTTGGCAGCTGAGATTTAACATTAAAAATGCAGGGTTATGCATTTGAGCTGCAAAACTCCACAAAAATCCATGTTCTTGGGCTGCAAAAATCCACAAAAGAAGAGCAGGACCTGGTGGTGATTGCTTCTGATGATCTTAAGGTAGTTAAACAAGTAGTAAAGGTAACAGTAAAAGCCAGAAAGATTCTTGGGTGCATAGGGAGAGGAATGGCCATCGGAAAGAAGGAGGAGATAGTTCCTCTGTATAAGTCTTTGGTGAGACCTCATTTAGAGTTGTTGCGACGCCACCCTGGTGGCTAATGGGCTCCAAGGCAGGTCGGACACAATTAAGAATAAGGTTGGGTCTGGTAAGTATTTTCTAGGGCCCAGGGATGTATAGCCTTGGTAGCGTCCTTATTACCAAATACCCAGAGAACACAGGTCTTCGAGTGGAGGGAAAAATAAGGCTTTATTTCCCTTGTCTTGCAAAAAGGTTCAAAGGATCAGATTCAAACAAAAGAAATGTCCTTACATTAGGTTAGAAAATAGTACAACTCAGGTTCAAAAGCAAAAACTGTTTTCTTCACAGAGGGGATACAAAAACAAGTTTTCCTAATTACACAAGTTTACTGCTCACTTGCTACACAAGGATTCCAAGCTTCCAGTGGTACAAAAGCTGCAATCCATTTCTTCCTCAGAAAGGGACTCTACCACTTCCACTTGCATCGGTTCCTGCTCCAATGTATCTGAAACAGAGTCAATGGTTCTGGGGAAGCTATAATCAGGCTTTTCACACAAATGCTGTATGACCTCCCAGTGCCTGGGGTTCAGCGTGGGGCGTCGGTCATGAGCTGTTCTACAGTGTGAGTATCCTTCTCTCTTCAAAGGTTTTACACTCGCTTCCTGCCAACCTTGCTTATTTAAAAGTTTCTTATTTGATAAAAGGTTTTCATACCTTGTCTCCTGAGAAGTGGGACATGAACAGGGAGCTTCTGTTTCTTGTCCTCTCCATAAGCTAGCCCTCTGAAGGCTGTTTCCAACAAAGTATGGGTTACCTTGTAACTCTGGCTTCCTTCCTTGGGACGAGGCTTGAGGCCTACTCCTGGTGAGAATCTGCCTTGTTCCTGCAATATGGCTGGGATTTTTCACACAGCAGTCACAGTACGGCTTTCACGTTCCTGCATCTCCTGAACCCTTCTGTATTCTCTGTCCTTTCAGGTCTCTCTGGCCTGTACCTCTTTCCTGCACTCCAGCAGCGTCTGTATCTTCTGCAGTTTCTCCAGCTTCTGCAGTTTCTGCTACTTCTCCAGCTTCTGAAGGTTCTGCAACTTCCCTGCTGCCTTCTCTGCTGCTTCTGGCTTTACCGACACTTCTGCCTCTACAGCCACCTTCCTCTTTACTGCCACTTCTCCCCTTCCAGTCTTCCAGACTTTCTTTAAAAGGAGATCCTGCCTTCCTGGATTGGAGGCTGGCTGGCTTTAGGTCACACCCTGTGGGGCGTGGATCCTCAGTCTTCCGGAGATCCCTCTTGCTCCCCCTATCAGGTTCCTGAGAATACTGCAGCTTGTGCATGCCTTTTTTCGTGTTTAAAATATTTTCTTCTATTCCCCGCTGGTCCGCTGCATCACAGAGTATAGCGTACAATTCTGGAGACCACACCTTCAAAAGGATATAAACAGGATAGAGTCTGTGCAGAAGGTTGTTACCAAAATGGTCAGTGGACTTCGTCATAAGGCATATGGGGATAGACTTAAAGATCTCAATATGTACATGTTGAAGAAAAGGCGAGAAAGAGGAGATATGATAGAAATGTTTAAATACCTTTGTGGCATAAATGCACAGGAGAGCCTCTTTCAATTGAAAGAAAGCTCTGCAACGAGGGGGCATAGGATGAAGGTGAAAAGAGATAGACTCAGAAATAATATGTAGAAATATTTCTTTATGCAAAGAGTGACTGATACGTGGAACAGTCTCTCAGTGGAGGTAATAGAGACAAGGGGAGTATCTGAATTAAAGAAAGCATGGGACCAACACAAAAGATCTCTAAAAGGGGACTATAGTAGTTGGTATGGAAAGGCAAACTAGATAGACCATATGGGCTTAGAAACAGAAACATGATGGCAGAAAAAGACCACATGGACTATCTTGTCTGCCCTGAAGGAACCACCAGGAACAAGGAAACCAGTACGCCCTCTAAAGTTCGGAATAGGGGTGTACTGGTTTCCTTGCTTCAGGTGGTTCTGTCTAGCTCTGCAAGGACACATGTTTTGTTTGGACTCCCTATCTTGTCTGCCTTTTCATATCAATTACTATAGTCCCCTTTTTTCCTTTAGAGATCCTCTGTGTTTGTCCCATGCTTTTTTGAATTCAGATACTGTCCTCGTGTCCACCACCTCCAATGAGAGACTATTCCACGCATCTACCACTCTTTCCGTAAAGAAATATTTCCACATATTTCTCCTGAGTCTATCCCCTTTCACTTTCATCCCATGTCCCCTTGTAGCAGAGCTTGCCGTCAATTGAAAGAGACCCTGCTGTGCATTTATGCCTCGGAGGTATTTAAAGGTCTTTATCATATTGCCCTTATCCCACATTTCCTCCAAAGTATACATATTAAGATCTTTAAATCTGTCCTCATATTCTTCATAATGAAGACCTCTAACCATTTTACTAGCCATCCTCTGCACTGATTCCAACCTGCTTATATCCTTTTGAAGGCGTGGTCTCCAGAATTGCACACAATATTCCAAATGAGGTCACACCAGAGACTTATATTTCTGGCCATTTCTTTCCCTATACACCCAAGCATCCTTCTGGCTTTCACAATCACCTTCTTTACCTTTTTAGCAATTTTAAAATTGTCAGACACAATTACGCCAAAGTCCCACTCTTCTTTTGTGGGCAGAAGTACCTCAACTCCTACACTGTACAGCTCCTTTAGAATTTTGCAGCCTAAATGCATGACTCTGCATTTTTTAGCATTAAATCTCAGCTGCCAAATTTTAGACTATTCTTCAACCTTAGCTAGATCTCTCCTCATGTTATTGACCTCTTCCTGTGTGTCTACTCTATTGCAGATTTTGGTATCATCCACAAATGGGCAAACCTTACCTGACAGTCCTTCCGCAATGTCACTGACAAAGATGTTAAAAAGAATCGGACCAAGGACAGATCCCTGCAGCACATCACTGGTGACCTCCTTCTCCTCAGAATGTGCTCCATTTACCTGTACATTTTTTCGCTTCCCACTCAACAAATTTCTAAACCAATTGGTAACTTTAGAGTCCGTCTCTAGGGTTCTCAGTTTATTTATATGTTGTGTGTGCGGAACGGTGTCAAAGGCTTTAATAAAATCTAAATACACCACATCTAGAGTTCTCCCTCGTTCCAACTCCCTGGTCACCCAGTCAAAGAAATCCATCAGATTTGTCTGACAAGACTAGCCTCTGGTGAATCCATGCTGCCTCAGATCCTGCAATCCATTGGACTCCAGAAACCTCACTATTCTCTGCTTTAGTAGCCTTTCCAATAATTTACTAACCACAGAGGTTAGACTAACCAGTCTGTACTTCTCAATGCTATCCTTATGTCTGCTTTTGTGTAAAGGGACCACATGTGCCTTTCTCCATTCCTCTGTCACCACTCCCAACTCCAAAGAGACATTGAAAAGGTCAGACCGTGGAGCTGCTAGAACATACCCAAGTTCCCTCAGTATTCTTGGATGTATCACATACGGACCCATGGCTTTGTCTACTTTTAGTTTAGCTAGTTCTCACGAACACAGTCTTCTGAAAATCGTTCAAATTCCCTGTCTCTTCGGTTCCTATTTTTGGGTGTTTTCTGAGGTCCTGCTCCTGGCTCTTCATATGTGAACACAGAACAGAAATTTGTTAAGCAATTCTCCTTCATCCTTATCATTTTCTGCATATTCCTGCCTTTCACTCTTGAGTATGACAATACCACTTTTGACCTTCCTCCTCTAATTAACACATCTGAAAAATGTCTTACCCCACATTTTATTACATTGGCTATTTCTTCTTTTTGTACCTTTGCTTTTCTGACTACTTTGCTAACTTTTCTAAGTTTTTCCAAATATAGATGAGTGCCATATAAGGAGTGGGCGGGCCAGGCAGAAAAAAGCAAAAAACCGGACCGTACATGTGTGCGTCGCGCTAATGTGCGGGGCCCACATTAGCGTGTGGGAAGGCTAAGTGGGGCGCTGCTGCAAAACCAAACAACAGAGCCGTAGTACAATGGTGAAGACACCGACCAATGGTGCAGGGGCCAGTGGTTCAAACCCCCATTGCACTCAACAAAAAAGACCAGCTGAGGCATCAACATTTATGGGCAAAAGTGGTTTAGGAGGCATATTAATTTTGGGCCGCAGAAGGCGGCGCACTGTTATTTTTATTACGGCATGAGGCGGCGCACTGTTTAGTGTGGGCGGCAGATGGCGGCGCATTGTTAAGTTTGGGCGGCAGAAGGCGGTGCGCTGATAAATGTGGGCAACAGAAGGCAGCGAGCCAGTGGGCAGAAGGCGGCGCGCTGATGTGTGAGGGGGCAGTCCAATAGTGGGAGGGATAAGTGGCGCGCGGATGCACAAACACAGGAACAGAGCCACAGCACAATGGTTAAGACACTGACCAATGGTGCAGGGGTCAGTGGTTCAACCCCTCACAGTGCCCAGTGAACAAGGCTGGCTGGGGCAGTATGTATCATGGTGAAGAGTGCTGTAGGAGGCCTTCCATTTATATTTTATTTCCCACCACTAGTAAACCCGCTCTCACAGTGTGTTAACATACGGATGCCGGTAAGGCACATGTTACAGTGCACTGTCTGCCAAGGCACCCTAGAATGTCCCCTATAGGGCACCATGTATGTTGCGACACAGGATAATGTATAGTGCACCCTATATGGATGGCAACCATAAGGTGGCCTATAGGGCGCCCTATAAAGCACCCTCAGAGGCACCTAATGGGTATAGTAAGCTGTGTGTGGTTTTGCCGGCATAGACATATGTACAGTAAATAAAAATAAAGCTGTGGACAGCCCTATCAAAGGGCCCCACTGTGGGTTTGAACCCATGACCTCTGGCTGTACAGGGAGTGACATAACCATTGGGCTACAGCTCTATAGCTGACAGCAAGCCCCTGGCTGGCTGCAGAGAGCCTGCACGTCACCCCACAGACAGTCTGCTGTTGTAGACAGGATAGGGTTAGGCCACCCGTACCCATGATGCACTGCACATGCAAATCAGCTGTCCACAGATGCACACAAGATGGGGAATGCACCCCAACAGCTACCCGGCCTGGTAGGGGGAATTGTCCATGTGCACCCACACAGCACCTCGGCCTGGTAGGGGGTCCTGAGCGGGTGGACTACCAGCAAAGAGTAGCTACACACCGTCACATTGTGCGGGTACTGTGCTCACCCTGAGGCTGTGATGTGGCGCCCAGGACCAGGTCCACAACACCAGCCATGGCTGGATGAGGCCATGACAGAGCTCCACAACAGTACTAACCTGTGAGATAGGAAGGTGCTGCAGAAACATGTTGGATATCTCTGTCTGTCTCAGTTAGTGGAAACCCCCATGGACCCCCTAGGTGGTCAAAGTGTACACACACACACACACACACACACCCACCCACGGCAGCAGAGTGGACCATCAAACCCCAGCCCTGCTGGGGAACAGACACCCTGCAGGGCAGTCCAAGCAGCTCCACACACATCCATAACACAATATCAGACAGACTTTAGGCCTGGATATCCAAAGATGCACCCCAGCACTATCTGATATTCACCTGCAGCAAGCCATCAGCTGCTGCACAGCACTCCATCAAGACACATACCAGCTGTGAACAGTCTGCTGGTTAGCCCTGATGGAAATGCATGCACCCATAACTGGGGTGGCAGCACACACAAGCAGAGAGTTCTGTGAGGAGGCCCCAACAGGAAACCCATATATATCACAAGAGAGAAACACAATACAGCACTATGGGGGTGCCTAGCCATGCTGTCATCACTGCACACTCAGGGTGAGAGTGCTCCCCCAGCAGCACATACAGAGGTCACCCTGTCTGTGTAGGTGGTGGCCTGGCACCACAATGTCACAGCCAGTGCCCTATGCCCTGTGCAGATGCATCCTGGCCAGCCCACCATGTCTGACCTATACCCATGGTACCTTGCTGCTCATTATGCACATTGGCAGGCCAATACTGGCAGTAGTGCTGGCAGTGTGGGTTGGGGAAGGTGTTTGCAGCCAACACACACTGTATAGACAGACACACACTCCCACACCTATGCCAGCATTGTGCTACTATTGAGGGGGTGATTAGCCTTGGCCACCACACCGGTCCTGGGCACGGCACAGGCATGGATATGGTACGCAGTACTGCTGGGGGTCACTCCCCAGGGTGGTGAACACCGTCAGAGGCCAGGCCTGGAGCACGCACCGCAGACACCAAACAGATTGTTCGGATGGGGTCAACTAGCAGTATGTGCATAACGTAGGGATATCTATCAGCCTGTACTCTTAGCAAACATTTCAGAGCTGTGTACCTCAGGTGTAGGGTGACATTGCTAAGGTATGCAGGTGCTGGTATTGGGAGATGCACGCAGGGTCCAATGTTCTGCCTCTACAGGAGACATTGGCCAATGGGGCCTGTGGGTGTGGGTGTGTCTGCCCCTGTTGGCTGCTGCTTTACGGCAGCGCTTCCCCACTCCAGTCCAGTTTTGCATCACACTGTTCGGGTCTTCCTGCTGTCCCTCATGAATATGCATGAGCTACATCTACATGCCGTGGGGGTGGTGCATAGATATACAGCACAGGCATTTGTATGAGTGGCAGAATGGAACCTGACTGGTGTGTGGCCCACCAGGACTGCATTTGGGGGATTCTGCTGTAGGTTCTGCCCCTGTTCATGGTATCTGTGCTCAGTGGGGTAAAAGATAGACGTATTACCATTGCATATGTCCTCGTCACGAAAGGTGTGTCCTTACTGTCACTGTTTATTTGTGGGGAAAATATGTGGGCAGGATTGCTGGTAGCCCCAGCTGGGCTTTGAACCTCTGGTCCTAGAAGTACTGACTCTGTCCGCTGCACCACACTATGGCCACATAGACAGTGCAGCCCCTGGAGGTAGTAAGCCTGGCAGGATGGAGTCACAAACCCTGCTCTACGCAAATTTACTGTGGGCATATGCACCCTGTCTGGTGACAAACGTGCACATAAACCCCGGAAATGACCACGGGAAATGGGGGACAAAATATCACCACGCTGGGCAACAGTGATATTAATGGGCAACCATAGCAAACACTCCCAGGAAAGCTCCACAAAAGGAAATGTTTTTTGGAAGAGTCTCCGCTCCGTAAACCCTTCCAAAATTCATTTCTTTTTTCTGGAGCTTTGCTGGGTGTGTTTTCTGTATTTGCCCATCACTATAACTGTTCCCCAGCTGAATTACTATTTTTAATAGTTCTGTTGTGGTCATTTTCTATTTTTATTTGCACTTTTGTGCTGTGCACATGTATCACACTGCTCACGTTTGCTGGTTTCCCCGGTTTTCCTGTACATTGTTGACGGAAATGGTTTCTCTTCCCTTTAAATCAGGGGTCTCAAACTCCAATCCTGGAGGGCCGCAAACCAGTCAGGTTTTCAGGGTATCCCTAATGAATATGCATGAGATATATTTGCATGCACTGCCCTCATTGTATGCAAATATATCTCATGCATATTCATTAGGGATACCCTGAAAACCTGACTGGTTTGCAGCCCTCCAGGACTGGAGTTTGAGACCCCTGCTTTAAATGCTTTCTACCGCGAGTGTTTCACTGGCGGTATTTTTTCCTTGTAAATTCGGGCACGCTCCTGTGCGGGGAGTCTCTCCCCTCCCACATTCCACCCATTGACCCCGTCTCTCCGCCCCTCGGGGGCCTTCCTCCGCCCTCATTTCGCCTTTCCACGCCTCTATCGCACATGAGCGCCCCGCAAACGTGCGCGTTTTCGGCGCACGCGTGCGGAACCCGTTAATGTGCCGCGCACGCGTACGGGGCGCTTAAGAGCACTTAAATGCATCATTTTAGTGCGCTCAGGTGCGCCCCGCACAAGTGCCCCGTTTAGTAAACATACCCCTATATTGTGCTGATGAACTACATCTCCCTGTCATAGGAAAAAGGATCCTAAGTGAAAAATTCAGGCAGTATGTGGACAGGCATTTAAACTAGGGAAAGAGGGTGATGGAAGGAGAAGGACTAGTTCAGAATGTCACTCCCAGCAAAAGCATAATAACATTGGAAACAACCACACTTTTAAACCACACATCAATGGCAAGTGGGAAGAGGTGTGTAGAACAAAATACAGGCAAAATACAGGCAAGCCAGTCAACAAATGCTGGAAAGCAATGAGCACAAATGCTCAAAGCCTAGCCAACAAAGTTCCTGATGTGGAAGTCCTAATTGTAGAAATGGACTTGGACATTGTGGTCATTACAGAAATATGGTTTAATGAGTTGCATGAATTGGATATAGTCGTAGTTGGCTATAATCTATTTGGAAGAGATAGAGAGGGTAGAAAAGGAGGAGGAGTAGCCCTATATGTCAAAAGCAATGTTAAAACTGCTGAAATACAGGGGACGTGGGAAAAAGAAGAAGCGCTATGGATTGTTCTGGAAAGGGGATGGCACTGTCATCCATACTGGTGTAGTCTACAGGCCTCCAACTCAAACCGAAGAAATGGATATCGAATTGATTATTGATATTGCAAAGATAGCCACGAAAGGGGAAGTGATCATATTGGGTGATTAATCTACCCGTTGTAGATTGAAGTATTCCTTCTGCAAATCTGGAAAGAACTAAAAAAAAATTGTGGATGCCTTCAAATAGTGATGGAATTGACCAAGGAAAGCTCGATGCTGGATTTAGTACTCACCAATAGAGATTGCATGTTGAATATCTGGATGGGTGCCCTTGTGAGCAGCAGCCATCATCACAAGGTGTGATTTGAGATAAAAGCCAAGGTGGAGTTTAATCACAGTAAGCTCAAAATACTAGACTTCAAAAACGCTGACTTCAGTAAAATGGCCAGGTACCTGAAGGAGGAGTTGGTAGGGTGGGAGGGGATAAGGGAAGTGGAATTGCAATGGGCTAAACTAAAAGAGGCAATAAAACGGGCAACAGATACATATGTAAGGAAAGTAAATAAAAACAAGGAAAACTATTTGGTTCTCCAAAGAAGTGGCTGCACAAATAGAGGCAAAAAACAGTTTTCACAAAATTCAGAAGTTCACAAACAGAGGAACACAGAACAGAATACAGGATCAAACTAAAAGAGACAAAAAGAGAAATAAGGATAGCAAAATCAAAGGCAGAAGAAAAGATGGCTAAAGATGTGAAGCATGGCGACAAAACATTTTTTTCAAGTATATTCGGGAGAGGAGGAAAATCAGAGGTGGAATTGCATGGGAATGGATTTGTGGAAAGTGACATTGAAAAAGCAAAAATGCTAAACAAATACTTCTGCCCTGCTTTTAAAATCCTGGAGAAGGACCACTTGTGATTGACAAATCTACAAATGGGAATGGAATAGATACCACACCATTCACAGAAGATGTTTAGAACAGCTTGCAAAACTGAAAGTGGACAAGGCCATGGGACCAGATGGGATATATCTCAGCATGCTGAAAGAGCTCAGAGATGTTCTTGCAGGGCCGTTAAAGGATGTTTTTAATAGATCCTTGGAGATAGGAGAAGTTCCACAGGACTGGAGAAGGGCTGATGTGGTACCTCGTCACAAAAGTGGTAACAGAAAAGAAGTGACAAACTACAGGCCAGTAAGCCTTACCTCGGTGGTGGGAAAAGTAATGGAACCGCTCCTGAAAGAGCGAATAGTGAACTTTCTCGAAACCAACAGGTTGCATGATCCAAGGCAACATGATTTTACCAAAGGACAATCTTGCCAAACAAATCTGATTGAGTTCTTTGACTGGGTGACCAGAGAACTAGATGAAGGGCATACAATGGATGTGATCTACCTAGATTTCAGCAAAGCCTTTGACACTGCACCTCATAGGAGACTTATCAATAAACTCAACAGCTTGGGGATGGGTCCAAAGGTGGTGAACTGGATCAGAAATTGGTTGACTGACAGACGATAGAAGGTGATGGTAAACGGAACTCACTCAGATGAAAGGAAAGTGGGTGCCCCAGGGTTCAGTCCTGGGACCAATACTTTTCAATGTATTTGTGAGTGATATTGCTGAAGGACTGAATGGAAATGTCTGTCTTTTTGCAGATGACACAAAAATTTTCAACAGAGTGGACTCCCCTGAGGGAGTGGATAACATGAGGAAAGATCTACAAAGGCTGGAAGAATGGTCTAATGCTTGATAGTTAAGATTTAATGTGAAGAAGTGCAGTGTCATGCACTTGGGAAGCAGAAATCCAAGGGAACTGTATGTGATAGGGGGCGAGATGTTGATGTACATGGACCTCAGAGTGATTGTTTCTGAGGATCTCAAGGTGGTGAAACAGTGTGAAAAGGTGGTGGCAAAAGCCAGAAGGATGCTAGGTTGCATACAAAGAGGAATTACCAGCATAAAGGAAGAGGTATTAATGCCACTGTACAATTCACTGGTGAGGCCTCACTTGGAATATTGTGTTCAGTTTTGGAGACCATATCTCACAAAGGATATAAAAAGACTGCAAATGGTTCAGATGAAGGCGACCAAATTGATATGAAACCTGCGTCAGAAGACTTATGAGAAGAGATTTGAAGACCTAAATATGTACACTCTGGAGGAGAGGAGGGACAGGAGAGATATGATTCAGACCTTTAAATACTTTAAGAGTATTAATGAACAAACAAATCTCTTCCAAAGATGGGGAAGCTGTAAAACTAGAGGACATAACATGAAGCTGTAAGGGGATAAACTGAAAGGCAATGTCAGGAAATACTTTTTCACTGAGAGGGTGGTGGATGCTTGGAATGCCCTCCTGATGGAAGTGGTGGGGGCAAATATAGTGATGGAATTCAAAATGGCATGGGACAGACACAGTGGATCCCTTTATAAAAACAGGATAAAATAAATATAAACATAACTATTTCTTATATCTCAACAAATAGGGGTGACCTACATTGAACAGTAGGTACACCCCTAAACAAGGGCATGGGGAGAGATGACCTGCATGGATCGGCAGGTGCACCTACTCTTGCCGCCTTGCTGGGCAGACTAGATGGACCATACTGGTCTTTATCTGCCGTCATATACTATGTTACTATGTTTAAGAGAAAAAGCAGTCAACCTCTTTTGTATGTGTTCTAACAGTGCTGTTCTATGTCCCTTTGTGTAGCCCTGCTTGCTTGATAAACAGTTATTATTTACACTAGTAAATTCTGATCTTATGTGTCTGATGTGTATAGATTAATATGTTCCCTTTGTAAACTTACATAATCAAAGCTCCTTCAAGAAAATCAAATTGTTTACTTTTAGTAGATATCCAAATGAGGAACTATTTGCTTCCTTGATTTTCACTACCAACCAATAAAAATCTGTTGTCTAAGTCAATAAGCTAATTGGGGAGTTGCCCTACATAGCAAGAATTCTCACAAGGGATAGGTGGGAGCTGGGGTGGGACGGGAGGGATCTAATGCCCAAGGAAGTCACAGACTTCAAAGAGTTTGCCTACCTCTTTGAACTTGGCTAGAGGAGAAGAAAAAGAACTCTAATAGCAGAAAAAAAGCTTTACCCAAGAACACAAAAATGTTCCTTTTTACAATACAGCAGTAAAAAATTAGCTATTAAAAATGGAAAAAAAAATCCCCCTTTCAGAGCTCTCAGGCAGAGAGTTTATATTCAAGAGCCCCATAGTATTACGTTGCTTGTAATGCAGATCTCTAGGTATGGCAGAACCTACAAGGCAATGTAGACCTTCATTCAGCACTTAGCTGCCTAGCTCCTAAGCAAACTAATTAAGGGGTATGTATACTAAAACCCCGGTAGAGTGCGGGCCCTGGTAGTGTGCGTGTGCCATATAAGGAGTGGGCGTTCCGTCCTGAAAAAGAAAAGCCGGAATTTACATATGCGCTAAGGTGCGCAGCGCCCATGTGCGCCCCGCACCTTAGCGCATGAGATAGCTGCGCGGGAGGCATAAGTGGCACGCTGAAGTGCAAGAAAAAGAGCAGAGCCACAGCACAATGGTTAAGACACTGACCAATGGTGCAGGAATCAGGGGTTCCATCCCCCACAGTGCCCAATGAAGATGGCTGGCTGAGGCAGCAATTTATGAGGTGCAGAAATACTGGGTGGCAGAAGGCAGCACGCTGATGTTTATGGAGGCATTATAATACTGGGCGGTATAAGTGGCGCGCTGATGTGCAGGAAGAAAAGCAGAGCCACAGCACAATGGTTAAGACACTGACCAATGGTGCAGGGATCAGGGGTTCAATCACCCAAAGTGCCCAATGAACAAGGCTGGCTGAGGCATAACATATTATGGGGAAGAATGCTTTAGGAGGCATTCTATTCATATTTTAATTATCACTACTAGCAAACGCACTCTCAAAGCGTGTTAACATAAGGCGCCCTATAAGGCACATTTTAAAGTGCACTGTCAGCCAAGGCACCCTAGAATGTTGCTTATAGGGCGCTTTAGAGGGTGCCGCATGAGGTACCGCAAGGTCAGTGTACTGTTTTTTATGGTAGCACTGTGCAGTTTAAGGAATGAAAAGCATAAGTAGGTGCGCTGACAGGCAAGGAGGAGCAGCAGTGGAGCACAATGGTTAAGGCACTGACTGCTGATACAGGGGTCATAAGTTTGCTCCTCAGTGTGCCTAATACGTAAGGCTGGCTGTGGCATCATCTTTGCATTGTACATATTTTGTCCTGCAGCACTTTATTTTTATGTTATTAATTGCTGCCAGCAAACACGCCATCACGTGCCGTAATTGAAGGTGCCGTATAAGGCACCCTATAAGGCACTCCATAGGGCACATTATAAATTGCACTGTCCGCCACAGCACCCTAAAATGTCCCCTATAGGGCACCCTATAGGTTGCGTCACAGGATATTGTATAGTGCACCTTATATGGACGGGAACCGTAAGTTGCCCTATAGGGCGCCCTATAAAGCACCCTCAGAGGCACCTTATGGATAGAGTACGCTGAGGGTGTTTTTGCTGGCATCAAAATATGTACATTAGAAAAAATAATGCATTGGACAACCCTATCAAATAACCTCACTGTGGGTTTAAACCCATGACCTCTGGCTTCAGAGGCAGTGAAGTAACCATTGGGCTACAGCTCTATAGCTGCTAGCAAGCCCCTGGCTGGCTGTAGAGAGCATGCACGTCACCACACAGACAGTCTGCTGTGGTCACCAGGATAGGGTTAGCCCACCCATACCCATGATGCACTGCACATGCAAATCAGCTGTCCACAGATTAACACAAGATGGGCAATGCACCCCCACAGCACCTCGGCCCGGTAGAGGGAAGTGACCATGTGCACCCACACACCACCTCGGCCTGGTAGGGGGTACTGACCGTGTGTTTTACTGGCACAGAGTAGCTACACACCGTCACATTGTGCATGTACTGTGCTCACCCTGATGGTGCAATGAGGTGCCCAGGACCAGGTCCACAACACCTTCCATGGCTGAAAGGGGCCATGCTGGAGGTCCAAAGACAGTGTTAATGTGTGAGATGGGTAGTTTCTGCACAAACCCCTTGGATATCTCTGTCTGACTCAGTCAGGTGTAGCCCCCATGGACCCCCAGGTGGGCCATGTACCACTACCCCACTCCACCAGGGCCCCCCCCCCATCAATAGATCCACATTCTACCTCCCTGCAAAGGTGGCATTAGAGGGGGGCCAATCAACCCTGGTCCTGCTGAGGAGCTGACACCCCACAGGGCAGCTCTATACACATCCATAACACAATAGCAGACAGACATTAGGCCTGGATATGGTGAGCTGCACCCCACCACTATCTGATATTCTCCTGCAGCAAGTCATCAGCCACTGCACCCTGCTCCATCACAACACATACCAGCTGTAAACAGTGTGCTAGTTAGTCCACAGTGCATGTTCCTAGTGGAGATGCATGCACCCAGAACTGGGATGTCAGCATACACAGCAAGCAGATAAATCAGTGACTGGGCCCCAAAAAGAAACCCATATCTATCACATGAGAGAAATACTATATGGCACTATGGGGGTGCCTAGCCATGCTGTGGTCACTGCACAGTCAGGGTGAGAGTGATCTCTCAGCAGGACATACTGAGTTCACCCTGTCTGTGTAGGTGGTGGCCGGGCACTAAAATGTCCCAGTCAGTGCCCTATACCCTGTGCAGATGCACCCTGGCCAGGCCACACTGTCCGGCCTATACCCATGGTACCTTGCTCCTCATTATGCACATTGGCAGCCCAATACTGGCAACATTGCTGGCAGTGTGGACTGTGGAAGGTGTTTGCAGCCACCACACACTGGATAGACAGACAGACACCCCCACACCTATGCCAGCATTGTGCTACTTTAGAGGGGTTCAGCAGCCATACCCACCACACCAGTCCTGAGCAGAGTACAGGCATGGATATGGTACGCAATACTGTTGGGGGTCACTCCCCAGGGTGGTAAACACTGTCAGAGACCAGACCTGCAGCACACACCGCAGACATCAGAATGATTGTTATGGTGGAGGCCAAGGAGCAAAATGTGCTTAACGTAGGAATTGATATCTGCCAGTTATCATGGGAAACATTTGATAGCTGTGTACCATATACCCAGGTGTAGGGTGGCATTGCTAAGGTATGCAACTGCTAGTATTGGGATATACAGGCAGGGCCCAATGTCCTACCTCTCCAGGAGGCATTGGCCAATGGGGCCTGTGTGTGTGTTTGTGGGTGTGTCTGGCCCTGTTGGCTGCTGCTTTACAGCAGAGGTTCCCAACTCCAGTCCTGGTGTTCCAAACACTGTTCGGGTTTTCATGCTGTCCCTCATAAATATGCATGAGCTACATCTGCATACCATGGGGTGCTGCATAGATATGCAGCACAGGCATCTTTATTAGAGGCAGCATGAAACCTGAATAGTGTGGGGCCCTCCAGGACTGCATTTGGGAGACTCTGCTCTAGGTAATGCGGCTGTTTATGGTGTCTGTGTTTGGTGTGGTAAAATATAGGCGTATTAACCATGCGTATGTTCTCAGCAATAAAGGTTTGTCCTTACTATCACGGTTTAGTTGTGGGAAAAATATGTGGACAGGATTGGAGGTAGCCCCAGCTGGCCTTTGAACCTGTGACCTTCTGTTCTTGCACACACTGTCTGTGTGCACTGCACCACTGTGTTGCCACAGATATACTGCCTTCCCTGGGGATTCCATGACTGTACATCCAACAGAGCCTGTCTGTTGCGGTGGATGGTGCCAGCCTGCACACGCCTAGGCCACTGTCTGCTGTGGCTTGCAGCCACTGCCCCCTCCACCACCTGTACCCTCCGCCAACATGCAGACATGTCCTTATCTGGGAAAAAGCATATGATCTGATTGAGTTGTGGCACTCCAGGACTGAATTTGGGGGACTCGGCTGTAGGTAATGCCCATTGTTATGGTTTGTGTGTGGTGTAGGGTAAAATATGGGTGTTTGAACCATGCTTATGTTCTCAGCAATAAAGGAGTGTCTTTACTATCACTGTTTAGTGGTGGGTAAAACTATGGAGACTGGGTTGGCAGGTGCCCCCGCTGGGATTTGAACCTATGACCCTCTGGTCCTACAGGCACTGGCTGTGTCTGCTGCACCACACTGTGGCCATGGAGACAGTGCAGTCTCTGGAGATAGGAAACCTGGCCGCACGAGTCAGCCACCCTGCTCTGCACAATTTTACTGTGGGCTCGTTTAACTTGTATGGGGACAAAGGTGCAAATAAACCTCAATAATGACCTCCAAAAAAGGGGAAGAAACCAAAACCAAGCTGGGCAACAGTGATATTAATGGGCAACCATAAAAAACACTCCCACGAAAGCTCCAATAAAATGCAGTGATTTTTGAAAGAGTCTACGGAGCGTAGACCCTTCCAAAAATCATTTCTTTTTTTTGGAGCTTTCCTGGGAGTGTTTTTTATGGTTGCCCATTAATATCACCTTTGCCCAGCTGGATTATAATTTTTTTGGAATTTGTTGTGGTCATTTTCAATTTATATTTGCTATTTTGTTCTGTGCACATGTATCACACTGCTCACGTTTTGCAGGTTTCCCCGGTTTTGCTGTACATTGCTGACGGAAATGGTTTCTCTTCCCTTTAAATCGGCTCTAACGCGAGGGTTTCACTCGCGGTATTTTTTTGCCGAAATTCAGCCCCGCTCCTGTGCGTGGGGCCTCTCCCCTCCCACTCTCCACCCATTGACCCCGTCCCCCCGCCCCTCGGGAGCCTTCCTCCACCCTCGAAATGCCTTTCCATGCCTCTATCGCACAGTCAGTGTGAGGGGCACATGTGCGGGGGCCTGTTAGTGTGACGCGCATGCGTGCGGGGCACTTAAGAGCACTTAAGTGCATCATTAGCTTACGCTACTGTGCGCCACGCACGTGTGCGCGGTTTAGTAAACATACCCCTAAGACTACTAACACCTGAGGAGGTCAGTGACTTCAATGAGCTTACCTATCTCATTGAACTTGAAGGCTAGAGGAGATGAAAAAGAATTCTGTCAGCAGAAAAAAAAGCTTTGCCCAAGAATATAAAAAATCCCCCTTTTGCAGAAACAACTAACTATTAAAAATGAAAAAAAAAATTCTCCAAAAACATTTTTTGAAAAAAATATTGAGAATCAGTTCTCACATATAGCTAGTTAATAAAAAAATACTTGGAAAAAACCCTACCCTAGATGGAGATTAGTGTACTACTGTAGCCCATAGGTCTAACTGCTAAGTTCACAAAGGGTATGGACCACCTCTAGGATAAATTAAAATATATAAAGGGTTCATTTACTAATGGTTAGTTCTCATTATTTGCCACAGGGCCCATTTTATTTCTGTGCCAGCTAATCCTTTGTAAGCACATGCTAACCATTAGTAAATTACCTCAAAGTATGTAATTAAAATTGGAACAGAAAATGAAATGTAAAATTAGGCAATGATGGTCATTTTACAAACTCTGTTCATGATATAGACGTCTGAAAATGGGGATTCAGATGTGTAAATCACAAATACATCCCCAGAGCCATTTTAGAAGATACACATGAAGGCACAAATTGGCACATCTAAATTGGCTTTTCACTCCTTCCCGCCAGTATATAAGACATGCATTTCTCCAGGTATTTGTGCAGCAACACATCCACAGTGATGTTCTATGATAGGCCAGTGATCATGTTTATATCCCCTATTCTGTGGACATGCACATACAACATATTCAAGTTTCTAAAATGCAGACACTTCCTGCACATGGCTTGCCCATAACTCTGTGCATCTCCATTTTTGCTATTACACAGAGGGCACATGTACCTTTCAAGGTGGAGAAAAGCCACTTTTGCAAGGCTCTTACGTGTGACCACTTTCTCGGTTGCCCTGTGCATCAGTTGTTTTGACTTTGATGTTCCATTTTGCAGCCAGGTGTCATTTCTAAAATGCACCTTCACAACTTAGAGGTATGTTTACTAAACTGCGGTAACGGTAAATAACGCGCGTAATGTAACGTTAACGATCGTTAGCGCATCATAACGCGAAAAAGGGACTGTTACTTCTGGAGAGAGATCTGCAACTGTGAGTATATACTTCTGGTAATTTTCTAAAAGGAATTCTTTGTATTAAAGCTAATTAATCTGTGAACCCACTATTTTTGTTAAATCAGTCAGGGCCTAGTAGCAGTAGTTTAACTTTAAATTTAAAACACAGAGGAGAACTTTCTGGTTACATTTCATACCCAGCAGAGAGCTTGTAGTTTAAATTTAATAGTCACTCAGGGCCTAGTAACAGCAAAGTACTTTTAGTTTAAATTTAAAACACAGAAGAGAGCTTTCTGGTTACATTTGGAACCCAGCAGAGAGCATGTAGTTTACATTTAATAGTCACTCAGGGCCTAGCATCAGAAAAGTACTTTTAGTTTTAAAACACAGAGAAGAACTTTATGATTACATTTCATACCCAGCAGAGAGCTTGTAGTTTAAATTTAATAGTCACTCAGGGCCTAGTAACAGCAAAGTACTTTTAGCTTAAATTTAAAACACAGAAGAGAGCTTTCTGGTTACATTTGGAACCCCGCAGAGAGCTTGTAGTCTAAATTTAATAGTCACTCAGGGCCTAGCATCAGCAAAGTACTTTTAGCTTAAATTTAAAACACAGAAGAGAGCTTTCTGGTTAAATTTAGAACCCAGCAGAGAGCTTGTAGTTTAAATTTCATAAGAAGTTAGAGCCTAGCAGGAGCTAAGAGCTATAATTTAAATCAAATCAGAATATAGCTTACCTCAGCAGCACAAGACAGGGTACTGTGTAGCAGCCCTCTTTTAATAAGTGTTATTTCCCTCCCTCCCCCCCACCCACCCACCCCTGGGATAATCGTAGCTTTATAGGTACTTACACATCTTAAAAGGCAGGAGGTGCTCTCAGGTAAAGCTCATTACCCAAATCAGTCATACACTAAGGACCTGAGATTTGTTAAGCTTCAGGTGAACAAGGTATATTACACGTATTAGGTACAGTTTTATTAGTATAAATATCCATAGCAACCCTTAGTAAGTAAAGAACTTAGATCGAAACACAAACTTAAAACCGAGATGCAGACAGCAGTCCAGCAACGGGATGGGGGCTTTCCAGTCTTTTGCATTGAGTGTCACATGTACGATTTTCTCCCAGTTGGTGAGAGGTCTTAAGTGTGCACTAGGTGCAAGGAGCTCTTTGCTCTCAGGGAACGAGTCCGTTCTCTAGAGGCTAAAGTAGCAGACTTGGAAAGCATAAGACAGACAGAGAGGTACATAGACAAGACCTACAGGGATACAGTCCTGAAGTCCCACCTCCAGTCTGGCAGCATCCCTGTTGCCATGGAGGAGAGAGGTCACGTGACAGGAGAGCATCACCCTGGTGTGGCAGGAAGTGATCCTGTAACTAGGACCTGTCCTCCAGGTGATGTAAAACCCTCTCGCACCGAGGAAGTTTCTCCAGGGCCATGTGCCCATGAGGGAAGGGTTAGGACAGCTGTTATAGTTGGTGATTCGATCATTAGGCATGTAGATAGCTGGGTGGCTGGTGGACGTGAGGATCGCCTGGTAACATGCCTGCCTGGTGCTAATGTAGCGGACCTCATGCGCCACCTAGATAAGGTCTTAGATAGTGCTGGGGAGGAGTCTGCTGTCTTGGTACATGTTGGTACCAATGACATAGGAAAATGTGGTAGGGAGGTTCTGGAGGCTAAATTTAGGCTTTTAGGTAGGAAGTTGAAATCCAGAACTTCCAGGGTAGCATTCTCCAAAATGCTTCCTGTTCCACGCGCAGGACCCAAAAGGCAGGCAGAGCTCCAGAGTCTCAATGCGTGGATGAGACAATGGTGCAGAGATGAGGGTTTTGGATTTGTTAGGAACTGGGGAACATTCTGGGGAAAGGAGGGGCTCTTCCGAAGGGATGGGCTTCACCTTAACCGGGATGGAACCAGGCTGCTGGCATTAACCTTTAAAAAGGAGATAGAGCAGCTTTTAAACTAGATATTAGGGGAAAGCCGACAGTCGCCCAAGAGCGGAAGGTTCGGAAGAATGTATCTTTGAAGGATACTACCAAAAGCAGAGAGGTTCCACAAAAGAGTAAAGTAGCCCAAATGCCCTCAAGTATGGAGCAGACAGAGCTTAAAGATCCCAAATTACCCATGTCTAACAATAGCCAAATTAATATGAATAAAATACATTCTCTAAAATGCTTGTATGCAAATGCTAGAAGTCTAAAAAATAAGATGGGAGAGAGAATATATAGCACTAAATGAAAGGTTAGATATGATTGGAATATCAGAGACATGGTGGAAGGAGGACAACCAGTGGGACACTGTGATACCTGGGTACAAACTATATCGTAATGATAGAGCTGATCAAATTGGTGGAGGGGTTGCTCTCTATGTTAGAGAGGGCATTGAGTCAGAAAGGATTAAAGTTTTGCAGGAAACAAAATCTGCTGTAGAATCTATATGGCTTGAAATTCCATGTAAAAGGGGAAAGGCAATGGCAGTGGGGGTGTACTATCGAGCGCCTGGCCAGAATGACCAAATGGATGATGAAATTCTCAAAGAAATCAAGGAAGCTAACAAAAGTTACAGCGCAGTAATAATAATGGGTGATTTCAACTACCCCGGTATCGACTGGGTCAGTGTCACGTCAGGACATGCTAGGGAGATAAAGTTCCTAGATGAAATAAATGACTGCTTCTTGGAGCAGCTGATTCATGAACCGACCAGAGGGGAAGCCATATTAGACCTAGTCCTTAGTGGAACACCAGATCTAGTGCAAGAGATAAGGTTGTTGGGGCCACTTGGCAATAGTGATCATAGCATGATCGCCTTTGATTTAATTAGTGGAGGAGGGATAGTAAGGATATCCACAGTACTGCCTTTTAACTTTCGAAAGGGAGACTATGATAAAATGAGGAAAACAGTTAAGAAAAAACTAAAAGGAGCAGTTGCAAAGGTTAAAGACGTACATCAGGCTTGGCTGTTGTTGAAAAATACTATCTTGGAAGCCCAGACCAGCTGTATTCCACGCTTTAAGAAAAGTGGAAGGAAGTCCAAAAAACTGCCAGCATGGTTTAAAGGTGAGGTCAGAGAGGCTGTTGTTGCCAAAAAAGCATCTTTCAGGAAATGGAAAAAAGAGCCAAACGACAAAACCTGGAAACAGCACAAGCACTGGCAAGTCAAATGCAAGGCATTGATAAGGCAGGCAAAGGGAGAATTTGAGAAGAATCTTGCTGCGGAAGCAAAAACGCGAAGTAAAGACCTTTTCAAGTACGTTCGTAGCAAAAAACCTGTGAGAGAGTCAGTTGGTCCATTAGATGATAAAGGGGTTAAAGGAGGACTAAGAGGCGACGAGGCGATAGCGGAGAGACTGAATGAATTCTTTGCTTCAGTCTTTACTGAGGAAGATGTAGGGATGTTACCCATGACTGAAGTGGTATTTAAAGGTGCAGAAGAATTGAAGGTAATATTGATACATCGGGAAGATATATTACAACTATTAGATAAACTGAAGAGTAGCAAATCACCTGGGCCGGATGGTATACATCAAAGGGTGTTGAAAGAACTGAAATATGAGATTGCAGACCTGCTATTAGTAATCTGTGAACTATCATTAAAATCATCTCTAATACCTGAAGATTGGAGGATCGCCAATGTAACACCAATTTTTAAAAAGGGTTCCAGGGGTGATCCGGGAAACTACAGACCGGTGAGCCTGACATCAGTACCAGGAAAAATGGTATTGAAGGAGTGAATAATCACGTGGACAAAGGTGAGTCGGTTGATATTGTGTATCTGGACTTTCAGAAAGCCTTTGACAAGGTCCCTCATGAGAGACTTTTGGCAAAACTAAAGAGTGATGGGATAGGAGGCAGTGTACTATTGTGGATCAGGAACTGGTTAAAAGAGTGTATTTCGTTTAATGTAAACCGCACTGATGTCAAATAGCGCGGTATATAAGAGCTGTTAAATAAATAAATAAATAAGATAGAAAGCAGAGGGTAGGGCTAAATGGCCAATTTTCCCAATGGAGAAAGGTGAATAGTGGTGTACCCCAGGGATCTGTGCTGGGTCCGCTGCTTTTTGACATATTCATAAATGACCTGGAAAGTGGAATAACGAGTGAGATCATCAAATTTGCAGATGACACAAAACTATTTAAAGTTGTTAAAACCCAAGAGGATTGTGGAAAATTGCAAGAGGATCTTGATAAATTGGAAGACTGGGCATCAAAATGGCAGATGAAATTTAATGTGGGCAAGTGCAAGGTTATGCACCTAGGAAAGAACAACCCAAACTATGGTTACATGATGCAAGGTTCCACATTAGGAACTACCACCCAGGGAAAAGATTTAGGCGTCATTGTGGATACCATGTTAAAACCCTCAGCCAAGTGTGCAGCAGCAGCCAAGAGAGCAAATAGAATGCTAGGTATGATAAGGAAAGGAATGGAAAATAAAACAAAAGATATTATAATGCCTCTATATCGTTCCATGGTGAGACCGCACCTTGAATATTGTGTGCAATTCTGGTCGCCGTATATTAAAAAGGATATAGCGATTTTAGAAAAGGTTCAGAGAAGAGCCACCAAAATGGTAAAGGGGTTGGAAGAATACTCATATGAAGAAAGGCTAAAAAGGTTAGGGCTCTTTAACCTGGAAAAGAGACGGCTGAGGGGACATATGATAGAAGTCTATAAATTAATGAACAGAGTGGAACGGTAAATGTAGATCAATTGCTTACCTTATCAGAATATAGAAAGACTAGGGGACATGCAATGAAGCTACAGGGTAAACTATTTAAGACTAATAAAAGAAAATATTTTTTCACTCAACGTGTAATCAAACTGTGGAATTTGTTACCGGAGGATGTGGGGTTTAAAAAAGGTTTGGACAAGTTCCTGGAGGAAAGGTCCATAAACTATTATTAAGAAGGGACCCAGGATATCAATGCTTGAACCAATACAAGCATTGTGGAACCTGTGTCCCTTGGGGAAACTGCTAGGTACATATGACCTAGATTGGCCACTGTTGGAAACAGAATATTGGGCTTGATGGACCTTGATCTGACCCAGTATGGCATATCTTATGTTCTTATGTTAACGTTACATAATGCGCGTTATGATGCGTTAATGATCGTAAAGCTCCGCGGCGCGGTAAAACTCCACAGAAGGTGGAGAGAGGGCGGAGAGAAGGGGTCAGTGGGCGGAGAGTGGGCAGGGAGAGGCTCCCTTCACAATAACGCGCTGATCTGAAGAGCTAAATCCCAACGCGAATGAAAACCTGCCGTTAAATGCACATTACAGGGGAGAGAAACCATTTCAGTGTCAGCAATGTACAGCCTAGGCAGGGAAACCTAAAAAAAGTGATGCGTGTGATACATGTGCACAGAACAAAAGGGCACATAAACACTGAAAATGACCTCAACAAACTGGAAAAAACCATAACCAAGCTGGCCAATAGTGGTATTAATGAGAAACATAAACCCCCCCCCCCCCCCCCGAGAAAGCTCCATAGAAAAGATATAAATCGTGGAAGGGTCTACACTCCGTCCCCATACAAAGTGAATGAGCCCACAGTGAAATAGCGCTGCTCAGGGTTTTCCACTCCATCGGACAGGGTTCCTATGGCGTGCACATGTCCCACAACATCAGGGCGGGCATGTCGGAACGACAACTGGACAGATGCCGGAAAAGGGGATACAGAGGGCCGCAGGCGGCACATGCTGTGGTGCAGCTGGGCCACAGTGCGGACTATGGTGATGCCTAGCTGGCCCATACAAATGCTGAAACAGCAGAGCAGCCAGACAGCAACTGCTGAAGGCCCAACATGGGCATGACTGTGTTTCCCACAGTGTCACAGGGGATAGTACCCAACAGCTACCCCCAAGGGTACAGAACATTGGCAGGCGGGTCTGGGGGGGAGCGTGGACGTCTATGCAGGCACCCCTACCCCAGAACCCGCACCATAGGCAGCCGCCTACCTGCACACTGGATGGCCTGAGACTGCGCACCACCAGCACCACCAGCAGAAGGGCATGTCAGCATGGTGGCTGAGGGATACTGGTGGTGGAGGGGGCAGTGGCAGCTGCCCAGAGCAGACCGTGGCCTAGCCCTGTGTAGGTGGGTGCCTTGTACTGCAACAGACGGGACCTGTCTGACGAACAGTCGTGGTATCACCAATGAATGCACTGACTCTGTGACAACAAGGTGGTGCAGTGCACAAAACCAGTGTATTCAGAAGCAGAGGTTCACAGGTTCAAATCCCAGCTGTGGTTCCTGCCAACCCAGTCCCCATGTTTTACCCACTACTACAACGTGCTAATACAGACAGCACCTTTATTGCAGATGACGTAAACATGCCCAAGACACCTACATTTTACCCTACAGAGCACGGACACCATAAACATGCACATGACCTAGAGCAGAGTCTCCCAAATGCAGTCCTGGAGGGCCAAACACCATTCCAGTTCCATGCTGCCTCTGATAAAGATGCCTGTGCTGCATTTCTATGCGCCACCCCCATGGTATGCAGATGTATCTCATGCATATTCATGAGGGACAGCATGAAAACCCGAACAGTATTTGGCACCGCAGGACTGGAGTTGGGAACCTCTGCCGTAAAGTAGCAGCCAACAGGGGCAGACACACCCGCACCCACAGGCCTCATTATCCAAAGCCTCCTGGAGAGGCAGGACTTTGGGCTCTGCGTGCATCTCCCAATACTAGCACTTGCATACCTTAGTAATGCCACCCTAAACCTCGGAATATGGTACACATCTATAAAAAGGTTGCTATGATTACTGACAGATAGCAATTCCTAGGTTAAGTACAATTTTCTGAGTGAGCTGCATCATAGCAACCTTTCTGATGTCTGTGGAGTGTGCTACAGGTCTTGTGTCTGACAGTGTTCACCAACCTGGGGAGTGACTCCTACAGTATTGTGTACCATAGCCATGCCTGCACTGTGCCCAGGACTGGTGTGGTGGCCTGGGCTGCCCAACAGCTCTATAGTTGCACAATGCTGGCATAGGTGTGGGGAGTGTGTGTCTGTCTATCCGGTGTGTGGTGGCTGCCAACACCCTCCATAGCCCACACTGCTAGCACTGTTGCCAGTATTGGCCTGCCAATGTGCATAATGAGGAGCAAGGTACTGTGGGAATAGCCTGGATAGGGTGGCCTGGCCTGGCCGCATCTGCACAGGGCATAGGGCAATGGCTCGGACATTGTAGTGCCTGGTACCACCTGCACGGACAGGGTGGCCATAGCATGTCCTGCTGGGAGGTCACTCTCACCCTGACTGAGCAGTGACCATGGCATGGCTAGGTTCCCCCATAGTGCTATATAGCATTTCTGTTGTGTGATATTTATGGGTTTTCTTTTGGGGCCCAATCATTGACTTATTTGCTTGGTGTGTATGCTGACATCCCCGTTCTGGGTACATGCATCTCCTTCAGGACCATGCACTATGGACTAGCTGGCGGACTGTCTGCAGCTAGTATGTGTCTTGCTGGAACACCTTGCAGGGTGCAGCAGTTGGAGGCTTGCTGCTGGAGAATGTCAGATAATGGGTGGGGCGGCAGCAGCTGAGCATTTCCAGGCCTGCCGTCTGTCTGTTATTGTGTTATGGATGTGTACTGCTCTGTCTGTTCCCCAGCAGTACTGGGATTGATAGTCCACTCTACTGCTACCATTGGTGGTTGATCCTGTCTCCCACCCTGAGCCTCAGAGGGTGGGTTGTGTGGTGGTATATAATCTGCCTATGGGTCCATGCACCCCCCCTTCACCTCCTGCAGATAACCATGGCACCAACACAGGATATGCACTATTCTGGGTGCATCATTGCCTATAAGGACTAGACATGACCAAGACATACAGCAGCACACTGTTGTATCCTAGGTGTGTCTAACGGAACTACCTATCACACACTGATGGGGACCTATAGCATGGCGCATTTCAGCCATGAAAGGTGCTGTGGACCTGGTGCTGGGCGCCCCACCTCAACGTCAGGGTGGGCACAGTACCCACACAATGTGACACTCTGTGGCAGTGCCACACACGGTCTGTTGCCCCTACCAGGCCAAGGTTCTGTGGGGGTGCATACCAAATCTTGTGCCCATCTCTCGTCTGCTGATTTGCATGTGCAGTGCATCATGGGTACGGGTGGGTTAACCCTATCCTGGTAACCACAGCAGACAGTTTGTGTGGTGCCGTGCAATTCTTCTGCAGCCAGCCAGGGCTTTGTTCACAGCCTTATAAGGTGTCCTATAGGTGGACAGTACACTTTATAATGTGCCCTATGGAGTGCGTTATGGGGTGCCTTATGAGGCACCTTAGGTTATGCCACCGTGAGGGTGTGTTTGCTGGCAGCAGTAATTAAAATACACGTCAAATGCCTCAACAATCACTACTTAAATTTAAAGGGTGCTGCCTCAGCCAGCCTTATACATTAGGCCCACTGGGGAATTGAACCCATTATCCTTGTACTATCAGTCAGTGTTGTAACCATTGTGCTACAGCTCTGTTGCTGTGCTTGTATGCCTGCGTGCATTCTTAAGATTAACACGCGGTAACGTGCCCTGTAGCGCTCGTTCATTTATGGCGCCTTGTAACGCGTGTTCTCGGCGCGTTCTCGGTAACGATGTACCGCCCATGTCCTTATTTGGGATTTCTGTCTCTACCGCGGCTCCTAACGCGAATCGCACTAACGCAGTTTAGTAAACATACCCCTTAGAGACATGCTTGGCATGCTGAGCTTCAAGCAAAAAAAAAATGCAGCAGAAAACTCCCTGCGATTTGCAAAAAGCTCCATTCATGAAAAAAAATGAAGGTCTTGGCTTTCAGAGGTAGAAAATTCATTCAAAAGTATGGAAAGCTAATTTAATTTTTGTATTTAGCAAAAAATGGGCAGATGATAAAGGCTTTGCTGGGCCATTTTTATAACAAAAAAAGATAACTGCACTCAGTGAGATGAACATCTTTTTTCCCAGCTGCCCCATAGCTAATAATCACATGGAAGTTTACTACAGAGCTCCAGCCAAAAAAGCTTCTGGTTAGCAATGGCAAAAGGAAACACATTCCATGGTTTTCCATGATACAATATGCCTAGGTTCATGATTCATCAGCATGGAACATAACAGTTCTGATGATAAACTGTTGGATTTATTACAGTTAATGATGCCACTTTATTAACCAAGCAAAACATAACACATTATGTCTTACAGGAAATTCAGTCATCCATCAGTTATCCTCCTGTGCTGTTTTCTGTGGTTAAGGAATTATTAGTTGTTTCTTCTCCTGATCAGCCGCCTTCTAAAGTTAATAACCAAATCTTGGCATATTCCTTTATTATGCTATGGTGATGTCTGCTTATGATACTGTATCTTCCTAGTTGTGGGATTGCATTTATCTTGTTTCAGAAACTCGGAATATTCTTTAAGATGCATTTTCCCCTGTTTCTGCTAAGAAAGCTTGGAAATTGCTTCTTGGTATGAATAATTCTGCTTGTTCTCTTGACTCTTGTCCAAGTTGATTAATTTGATCTGCTAAAGATACATTTGAGACTACTTTGTCTTTCATTATTAATACATCCTTCAGGGATTCTAATTCTGCTACTTCCCTGAAGAATGCTATTGTTTGGCCAGCACTGAAAAAAACCTTCTGTAAACCATAATGGTTTGAAAAGTTCTGTCAGATTTCAAATATTCCCTTCCTATCGAAGCTGATAGAATACGTCACACTCTCTTGGCTCTAGGATTTCCTATATGAGTGCTCCTATTTAGACTGATGTAAATGTGACTTTCGGAAATATCATAGTACTGAAACCCTTTCATTTACAGATTGATGTGATCGTTTGATTTGATAGGGGTGACATCTTTTGTTTGCCTTGAGTTTCTCTTATTTTACTTTATTTTTAACATTTCAATAATCATACCAAGCATACAAGACTTGTACAGAATTGTAAATTCAATGGCTAGTTTAAATAAATCTAGAATACAGAGAGCAAGTTGACAAGTGCACACTTGCAGTGTGACACAATGGCACGTTTCCCCCATTTTCAGATCAGGCATGTGGAAGGTACTTGCGTATGTATGTGTGTCATGGGAAGTGTCTGGGGGCTGCATGCACATGTATGTGTGTGTCATTGGGGGTGTTCGGTGGCTGTGTGCACATGTGTGTGTGTTGTGTGTGTATGTGTTATGGGGAGTGTATGGAGATGCCACTGCATTGGGCATTGGAGAGGGAGAAACACAAACAGCCTTGCAGTGCCAGAGGCGCAAGGGATGAGGTTTGCCTAGGATGCCTTGTATCCTTGCATCGGGCCCTGCAGATAAGGTAATCTGACATATGAGGAATTACAGTTATCTAGTTTGACTAGAACTAATAATTGTGGTACTGATCTAAAATCCTCAAACAGTAGATATGGTTTCCGTCTTTGCAAAAGTCTTTTTCATCTGGGGTGATAGAAATCTATTGAGGTTGTCAGGATCGCATCTTCAAAGGCAGCTTGTTTTTCACACATCAGGTCCAGTCTCAATGAAAGGGATAAAGAGGTGTCCATGTCACTGCTTTGCAGATAACTTCCAGTGGAACTTACCTATATGCCACCCAGGAGGCCACCTGGATCCTGGTCAAGTGAACTTTCAAGTCTTTTGGAGCTTCTTATCTGTTTGAGCTATATTCTACCATGATGGTTTCTGTTATCCTTTTGGCTAATGTAGCTTTTGAAGCCACCTTGCCTCTTTGAGGACTGCAGAAAAGGACAAAAAGCCTGTTGGTCTTCCTCTGGCAATAAATCCCAAGAGCCTAGTTACTCGGAGAGTGAAAAAATATTTTCTCTGATTAGTATTCAATATACTACATAATAGCTTCATTGCATGTCCCCTAGTCCTTGTATGTTTTGAAGGAGTAAACAACCGATTCACAATTACTTGTTCCAGGGCTGGTGCAAGGAATGGTGGCACTCTAGGTGGGCTCACCATTCCCGTGGCCCCCCTGCCACCCCCACTTCTGGAATTCTGAGCGGGAGAGGGACAGAAGAGTAAGATACAAAGTAAAAGAAAATGAAACTGCTATGCAGTGCTTGCATGTGCAGGTAAGTGTTATGCCACAGTTTGTGGTCCATTGCTGCTACTGCAGGCCCCAGGGAGGGGTGGGAGCAGTGGCAATGGGCATCTTCAGAGGGATGGCAGTCTATGCGACCATCTAGCTCACCTAATGGTGGCACCATCCCTGACTTGTTCCACTCATGACCCAGCTTCCAATTTAACCCATGTGGGGGATCTTCCATTGCTGAACCACAAATATGGCATTCACAAGCAGGCATTCCAATAATATGCTTGAAGATCTTGCCACTCCACTCTTCCAGATTCATTAGGTTTGGATAGAGTTTGAAAACATATTGCTAGCCTCTTCCCCTGCCAAATATACTGAATGAGAGCTTTTCTCGTCTGCTGGAAGAAGTGACAATGTATCCTAATGGATAGCCATAAAATTAGAACCAATAGCTGAGGGAAGACTAAAATTTGAATATTAATCCACCCTAACCAGGAGAACGTCATGCCCACCATACTCTCAAATAGGCCAAAGTGTTAAGTAAAAGCACACTGTAGATCAAATAATCGAGATGGGATAGATTGTTAGATCTCAGTACCTGTAAATATTTGAATTGTTGTATGATCTGAAAGTAAGGTGGCATGAAAACTACAGAGGATCCATTTCATTTAGATTTACATGGGAGTAGGGTGGAGTTTTGGAAGTGAACTGTGTATCCCGAGATCTTGTCAAAATTTAGAATCATACACATAAGTAGGGGAAGGAAAAGTTCAGGGTCTTTAAAATATATTAAGGTGTCATCCGCATACAGGGAGATCACATGCATTTCTGTCTTCTGAGCTTCCTAAACTCCTCTCGTAGGACATTAGCTGAATGCCCAAAGCAAAGGGTAGTCCATTTCATTCTAGCCTCAGAATTTCTGGCCAAAGCTGAACTTACGGAGAACAGAGAATGAATAGGGCTATTCCGTTTTAGCAAAAGCTTTCTCTGCATCTAAGATCAGAACAGCATAGTAGGTATCTTCCCCTTTCACTGCATGTTTGTCTGTTTGGAGTGGAGGAGTGGCCTAGTGGTTGGGGCAAGGTACTTCAGGCTGGAAGGTCAGGGGTTCAAATTCCACTAGAGGACAGCAACCTTGGGCCAGAAGGACTGGGGTTTCTAGTTCCACAGGTGCTCCTTGTGGTCTTGGGCAAGCCACTTAACCCTCCATAGCCCATGTTCCCTGTAAATAGTTATCACCAAGTTATAATGCCCTGTTCAATGTAAACCGCACTGATGCAGAATAGCACGGTATATAAAAGAATATAAATAAATTTTAATTTTGCTTCAGTTTTATGTATGATTTTTATGTGATCCTCCTAGGATTTGTGCGGAATATAAATACTTTTAAATGAATAAATAACACGTCTCTGCATGTTATCTGTTCCATATCTGTTTTTATAAAGCCCGTCTGTCTGGGTGTATTAATTTATTCATGACATCTTCCATTCAGAATCTTGTTGTCAGTATTTTCCAGGGGAAAAGGCCTATAGTGACTATAGATGCAGGATCCTGCCGGATTCTTACTCTCCTTGGGGATTATTGTAATCGTATTGTAAAATGATTTCAGGAGGGTGTTGCTGTTTTCCAGTATTATTAAAGACTGCTGCTAATAGGGGTACTATATCTGACAGTTTAACTTCTTTTCCAATTCTGCCGGTAAATGATCCGACCCTGCTGCCTTATTATTCCTTAGAGCTGTAATAGTTTGATGCATTTCCTCAAGGCTAAATGGCTGTTCTAAATATCTACTAAGTGCCACATCTAATCTCTTCCAAAGATGGGGAAGCTGCAAAACTAGAGGGCATAACATGAAGCTGCAAGGTGGAAAATTGAAAGGCAATGTCAGGAAATATTTTTTCACTGAAAGGGTGGTGGATGCTTGGAATGCCCTCCCGATGGAAGTGGTGGGGGCAAACACGGTGACGGAATTCAAAACAGCATGGGACAAGCACAGTGGATCCCTTTACAGCAACAGGATAAAAACAAAATAAACTGAACCATCTAACTTCTCAACCAATAGGGGTGTCTTACATGGAGTGGTGGGTCCACCCCTAAACAAAGACATGGGGAGGGGTGGCCTGCACAGAGCGACAGGTGCACCTACTCTTGCCGTATCTTGCTGGGCAGACTGGATGGACCAGGCTGGTCTTTATCTGCCATCATTTACTATGTTACTATGTAATCTAGGAAGATTTTTGCATTGCAACCACTGCTCTACCTCTGCTGGCGAAGCCAAACATTGAGATCAGTATAACAGTTTTATAATAGCTGGCTAAGCAGCCGCCATTTGCTCTGGCTTAAAGATGTCTGTTTCCCATCTTTCATTTTCTGCAATCAGGTTTTTTATTCCCACCCTACTCAGTTACCATAGAAGGAGCTTGCTAGCCTTACTGGAATGTTCAGAAAAGTGCTTTTTTGTAAATTGTATAGCTTTCATTGTATTTGCGACATCCAAGGGTTGAGTTACCTTTGCACCTTTATTAGCTGTTTTACAACCCATTCATCCCCCTTATGCAGCCTTTCCAAGCATGCTAATTTGAACTATAATGCCTCATATTGGACTTGTCTCTGCTACCTAAGTGAGGAAGAAATGGATACAGCATGCTCTCTTAGCACCACTTAGCCACTTCCCATTGTAGATATGGGGTGGTGTCAGACATACCATTAACGTGAACAAATGCTGCCCCTGCTTCCAACAATTTGACCATAAATACCAGAAGGTCCTATTGGTGGGCCCCTATCCAGGTCAACATTCTGAGGCTCCAGGTTCACTCTGGGATGATCAGAGAGCAAAGCTGAGCTAACAGTGCTAGCCCATACCCCTTTGAGAGCTATTCTGGAGTAGGTCTGGTGGACTGATGAACAACAAGTATAATCACATCCTCCTGAATGCAAACAATGCCAAGCATGTGTCAGAACTAGCTGAGCCTCCCAAGAGAGCAACGTACAGTATTGGCTTTATTAGGTAACCTGTTCTTTGATCTATCTGAGGGTAAGAGCGTGTAATTAACATCTCCTGCCACGTGAACAGGTCTCACCAAGTGGCATTTCAGCTCATCGAAAATAAAAACTTAGAAAAAGGCAGCTACATTAACGTTTGGGGCAGAGCCATTTACCAGTGTGAACTTGATATTGTTAATGATGCCATTTAAAATGATATATCAACCATGTGTTTCCACAATTTACTTAGTCATTATGAACTAATACTTTCCAGAAATGAATAGAGCTACCCCCTCCCCCCACCCCAGGAACTTATAGTCTGTGACATAAAATCAATCTATTTATTTTTGAGCTTCAATAATCCTCTGATGACAATCTAAGGGGTATGTTTACTAAACAGCGGTAAGGGAGCAGTCTTTTCCATGCGGTAACGGCAGTGATAAGGGGTTACTGTGCAGTAAGTGTGTTTGGCGTGTCAGAGGCGTTCCAGTGTTAAGGGCTGCTAGTGGACACTTACTGTGTGGTAACAGGACATTAAGGGGTGGTAGTGTACACTTACCGTGCGATAATGGGACATGCTGCGGGAAGGTGTCTGGCATACACCTTAATGCAGGAAAGCCACTAAAAGGAGGCCAGGGAAGCCATTGGAGAAGGTATGGATGCAAGCACAATTGGTAGCTGATGGAGTTGACTCAACTGATGCCTGGCAATATGGTCTGTGACTAGGCGAGATAGGCGGCTGCATAGTGATGATGGCCAGTGTGGGTTTTGGCTGTGTCATGGGTGGGTGGTGGTGGCAGTGGAGTCAGTGGAGGGGATGCAACAGCGGGGAGGGGGGGGTGCTGTGACAGGCATGCAGTCCTAGATGCTCCTGAAAGCATACACTGAGCCGTAAGCTACATTATAGTGTCTGTAAGGTGTGGACAGGTATCCAAATGTACTGTCAGTGTGTGGCATGCCATAGGCCAAGACATTGTTCGGATGGAGGCAGCATGTTCCTGATGTGGGCAGCAAAGGGTGGATTCTCCAAGAGTGCTCATGTGGAGCAGTCACAAGAAAGGCGTGCATGATATGGCTAACTGCTGCAAATGACCCCTGATGGCCATGGCGGGGCAGTTCACTCTTGTGCCTGAATGTATGAGATATGTCCTCTTTATGTAAAACTGGGAGGTCACAATGATGCCAAAACAGAAAATGCATCCATACCAGTTGACCCAGACATCTGCTGCGTATACATCACTGACCCACTGCAAAGCGCTGAGGCAGAGCCACTAAAACCATGTTCACAGATGTCCATGATGGGGAATGCCATGTTGGGCTACCCAACATGTGGCCATAATGCATAAAAACTTAGAAGAATGATTGTCTGAAAGTCACAACAGAGCCAGGACTGTGCAAGCGCACCCAGGTACAAAAGGAACAACTGGGAATCAAACCCTGGACCATTGACATTGCACCAACCAGTAAGCTATACCGTCACAGAGTGCAATGCAGATGTACAGAGCTTGCTGCAGATTTCTGATCAAACTGTTTGCGGTCTGCTAGCATAAGTTGGGCCCTCCATTACCCATGAGACACTGCACATGCAAAAGAGCGGACTCCAAGAACCAATGGAGAATGCACTATCGAGCATATCAGCTCAGTAAGACACACTAGCTGCATGTGCTACATGCACATAACAGCAAGCTGTGCTGCAGAGCGGTTTCAGCTGTCACCCTGAGGGTGAGGAGGGGTGCCCAGCACCTGGTCCACTGAAGCTGCACTGTTAGAAATGATCTCTGCTGTAGATCCATATTGCTGTTAGTGTTTAGCAGATATTGTCTGCAGAGTGTTGTGCTTTTTCCCCTGTTAGGGTGACAGTGACAGCAATGGCTTGACCCTGTGTTCAGCCCATTATGCACTAATTCTTCAATAACAATGCAGGTCAGTGGTCATTGCCAACATGCTACTGTCATGGACAGCCACTGCAATGGGGGTGTGGGGCTACTGCTACAGTCCTGTCAGGACCCCAGTGAGTAGGCCATGAGAGACTGCTGCCCCAACCATTGAGAACTAACAATTGACTACAGCATGACTGCCCTTCACTGGGCTGTATCAGCCTAGTACAAACCAACTACTGTAGGTCTGCTGGTTAGTATGCATGACATGTGCATAGAGTGACCACAAGCACTCTACCTTGGGATACTCAGTATTGATACCCAACTGTTTACTCAGTGATTAGCATCCTGAGACAAAAACATGCATCCACATCACTGGAGCCAAACATTAGAATAGCTCTATGTGGATACATAGCAATGCCATGGTCACTTTTTGGTCATAGTGAGAGTGCCATCTCAGCAGGACATACAGTGGCCACCCAGGCAATACACATGGCAGAGGGGCACATTGGCATCTCAGCCAGTGACCCTACCATTGTGACAGACACATCCAGGCCAATCTGCACTGTTTCAGGCGATACCCACAATCCTCTGCCTCACCTTATTAACTTTTTCCAAACAGGCCTGGAAAAACTCGGACAATGTTTATTTATTTATTTATTTATTGAACGGTTTTATATACCGCCTTTCAGAAAAATCAAAGCGGTTTACATAAGAACAAAACTTGAACATTACATTGAAACTTATTCAAACAATTGAAATTACAGTGAACATTAAATTGTATATAATAAAAATGGTAATTTGAGGGTTACAATGCTGAGTAAATGCTGATTAGGTATATAGATAGTTTAAACATATATACAGATTTAAATATTTACAAATTTCAAAAATCTTAGCCAATGTGAGCCAAAGTGCAGGCTTACACACACACACACACACACACACTCTCTCTCTCTCTCTCTCATTGGCACACCGAGCAAAAGTGGAGCTGGTTGGCATTCCTGTTAACACTCCTGTCTCAATGTCAGCTCAAGGACTGATAACGTGTGCTCTGCTTGCATGTACTTTATTACTGTGTGCTATTAGCCTCCAACCAGCTGTGGAAAGTGCTACTGGTGGGTGTTTCCACGCTTGCTGGCCATCTCCTTGGGGGTTGCACATGCTGGAGCTGTACTTACACTGTCAGCTAAACCTTGTCCACAAGAATATGCATTACAGAAACCCCAGTGGGGACCTGGACCTCCGCACATATACACACCAACTGTGTATGTTGCACCACAGTGCTGCCTTATGGGGATAACAGCTCCTGTTGCTGACATGCTTCCCTTCAGCTGACCTTTGGCACATGCTGCAATGCACATGGTACACATGACCAGGACAAGACTTCTATCTGCTGCAGGCTGGTGCCACTTCCCACGCCACCACCAACACCCCACCATGCAGATATGCCCATGTACTGTCAGTTGTGGTGGTCACAGTCCCAGCATGTTAAACATGCGGGTTTGGTGGGCACCTTGGGCACAAGGTCCAGATGGGGGGCAGGGGCACACATGGATGGCCACACAGCCCCCGCCATCATCTGCCCATGCAGATGCCCATCACCGCCTGCCATCGATACATCTCAGGGAGAGGATGGCAGCCACTGCTATAGTATTTCCCCGAGCACCTGAATTTTCCAGCTACCTGGAGGGCTACAGCATCTGGCAGTATTGGCCTCTTTCCCCACAGCTGGGTTCTGTGGCAGCGGGAGGGGGGAGGCAGCCTGGATCTCTGCCTGGGGTGCCAGGACCCTTGGACCACCCCATGTGGCACATTGGCTTTCCACAGCAGTAGCAGGACTGTTATGATCCCCCAGTCACTGTGGGATCATAACGAACATCACAGATTGTTCTGCGGATGGCAGAATACCCCTTTGTGGAGAGGCTAAAAAGGTTGGGGCTCATCAACCTGGGGAAGAGACAGCTGAGGGGAGATATGATAGAGGTCTATAGATTATTGACCGGAATGGAACAGGTAAACATAGGTCGCTTTTTTATGCCATCAGACTGTAGACAGATTAGGGGACTTGCAATGCTGCTACAGTGTAACCCATTTGGCTTTTCTAGGTGAAAATATTTTTTCAGTCAATGCGTAATCAAACCCTGCAATGCATTACTGGAGGATATGGTAAAAGCTGTGGGGTATGTTTACTAAACGGTGCACAAGTGCGCGGCGCACAATAGCGTGCGCTAAGGTACCTTAGCGCATGCTAATGATGCGTTTTTGTGCCCCGCACACATGCGCGCCGCACTAACGGGCCCGCTCAAGTGCACGGCGCGCTACTGTGCGAGAGAGGCGTGGAAAGGCTCCGGGAGGGCGGAGGAAGGCTCCCCAGGGGCAGAGAGACGGGGTCAATGGGTGGAGAGTGGGAGGGGAGAGGCTCCCCGCACAGGAGCGGGGCTGAATTTAGAGTAAAAGAATACCGCGAGTGAAAACCTCGCGATAGAGCCGATTTAAAGGGAAGAGAAACCATTTATGTCAGCAATGTGCAGCAAAACCAGGGAAACCTACAAAACGTGAGCAGTGTGATACATGTGCACGGAACAAAAGGGCAATTAAACATTAAAAATGACCCCAACAAAATATAAAAAAATTATAATCAAGCTGGGCAATAGTGATAGTAATTGGGAACATCAAAAAACACTCCCAAAAAAGCCCCAAAAAATAAATATGAATTTTAGAAGGGTCTACGCTCCGTCCCCATACAAGGTGAATGATCCCGCAGTGAAATAGCACTGATCAGGGTTTCCCTCTCCATTGGACAGGTTACCTATGGCATGCACATTTCCACAACAGCAGGGCGGGCAGGTCGGAATGGGCAATTGGACAGATGATGGGAAAGGGGATACAGAGGGCTGCAGGCGGCACATGCTGTGGTGCAGCTGGGGCACAGTGCGGACTAGGCAGATGCCTAGATGGCACCTAGGAATGCTGAAACAGAACAGCAGCCAGACAGCAACTGATGAGGGCCCAACATGGGCACGAGAGTGTTTAGCACAGTGTCACAGGGGATAGTATCCAGCAGGTACCCCCAAGGGCACGGAACATTGGCAGGCGGTGATTGGGGGACGTGCGGACAGATATGCAGGCACCCCTACCCCAGAACCTGCACCATAGGCAGCCGCCTACCCGCACACAGAATGGCCTGAGACTGCGTACCACCAGCACAAGGGCATGTCAGCATGGTGGCACAGGGGTACTGGAGGTGGAGGGGGGCAGTGGCAGCTGCCCAGAGCAGACCATGGCCTAGCCCTGTGTAGGTGGGTGCAATACACTGCAACAGACAGGCCCTGCCGGACAAACAGTCATGGTAACATCAGGGAATGCACTGTCTCTGTGTCAACACGGTGGTGCAGTGCACACAACCAGTGTGTTTGGAGACAGAAGGTCACAGGTTCAAGCCCCAGCTGGGGCTCCTGCCAATCCAATACCCATATTTTACCCACAACTATATCGTGATAGTAAAGACAAACCTTTTTTGCAGAGAACATAAGCATGGCTCAAACACCTCTATTTTACCCTACGGAGCACAGACACCAGAAAAATGCACATTACCTAGAGCAGATTACCCCAAATGCAGTCCTGGAGGGCCCCACACCATTCAGGTTCCATGCTTCCTCTAATAAAGATGCCTGTTCTGCATATCTATGCACCACCCCCATGGTATGCAGATGTAGCTCATGCATATTCATGAGGGACAGCATGAAAACCCGAACAGTGTTTGGCACACCAGGACTGGAGTTGGGAACCTCTGCCGTAAAGCAGCAGCCAACAGGGGCAGACACACCCACACCCACAGGCCCCATTGGCCAATGCCTCCTGGAGAGGCAGGACATTGGGCCCTGCGTGCATCTCCCAATACTAGCACTTGCATACCTTAGCAATGCCACCCTACACCTGGGTATACAGTACACAGCTATCAAACGTTTGCTATGAGTACTGGCAGATAGAAATTCCTACGTTAAGCACATTTTGCTGATTGAGATCCATCATAACAATCTTTCTGATGTCTGTGGAGTGTGCTTCAGGTCTGGTCTCTGACAGTGTTTACCACCCTGGGGAGTGACCCACAACAGTATTGCGTACCATATCCATGCCTGTACTGTGCCCAGGACTGGTGTGGTGGGCAGGGCTGCTAAACTCCTCTATAGTAGCACAATGCTGGCAAAGGTGTGGGGGTGTCTGCCTGTCTATCCAGTGTGTGGTGGCTGCAAACACCCTCCACAGCCCACACTGCCAGCACTGTTGCCAGTATTGGCCTGCCAATGTGCATAATGAGGAGCAAGGTACCATGGGTATAGGCCAGACAGGGTGGCCTGGCCAGGGTGCATCTGCACAGGGCATAGGGCACTGGCTGGGACATTTTAGTGCCCGGCCTCCACCTACACAGACAGGGTGACCTCAGTATGTCCTGCTGGGAGATCACTCTCACCCTGACTGTGCAGTGATGACAGTATGGCTAGGCACCTCCATAGTGCTATATAGTATTTCTGTCATATGATATTTATGGGTTTTGTTTTGGGGTCCAGTCACTGACTTATCTGCTTGTTGTGTATGCTGACATCCCAGTTCTGGGTGCATGCATTTCCACCAGGAACATGCACTATGGACTAACTAGTGGACTGTTTGCAGCTGGTATGTGTCTTGATGGAGTGCCTTGCAGGATGCAGCGGCTGAAGGCTTGCTGCAGGAGAATATCAGATAGTGGTGGGGTGAAGCTTAGCATATACAGGCCTAATGTCTGTCTGCTATAGTGTTATGGATATGTACAGAGCTGCATTGACTGCCCTGAAGGGTGTCTTTTCCCCAGCAGTCCTGGGGTTGATGGTCCCCTCTACTGTCACCATTGTAGGGAGATAGAATGTGGATATGTTGATGGGAGACCCTGTTTGCCACCCTCAGCCCGGGAGGAGGAGGGTGGTGGTACATAGCCCTCCTAGGGGCTACACCTGACTGAGACAGACAGATATATCCAAGGTGTTTTTGCAGAAACTAATGATCTCACACATTAACACTGCTTTGGACCTGCATCATGGCCTATTTCTGCCATGGAAGGTGCTGTGGAACAGGTGCTGGGCGCCTCACCGCACCCTCAGGATGAGCACAGTACCGCACAATGTGACGGTGTGTAGCTACTCTGTGCCAGTAAAACACACGGTCAGTACCCCCTACCAGGCCAAGGTGCTGTGTGGGTGCACATGGTCAGTTCCCCCTACCAGGCCGAGGTGTTGTGGGGGTGCATACCCCATCTTGTGTTCATCTGTGGACAGCTGATTTGCATGTGCAGTGCATCATGGGTACGGGTGTGCTAACCCTATCCTGGTGACCACAGCAGACTGTCTGTGTGGTGACATGCAGGCTCTCTGCAACCAGCTAGGGGCTTAGTAGCAGCTGTAGCACAATGGTTACTTCACTGCTTGTGAAGCCAGAGATCATGGGTTCAAACCCACAGTGGGGTTATTTGATAGGGCTGCCCAAAGCATTATCTCTTTTTAATGTACATTATTGCTGCCAGCAAAAACACCCTCAGCGTACTGTACCCATAAGGTGCGTCTGAGGGCGCTTTATAGGGCGCCCTATAGGGCACCTTATGGTTACCATCCATATAAGGTGCACTATACATTATCCTGTGACGCAACTTATAGGGTGCCCTATAGGGGACATTTTAGGGTGCCGTGGCAGACGGTGCACTTTATAATGGTGCCCTATGGAGTGCCTTATAGGGTGCCTTATGCGGCACCTTCAATTATGGCATGTGAGGGCGTGTTTGCTGGCAGCAATTAATAAAATAAAAATAAAGTGCTGCAGGAAACAAAACATACATTGGAAAGCTGATGCTTCAGCCAACCTTACATATTAGGCACACTGGGGAGCAAACTCATGACCCCTGTATCAGCAGTCAGTGCCTTAACCATTGTGCTACACTGCTGTTCCTCCTTGCATGTCAGCGCGCCTACTTAGGATTTCCATGCGTTAAATGCACAGTGCTGCCATCAAACACAGTGCTATGACCTTGCTGTGCCTCATAGGGCACCCTATATGGTGCACTATAGGCCACCCTTTCAGCGACATTGTAGGGTGCCGTGGCGCACAGTGCACTTTAAAATGTGCCCTCTGGGGTACCCTATGAGGCACCTTATGCAGCACCTTATGTTACAATACTTTGAGGGTGTGTTTGCTGGCAGCACTAATTAAAATAAAAATAAAATGCCCCCTACTGCAATATTACCTATAACAGGTAATACCTCAGCCAGCCTTCTTCATTAGCACAGTGGGGGATTGAACCCATGACTCCTGCATCATTGGTCAGTGTCTTAACCATTGTGCTCCACTGCTGCTTCTTCTTGCATGTCAGCGCACCTACTTATGCTTTTCATTCCTTAAACTGCACAGTGCTGCCATCAAAAACAGTACTCACCTTGCGGTACCTCATACGGCACCCTATAAAGCGCACTATAAGCAACATTCTAGGGTGCCTTGGCGGACAGTGCACTTTAAAATGTGCCTTATGGGGCGCCTTATGTTACCACGCTTTGAGAGTGCGTTTGCTAGTGCAGATAATTAAAATAAAACTAAAATGCTTCCTAAAGCAATCTTCTCCATAATAGGTACTGCCTAAGCCAGCTTTCTTCATTGAGCACTGTGAGGGGATTGAACCCCTGATCCCTGCACCATTGGTCAATGTCTTAACCATTGTGCTGTGGTTCTGTTCCTGTCCTTGAACATCAGCGCGCCGCCTTATGCCGCCCAATATTAAAATGCCTCCTAAAGTAATGCCTAAGCCAGCCTTCTTCATTAGGCACTGTGGGGGATTGAACCCCTGATCCCTGCACCATTGGTCAGTGTCTTAACCATTGTGCTATGGTTTTGCTTCTGTGCTTGCACATCAGCGCGCCGCCTTATGCCGCCCAATAATAAAATGCCTCCTAAAGCAATCTTCCCCATAATAGGTAATGCCTCAGCCAGCCTTCTTCATTGGGCATAGTGGGGGATTGAACCCATGATCTCTGCATCATTGGTCAGTGTCTTAACCATTGTGCATCAGCGCGCCACTTATGCTTCCCGTGCAGCTTTCTCATGCGCTAATGTGCGGGGCTCACTTGAGCGCCGCACACATTAGCGCATGCTTAATCCCGGTTTTGCTTTTTTTCAGCCTGAAACGCCCACTCCTTATATGGCATCCACACACTAGCGCGGCACGCACATTACCGGGGTTTTAGTAAACATACCCCTGTCAGTGTAGCAGGGTTTAAAAATGTTTGGACAGGTTCCTGGGTAACGGTCCATAAACCATTGCTAAACAGGATCTGAGCTATGCACTGCTTGCCCCATTACAGTTACTGGGGATCCTGTGTGTCTTCTGGGGAAACTGCTAGGTATTTGTGATCTAGATTGTGCACTGTTGGACACAGGATACTGGGCATGATAGACCTTGGTCTGACACAGTTTGGCCTATTTTGTAGTCTTATGTTCCTATGTGCCATCTAGGCAGCTGCCTTGTCCCCCCTGTGCACCAGAAACACCCACTGCATGACCCATGTGCCACCTCCTTTGTCCCCATTTGCACCCTCAACATAGTACCCTTTCATACCGGGCACTAACTATGCTGTTGCTGCTAATGGAGCACTACTATCACGCTTTTGGACTCCCCTGTCTGTGCATCACATTGCAGACCTAAAATAGTCTCTCTCTCCTCAGAAAACACCTTTCCGCAAGGTTTTGAATTGCGCTAGGGTTCCTGCCATAAAGATGCCTGCATTAAGGGAGCAAGCCTTGTTCCCGCCCACTCTCCACCCACTGACCTCCACTCTCTGCCCCGTGCACGCCTTCTCTCCACCCACAGGGCGCTTTATGCTGCTGGTGCCCATTAGTGCACACGCTAACAGCACACTTGCTCTTTACCGTCATTTAGTAAACATACCCCTAAGTTTATATTTGAGGCAATGGGTGGGGGGGTGTTAAGTGACTTGCCCAAGGTCACAAAGAACAGCAGTGGGATTTGAGGCCTGGCTTGCCTGGTTCTTAGTCTGCAGCTCTAAGCATTAGGCTGCTCCTTTCTCACCTTCTGCAGGTACGAACTTATGAGTCATTTTACCTACAGTGAAAAGAGGCAGGTCTGGGGGGCAAAGTAGGGCAGATTCAGCCAATCACAGGCGGGGATTTCAGGCTGAGAATTTTGCCTCTATTAGCCTACTGCTAACTCCATGGAGAGAGATTTCCTTTGAAAATGTGCTTGTGGTACTCACGGGCCTGGAAATGCCTTAAGGGGTTTCCAAATTACTCTCTTATTGTATTTCCTACAGTGTACAATTTTACTAGTATACCTAATCATCTAAATATGGAAATTGCTCACCTGAAATATCAAACGCACAAGTGACTGAAAGAACATTGCAAATCAATCAGTTGCTCAAGCATTTGTTTGTTCACCTTTTTTGAAAGTAAAGCCACTGATATAATCCTGTCCATTGTGTGGAAGACATTCTGCAGTTAGATGGCTTCCTTATCGTCCCCTCCCTGTTCTTACTAAAAATAATACACAAGAGCCCACTCTTAACAATATGGTAGATTCCTATCCAGTTTTATCAAAACGTTAAGCTGCGGAATAAACTAAATCGATCACCTTATGTGGTACTAAATAAACCTTTTTTAATAGAAAAAGAAAATATTCTCAGAAAACCAAAAACTTATTTTAAACACCAGGGACCAATTCATACCATGTACAGATGATCTCAATTGGCCCTTAACACTTCCACAAAATTCTCTTTCTGATGCTAAAGCTCTGAATGAATATACATTCGAGCACTATTGATCACTTGTACCCTATTCCCAAACAGCACAGAACTCTAATGGTCTTATGAAATTATTGCAATGTGACCTGTAAGTCTTTTGGTAGTTTTTTAGACACTGGCCTACTCACTCTTATCATCCTAGGAGGAGAGTCCTCTGGGAGGGAAAATTCAACCACTATAAAACCCCACTCAAAGGCAGTTCCCTGTCTTTGGCTGGTCTAGCCATTTTATCAACAGGAAGGATACACCTGGTTAGATACTACATCTGGAGGGAGCAGTGGGGTGGTAGGTGATGCAGATTGCTTAGGCCTTGCACCTAATATCCACTGTGTCCTGGTGAACGTCACAAGCACACCACCTGCTCAGGAGGAGAGGAGCAAGTCATGCAAGTGGAGAGGAGAAAGAGTAGAGCAAGGGAACATTTGGGAGATGCTGGATCAAAGAAGAAAGAAGAGGACCCAGAGAAATATCCCTGTAGTCATGTGACATCCAGAGCCAGGAGCTACCAAGATGCTTCACCAGGGACCTGCATCTATAGCGACTTCCATTTCCAAGCGTACACTGTAACAAGATAGTGCAGCAGGGGGAGGGTTTTCCTCTAGCAGGGTTAACCACAGAGCAAGGAGGAACAAGTGTAACTGCTTACAATATATTTTTTCTCTGCCATTATTTACGTTTTATGATCTTTGTCAGTGATCCTCAAATTTCTTTAAGTAAATCCTTTGATTCAGAACACAAATTCTGGCCTGGACTCTGTTACCTAGAGAAAAGGAGTTGGAATGAGTGGAGTAAAGGTACCAAAAGCCTCCCGGTGTCTACTGGTCCCATCTGCCAGTCTGCCAACAGTGTGCTTAGTTGCTGCAAGTGATTCCTAGACTGCAAAGGAGACATACGTATTGCAGTTTGTATCTGCTCTCTGGGGTATTAATTTTTTTTCAGTTCTCCTGTAGGAAGGCAGCAATAAGAGCCCTCTGCCACATTTGATTATACCAAAAACCAATCTAGGTAGGATCTGTGAGAGAGCTCAGTGCCTAACAACAAGTACATTTTTTTCAAAAGCATTGTGCATTGTCTGACTCCAGTTTCATGCAAGGTAAAGGTATACTGCACGGCAAAGGCACACTGCTGATGAAGTTAGACAGATGGTGTTCTGTAGCAGAGTAAACTGATCTTTGCAGGGCCCCATTACATTATACAACACACCAGATGTGACTGAACATCAGAAATGGTGGGAACTGGCTTGAATTCAGATTTTTATCTGGCCTATTCAACTTCTTGTAGAAAAAAACAAGTTGGAATAGAAAGGTTCCATTTTGTTTTGAGCTTGAAGAGAACCTGAGCTCGAAGCATCTATGAAAATATTTTGTATTTAGAATGGCCAAGACTAACTGGGACTGCAGGATATAAAATCGAGCACATGTAGGGGCCTATGCAATAAAAATCATGTTAAAACAAAAAGACCAAATAGTATGCGCTTGCAAAAACTCCGTGCAATGTGCTATGTGAAGTGTTTTTGCATTAGTGGATTAATTTTGGCCACAGCAGTGAGGCTAACATAGTGATATGCATGCAAAAATCAACCCAAAACAGAATGCACACCGCTACCATTTTGAAAATCTCTCATGGTCAGTGGTCCAAAGTGACAGAGGAGGGAATCCCACATCAGCAGCCCCTCCACTGCAAATATAGCACTTGGATACCTCTTGAACGGGTTATGATATACAGTATTTGTGTGAGTAGTGGCTGGCATGTTACATTCGTCATCCTTGTGCTACTATTAATAAGGGGAAAGACAAGCTTTGAAGGTTCTACCCCTTTGGAAGCTCTTCTTACCGATGTCCCAATTCTAATCAGCGCAGTCACTCTTGGGAAAACTCAATTTAGAGTAGTCTAGGGCTAACTGAAAAAAAAAATTCTTATCCATTTAGGTCTAGGGTTCTCAACTCACTCCTCAGGATATACCTAGCCAGTCATTCATTGTCTCCACTGAATGCAAATCTCTCTCATGCATATTCATTGTGATAATCCTGAAAACCTGACTGGCTAGGTGTGTCCCAAGGATTGGGTTGAGAACCACTGATCGAGAGCCAAGGCAGAACAAGCAAGCAGATTCAGCAGCTCCTTAAAATGAAAAGAAGAAGAAGAAAAAAAAAAGAACATGCAACCGTAATCACAATCGTGGCTGTCAGTAAAGCCACAGGGGAAGAAGAGTCAGAATTGCAGTGACTGCAACTAAAAAAATCCTGTATGGGGCATGAACGTGGGATAGCTGCAGTAGCTGTGAAAGAAGAGATAGCGGCGATGCAAGAGGGGAACAGTCACTTAGCAGTGGTGGCAATGGCAGGAGCTGTGCTGCAGGCAGAGGTGCACCAAAATGCAGACCCAACGGAGGAAGAGGATCTGTCTGCAAAGAGGAGACTCAGCTAGAAGCAGAAGAGAAAGAAAGTTCCCTTCCGTATAGTCCACTGAATGGCACTAAAGTGAACTCCTGCTTAAAGCAGAGAAATGGTAACGTTTCCAATTTTGTTTGCTATCATTTTTAAACAAAAACAATAGAGGAAACAAAATTGCATCACCTCCAAATTGTTGTCAATAATGAACACTATTAATGAACAGTGAACATTATTGAGCAATAGTGCATCCTATCACACAACGGTGTGCCTATTCGCCACAGGGAACCAGGGTGGAGAGTATCCATCCAGGGAGCCTGGAGTGTGTCAGAAAGTGAAAGTCCAGCCAAGACTGTGGTAGAGGGGAAGACTGCTTATAGAGCTGCTAGGAGACAGAGACACAGCCAAGAGAGAGACCTGCTGAGAGAGTGCCCAGAGCAGAACAGCTGATCATGTGAGACTCTGGTAGGAGACCAGATCCTGAAGAGACCAGTGGGGTAAGTCTATGGTAAGTGCTTAAGAAAATGGGAGAATGCAGGGCTGGCACAAGGGGTATTAGCACCCTGAGCCAACTTTTGCATTTGCGCCGGCCTCTCCCCACCCACTTGGGTCCAATCTTGCAGTGCAAGCTGTGCAAATAGGGGTAAATTTTCAGCCCACTGGCCTGTTCAATGCCACCCTCCCATTTAACTTAATCTATGTATCCTGTATCACTATCCATATAGATCGCGTGCTGAATATACAGAAACTGACTGTGTGGTCATTGAATTATCTGTTTAGGCTAAGCCTGATATTCCACAGACCTAAACTAAGGGAGGTGTTTTCTAAACGGCGGTAGCAGACTCCATGCAATACCGGAGCTGCTACTGCCGTTTTGCAAGCATCCCCCTAAACGTGTAACTTACTTAAATAGCGGCTGAATATTGCCACTATCTGGATTATTTTCTGGCCTACCCTTGCTCCTCCCTTAACATGCCCCACAAAGTATACCGATATCTGGCCACTCTGCAATTTAAACAACCTGGTGGGATCTTCTAGAGTGCGCAGCTATCACTGCTGAATACTAAACCTGGATATTCAATGTGGGTGCCTTATCTGCCCATTGCCATTTTATATCCGGGGTGCCGAATAGCACAGGTAAAACAAGAAGTAGAGTAGAGGAATAGTCTAATGGTTAGCGCACTCCCTTCCCCAGCCCGTGCTCATCTGGAGCATACCCGTAATTCAGCATTTTTCTATTTATCTCCCCTCCATCTAGAACTCCCTTCCTCTTTCCCTCCGCCAGGAATCATCCTACCTTAAATTCAAGGCACTTCTCAAAACCCAACTATTTTGCCTAGCCTATGACTTCCCTCCTGCTCCCTCTGTTTAATTCCCCTCTCTGCTTTTCTATCCTCTTTGTCCTTCTCCTCTTCATCTTAAGAGTGCCCACTGCTTTCCGTTATGAATTGTAGCTCCTTTCTCTTTCTTATCCTTTGGGCTGTTTCTGTGCATTTTGCAACTTTGTAAAGCACCCTGATGGTCTTTGAAGGTGTGGTCTATTAAGAAACTGAATAAAGATAAAGATTACTAAGGGGTATGTTTACTAAACCGTCTTAACGTGCGCCCGGCGATAGTATGCAGGTTGCCATAAAAGGAGTGGGCGTTTAAGACTGTTAAAGCAGCAAAACGGGAGTATCGCGCAATAACGCGCGCTGCTGCGCACATTATCGTACGAAGCGCCGCTAAGCGCGTTAACGCGTGGTACCCTTAAGTAGGTGCCCAGAGATGCAAGCATAGCAACGGAATTGTAGCACAATGGTTAATACACTGACTGATGATACAGAGTTCAATCCTCCAGTGTGCCTAATGCATAAGGCTGGCTGTGGCATCAGCTTTAGCATGTAAGTATTGTTTCTTGAGGCAGTTTATTTGTATTTTAATTATTGCTGCCAGCAAACACACCCTCACGTGCCGTAACCTAAGGTGCAGCATAAGGCACCCTATAAGGCACTCCATAGGATACCTTATAAGGCACCTTATATGGATGGTAACCATAAGGTGCCTCAGAAGGCGCTTTATAGGGCGCCCTATAAAGCGCCTCCTGAGGCACCTTATGGTTACAGTACGCTGAGGGTGTTTTTGCTGGCAGCACTAATGTACATTAAAAATAGATAATGCCATATTTAGCAGAATCCTGGATTCTGATACTGCCATATTTGGCACGCTCCCACAGCTTGGCTTCTCTTTGCAATTTGCATCAGAGTCAGTGCCGTTTGTACGAGATGCAGTTTGTGAGCTCTCTTTTTTAACTATGTTTTTAAACGGTGCTTTTATTTCCTTGAACATAGTTAATTGTATTTGTCCTGGAAGATTTTATTTGCCAAAGGACAATATCCTTTTGGTACACAGTCCCCGTAGTATTATTTTCACGAAAGCTTTTTACATAGGATGTTACACACTTTAGCTTTTACATTTAAATATGGTTATTGTGCTAGTTTCACATTTCTGTTTCTCGGTAAGAATGACAATATGTTGAGCCTTTTAAATTTAAATTAGATATTTTACATCGTATCTTAACCTTAGGATGCCATTATGTTTTAGTTCCTTGAGGTTTATATGTGCAAGGCCACTTTACTGTTTGTTCAACGGTGACCGACCTCAACATCTCAACATACGGAAATTCTTCCCGTGATTTATATTAGTGAGTATTGATGGCCATTAGGCCTTTTTGAGAGTCTATTTTCTGCCCTGCGTCTTTTGCATTGTTTCCTCACAGTTCTCTCATTTGAGCTCATGTATCAGTTGTACTACAGGTTGTTTTTATGTATAACACTATTTATATATCCTAGTATGCAAATTTTAATATTTATTTGCTCTTATTATTTAATTATTTGGTATTTATTGATTTGAGTGTCATAATATGTAGTTATGTTTTCATGTTTTTATATTTTTACTTATGCCCGGTTAGCTTGAATATGTTTATTTAATGTTTTATACTTTCACATGTTGCTAATATGTTTTTAATATGTCTTAATATGTGTTTTTACAATATGTTTGTCAGTCCTTTGTACCCCCCTGAGGAAGGCGTTCCGCCGAAACGCGTTGGGGAACTTCAATAAAAGCATCTGGAATAAGCATTTGTGTCATCATCACTCTTGCTCCTTGTGTTTCCTGATCAGTACTGCAAGAGCTGCTGCTCTCTTTGTGCCTCACCTGGAGGAGATGCATACACACCAAGCAGATAAATAAGTGATTGAGCCCCAAAAGAGAACCCATAAATATCACATGAAAAAAATGTTAGAGAGCACTATGGGGGAAACTAGCCATGCCGTGGTCACTGATGAGTCAGGGTGAGAGTGATCTCCCAGCAGGACATGCTGTGGCCACCCTGTCTGTGCAGGTGGTGGCCGGGCACTACAATGTCCCAGCCATTGCCCTATGCCCTGTGCAGATGCATCTTGGCCAGGCCACCCTGTCTGGGCTATACCCATGGTACCTTGCTCCTCATTATGCACATTGGCAGGCCAATACTGGCAACAGTGCTGGCAGTGTGGGCTGTGGAGGGTGTTTGCAGCCACCACACACTGGATAGACAGACACACACTCCCACACCTATGCCAGCATTGTACAATTATAGAGGTGTTTTGCAGCCCTGGCCACCGCTCCAGTCCTGGGCACAGTGCAGGCATGGCTATGGTACGCAATACTGTAGGAGTCACTCCCCAGGGTGGTAAACACTGTCAGACACAAGACCTGTAGCACACTCCACAGACATCAGAAAGGTTGCCATGATGCAGCTCAAGCAGAAAATTGTACTTAACATCAGAATTTCTATCTGCCAGTAATCATAGCAACCTTTTGATAGCTGTGTACCGTATTCCTGGGTTTAGGGTGGCATTGCTAAGGTATGCAAGTGCTAGTATTGGGAGATGCATGCAGGGCCCAATGTCCTGCCTCTCCAGGAGGCATTGGATAATGGAGCCTATGGGTGCGGGTGTGTCTGCCCCTGTTTGCTGCTGCTTTACGGCAGAGGTTCCCAACTCCAGTCCTGGTGTGCCAAACACTGTTCGGGTTTTCATGCTGTCCCTCATGAATATGCATGAGATACATCTGCATACCATGGGGCGGCGCATAGAAATGCAGCACAGGCATCTTTATTAGAGGCAGCATGGAACCTGAATGGTGTTTGGCCCTCCAGGACTGCATTTGGGAGACTCTGCTCTAGGGTATGCACATGTTTATGGTGTCTGTGCTCTGTAGGGTAAAATGTAGGTGTTTTGGGCATGTTTACGTCATCTGCAATAAAGGTTCTGTCTGTATTAGCATGTTTTAGTAGTGGGTAAAATATGGGGACTGGGGTGGCAGGAACCATAGCTGGGACTTGAACCTGTGACATTCTGAACACACTGGCTGTGTGCACTGCACCACTGTGTTGCTACAGAGACAGTGCATTCCCTGGTGATGCCATGACTGTTCGTCAGACAGGGCCTGTCTGATGCAGTGCATGGCACCCACCTACACAGGGCTAGGCCACGGTCTGCTCTGGGCAGCTGCCACTGCCCCCTCCACCACCAGTATCCCTCTGCCACCATGCTGACATGCCCTTCTGCTGGTGGTGCTGGTGGAGCGCAGTCTCAGGCCATCCAGTGTGTGGGTAGGCGGCTGCCTATGATACGGGTTCTGGGGTAGGGGTGCCTGCATAGCTATCCATGCTTCCCTCCAGCACCGCATGCCAATGTTCCGTGCCCTTCGGGGTACCTGCTGGGTACTATCCCCTGTGACACTGTGGGAAGCACACTCGTGCCCATGTTGGGCCCTCAGAAGTTGCTGTCTGGCTGCTCTACTGTTTCAGCATTCCTATGGGCCAGCTAGTCATCACCCTAGTCCGCACTGTGGGTCAGCTGCACCGCAGCATGTGCCGCCTGCAGCCCTCTGTGTCCCCTTTTCCAGCATCTGTCCAGTTGCCCATTCCGACATGCCCGCCCTGCTGTTGTGGAACATGTGCACGCTATAGGAAACCAGGTCGATGGAGTCGGAAAGCCTGCTCAGCGCAATTACACTGTGGGCTCATTCACCTTGTATGCAGACGGAGCATAGACCCTTCCAAAATTCTTTTTTTTTTTTTTTTGGAGCTTTCTTGGGAGTGTTTTTTGACGTTCCCATTGATATCACTATTGGCCAGCTTGGTTATTTTATTTTTACATTTTCTGCTGTATATTTTCAAGGTTTATTTGCCCTTTTGTTCCGTTCACATGTATCACACTTATCACTTTTTTGTTGGTTTCCCTGGTTTTGCTGTACAATGCTGACGGAAATGGTTTCTTTTCCCTTTAAATCTGCTCTAACGCCAGGGTTTCACTGGCGTTAGTTTTGAGCCTCGGATTTCACAGCGTTAGTGTGCAGGGAGCCTCTCCCCTCCCACTCTCCACCCATTGACCCCTTCTCTCTGCCCCTGGGGAGCCTTCCTCCGCCCTCCGGGAGCCTTTCCTCGCCTTCAGCGCTCGTTTGCACCGCAGCGCGCGTTATCGCGCGATAAGGTACCTGTGCGCCTTCTAAAGTGCCATTATCGCGCGATAAGGTACCTTATCGCGTGATAACATTACAGAGCGCACGTTAGGATGGTTTAGTAAACATACCCCTAAGTTTAAGTTACAACATAAACCGTTTTGACTAAAATGATAAAGCGGTATAAAAAACCTGTAAACAGGCCAGCTTTTGCCACACCTATCTCTACCCGTTGGATGCTAACTGGGCAGCAGCTCAATATCTCCGCTGCTCGGTTAACAATGGGTGCCACCTCCACCCCACCCTGAAATGCCCCCAGAATGCCCCGATGTTAACTTTGAGGCATATACTGTAGCAGTAGCAGCAGCACTCACAGATGTGTTAGTGCAATCAAATATCCCGCTAACCGGCATTTACACGGTTTGCAGACCTGCAAGCCATGTAAGAGACTTTGAATAGCCTCCCCACCCCCCTTTGATATGCTCTCTATCTTTTGAAAATACATGGTTAGGCTGATTATGCATTTGCCAGCAAATGCATAATTGCTTTATCAGTCTTATAGGACGCAATTATTCATTCCTATGAAACACCCCCAGACTCACCAATAAAACTCTCCAACAACAGATGCAAAGCAGAAGTGTTTCACTTTACATCTCAACATCCAAAAAATTTATTTTCAAATTCTAGTCTCACATCATCGACAACACATCGACATCATTCTCTAACCGCTTTGACCCGGTGAAAAGCGGGATATAAATACAGCTAAATAAATAAATAAATAAAAACACCACTCTCTCCCTCTACTGCTAGACATTGTGCATCATAACATAAAACCCTGCAAATGCACACTGTTTATCAGCATCAAGAACTCAAGTTCACAAACCATACCTATGGAAAATCAGCACTGCAAATATTCTAGAACCCCAGTAACCTCCAATTGGTAAAAGAGAACTAGCTGAACTACTACAGACTCCTAGGGGTATGTTTACTAAACCCTCTTAATGTGCGCGCCGCGTTAGTCTGCAGGATGCCATAAAAGGAGTGGGCGGTCCAGTCAAAAGTAGCAAAACGGGATTAGCGTGCACTGCGCTGCGCGCTCTTGTGCGCCGTGCACATTAGCACACGAGAAACGCACGTGGGAAGCATAAGCAGGCGCGGTGATATGCAAACAGAGGAACAGGGCTGCAGTACAATGGTAAAGACACTGACAAATGGGGCAGGGGTCATGGGTTCAATCCCCCACTGTGCCTAATGAAGAAGGCTAACTGAAGCACTACCATTTATGTGTAATATTGCATTATGAGGCTTTTTAATTTTATTTTAATTACTGCTGCCAGCAAACGCACTCTCAAAGCGCTGTAACATAAGGTGCTGCATAAGGCACCCATAAGGTACCCCAGAGGGCACATTTTAAATTGCACTGTCCGCCACGGCACCCTACAATGTTGCTTAAAGGGTGGCCTATAGGGTGCCATATAGGGTGCCCTATGAGGCACGGCAAGGTCATAGCACTGTTTTTGATGGCAGCACTGTGCATTTAAACGCATGGAAATCGTAAGTAAGTGCGCTAACATGCAAGGAGGAACAGCAGTGTAGCACAATGGTTAAGGCACTGACTGATAATACAGGGGTCATGAGTTTGATCCCCAGTGTGCCTAATACGTAAGGCTGGCTGAGGCATCAGCTTTGACATGTAAGTATTGTTTCCTGCTGCACTTTATTTGCATTTTATTAATTGCTGCCAGCAAACACACCCTCATGTGCCGTAACCTAAGGTGCCGCATAAGGCACCCTATAAGGCACTCCATAGGGCACATTATAAAGTGTACTGTCCGCCACGGCACCCTATAATGTCCCCTATAGGGCACCCTATAAGTCGCTCCATAGGATACCGTATAGTGCACCTTATATGGACGGTAACCATAAGGTGCCCTATAAAGCACCCTCTGAGGCACCTTATGGGTACAGTACGCTGAGGGTGTTTTTGCTGGCAGCACTAATGTACATTAAAAAGAGATAATGCTGTGGACAGCCCTATCAAATAACCCCACTGGGGGCTTGAACCCATGACCTCTGGTTTCACAGGCAGTGAAGTAACCAGTGGGCTATAGCTACTAACAAGCACATGGCTGGCTGCAGAAGGACTGCATGTCATCACACAAACAGTCTGCTGTGATCACCAGGATAGGGTTAACCCACCCGTACCCATGATGCACTGCACATGCAAATCAGCAGTCTACAGATGAACACAAGATGGGGTATGCACCCCCACAGCACCTCGGCCTGGTAGGGGGAACTGACCGTGTGTGTTACTGGCACAGAGTAGCTACACACCGTCACATTGTGCGGGTACTGTGCTCACCCTGAGGGTGAGGTGGGGCGCCCAGCACCAGGTCCACAGGAGATAGGCCATGCTGCAGGTCTCCAACAGTGCTAATGTGTGAGATAGGTAGTTTCTGCAGGCACACTTTGGAAATATCTGTATGTCTCAGTCAGGTTTAGCCCTTATGGATCCATAGGCAGGTTATATATCACCACCACCCCCATCTTCTGGGGCTGAGAGTGGGAAGCAGGGTCTTCAACCAACAGGTCCACATTTTTTCTCTCTGCAATGGCAGCAGTAGAGGGAACCATCAACAGCAGTCCTGCTGGGTAACAGACACCCTACAGGGCAGTCAATGCAGCTCTACACATCTATAAAGCAATAGCATACAGACATTAGGCCTGGATATGCTAAGCTGCACCCCACCACTATCTGATATTCTCCTGCAACAAGCCTTCAGCCGCTGCACCCTGCAAGGCACTCCATCAAGACACATACCAACTGCAGGCAGTCTGCTAGCTAGTCCATAGTACATGTTCCTGGTGGAAATGTGTGCACCCAAAACAGGGAAGTCAGCATACACAACAAGCAGATAAGTCAATGACTGGGCCCCAAAAGAAAACCCATAAATATCACATGAGAGAAATAATACATAGCACTATGGGAGAGCCTAGCCATGCTGTGGTCACTGCACAGTCAGGGTGAGAGTGATCTCCCAGCAGGACATGCTGTGGCCACCCTGTCAGTGCAGGTGGTGGCCGGGCACTACAATGTCCCAGCCAGTGCCCTATGCCCTGTGCAGATGCATCCTGGCCAGGCCACCCTGTCCGGGCTATACCCATTGTACCTTGCTCCTCATTATGCACATTGGCAGGCCAATACTGGCAACAGTGCTGGCAGTGTGGGCTGTGGAGGGTGTTTGCAGCCACCACACACTGGATAGACAGACACACACTCCCACACCTATGCCAGCATTGTGCTACTATAGAGGAGTTTAGCAGCCCTGGCCACCACACCAGTCCTGGGCACAGTGCAGGCATGGATATGGTATGCAATACTGTTGGGGGTCACTCCCCAGGGTGGTAAACACTGTCAGAGACCAGACCTGAAGCACACTCCACAGACATCAGAAAGGTTGCTATGATGGAGCTCAATCAGCAAACTGTGCTTAACGTAGGAATTGCTATCTGCCAGTAATCATAGCAAACTTTTGATAGCTGTGTACCGTATTCCCAGGTGTAGGGTGGCATTGCTAAGGTATGCAAGTGCTAGTATTGGGAGATGCACGCAGGGCCCAATGTCCTACCTCTCCAGGAGGCATTGACTAATGGAGCCTGTTGGTGTGGGTGTGTCTGCCCCTGTTGGCTGCTGCTTTACGGCAGAGGTTCGCAACTCCAGTCCTGGTATGCCAAACACTGTTCGGGTTTTCATGCTGTCCCTCATGAATATGCATGAGATACATCTGCATACCATGGGGGTGGTGCATAGATATGCATCACAGGCATCTTTATTAGAGGCAGCATGGGACCTGAATGGTGTTTGGCCCTCCAGGACTGCATTTGGGAGACTCTGCTCTAGGTAATGTGCCTGTTTACGGTGTCTTTGCTCTGTAGGGTAAAATGTAGGTGTTTTGGGCATGTTTACGTCATCTGCAATAAACATTCTGTTTGTATTAGCACGTTGTAGTAGTGGGTAAAATATGGGGACTGGGTTGGCAGGCACCATAGCTGGGACCTAAACCTGTGACCTTCTGCCTCCAAACACACTGGTTGTGTGCACTGCACCACCGTGTTTGCCACAGAGACAGTGCATTCCCTGGTGATACCATGACTGTTTGTCCTGCAGGGCCTGTCTGTTGCAGTGCATGGCACCCACCTACACAGGGCTAGGCCATGGTCTGCTCTGGGCAGCTGCCCCTTCCCCCCTCCACCACCAGTACCCCTGTGCCACCATGCTGACATGCCCTTCTGCTGGTGGTGCTGGTGGTGTTCAGTCTCAAGCCATCCAGTGTGCAGGTAGGCGGCTGCCTATGGTGCGTGTTCTGGGATAGGGGTGCCTGCATAGGCATCCACGCTTCCCCCCAACATCGCCTGCCAATGTTCTGTGCCCTTGGGGGTACCTGCTGGGTACTATCCCCTGTGACACTGTGATAAACACTCTCGTGCCCATGTTGGGCCCTCATCAGTTGCTGTCTGGCTGCTGTTCAGTTTCAGCATTCCTAAGTGCCACCTAGGCGTCTGCCTAGTCCGCACTGTGCCACAGCTGCACCACAGCATGTGCCGCCTGCATCCCTCTGTATCCCCTTTCCCAGCATTTGTCCAGTTGCCCATTCCGACATGCCCGCCCTGCTGTTGTGGAACATGTGCATGCCATAGGTAACCTGTCCAATGGAGAGGGAAACCCTGATCAGTGCTATTTCACTGTGGGATCATTCACCTTGTATGGGGACGGAGCAGACCCTTCCAAAATTCATATTTATTTTTTGGGGCTTTCTTGGGAGTGTTTTTGATGTTTCCCATTACTATCACTATTGCACAGCTTGATTATGATTTTTTTTTTATTTTGTTGGGGTCATTTGCAATGTTTATTTGCACTTTTGTTCCGTGCACATGTATCACACTTATCACTTTTTTGTAGGTTTCCCTGGTTTTGCTGTTCATTGCTGACAGAAATGGTTTCTTTTCCCTTTAAATCAGCTCTAACGCGAGGTTTTCACTTGTGTTAGTTTTGGCCTCGAATTTCACATCGTTAGTGTGCGGGGTGCTCCCCTTTTCTCCGCCCCTGGAGAGCCTTCCTCCGCCCTCCGGGAGCCTTTCCCCGCCTTCAGCGCTTGTTTGCCCTGCTGCGCGCGTGAGCACACACTAAAGCGCTTTTGTGCCCCGTAAAGCATCATTAGCGTGCGCTAAGGTACCTTAGCGCGATAATTGCACAGCGCGCACGTTAAGAATGTTTAGTAAACATACCCCCTAGAGAGAACCTCCATGTTAATCAAATCCCTTATCTTGGCTGTACATGGAAAACACATATCATCAACAAGTAAAGAATAAGAAACTACAAAATTTGAAATAAATTTAAAGACAAAAAATTGAAATGAAATCCCCTCCAAAATAGACCATGATTTTGTGAAACACTGAAGAAAGTAAACAGAAATCTTTTCCTTCTTTAATGAACACAAATAAATGCATATTTTCAAAATTGGCATACACTAGCGGAAAAAATTGTTGATACACCTGTAAAATTTGAGCTCTCTGCGATAATATCCGTTTTACTTACGTTAATTAAGTATTCTATATATTAGATACTCTATGCAGATTGTTGCTAAACATTTGGGAACATATTACAAACGAATATCATCAACATTTATTAGAAAAAACTTTGATTTGGAGTCAGATAAGGTAATTGATGTCTTTTTCTCAGGAAAATGATATTTTTCATGAAACTGTCGATCCACTTTAAGCAGGTTTTATGCAGAATCTCATGTATAAGCTGATGCTTCAGATAATGTGTGCTATACTGCCAGGTGTATACAAGATGTATCGAAGTCATATTTGTGCTTTTGTTATTTTTACAAATTTATTTTATTTATTAGCTAAAATATAAAAAAAATGACATTGTAGTATGTTCTGTTTAATGTACACCGCACTGATCTGAATAGAAGAAATGTTAAATAAATAAAATAAAATAAATAAAATAAAATAAATGCTTAATAAAAAGTTTTCAATTTGGAATATGTTGTTGTACTTTGTAGATTAATGATGGCAGCAACAAAGAGGGTTGACTGGTCTCCTAAAAAGAGAGCAACAGCCATTACTTTGAGAAATGAGGAGTACAGCTTTCGTGAAATCGCTCAGAAGATGGGCCATGGAGTGACAGTATCTGGTGTACAAAAGTTGTGTGCTCGCTTCAGTCACTGAAAGTGTTCCAACTCAGAAGGGAAGAGGAAGGAAAAAGTCTACAACTCCAAAAACTGACAGAATGATTGTTAGGCTGGCTTTAAAAAATTGTAAATCATTTGCCAAGGATATCAATCAGGAACTTATGGATCTTGGTGTGTCCGTTACTGATCCAACTGTTCGAAACAGGCTACTCAACACCAGTCTGAGGGCAAGAATTCCAAGAAAGAATATTCAGAAAACATTTCTTTCTTGGAATTCTTGCCCTCAGACTGACGTTGAATAGCCTGTTTCGAACAGTTCAATCAGTAATGGACACACCAAGATCCATAAGTTCCTGATTGATGCCCTTGGCAGGTGAAATCAATGGGGCCGCGACTCCGATAATTATTGGAAACCGCTACCGTGGCTCTGTAAACAAGCCCCTGTATCTTTTCTAATTCCGTCATATCCTTTTTAAGATACGCCGACTGGAGTTGCGCACAAATTTAGGGTGTGGTCTTACCATGGAGCAATAGAAAGGCATTATAATATCCTTGGTTTATTCTCCATTCTTTTCCTTATGATTCCTACCATTCTATTTGCTTTTTGGCTGTCGCTGCACACTGGGTGGAGGGTTTCAACATATAATCCACAATGGCGCCTTGCATCGTGTTACCAAAGTTTGGGTTGTTCTTTCCTAGGTGCATAACTTTGCACTTGTCCACATTAAATTATACCTGGCATTTGGACACCTAGGGGTATGTTTACTAAACCGTCTTAATGTGCGCTCTGTGATGTTATCGTGCGATAAGGTACCTTATCGCACGATAATGGCACTTTATCGGGCGCACAGGTACCTTATCGTGCGATAACGAGCGTAGCGACGCAAACGAGCGCTGAAGGCGGAGAAAGGCTCCTGGAGGGCGGAGGAAGGCTCCCCAGGGGCGGAGGAAGGCTCCCCAGGGGCAGAGAGAGAGGGTCAATGGGTGGAGAGTGGGAGGGAAGAGGCTCCCCGCACACTAACGCTGTGAAATCCGAGGCTCAAAACTAATGCCAGTGAAACCCTAGCGTTAGAGCCGATTTAAAGGGAAAAGAAACCATTTCCGTCAGCAATGTACAGCAAAACCAGGGAAATCTACAAAAAGTGATAAATGTGATACATGTGCACGGAACAAAAGGGCAAATAAACATTGAAAATGACCAGAGGAAAATGTAAAAAAAACATAACCAAGCTGGCCAATAGTGATATTAATGGGAAACATCAAGGAACACTCCCACTAAGGTCCAATAAAATAATATTACGTTTGGAAGGGTCTATGCCCTGTCCCAATACAAGGTGAATGATCCCACAGTGAAACAGTGCTGATCAGGGGTTTCCCTTTCCATTGGACAGGCTCCCTATGGCGTGCACATGTTCCGCAACAGCAGGGCGGACATGTCAGAATGGACAACTAGACAGATGCTGGAAAAGGGGATACAGAGGGCTGCAGGCGGCACATGCTGTGGTGCAGCTGGGGCACAGTGCAGACTAGGGTGATGCCTAGGTGGCCCATAGGAATGCTGAAACAGTAGAGCAGCCAAACAGCAACTTCTGAGGGCCCAACATGGGCATGAGTGTGTTTCCCTCAGTGTCACAGGGGATACTACCCAGCAGGTACCCCCAAGGGCACAGAACATTGGCAGGTAGTGCTGGGGGGAAGCGTGTACAGCTATGCAGGCACCCCTACCCCAGAACATGCACCATAGGCAGCCGCCTACCTGCACACTGGATGGCCCAAGACTGCGCACCACCAGCACCACCAGCAGAAGGGCATGTCAGCATGGTGGCAGAGGGGTACTGGTGGTGAAGGGGGCAGTGGCTGCTGCCCACAGCAGACCATGGCCCAGCCCTGTTCAGGTGGGTGCCGTGCACTGCAACAGACAGGCTCTGTCTGACAAACAGTCATGGTATCTCCAGGAAATGCACTGTCTCTGTGGCAACACAGCAGTGCAGTGCACACAGCCAGTGTGTTCAGGAGCAAAAGGTCACAGGTTCAAGTCCCAGCTGTGGTTCCTGCCAACCCAGTCCCCATATTTTACCCACTACTAAAACATGGTAATACAGACAGAACCTTTAGTGCAGATAATGTAAACATGCCCAAAACGTCTACATTTTACACTACAGAGCACAGACACCATAAACATGCGCATTACCTAGAGCAGAGTCTCCCAAAAGCAGTCCTGGAGGGCCAAACACCGTTCAGATTCCATGCTGTCTCCAATAAATATGGCTGTCCTGCATTTCTATGCGCCGCCCCCATGGTATGCAGATGTATCTCATGCATATTCATTAGGGACAGCATGAAAACCCGAATAGTGTTTGGCCCACCAGGACCGGAGTTGAGAACCTCTGCCCTAAAGCTGCGGACAACAGGGGCAGACACACCCGTACCCACAGGCTCCATTATCCAAAGCCACCTGGAGAGGCAAGACTTTGGGCTCTGCGTGCATCTCCCAACACTAGCACTTGCATACCTTAGCAATGCAACCCTAAACCTGGGAAGACGGTACACATCTATCAAAAGTTTGCTATGATTACTGGCAGATAGCAATTCCTAGGTTAAGCACAATTTGCTGATTGAGCTGCATCATAGCAACCTTTCTGATGTCTGTGGAGTGTGCTACAGGTCTTGTGTCTGACAGTGTTTACCACCCTGGAGAGTGACTCCCACAGTATTGCGTACCATAGCCATGCCTGCACTGTGCCCATGACTGGTGCGGTGGCCAGGGCTGCCAAACACCTCTATAGTTGCACAATGCTAGCATAGGTGTGGGGAGTGTGTGTCTGTCTATCCCAGGGGTGGGCAAACTTGGTCCTGGAGGGCCGCAGACCAGTCAGGTTTTCGGGATATCTCTAATGAATATGCATGAGATATATATGCATTAGAGATATCCTGCCAACCTGACTGGTTTGTGGCCCTCCAGGGCTGGATCTGGAGACCCCTGCCTTACACCTCTGTCATTTAAGATAGTGAGTGGACAAGGTGCAGATGTCCAAGACATCAAAAAGGTTAGATAGAATTTGTCGCAGTCCTCCTAACTTCTCACCACCACCAAAAAATTGTCTATTAGACAACTTTTTGGTGGTGGTGAGAATCGAGGAGGAATGTGACACATTCTATATACCCTTTCGATGTCTAGGACATCTGTACCTTGCCCACTCACGATCTTAAATGACAGAGGTGTAAGGCAGGGGTCTCCAAATCCAGCCCTGGAGGGCCACAAACCAGTCAGGTTGGCAGGATATCTCTAATGCATATATATCTCATGCATGTTCATTAGGGATATCCCAAAAACCTGACTGGTCTGCGGCCCTCCAGGACCGGAGGTGCCCACCCCTGGTCTATCCAGTGTGTGGTGGCTGCCAACACCGTCCTCAGCCCACACTGCTAGCACTGTTGCCAGTAGTGGCCTGCCAATGTGCATAATGAGGAGCAAGGTACTGTGGGAATAGCCTGGACAGGGTGGCCTGGCCTGGATGCATCAGCACAGGGCATAGGGCAATGGCTTGGACATTGTAGTGCCTGGCCACAACCTGCACGGACAGGGTGGCCATAGCATGTCCTGCTGGGAGGTCACCCTCACCCAGACTGAGCAGTGACCTCGGCATGGCTAGGCTACCCCATAGTGCTGTTTTTTTTTTAAATTATGTGAAATATATAGGTTTCCTTCTCTGGGGCCTAATCAGTGATGTATTTGCTTGGTGGGTGTGCTCACATCCCCTCCAGATCCATGCACTGTGGACTAACTAGAAGACTGTCTGCAGTTATATGTGTATGGCTAGAACACTGTGCAGTGGTTGGTGGCTCACTGTGCCTGCTGCTGGAGAATGTCAGAATGTGGTGGTGGTGGTGGTGGTGGTGGGTGGGGGGGGGGGGGGGGGTGGCGGGGGCGGGGGGGGGGGGGGGGCGGGGGCGGGCGGGGGGGGGTGTGGGTGGGGGGGGGGCGGGGGGGTGGTGTGTGGGGGGGGTGGGGGAGGGGGGGGGGGGGGGGGTGTGGTGGTGGCGGGGGACGGGGGGGGGGGGGAGTGGGGTGGGGGGGGTGGGGGGGGGGGGGGGGGGGGGGGGGGGGTGGTGGGGGGGGGGGGGGGTGGTGGTGGGGGGGGCAGCTGAGCATTTCCAGGCCTACTGTCTGTCTGCCATTGCCATAGCTCTGTATTGGCTGCCCTGTAGGGCGTCTGCTCCCCAGCAAGACTGGGGTTGCCGGCCCCCTCTACTGCCACCATTGCAGGGTGGTAGAATGTGGATCTGTTGGTGGGTGACTCCTGTCTCCCACCCTGTGCCAAAGAGGGTGGGTTGAGTAGTGGTACATAATCTGCCTATGAGTCCAAACACCCCCCCCCCTTCACCTACAGCATGTAACCATTACATCAACACAGAATATGAACTATTGTGAGTACAGTATAGCCTATTGGACACTAGAGTATCCTAGATAGGTGGGTGGGTCAGTCAATCAACCCACCTGCCTGTCCACATGCACACTGATAGGTACCTGCAACATGGCTGAATGAGGCTATGGAAGGTGCTCTGGACCTGGTGCTGGCCGCCCCACCTCATCATCAGGGTGAGCAGAATACCCACACAATGTGACGGTCTATAGCTACTCTGCACACGGTCTATAGCTAATGCACACCGTCGGCACCCCCTACCAGGCTTAGGTACTGTGGGGTGCATACCCCATCTTGTGATCATCCGTAGACTGCTGATTTGCATGTGCTGTGCATCATGGGTACGGGAGAGTTGACCCTATCCTGGTAACCACAGCAGAATGGTTGTGTGGTGATGTGCAGTCCTTCTGTAGCCAGCCAGGGGCTAGCTAGCAGCTGTAGAGCTGTAGCCCACTGGTTACTTCACTACCTGTGGAGTCCAAAGTCATGGGTTCAAACCCACAGTGGGGTTATTTGATAGGGCTGTCTGAAGCATTGGCTATCTTTTAATATACATTAGTGCTGCCAGCCAAAACACCCTCAGAGTACTGTATCCATAGGCGCCCCATAAGGCGCCTTATAAGGTGTCCTATAAGGTGTCTTATAAGGTGGAGTGGAGGAGTAGCCTAGTGATTAGAGCAACTGCCTCGTACCCAGAAGATCAAGGGTTCAATTCCCACTGGCACTCCTTGTGACTTTGGGCAAGTCACTTTACCCTCCATTGCCTCAGAGGAAAAGGCTGGCAATCTACTTCCAGTGATACATTGCCAAGAAAACCCAGAGGTAGCTGGGTCACTATGAGTCAACACTGACTTGATGGCACAAAAAAAAAAAAAAAAATGGGGACATTATAGGGTGCCTTGGCAGACAGCACACTTTATAATGCACCCTATGGATTCTCTATAGGGTGCCTTATGCGGCACCTTAGGTTATGCCACTGTGAGGGTGTGTTTGCTGGCAGCACTAATTAAAATAAAAGTAAAATGCCTCAGAAAGCACTACTTAAACATAAAGGGTGATGCCTCAGCCAGCCTTATGCATTAGGCACACTGGGGATCAAACTCATGACCCCTGTACCATCAGTCAGTATATTAACCATTGTGCTACACCTGTTTTTGTGTTTACATGTCTGCGCGCCTACTTAAGATTACCGCGCGTTGGCGTGCTTAGCGGTGTTTCACCCGATAATATGCGCAGCTCACGTTATCACACGATAATCCCGTTTTGCTCTGTTAAGACCGAAACGCCCACTCCTTTTATGGCATCCTGCACACTATCGCCAGGCACACGTTAAGACTGCTTAGTAAACATACCCCCTAGTCTTCCAATTTTTCAAGGTCAACTTGCAATTTTTCACAATCCTCTTGGGTTTTAACAACTTTGAATAATTTTGTCATCTGCAAATTTGATCAGCTCACTCGTTATTCCCATTTACGGGTTATTTATGAATATGATAAAAAGCTACAGACCCAGCACAGATCCCTGGGGTACTCAACTATTTACTTTTCTCCACTGAGAAAATTGGCCATTTAGCCCAACTCTCTGTAAAAAAGCCACCTGGAGCTCATTCATGAAAGACAAACGCAACAGACACACAATCCACAAGCACAACCAGCACGCAAACACAGAAACAAACCCCAAGGAGCCTAACACCCCAAACACCACCTCAATAGAGCTCATAAACACCAGGTCAGTAAGAAACAAAATAAACACAATCAGAGACCACATAGAGGACCAACAACCTGACATCCTTTGCATCACAGAATCTTGGCTTACCCCCACCGACAATGTCCTCCTCAATCAGCTAGTCCCCCCCATGTACTCAGCCTTTAACAGTCCACGCACGCAGAAGAGAGGAGGCGGGGTTCTGATCATTGCAAAAAACGCATTAAAGCTAAAACCACTCACCTCTCAAGACTCAGACCAATGCAATACAATTGCTGTAGGAAACAAGCAAATAGCCTTGTGCCTCATCTACAGAGCCCCCCATGCTCCAGCAGAGGAACTAGCCTCCACGCTAGAGACCATCTGTGCAGTCAACACGAACCACAAACCACTAATACTACTGGGCGACTTCAACCTCAGCTCCACCACCAGCAAGGACAAGGAAACCTTCCTGCAAGCAATGGACTCCCTACAATACACACAACTAATCACCACCCCAACACACAGGCATGGATCGACACCAGACCTCATATTCGCCCCCAACCACATAAACGACAAAGGCGGCATCTCATCACCCACAGTCACCCCAGTGCCCTGGTCGGACCACTACAGAATCAAAATAGAAATCACAAATCAAAAGGGAAGACACGACAAGGCACAAAACACACCACACGGACAAAGATGATTCAAAGCCTTCCGACAAGGACCAATTCCTACAAGACACACTACCCTACCTCGACCCAGAAACGCACGATCTGAACAAACAAGTAAGCAGATGGAACAGTATCATCAATGCAGCAGCCAAAGCCAACAAACCCAAAGCAGGTGCAACAGCAAACACCAAAAGACAGCACACCCCATGGTACTCCAAAAACATACGCATTGCAAAAAGAAACCTGAGGAAGATAAAACGCCACTGGAGACGCTCTAAATCTCCCTCCACCCAGGCCTTATACCTAACACAACAAAGGAATTACAATGAACTCATTAACCAAACAAAAAGAGAACACCACACAAACACCATTCAGAAGGCATACAACAACCCCAGAGAGCTTTTCGAGATAGCAAAGAATCTAACCAACGAACCAAATCCTGAAAAAGACATACAGATTTACCCACAAACCTTTACAGATCACCTACAAGATAAGCTAGGCGACTCACCACAACAAACAACGGTAGGAACCGACAACCCAACCATACCCACCATAACATGGGACAAGTTCAGCACCCCATCCACAAGGCAACTATCAGATATCATCTCCGCTCTCAACACAAGCACTGCACCAACAGACCCATGCCCGGTCCCCTGGATAAAGGCAACTAAGGAAAGCTTCCTCAGTCTCATACACAACATGGTAAGCAACTCCCTGGTGCAAGGAACCATGCCAGACCAGCTGAAACTAGCCACAATAAGGCCGATCCCAAAGAAAGCCACTCTGAACAAACGCAATCCAGCAGCCTATAGACCAATCTCCAGTATACCACTTCTGGCTAAAATCATAGAAAAGGCAGTGCAACAACAGCTCCAGGACCACATCGACACACATGTCCCACTGGACATACATCAGCATGGCTTCTGCCCAAACCACGGAGTCGAAACACTACTGCTATACCTATTCAACGACATAATCCAAATCATAGACAACCACAAACAAGGAACACTAATGATCTTCCTAGACATCTCAGCGGCATTCGACACAGTGGACCACAGAATCCTCCTAACCAGACTTCAGAACATTGGAATAACCGGCACCATTTTAAAATGGTTCAAATCATACCTAACAGATAGACAGTTTCAAGTCAAGATCGGATCCAACATCTCACGACCCGCAAAGATCAAGCAAGGGGTGCCACAAAGATCCGCACTATCCTCACTAATATTCAACCTGTACATCCAACCAATCTGCAACATCATGAAAGCACACAAAATAAACTACACAATCTATGCAGACGACATCATGATATACACCACAATCAACCTCGACAGCCCTGACTACACCAAAATAACAAACTGCCTCAACAGCATGTCCAAATGGCTCCTGCACAACAACCTAGCCATAAACTACAGCAAAACAGAAGCACTCATCATCACACAAAACACCAACTTCAGCCCCCCACCCTTCATCAACACCAACAACACAGCAAAACCACTGAAAAACGAAGTGAAATACCTCGGAATAACACTCGACAGAGAACTGAACCTACAATAACACATCAGAGGAACCACCAAAAACGCATACTACAAGATGAGAATAATCAGCCGCCTCAAGCCCCTACTCACAAAAGACCACTTCCGCACAGTCTGCCAAGCACTAATAACTCCCATCCTTGACTTCTGCAACCCGATCTATAACGGCATGCCAAAACAATCACTCAGACCACTACAGATGGCTCAAAACACAGCAGCCAGAATAATCACCGGTTCACCAATACAAGCCCACATCACCCCCATCCTAAAAGACCTCCACTGGCTCCCAATCAGCCACCGCATCAAATACAAAATGATACTAAACATATTCAGAATCAAACACAAGAGCTCTGCACTCAGCCTCCAACCCCTTATACTACCTGACGCCAGCACTAGACCTAGAAGAAAGACCACAGCAGACACACTCAACACTCCAAGCAACTACACAAAAGCATGCAAATCCATGACACAAAGAGCCCTATCAATGGCGGCACCATCAATATGGAACAAACTCCCAGATGAGCTACGATCAACCGATGATCCAAAGGACTTCCGAAAACACCTAAAGACATTGCTCTTCACTGAGCACTATGGCCCAAGCATATAACCAGACTCTACAGACTCGGACCAATCACATAACAGAACCTCAGACTCGATTAAAGATCAACACAGCACGCTGCAGAGGCAGAAAACCCTTGTATATAATTGTAAAAAGCACATGTTGTAAATAGCCCACACTGATCAGCACACCCACACTCATGCACCCTCACTGTACATAAACATAACTAACACAAACACCAATGCTATTGATTTTTTGCTGTGTACACCGCCTTGATTGAAGGATAAGGCGGGATAGAAATACCCTTTAAATAAATAAATAAATAAATAAACTCTCTGTCTTCTATATTTTAACCAATTTCTGATCCACAATACTACACTGCCTCCAATCCCATGACTTTTTAATTTTGCCAAGAGTCTCTCATGAGTCTCTCTCTTATCACTGTTCACCTACTTACCAGCTTTCCATTTCCTAACTTTACTTCCCTAGTCCTTCCATTCCACATCTGTCTCATTCCTTTGCCAGCATCCTATTCCCCTGTTTTTCACCCACTTTCTAGTCCCCCATTTCCTCCCTCTGTACTCATACCCTCCCCAGCCTCATTTCCACCTTCTGCTTCTCATCCCTTAATCAGCCCCAGCTCATTGCCTAGCACGCATCCTTTCTCCACCTCCAGGTCTTATGTCTTACCCCTATCCAGCAGCAAAAAAAGAAGCAAGACTCACACCACACCATGGATAGGGGCAAAGATTTTATTAGGTATCCAACGAGGTCAAACCCTACACGTGTTTCGGCTTAAGCCTTCCAAAAGGGCTTAAAACCTCATATGAAATAAGAAACAATAAGACAATAAATATACACATAAATCAAAGGCAATCTAAAACCCTGAAAGATTTGCCTATCCATTCTGTAGGTGAGTATATGAATGTAGAAATCTTTAGGATATATATATATATATATATGCTAATTTCTTTATTGCATATGCTTTTTACTTGCTCATGCATATTTGTTCTCACATATTTATAATCTAGGTATGATTTTAATATATTTCTGTTTTTTTATATTGTTGTTGTTAAGTGCTGTCAAGTCAAGGTCGACTCATGGCGACCCCCTCCGGATAATTGTCCTAAACTGTGTTCGGTCTTCAGTCAGGCGGCTCATTGTTGACAGAGTGGCACCCATAGCTGCTGTTATTGTATCGATTCATCTCATTGCTGGCCTTCCTTTTTTGCATTGACCTTCTTCCTTGCCAAGCATGATGTCTTTCTCTAATGATCTCTCTCTTCACATGATGTGTCCAAAGTATGAAAGTCGAAGTTTTGTAATCTGAGCTTCTAAGGAAAGCTTAAGTTTGATCTCCTCTAGTACTGACTGGTTTGTTATTTGGGCAGTCCATGGTATACGCAGTATTTGTCGCCAGCACTATAATTCAAAGGCATCAATTTTCTTCCTATCTTTTTCACTGTCCAATGTTCACATCCATATGACGTTACTGAAAATACCATGGCTTGAATGAATTGAGTCTTTGTATGGAGAGAGACATCTCTGCTCTTGAGAATATTGTCTAGGTCCTTCATAGCCATTCTGCCAAGAACAATGCATTGTTTGATTTCTTGACTGCTTGTTGTTTCTTTATTGATCCAAGTAGGTTAAAGTTGTCCCCTATTTCAATTTCTTCTCCATCAACAATGAACTTATTGCTTTTGCCAGTTGTCGGGATCTTTGTCTTCATTACATTAAGGTACAGGCCCATTTTAAGTTCCTTGATCTTAAGAAGTAAATGTTTCAGATCATCTTCACTTTCAGCCAGTAATGTGGTATCATCAACATAGCAAAGGTTGTTCATGAGTCTCCCACCAATCGTCACACCTCTGTTGTCTTCATACAGTCCTGCTTCTCAGATGATTTGTTCTGCATATAAATTAAATAGGTAGGGGGAAAGTATGCAGTCTTGTTGTACACCTTTGCTGATTTTAAACCATTCTGTTTCTCCTTGTTCTGATCGAACTGTTGCTTCTTGATCAATGTAAAGGTTGTGCAAGAGAATGATCAGGTGTTCTGGTATACCGATGCTTCTTAATATGGCCCAGAGTTTTTCATGGTTTGCACAGTCAAAAGCCTTGCTATTGTCAATAAACCACATATAGATATCCTTTTGGTATTTTTTAGTCTTTTCAAGGATCCATCTCACATCCGTGATGATGTCTCTCATTCCTCGCCCTTTCCTGAATCCTGCTTGCACTTCAGGTAGTTCTTGTTCCAGGTATGGTTGAAGTCTCTGCTGAATAATCTTGAGTATGATCTTGCTGGCATGTGGGATCAGAGCAATTGTGTGATAATTTCTACAGTCAGTTGGATCACCTTTCTTTAGTATTGGTATAAACACAGATCTTTTCTAGTCAGTTGGCTATGATGTTGTCTTCCAAATTTCCATACAGAGCCAGGAAATATAGTAACAGCTGCATCAGATTGCTGTAATACTTCCATGGGAATATCATCACTGCTTTGACTTCTTCTTTCATCACCAGTGGTTCCGGATCATAAGGTACAGGTTGAAATGGCTGTTGGTCCACTTGATCTTTATCATATAATGGAGTGGAGGAGTGGCCTAGTGGTTGGGGCAAGGTACTTCAGGCCAGAAGGTCAGGGGTTCAAATCCCACTAGAGGACAGCAACCTTGGGCCGGAAGGACTGGGGTTTCTAGTCCCACAGGTGCTCCTTGTGGTCTTGGCAAGCCACTTAACCCTCCATAGCCCATGTTCCCCGGAAAATAGTTATCTCCAAGTTACAATGCCCTGTTCAATGTAATTTCAGTTTGTTCAATGTAAACCGCACTGATGGAAAATAGCACGGTATATAAGAGAATGTAAATAAATAAATAATAACTGTGTATATTCTTTCCACCTTTTCTTGATCTTCTCAGCATCATTCAACATGGATCCTTGAGCATCTTGTAACATTCCAATTCAAGGCTGGATTTTTTTTCTTTAACTCTCGTAGCTTTAGGAAAGTCAATCTTGTTCTTCCTCTAATAGTTTCTGATTCTATTTCCTTGCATGCGTCATTGTAGTACTTCTCCTTGTTTTGGCTTGCTGCCTGTTGGAAATCTCTGTTGAGTTCTGCAATTGCCTCTCTTTCTCTTCTGACTTTAAGTTCTCTCTGTTTCTGGGCAATTTTCAGAGTTTCTTCAGTCATCCATTTTGGCTGTTTTTGCTTTTTCACCTTTTGTAGAGATTTCTCACTTTCTTCCAACACAACCGTCTTGATGTCATCCCATAACACTTCTGGAACTCTATCATTTGTATCTAAAGCAGCAAATCAATTTTGCAGGCACTTTAAATTTCAGTGGTATATTCTCAAGGTCATATTTTGCTACATTCATGAGGGGCTTGCTCTTTTTCAACTTCAGCTCGAGTTTGCATACTGGTAGTTGCTAATCTGTTGATGTTATAGAGCTTTTCCATCGTTGACTTCCACAGATGAAGTAAATTTGATTTTTGTACAACCCATTGGGTGGAGTCCCTGTGTACAGTCGCTGCTTATGTTGCTGGAAGAAGGTGTTTGAGATGAATAGATCATTAGTCTAGTAGAATTCTATCAGTCTTTCTCCAGCTTCATTTCTGTCACCAAGTCCATATCTTTCAACCACTTTGCAATCTTTGTTGCCAACTTTTGTGTTCCAGTCACCCATGACTATCAGGATAGCCTTTTTTCATATTCTGTCAATTTCAGCTTGTACTTGTTCATAAAAGTCATTAACTTCATCCTCTTCTGCAGCTGTTGTTGGGGCATATATTTGAATTATAGTTGTGTTGATTGGCATTCCTTGTAGACATTAAGGGGTATGTTTACTAAACTGCGGTAACGGTACATAACGTGCGTTATGTAATGTTAACGATTGTTAGTGCATCATAACGCGCGTTATGATGAGCTAACGATCGTTAACGTTACATAACGCGCGTTATGATGCGTTAACGATCGTAAAGCTCCACAGCGCGGTAAAACACCGCAGAAGGTGGAGAGAGGGCGGAGAGAAGGGGTCAGTGGGCGGAGAGTGGGCGGGGAGAGGCTCCCTTCACACTAACGTGCTGATCTGAAGAGCTGAATCCTAACGCGAATGAAAACCTGCCGTTAAATGCACATTACAGGGGAGAGAAACCATTTCAGTGTCAGCAATGTACAACTTAGGCAGGGAAACCTAAAAAAAGTGATGTGTGATACATGTGCACAGAACAAAAGGGCACATAAACACTGAAAATGACCTCAACAAACTGGAAAAAAACCATAACCAAGCTGGCCAATAGTGGTATTAATGAGAAACATCAACCCCCCCCTCCCGAGAAAGCTCCATAGAAAAGATATAAATCGTGGAAGGGTCTACACGCCGTCATCATACAAGGTGAATGAGCCCACAGTGAAATAGCGCTGCTCAGGGTTTTCCACTCCATCGGACAGGGTTCCTATGGCGTGCACATGTCCCGCAACATCAGGGCGGGCATGTTGGAACGGCAACTGGACAGATGCCGGAAAAGGGGATACAGAGGGCCACAGGCGGCACATGCTGTGGGGCAGCTGGGCCACAGTGTGGACTAGGGTGATGCCTAGCTGGCCCATACAAATGCTGAAACAGCAGAGCAGCCAGACAGCAACTGCTGAAGGCCCAACATGGGCACGACTGTGTTTCCCACAGTGTCACAGGGGATAGTACCCAACAGCTACCCCCAAGGGCAAAGAACATTGGCAGGCGGGACTGGGGGGGAGCGTGGACGTCTATGCAGGCACCCCTACCCCAGAACCCACACCATAGGCAGTCGCCAACCTGCACACTTGATGGCCTGAGACTGCGCACCACCAGCACCACCAGCAGAAGGGCATGTCAGCATGGTGGCTGAGGGATACTGGTGGTGGAGGGGGCAGTGGCAGCTGCCCAGAGCAGACCGTGGCCTAGCCCTGTGTAGGTGGGTGCCGTGTACTGCAACAGACGGGCCCTGTCTGACGAACAGTCATGGTATCACCAAGGAATGTGCTGACTCTGTGACAACAAGGTGGTGCAGTGCACAAAACCAGTGTATTCAGAAGCAGAGGGTCACAGGTTGTCAGACGGCTGCCTGGGTGAGAATCTTCACACTCTTGGCAAGTGCATATTTCTATATGATTTGCAAGGTATTGTGGGCAATGTAGTTCATTCACACCAGACACAGCTGCTGACAATAATTTAGTTGTGCTCTTGGGTAAAGCCAATAAGATATTTATTTATGGGGTTATTTCTCCCAACACAGATATGCTTGGTAGCACATAAAATCAGGTAACTTGCTTTCAGTGTTAACTTGGAAAAACAAAGTCAAAATCAGGAAAACAACAAATGAAAAGCCACAAAGCAAGAAACAAACTGTTCTTTTCAGATTAACTTCTGATTACTTCCCACACAGATTCTGAGGTGATTCTCTCCTAGCTCACAAGCAATTAGGTAAGGCTTAATTGCTAGCAGTTATCCAGCTGAAACCCCTTAGCTGGCTTGCTTTCTACTATGTGGGTCAAATCCTGCTTCAGGAGCTTTTCTGAGTAGATTAAAGAACAAATTTGTATTTCTTTGTGATGGTTGCTGTACTTTATAACAGAAAGTTACCAACGGAGTTTAGATAGAGAGCAGTCCATATAAACAGGATCCTCATCTGCTATTATTCCCCCTTGTTCAACAAGCATGGGTTCAATATCATGGATTGGCACAGATGAATCTCTCAATGGAGCATTTTCAGGAGAATACTTGTTTCCCTGCTGTCTTTCAAGGTTATAGCTAGGGCATAGATCAGTGTTCATACCTGAGCTTCCATTGCTGCTAGAGTTCCTCTCTATATAGCCTGGCCAGTATGTAGTCCAGTTCTTATGTCCAGCCTTCCAATCCAGATCCATGGACACTGGATCTCTCTTCACATACCTTCTGGCACGGGTCTTAGGGTCCCTTCCACGTGCAGCCGTCTCCCTCACAGGTAGCCTCTGGTGATTCCTAGCTCTGCAGCACCATTCCTCTGGTTTTCCCCAGTCCAATGGTGTATGCTGGCCCTTGGAATACCTCCCAGTATACGTACTGCTTTGGACTCTTCTAGACCTCTCAAAGGCTTTTCTCCTCTTTCTTCCAGAGGGTTTCCTTGCCTCTCTGTCTGTCCGGTTTGGCTTCTGCTTCTGATGATCCTTCAGATGAAACTGATAATCAAACTCAAGCTGATTCTCAGGATACTGAGGACAATTCTCTGGATATCCAAGGTGATCATGAAGATGGTCATCTGTAGAATAAACTCTACTCTTATTCTGCTTAGATGAGTGCTCCTCCCTAACACAGCGCAGCTGTGCTGAATCAGGCCCTGCCCTTTGAGATGAGTGCTTAGGGATTACCTCATAGCCCTCCTGATTGAACACACGTTTCCCCACTTCAGCTCCTCTAATGGCTGTTGGAAACCTGGTGCATTCTGGGACTGGTAGTCTTTTATGGCAAAATTCTGTTTTCTTATTTCTACCAGAACTGACAGGTTGCTTGTTCAGAGTCACTTCACCTTTTCTATAGCTCCTTCCTGAGCTATGATAAGCTTCCTTATCACAAGGTTCAAGTCCCAGCTGTGGTTCCTGCCAACCCAGTCCCCATATTTTACCCACTACTACAACGTGCTAATACAGACAGCACCTTTATTGCAGATGATGTAAACATGCCCATGACACCTACATTTTACCCTAGAGAGCACGGACACCATAAACATGCACATTACCTAGAGCAGAGTCTCCCAAATACAGTCCTGGAGGGCCAAACACCATTCCGGTTCCATGCTGCCTCTGATAAAGATGCCTGTGCTGCATTTCTATGCGCCACCCCAATGGTATGCAGATGTATCTCATGCATATTCATGAGGGACAGCATGAAAACGCGAACAGTGTTTGGCACCGCAGGACTGGAGTTGGGAACCTCTGCCGTAAAGCAGCAGCCAACAGGGGCAGACACACCCGCACCCACAGGCCCCATTATCCAAAGCCTCCTGGAGAGGCAGGACTTTGGGCTCTGCGTGCATCTCCCAATACTAGCACTTGCATACCTTAGTAATGCCACCCTAAACCTGGGAATATGGTACACATCTATCAAAAGGTTTCTATGATTACTGGCAGATAGCAATTCCTACGTTAAGTACAATTTTCTGAGTGAGCTGCATCATAGCAACCTTTCTGATGTCTGTGGAGTGTGCTACAGGTCTTGTGTCTGACAGTATTTACCAACCTGGGGAGTGACTCCTACAGTATTGCGTACCATAGCCATGCCTGCACTGTGCCCAGGACTGGTGTGGTGGCCTGGGCTGCCCAACACCTCTATAGTTGCACAATGCTGGCATAGGTGTGGGGAGTGTGTGTCTGTCTATCCAGTGTGTGGTGGCTGCCAACACCCTCCACAGCCCACACTGCTAGCACTGTTGCCAGTATTGGCCTGTCAATGTGCATAATGAGGAGCAAGGTACCGTGGGAATAGCCTGGATAGGGTGGCCTGGCCTGGCCACATCTGCACAGGGCATAGGGCAATGGCTCGGACATTGTAGTTCCCGGTACCACCTGCACGGACAGGGTGGCCATAGCATGTCCTGCTGGGAGGTCACTCTCACCCTGACTGAGCAGTGACCATGGCATGGCTAGGTTCCCCCATAGTGCTATATAGCATTTCTCTCATGTGATATTTATGGGTTTTCTTTTGGGCCCAATCACTGACTTATCTGCTTGGTGAGTATGCTGACATCCCTGTTCTGGGTACATACATCTTCTCCAGGACCATGCACTATGGACTAGCTGGCGGACTGTTTGCAGCTAGTATGTGTCTTGCTGGAACACCTTGCAGGGTGCAGTGGCTCGAGGCTTGCTGCTGGAGAATATCAGATAATGGTGGGGGGCTGCTTATCATTTCCAGGTCTGCCGTCTGTCTGCTCTTGCGTTATGGATGTGTACCGCTCTGTCTGTTCCCCAGCAGGACTGGGGCTGATGGTCCCCTCTACTGCTACCATTGCAGGGAGGTAGACTGTGGATCTATTGGTGGGTGATCCTGTTTCCCACCCTGAGCCCCAGAGGGTGGGTTGTGTGGTGGTACATAATCTGCCTATGGGTCCATACACCCCCCCCCCCCTTTCACCTACAGCAGGTAACCATGGCACCAACACAGGATATGTACTATTCTGGGTGCATCATCGCCCATAAGGACTAGACATGACCGAGACATACAGCAGGACACAGATGTATCCTAGGTGTGTCTAACGGACTACTTATCACACACTGATGGGGACCTGCAGCATGGCGTATTTCAGCCATGAAAGGTGCTGTGGACCTGGTGCTGGGCGCCCCACCTGAACCTCAGGGTGGGCACAGTACCCGCACAATGTGACTGTCTGTGGCCCCTACCAGGCCAAGGTGCTGTGGGGGTGCATACCCAATCTTGTGCCCATCTCTCGTCTGCTGATTTGCATGTGCAGTGCATCATGGGTACGGGTGGGTTAACCCTATCCTGGTAACCACAGCAGACAGTTTGTGTGGTGCCGTGCAGTTCTTCTGCAGCCAGTCAGGGCTTTGTTCACAGCCTTATAAGGTGTCCTATAGGGGACATTATAGGGTGCCTTGGCGGACAGTACACTTTATAATGTGCCCTATGCGGCACCTTAGGTTATGCCACCGTGAGGGTGTGTTTGCTGGCAGCACTAATTAAAATACACGTCAAATGCCTCAACAATCACTACTTAAATGTAAAGGGTCCTGCCTCAGCCAGCCTTATACATTAGGCCCACTGGGGAATCGAACCCATGACCCCTGTACCATCAGTCAGTGCTGTAACCGTTGTGCTACAGCTCTGTTGCTGTGCTTGTATGCCTGCGCGCCTTCTTAAGATTAACGCACGGTAAGGTGTCCTGTAGCGCTCGTTCATTTATGGCGCCTTGTAACGCGCGTTCTCGGCGCTTTCTCGGTAACGATGTACCGCCCATGTCCTTATTTGGGATTTCTGTCTCTACCGCAGCTCCTAACGCGAATCGCACTAACGCAGTTTAGTAAACATACCCCTAAGTGTTCACTGATTGCACAGTATTTCATTACAGTTCTTGCAAGTTTCTTCTTAATTATAAATGGAACAGCATTCCTTCTTTTTATATTTACTACATATAGTTTTTGTTGATTCAACATCTGATATTTATGTTAATCCATGGTTTGTTTATTTATTGTTTTTTTTTACTGTTTATATATTTTTATACTCAGACTTTTTATGTAATACATAATGATATGCCCTTTCTAGGCACATGTCCTGGTTTTAGATTGCCTTTGATTTATGTATATATGTATTGTCTTAGTCTTTTATTGTTTCTTATTTCATATTGAATGGAAGTTCTTATTTTCCTATTTCCACGATTAATGTTTTTATGACATTGTAAACTACAAGGATTGTGTACAGTGTTGCGGTATATTAAGTGACCATACACCATATGAGGTCTTAGCCCCTGAGGAAGGCTTACACCAAAACACGTCTAGGATTTGACCTTGCTGGATATCCTATAAAGCCTTTGTTCCTATCTACTGTGTGGTGTGAGTCCTACTCCTTTTTTGCTACTTGGACACTGCAGCTTGGTGTGCTTTCTGATATTTTCTTTACCCCCATCCAGGCCTCATTTCCCCTTTCACTTCTCCCTTCATCTACCCTCTTTTACCCCCTTCAAGCGAGACCTATCCATTCCTGTGGCTCTCATCCACTCCATAGCATTCTATCCTTTTCAATTGCCTCCACCCAACCTCTTCCCAACCCTCCAGGTACATCAAACCTTCTCCCTTGCCCATATTTTTGTACTTGGGCTTACAGTCCTACTCATACTCCTCAACTAAATCACTTAGTCCCCACTATCCCACCCCCCAACTCCAAGTCTCCACTCACAATCCCATCCAAGTCTTGAGTCTCCCTTTAATTCCCAATACCCAGCTTATGTTAGAGTCTTTATTCTATTTTATCACTCAGTCTTAGAGTCTCTGCCTCTCAGTCTCTGCTTTCTCACATCCCCATGTCCCTAGTACTGCCCTCTTGCCTCCTGTTCCCCTTCTCCAGCACCACCCATTTACTTCCTTCTCTAATATCATTAATCTTGTCTTTCCTCCTCCTCCTTACCCCAACATGTGTTTTTATACCTCTTCCTCTCAACCTGCTCTTGGTTATGACTTTGCTTCTTCCCCACTTCCCTCAATATCTCTTTTCTACTCCCTCTCAACATCCCGCAACATCTCCCTCTTTTTCCTACCCCAGACCTAGCAGTTGCCAGCATCAGTCTCCTTTTTATCCCAGAAACCCAGCACTAGAATTAGCTCCCTTCTAGTTCCAACTTCTTTCTGCCAGTCCCCTTCCAGCACCAGCCCATTTCCAGTCCTATTCCATTAGTCCCACTATCAGCTCATATCCAGTCTCAGTGCCCTCCCCCAGGCCCAGTATCAGTCCATTTCCAGTCTCAGCCCTCCAGTCCCAGTGTCAGACATTTCCAGTATCAACCAGCACCCTATAAACCCCTGTACCAGCATATTTACAATCCCCCAGCTCCAGTATCAGCCCATTTCCAGTACCAGCCCATCCCAGCCCCTGCATCAGCCCATTTTCAGTCCCCCAGCTCTGGTATCAGCCATTTCCAGTCCCAGCCTCTCCCCTATGTTCTATATCAGCCCATTTCCAGTATCAGTCAGCTCCCCAGTCCCTGTATCAGCCCATTTCCAGTCCCCCCAGCCTCAATATCAGCCCATTTCTTGTCTCAGTCCTCCCATCCCCAGTAGCAGCTCATTTTCAGTATCAGCCAGTCCCCCACCAGCCCCTGTACCAACCCATTTCCAGTACCCAGCCACACTATCGGCACATTTTCCAGTACCAGCCCCCAGCCCCTATATCAGCCCATTTTCAGTCTCCCCAGCTCCAGTATCAGTCCTTTCCAGTCCCAGTCCTCTCCACCATGCCCATTAGCAGCCCATTTCCAGGATCAGTCAGCCCCTCAGCCCCTGTATACACCCATTTCCAGTCCCCCAGCCCCAGTATCAGCCCATTTCCAGTCTCAGCCCCCCTATCCCTAGTATCAACCCATTTTCAGTATCAGCCAGTCCCCCACCAGCCCATTTCCATTCCCCTAGCCCCAGTGTTGGCACATTTTCCAGTACTAGTCCCCAGCCCCTGTATCAGCCCATTTTCAGTCCCCCCAACTCCAGTATCAGCCCTTTCCAGTCCCAGTCCTCTCTGCTGTGCCCAATATTAGCCCATTTCCAAGATTAGTCAGTCCCCCCAGCCCCTCTATAAGCCCATTCCAAGTCACCCCAGCCCCAGTATCAACTCACCCCCACCAGCACCTGCACCAGCCCATTTCCATTCCCCCACAGACCCAATATTAGCCCATTTCCAGTCCCCCAACCCCAGTATCAGTCCATTGCCAGTCCCAGCCCCATCCCCTAAGCCCAATATCAGCCCGTTTCCAGTCTTAACCCCCCAAGCCCCAATATCAGCCCATTTCCAGTCCCAGCCAGCCTCCCCATAGTACTAGTATCAGCCAATTCCCAATCCCAACTAACCCTCCCCTCTTCCCCCTCCCTATATCAACACAGCTGTGGAAGCATTTGCCTTTGGCTCTGGAGCTGTATCAAACATTAATACAGCCAGAGGCAGGAGGGAAGCAAGCCAGTGAGGTAGACTTCCTGGGCCCTTATTGTTCTGTGCCCTGAGCCAATGCCTCACTAGTTCACCTTGTACGCAGGCCCTGTTGGGAAGATGGAAGAAGAATTATTTTTTTCTAGGGCTGGGACATAGAACATGTATGTGTAACTATTATCCTCTACTAAACAAAAAAGACAATCAAAAATGGTGATCTAGCATAATTGCTTCTCCTTTATTTTCTGTAAGCAATTATCTGTTGAATGGGGCTCCAGGAGCTGATCAATCAGAGCAAAATGCAGGCTTCTGTGGCAGCACTGGGAGTCAGGCAGGATTCCCCCCCCCCCCCATTACTGACTCTACGGCACCCTCCCTCCTTAGTAGTGCACTCTTTCCCAGATAAATAACGCTATAACAATGTGTAGGAGTCCTGTTTATATCTACTCTAGCAATTAGGTAATCAAAGAAATGTCTCCTTCTGTGATTCATGTACTTTATCTTTCCCTGAGTCTCAGTAAATCTTAGTAACTCAGGGAAGTATCCCTGGTGTCTATGGCGGGGAAAGCTCCTTCTTCCATGTGAATTCTCTCCTCATACCTAGTATTCTTTGCTTGCTCATTACAAATCTCTGATGCCCCCTACTCATCAAAATTTGATCCCTGGAAGATACCTGTTCTTTCTCTTTCTCAGGGCTATCACCTCTCATGATAGCTGTATATTCCTTCTCTTTTGCAAGGAAATCAGGCCTCTTAAGTTGTGAAGGTAAGAAACCTTGATCTGGCAAACTGGGCTATAGGGGTTCTGCTTAAGTTGGTGGGGGCAGAGATAATTTGTAGTTGCTATGTGACTGAAACACACATTTTTATTTAGTTTATTTATTTTAAAATATTTCCTATCTGCACTATTTATCATTTTAGGCAGAATACAAATGTACATTCATAAAATACATAAAAAAAATAAAATATAAAATTAAAACATTAACTTTAAAATATAAAAATCAAACCAAAGTCATATTAAACAACAGGATAGTGACATCAACACAATTCTAAAATAGAGTCAATAAACAAACAATATAAACAAGCTGACATAAGAATATAAGATTTGCCTTGCTGGATCAGACAAGGGTCCATCATGTCCAGTATCCTGTTTCCAGCAATGGCCAATTTAGGTCACAAGTGCCAGTCAGGTTCTCAGATTCCATGCTGTTTATCCCAGGAGTAAGCAGTGGATTTCCCTAGTCCTCTTTAAAAATGGTTTCTGGATTTTTCCTCCAGAAACTTGTCCAAGCCTTTTTTAAATAAAGCTATACTAACAGATTTTACTACATCCTCCGGTAATGATTATGTATTGAGTGAAAAAATATTTTCTCCGATTAGTCTTAGATGTACTACATTGCAGCTTCATTGTGTGTCTCCTAGGGGAATGTTTACTAAATGGCGCAAACGTAGCAGCTGCGACGTTATCGCGCGATACGTGATGTTATCGCGTAATAATGGCGCATTACTGTGCGAGAACATCACGTGTCGCATGATAACGTCTCCTGCGGCGGTAAGGTGCGCAGAAGGTGGAGGAAGGCTCCCCAGAGGGCAGAGTAATGCTCCCCAGGGGTAGAGAGAAGGGGTCAATGGGCGGAGAGTGGGCGGAGAGAGGCTCCATGCACACTAACTCCGTGAAATGAAGGTCTGAAAAGTAGCGCCAGTGAAAACCTCGGGCTAGAAGCACATTTGCAGGGGAGAGAGACAATTTCAGTCAGCAATGTGCAGCAAAGGCAGGGAACCCCAGAAAAGTGATAGTAGTGATACATGTGCAGCAACATCATAGTGCCCAAGTACGAGAGGGCACTACGGTGAGCCTGCAAATGGGGTACAGGGGGCTTCAGGCAGGACATGCAGTGGGGCAGCTGGGGCACAGGGTGGGCTAGGCAGATGTCTAGGTGACACATAGGAATGTAGAAGCGGAAAACCAGCAAGACAGCAACTGACCAAGGGCAAACATGGTCACGAGTGTGTGTCCCACAGTGTCCCAGGGGACAGTACCCAGGAAGTACCCCAAAAGGCACATAACATTGGCAGGCATGCCGGGGGGAAGTGCAGATGTCTATGCAGGCACCCCTACCCCAGATCTCACACCATAGGCAGCCGCCTACAGGCACACTGGATGGCCTGGGACTGCGCACCACCAGCACCACTGGCATAAGGGCATGTCAGCATGGTGGCGGAAGGGTGCTGGTGGTGGAGGGGGCAGTGGCATCTGCCCACAGCACACCAAGGCCAAGCCCTGTTCAGGTGGGTGGCCTGCAGTGCAACAGACAAGGGCTGTCTGATGAACAGTAATGGTATCCCCAGGGAATGACCTGCCTCTGCAGCAACAGTTTGGTGCAGTACACACAGCCAGTGTGTGTAGGGGCAGAAGGACACAGCTTCAAGTCCCAACTGTGGCTCCTGCAAACCATGTCCCTATATTTTACCCAGTACTAAACCATGGTAATAAAGACGGAACCTTTATTGCAGATTAAATAAACATGCCATAAACGCCTATAGTTTACCCTACAGAGCACAGACAGCATAAACATGTGCAATCCCTAGAGCAGTTTCCCAACCCCTGTCCTGGAGGGCCAAACACCATTCAGGGTGTCAGGATGTTCCCAATAAATATGCATGAGATGCATTTAAATGCACCACCCCAGTGTATGCAAATGTATCCATGCATATTCATTAGGGACAGCATGAAAACCTGAGCCATGTTCGGACCACCAGCACCGGAGTTGGGAACCTCTGCCGTAGAGCAGCGGCCAACAGGGGCACAAACACCCACACACACAGGCCCCGCTATCCAGTGGCTCATGGAGAGTCAGGCTGTTGGGCCCTGCGTGGAGCAGGAGCTACCAATACTAGCACCTGCATACCTTAGCAATGCCTGCACTGTGCCCAGGACTGGTGTGGTGGCCAGGGCTGCCAACCACCGCTATCTTTGCACAATGCTGAAATAGGTGTGGGAGTGTGCATATGTCAATCCAGTGTTAGGTGGCTGCCTACACCTTCCGGAGCACAAAATGCTTGCACTGTTTCCAGTGCTAGCCTGCCAATGTGCATAATGAGGAGCAGGGTACTGTGCGTATGGCATGGACAGGGCGGCCTGGGCAGGAAGCAGCTGCACAAGCCAGAGGGCAATGGCTGGGACATTGTAGTGTCCAGCTACCACCTGCACGGACAGGGTGGCCAGCATGTCATGCTGGCTGGGGGGGGGGGGGTGGCGGGCACTCTCACCCTGACTGAGCAGTGACCACGGCATGGCTAGGTTCCCCCATAATGCTATACAGTATTTCTCTCATGTGGTATCTCTGGGTTTTCTTTTCTGGGGCCCAATCACTGACATACCTGCTTGGTGTGTGTGCACACAGTTCCTCCAGGTGCATGCACTATGTACTGGCTAGCAGACTGTCTGCAGTTAGCATGTGTATGGCTGAAACACCTTGTAGGGTGGAGACTGACTGTGCCCTCAGCAGGTGAATGTCAGATAGGGGTGGGGGGCAGCTGAGCTTTGGCAGGCCTACTGCCCTATGTGATGTGTACAGATCTGCAATGACTGCCCTGTAATCACCCATTCCCCTCTACTGCCACCATTGCAGAGATGTAGTATGTGGATCTGTTGGTGGGGGAATCCTGTACCCCACCCTGACCCACAGAGGGTGGGTTAGGTGGTGCTACATAATCCGCTTTGGGGTTCACACACACCACCCTTCACTTATAACATGTGACATCACAAGCTTTTGTTTGGTTGGGGGAGTGACGTCACTTTTTGGAATGATATAATAGGGCAATCCCTGTCTTTAACCCGCATGCGCGGCGTTCTTTTGAAGAGCTTGTGATGTCTATACTCCCTAACAGGATAACGTCTGCAGCATAAGTTTGCTGATTTTCTTAGAGGTATGTGGTCCGGTAAGAAGAGTTTTAGAAGAATTTTTTGGAGGCACTGAACATGTTCTTTTGGTGATGGATTTTTTATTTTTTTATTTTTTGTTTTGTTCTTTATTTTCAGCTTTTATTAAAATTCCCTGAAGAAACTCGGTTCACGAGTGAAACACAGGAAATGGGCGCTAAAAGTTGGTGTTGGGATACATCTAAAAAGCTAAGCAATCATTGGGATACATTTAAAAGCTAAGCAATCATTGTAAAAAAATTTTAAATTCACCTATGGGATTATCATCACACTGAAAAGAGTGCATATTGGTCATTGATGCTATTAGGCGCTTTTGAAGTTTTACAATCAAATCATAGTGCCGAGGAGTCTGAGACCATACAAGCACAAGTTAAGCAATATAAATATAAATATAAATATACAAATGCATGATATGTGATCTCAGCTATAGGTTGAATTACTGTATGTTTAAGTTGCCTGAAGTTTGCAGTGGAGTGATTTCTATTGATCGTATATAATTGTGCCCTGGCAATTTCCCAGTTTTTATACTATTTCCTTTTTTGATTAGTCGTGTTTTATTTGATTCTTTTATGTGTCAGACATGTGCATATAGAGTCCAAAGCCATTTCACTGGACAATTTTTTTTAGGAGATATTGGACATTAAGTGGTTTAACTGCAAGGGTGACAATAATGTTGACCACAACTGTAAATTGAAAAAAAGGGTTTTCTACCATTTTTCTGAATATTTTTTCTAATTTTATTGGTCCTACACTCTTTTTCATGCTTTCCTCTTAACTGTCCTTTCTAAACTCCTTTTCAGGGTTTCTTTTCCATATTCTCTCTTTACATGCTTCCCTCAATCTGTCTTTAACTTTGATCCTTCCCTTTCTTTTCTGCTTCTCTATCAATTCATAGCTGGATTTCACCCCTACTTTTCCTATCTCTGTCTCACTCTTTTCACATATCACCTACAAACCAACCAACTTAACATCTCTTGATCTTAGCCCATCTCTCCACTCTCTCAGTTCTTCCCAAGTCTTTCCATTTTCCCCTCTTTCACCCACTGCTTAGAGCTCTGTACTCTTCTCCTCCCCAGGCCTCATTTATGTTTTCTGCATTTTATCCCCTCATTAGTTCATTCTGCTCTCATTCCAATTTCTGACTACCAAACCATTTTTTTACTCTCTGTCCAGCTTTCCATGACTTCTTCCATCTTCTCTCCAACTTGTTTTCCATCTGTTCTCATGCCATCACAGATCTAATACTCTTTTGCCTCTGATCCCATCTCCTGATTCCTTTCTACTTCTTCTCAATGCTTCCCCAGTCCTTCCACTCCTACAATTCATCTCTCAATCCCTCCATCTGTTGCTCACTCTCATACTCTCCATACATACTGTATGTGGAATACTCCAGGCATCTGTGCTGGGTCCCCTGCTTTTTAACATATTCGTAAATGACCTGGAAATGGGAAGAACAAGCGAGGTAAACAAATCTGCAGATGACACAAAATTATTCAAAGTTGTTAAAACTCAAGAGGATTGTGAAAAATTGCAAGAGGACCTTGATAAATTGGAAGACTGGACATTCAAATGGCAGATGAAATTTAATGTGAACAAGTGCAAAGTTATGCACCTAGGAAAGAACAACCCAAATTATGGTTACGCGATGCAAGGTTTCGCATTAGGAACCACCACCCAGGAAAAAGATTTAGGCGTCATCATGGATAACACATTGAAACCCTCCATCCAGTGTGCAGCAGCGACAAGAAGGGAAATAGAATGCTAGGAATCATAATGGAAGGAATGGAGAATAAGACAAAGGATATTATAATGTCTCTGTATCGTTCCATGGTACAATTCTGGTCGCTGTATCTTAAAAAGGATATAGCGGAATTAGAAAAGGTACCGAGAAGAGCCACCAAAATGGTAAAGAGGAGAGTCTTATAAGGCCATGCTCTTCAACTTGGAAGAGAGATGGCTGAGGGAGATATGATCGAGGTCTATAAATTAATGAATGGAGTGGAATGGGTAAACACAGACTGATTGTTTATGCCATCGAAAAGTAGAAAGACTAGGGAACATGCAATGAAGCTACAGTGTAATTTGTTTAAGACTAATAAGAGAAAATATTTTTTCACTCAATGCATAATCAAACTCTGGAATTCATTACCGTAGGATGTATAAAAGCTATTAGTGTAGCTGGGTTTAAAAAAGATTTGGACAAGTTCCTGTAGGAAAGATCCATAAACCATTATTAAAGAGGCCCCAGGAAATCCACTGCTTGCTCCAGTACAAGCATTGTGGAACCTGTGTGTCTTTTTGGGAAACTGCCAGGTACTTGTGACCTGGACTGGCCATTGTTGGAAACAGGATACGGGGCTTGATGGAACTTGGTCTGACCCAGTATGGCATTTCTTATGTTCTTATATCCTTGTGGTAAGTACTGCCTTTCCTCTAAAGTATACATATTAAGGTATAATGAAGACCATTAACCATTTTAGTAGTCACCCTTCACACCGACTCCAACCTGTTTATATCCTTTTGAAGGTGTGGTATCCAGAATTGCACACAATACTCCAAATGAGGTCGCACCAAAGACTTATTCAGAGGCACTATCACTTCCTTTCTTCTGCTGGCCATTCCTCTTCCTAGGCATGCAAGCATCCTTCTGGCTTTCACCATCACCTTTTCTACCTGTTTAGCTACTTTGAGATTGTCAGACATAATCGCGCCTAGGTCCCATTCTTCTTTTGTGGACAGAAGTACATCACCCTCTATACTGTACCACTCCCTGGGATTGTTGCAGCCAAAATGCATGACCCTACATTTTCTAGCATTAAATCTCAGCTGCCAAATTCTAGACCATACTTCAAGCTTAGCTAGATTCCCTCCTCATGTTATCTACACCTTCCTGGGTGTCTACTCCATTGCAGATTTTGGTATCATCCACAAAGAGACAAACCTTACCTGACAGCCCTTCTACAATATCACTAACAAAGTTGTTAAAAAGAATCGGACCAAGGGCAGATCCCTGCGGCACTCCACTGATAACCTCCTTCTCCTCAGAGTGAACTCCATTTACCTGTACCCTATGTTGCCTCCAACTCAACCAATTTCTAACACAAGCATAACTTTAGGGTACATCCCGAGGGTGCTTAGTTTGTTTATAAATTGCCTGTGTGGAAGAGCATTTGCCTCCAACTCAACCAATTTCTAACACAAGCAGTAACTTTAGGGTACATCCCGAGGGTGCTTAGTTTGTTTATAAATTGCCTGTGTGGAAGAGCGTCAAATGCTTTACTGAAATCTAAATACATCACATCGAGGGCTTTCCCTTGGTCCAATTCCCTGGTCACCCAGTCAAAGAATTCTATCAGATTTGTCTGACAAGAAATGCCTCTGGTGAATCCATGCTGCCTTGGATCCTGCAATCTATTGGACTCCAGAAACCTCACTATTTTCTCTTTCAGCAATGTTTCCAATAATTTACTCACCACTGAGGTTAAACTAACTGACCTGTAGTTTTTAACCACATCCTTACTTATGCTTTTGTGTAACGGGACCACATGTGCCTCTCTCCAGTCCTCTGGCACCACCCCTGACTCCAAAGAGGCATTGAAAAGGTCAGTCAGTGGAGCTGCTAGAACGTCCCCAAGTTCCTTCAGTATTCTTGGATGCAGCCCATTTGGTCCTATCGATTTGTCCACTTTTAGTTTGGCTAGTTCCTCATGAACACAATTCTCTGAAAATCATTTGAGTTGCCCCTCGCTTTTGGTCCTGTTGGTGGGTGTTCCTGCTCCTGGCCCTTCATCTGTGAACACAGAACAAAAATATTTGTTAAGCAATTCCGCTTTATCCTCATCAGCTTCTACATATTGGTCCCCTTCACCCTTGAGACTGACAATACCACTTTTGTCCTTCCTCCTCTCACTAACATATATGAAAAATGTCTTATCCCCCCATTTTATTGCATTGGCTATTTCTTCATCTTTTTGTACCTTTGCTTTCCTGACTATTTTTCCAGTCTCTCTAAGTTTTTCCAAATATAGATGCCTGTCTTCCTCTCTCTGTGATCTCTTGTATTTCATGAAGGCCTCCCTCTTTTTCTTCACCTTTTCAGCTATCTCTTTGGTTGCCCTTAAAATATCCCCTTTCAGTTTTGCCCACTGTATTTCTACATTCCCCAGCAATTCCCATCCTGCTAGCTATTCTTTAAGGTGCTGGCCCATGTATTGAATGGATTTTATTAGCCATAATCCTAATACTGAACCATACCTTCTGGTGATCACTGGATGCGAGATGATCTCCCACTATAACATCAGAAACACTTTACCCATTGGTAAGCACCAAGTCCAGTATGGGTTCTGTTACCAATTGCCTAAATACTTCTTCCTGTAAACAATCCATGATCTCCTTGCTTCTACACGACACCGCAGCAAGGATGCACCAATCAACATCCGGCATATTGAAATCCCCTATCAGTAGCACTTTCACTTTCCTGGCAATGCTGCGTATGTCTTCTATTAAATCTCCGTCCATGTCTTCTCCCTGTGATGGAGGTCTGTATATCATACCTATGCAAATGGATTTCTCTTTCCCTCCTCCTCCCCTTCTTCCTAGCCTGTCATTTCTGAATAATGTATAACCTGGTATAATATCCCAGTCATATGAGAACCTATGCTGATACCATCTGGAGTATTATACACAGGGTACCCCATGTACAGCAGACAGAGTTGGCAGTGTGATAGGGCAGACACACACCTGTCTGCCACCGGGAGACAGAACTGATCTAGTCCCAATATTCCCCGGACTATCCCCTACCCAGGTCAGGATCCATGAGAGCCATGAGAGTGGTGATATATCTGGGGTCTGGCTACCTGTTAGGATGGCACAGAGCCTTCCCCCCTCATGCCCACACAGCCCTGATCAGGGGAGCAGTGCCACAAAGCTGGCTGTGGGAAGGAAGACAGGGTCACCCCATAGATAGTGGATGCATACAGATTGACATACCCTAGATGGAACAGATGGAACTGCTGTAAAGAATGCCATTACCCAGATTGGTGGGCCTTAGATGCCATAGCCAGAAGGCTCCACGACAGTCACATCAAACACTACTGATCATTTCTATAGCACTACAAGGTATATGAATTGCTTCACAGACACATGTTACAGATGGTTCCTGCCCAGCGGAGTATACAATCTATCCTTGATAGCACTGTATTTGTGAGCAGGATATGTCCAGGGGGAATGGATAGGAAACATAAGGGAGCCTATGTGGATCTGACCTCAAAGTGGCACCAATGCGGTGGGCGCCCAGCTGGGATCTGAGATGGGCCAGGGACAAAGCATGCCTGACAGACTCAGGTACTATTTTCCAGGAATATGGCACAGCTAGGTGAGGGCAGCAATGTCCAGATATTGCTGTAGAAGAGAAGGGCACAGATAGAGGCAAACTGGCAGAAAAGCAGTCTTCACGGGAAGGGGTGTAGCGAGAGATATGATGGGTATGGGATATCAGAGCAGCAGAATGTGTGCACATATAGGCCAGAGGCACAGAAAGGGCAGACATGTGTTGCCCAGCAATAATAGGCATTCTTCATGGACCTGCATCCCTTGGGGTGTGTGGATCTGCATCTCTTGGCGTGTTTGTAGAGATGGCCAGGGTGAGAATCACTGGGTCTGCCTCTGAATGCAAGGTATGTCCTAACATACATGTTCCCATTTACATTCTGGAACACTACATAGGTGTGACTGGACATAGATAGTGTCCCTCAGGGCAGGAGGGGGACTGATATATAGTCTGGGCTGCTGCAGCTGTAATATCACATTGGCGGTCTACTGTGCATCAACACACTACTGTCTGTGATGAGCAGCCTAGGAGATGCACGTTCTACCCAAGGGGTGTGGCATCAGCGGGTACAATGTGGGGGCAGGCAAGTACGAAAACATCTAAAGCTCCAGAATACGGTGTGTGTGGGGACATCCAAAACCATTCCCTGTGTCCGAGGCATGGGGCGGCTGAATATCGCCTACACGAGCCCCACAAAACACGTCTCTGACTCCGCAGGCAATGCAGGCCTGTGGATGCGGAATCAGGTGCAAACAGTGCTTGTGTCCAATATAGACATGTCTGTGGGCTAGATATGTACGTAATGCAAACGCAGCATGACATGTGACTAGGGGAACCCATGTCTACACCGTGGGTTCTGCCCAAAACACCCCCTCGGACTGCCCACACCACCAGTCTGGGGAATGTTAAGGTGGTACGCATCCTGACAGCAGTGAGACGCCTAAGAGGGTGTTTCCATGTGAATGGCAGTCCACACATGTAAATGCTGCCGCCATGATGAGGGAATACCTCAGAAACAACTCCCCAAATCTTTTCGCGAAGATGTTGTTACCATCCATATATGACTATGCAACAAAGAAATGGACAAAGAGGATGTTTATGTTTATGTTTATGTTTATTAAATTTGATATAACGCTCAGGCCGAAGCATCAGAGCGGTCTACAATAATATATCATTTGAGGAAATATGAAAGGAATGCCATTTGTAAAATAGGACAGAGTAGAGGACAGAGACAGTCAAAAAACATAAGGCAAAGAGAAGAAAGGGAACAGCAGGTTACCATAATATATGCGTATGACAATCCAGACCACATCTTCAATGTTAACTTCAGGACAAACGCCATGGTCCAATGCCTAAGGGCCACGCCAAAGGGCCCTCTGGCGAGGCCCTCAGGCACGGGCCTGCAAGGTGCGGGCGTGCCCCTGAAGCGGCGGTTTAAGCCGTTCTTGCTGGCTTCTCATTGGCAGGCTATAGGAGGGAGGAGGGGCTCCTGCTCACAGCTCCGGTGGTCAAACACTGCTCTCCTGCGCGCCCCTGAAGCGGCGGTTTAAGCCGTTCTTGCTGGCTTCTCATTGGCAGGCTATAGGAGGGAGAAGGGGCTCCTGCTCACAGCTCCGGTGGTCAAACACTGCTCTCCTGCGTGCCCCTGAAGCGGCGGTTTAAGCCGTTCTTGCTGGCTTCTCATTGGCAAGCTATAGGAGGGAGGAGGGGCAGAGATTGGCGTGTGTCCCATAACTGTGAAATTCGCTACCATAATCATAGTACCAAGTAGATTAGTCCCTGGGGTAGGCCACCGAATATGTGTGCCAATGGCAGAAACAGGTATATGGGGGAGGTCACCCAAAAGCTACAGTAGAATCATCTGTCCCAGAAATAAAGGGGACCTAAATGTCTGTTATTCCCCCAGATGAGATATGTTAGTATATAAAGCAAAGGTGTCCCCCAGATATAAACTCACCAAGGCCATAAGAACATAAGATATGCCATACTGGGTCAGACCAAAGTCCTTCAAGCCCAGTATCCTGTTTCCAACAGTGGCCAATCTAGTTGACAAGTACCTAGCAGTTTCCTAAAAGACAAAGGTTCCACAATACATGTATTGGGACAAGCAGTGGATATCTCGGGTCCCCTTTAATAATGGTTTATGGAACTTGTCCAAATCATTTTTAAACCCGGCTACACTAACAGCTTTTACTATATCCTCTGGTAACGAATTCCGGAGTTTGATTGCACATTGAGTGAAAAAATATTTTCTCTTAATAGTCTTAAATAGATTACACTGTAGCTTCATTGCATATCCCCTAGTCTTTCTATATTTTGATGGCATAAACAATCAATCTACGTTTACCCGTTCCACTCCATTCATTAATTTATAGACCTTTATCATATCTCCCCTCAGCCATCTCTTATCCAGGTTGAAGAGCCCTAATATTTTTAGTCTCTTTTTATAGGGGGTATCCTTCCATCCCCTTTACCATTTTGGTGGCTCTTCTCTGTACCTTTTCTAATAACGCTATATCCTTTTTAAGATACGGTGACCAGAATTGAACACAATATTCAAGGTGCAGTCGCACCATGGAATGATACAGAGACATTATAATATCCTTTATTTTATTCTCCATTCCTTTCCTTATGATACCTAGCATTTTATTTGCTCTCTTGGCTGCCATTGCACACTGGGCGGAGGGTTTTAACATGTGATCCACTATGATGCCTAAATCTTTTTCCTGGGTGGTGGTTCCAAATGTGGAACCTTGCATTGTGTAACCATAGTTTGGGTTGTTCTTTCCTAGGTGCATAACTATGCACTTGTCCACATTAAATTTCATCTGCCATTTGGATGCCCAGTCTTCCAATTTATTAAGGTCCTCTTGCAATTTTTCACAATCCTCTTGCGTTTTAACAACTTTGAATAATTTTGTGCACCTGCAGATTTGATTACCTCACTCATTATTCCCATTTCCAGGTCATTTATGAATATGTTAAAAAGCAGCAGACCCAGCACAGATCCCTGGGGTACTCCACTTTTCACCTTTCTCCATTGGGAAAATTAGCCATTTAGCCCTACCCTCTGATTTCTATCTTTTAAGCAGTTCCTGATCCACAATAGTGCACAGCCTCCTATCCCATGACTTTTTAATTTTGCCAAAAGTCTCTCATGAGGGACCTTGTCAAAGGCTTGCTGAAAATCCAGATACACTATATCAACTGACTCTCCTTTGTCTACCTGTTTATTCACACCTTCAAAAAAACATAACAGATTAGTAAGACAAGACCTTCCTTGGCTAGAGTCATGTTGGCTGTCTCCCAGTAAGTCATGACTATCTACATGTTCAGTAATTTTGTTCTTTATAATGGTTTCAACCATTTTTCCTGGTACTGACATCAGGCTCACCGGTCTGTAGTTTTCCTGAAACCCTTTTTAAAAATTGGCATTACATTGGCCATCCTCCAATCTTCAGGTATTACAGATGATTTTAATGATAGTTTACAGATTACTAATAGTAGGTCTGCAATCTCATAATTTAGTTCTTTCAACACCCTTGGATGTATACCATCCGGTCCAGGTGATTTTGCTGCTGTTCAATAGTTGCAATACATCTTCCAGGTGTATCAATATTTATTTCAATTCTTCTGCAGCATCACCTTTAAATACCATTTCCGTCATGGGTAACATCCCTACATCTTCCTCAGTAAAAGACCGAAGCAAAGAATTCATTCAGTCTCTCCACTATGGCCTTGTCCCCTCTTAGTGCTCCTTTTACCCCTCTATCATCTAATTGTCCAACTGATTCGCTCATAGGTTTTTTTGCTATGAATGTACTTGAAAAAGCCTTTATTACACATTTTTGCTTCCACAGCAAGCTTCTTCTCAAATTCTCTCTTTGCCTGCCTTATCAATGCCTTGCATCTAACTTGCCACTGCTTATGTTGTTTCCAGTTCACGTCATTTGGCTCCTTTTTCCATTTCCTGAAAGATGCTTTTTTGGCAACAACAGCGTCTCTGCTGGCAGTTTTTTAGACTTCCTTCCTCTTTTCTTAAAGTATGGAATATAGCTGGTCTGTGCTTCCAAGATAGCATTTTTAAACAACACTCATACTTGATGTAAATCTTTAACCTTTGCAACTGCTCCTTTTAGATTTTTCTTAAATATTTTCCTTATTTTATCATAGACTCCCTTTCGAAAGTTAAAAGGTAGTACTGTGGCTTTCCTTACCATCCTTTCTCCATTTATTAAATGAAATGCGATCATGCTATGATCACTATTGCCAAGTGGCTCCAAAACTCTTATCTCTTGCACCAAATCTTGTGTTCCACTAAGGACTAGGTCCAAAATGGCTTCCCTTCTGGTCAGTTGATGTACCAGCTGCTCCAAGAAGCAGTCATTTATTTAATCAAGAAATTTTATCTCCCTAGCATGTCCTGCCGTGACACTGACCCAGTCGATACTGGGGTAATTGAAAAATTAAAATCACCCATTATTATTACTGCACTGTAACTTTTGTTAGCATCCCTGATTTCTTTGAGCATTTCATCATCCATTTGTTCATTCTGGCCAGGCGGTACACCCCCTCTGTCATTGCTTCCCCTTCCCCTTTTTACATAGAATTTCAATCCATAGAGATTCTACAGTGAATTTTGTTTCCTGCAAAACTTTAATCTTTTGTGACTCAATTCTCTCTCTAACATAGAGTTCATCCCCACCATCAATTTGATCTTCTCTATCATTATGATATAGTTTGTACCCAGGTATCACAGTATCCCACTCATTCACTTCCTTCCACCATGTCTCTGAGATACCAATCATATCTATCCTCTCATTTAGTGCTATATATTCTAACTCTCACATCTTATTTTTTAGACTTCTGGCATTTGCATACAAGCATTTTAGAGGCTGTATTTATTCATATTAATATGGTTATTGGTAGGATGGGGTAATTTGGAATCTTTAAGCTCTGTCTGCTCTGTACTTAAGGGCATTTGTGCTACTTTTGTCTTTATTGGAATCTCTCTGCTGATATGCCCAAACTTCAATCTTTTGCTAATATTCTTTATAGATACATTGTTCCGAACCATGTGCTCCTGGGAGAATGTTGACTTTCCCCTATTATCTAGTTTAAAAGCTGCTCCATCTCCTTTTTAAAGGTTAATGCCAGCAGCTTGGTTCCATTCCAGTTAAGGTGGAACCCATCCCTTTGGAAAAGCCCCTCCTTTCCCCAGAATGTTCCCTAGTTCCTAACAAATCCAAAACCCTCTTCCTTACACAATCATCTCATCCACGTATTGAGACTCCAAAGCTCTTCCTGTCTTTTGGTTCCTGCACATGGAATGGGAAGCATTTCAGAGAATGCTACCCTGGAAGTTCTGGATTTCAACTTCCTACCTAAATGCCTACATTTAGCCTCCAGAACCTCATTATCACAATTTGCTATGTCATTGGTACCGACATGTACCAAGATAGCACACTCCTCCCCAGCACTATCTAAGACCTTGTCTAGGTGGCACATGAGGTCCGCTGTCTTCGCACCAGGCAGGCATGTTACCAGGCAATCCTCATGTCCACCAGCCACCCAGCTATCTACATGCCTAATGATCAAATCACCATCTATAATGACTGTCCTAACCCTTCCCTCATGGGAACATGGCCCTGGAGAAACCTCCTCAGTGTGAGAGGGTTTTACATCACCTGGAGGACAGAGTCTTGCTGCAGGATCACTTCCTGCCACACCAGAGTGATGCTCTCCTGTCACATGAACTCTCTCCTCAATGGCAGCAGGGATGCTGCCAGACTGGAGGTGGAACTTCAGTATTACATCCCAGTAGGTCTCGTCTATGTACTTCTCTGTCTTCCTTATGTCCTCCAAGTCTGCTGCTCTAGCCTCCAGTGATTGGACTCGTTCCCTGAGAGCAAAGAACTCCTGGTAGAAAATCATACATGTGACACTCAATGCAAAAGACTGGAAAGCCCCCATTTCACTGCTGGACTGCTGTCTGCATCTTAGTTTTAGAGTTGTGTTTAGGTATTTAAGTTGTTTACTTACTAAGATTTTCTGGGGGATACTTATACTAATAGAACTATACCTAATACATTTAGGGGTATGTTTACTAAACTGCGGTAAACGTGAATAACACACGTTGTACGATGTTAAAGATCATTAGCACGCTATAGCACGCGCTGTAGCACATTAACGATCGTAAACGTGCTATAGTGCGCGTTATCACACGCTAACACGCGTGATGCTCCGCGGCACGGTAAAACAACGCAGAAGGCGGAGAGAGGGCGGAGAGAAGGGGTCAATTGGCAGAGAGTGGACGGGGAGAAGCTCCCATTACACTAACGTGTTGAATTTCAGAGCTGAATTCCAACGCGAATGAAAACCTGCCGTTAAAGGCATATTAAAGGGGAGAGAAACCATTTAAATGTCAGCAATGTGCAGGGAAACCAAAAAAAGATGATAAGTGTGATACATGTGCACAAAACAAAAGGGCACAGAAACACTGAAAATGACCCCAACAAACTGGAAAAAAACAGCAACCAAGCTGGCCAATAGTGGTATCAATAAGAAACATCAAACCCCCCCCCCCCGAGTAAGCTCCATTGAATAGATATGTATGTATTTCTTTATTTTAGTTATGTATTTATAAACTACGGAAGGGTCCATACCCCGCCCCCATACAAGGTGCATGGGCCCACAGTGAAATAGCACTGTCCAGGGACTTCCCCACCATCGGAAAGGGTTCCTATGGCGTGCACATGTCCCGCAACATCAGGGCTGGCATGTCGGAACGGGCAACCGGTCAGATGCTGGAGAAGGGGATACAGAGGGCTGCAGGTGGCACATGCTGTGGTGCAGCTGGGCCACAGTGGGGACTAGGGTGATGCCTAGCTGGCCCATAGGAATGCTGAAACAGTAGAGCAGCCAGACAGCAACTGCTGAGGGCCCAACATGGACAAGAGTGTGCTTCCCACAGTGTCACAGGGAATAGTACCCAGCAGGTACCCCCAATGGCACGGAACATTGGCAGGCGGTGTTGGGGGGAAGCGTGGGCAGCTATGTGGGCACCCCCACCCCAGAACACGCACCATAGGCAGCCGCCTACCTGCACACTGGATGGATTGAGACCACACACCACCAGCACCACCAGCAGAAGGGCATGTCAGCATGGTGGCTGAGGGATACTGGTGGTGGAGGGGGCAGTGGCAGCTGCCCAGAGCAGACTGTGGCCTAGCCCCCTTCACGTGGGTGCAGTGCACTCCAACAGACAGGCTCTGTCTGACCAACAGTCATGATATCACCAGGGAACGCACCATCTCTGTGAGAACATGGTGGTGCAGTGCACAGAACCAGTGTATTCAGAAGCAGAGGGTCACAGGTTCAAGTTCCAGCTGTGGTTTCCGCCAACCCAGTCCTCATATTTTACCCACTACTAGAACGGGCTAATACAGACAGAACCGGTCTTGCAGATGACGTAAACATGCCCAAAACACCCACATTTTACCCTACAGAGCACAGACACCATAAACATGCACATTACCTAGAGCAGAGCCTCCCAAATGCAGTCCTGGAGGGCCAAACACCATCCCGGTTCCATGCTGCCTCTGATAAAGATGCCAGTGCTGCATTTCTATGCGCCACCCCCATGGTATGCAGATGTATCTCATGCATATTCATGAGTGACAGCATGAAAACCCGAACAGTGTTTGGCACTGCAGGACTGGAGTTGGGAACCTCTGCCGTAAAGCAGCAGCCAACAGGGGCAGACACACCCGCACCCACAGGCCCCATTATCCAAAGCCTCCTGGAGAGGCAGGACTTTGGGCTCTGCGTGCATCTCCCAATACTAGCACATGCATACCGTAGTAATGCCTCCCTAAACCTGGGAATATGTTACACAGCTATCAGAAGGTTGCTATGAGCACTGGCAGATAGCAATTCCTAGGTTAAGTACAATCTCCTGAGTGAGCTGCATCATAGCAACCTTTCTGATGTCTGTGGAGTGTGCTACAGGTCCTGTGTCTAACAGTGTTTACCAACCTGGGGAGTGACTCCTACAGTATTGCATACCATAGCCATGCCTGCACTGTGCCCAGGCCTGGTGTGGTGGCCTGGGCTGCACAACACCACTAGTGTTGCACAGTGCTTGCATAGGTGTGGGGAGTGCTTGTCTGTCTATCCAGTGTGTGGTGGCTGCAAACACCCTCCACAGCCCACACTGCTAGCACTGTTGCCAGTATTGGCCTGCCAATGTGCATAATGAGGAGCACGGTACCCTGGGAATAGCCTGGATAGGGTGCCCTGGCCTGTCCGCATCTGCACAGGGCATAGGGCAATGGCCGGACATTGTAGTGCCCGGTACCACCTGCACAGACAGGGTGGCCATAGCATGTCCTGCTGGGAGGTCACTCTCACCCTGACTGAGCAGTGACTATGGCATGGCTAGGTTCCACCATAATGCTATATAGCATTTCTGTTATGTGATATTTATGGGTTTCCTTTTGGGGCCCAATCACGGACTTGTCTGCTTGGTGTGTATGCTGCTATCCCCGTTCTGGGTACATGCATCTCCTCCAGGACCATGCACTATGGACTAGCTGGCGGACTGTCTGCAGCTAGTATGTGTCTTGCTGGAACACCGTGCAGCGGCTGGAGGCTTGCTGCTGGATAATGTCAGATAATGGTGGGGGGCAGCTGAGCATCTCCAGACCTGCCGTCTGTCTGCTCTTGCTGTACGGGTGTGTACTGCTCTGCATTGCCTGCCCTGTAGGGTGTTTGATCCCGAGTGGGACTGGGGTGATGGTCCCCTCTACTGCCACCATTGCAGAGGGTTGAAAGTGGATCTGTGGGCAGGAGATCCTGAGCCCTAGAGGGTGCGTTGGGTGGTGGTATGTAATCTCCCTGGTAACCACAGCAGAATGTGGGTGTGGTGCCATGCAGTCCTCCTGTAGCCAGCCATGTGTTTATTTGCAGCTCTAGCCCACTGGTTACTTCACTGCCCATGGAGCTAGTGGTCATAGGTTCACAACCCACAGTGGGGTTCATTGATAGGGCTGTCTTAGGCATTGTCTATTTTTACTGTATATTAGTGCTGCCAGCAGAACCACCCTCAAGGTACTGTCACCTTAGGGTAGCTCAAAAGGCGCCCTATAGGGCGCGCCTTACGTGGCGCCCTATAGGGCGCGATTTACACGGCGCCCAATAGGGCGCGACTTACGTGCCGCCCTATAGGGCGCACATTACGTGCCGCCCTATAGGGCGCACATTACACTTCGCCCTATATTATATGTATTATATGCCATTTGAAAGGAATATTTAGGCGCTCCCTATAGAGCGTGCCTTACACTTCACCTTATAGGGTGCGCCTAAATATTCCTATCAACTGGTATATAATACATGACCATGTCAGAGAGAACGTCACTATTGGAACATATTTCATAGGAAGGGTACACCTTTCCTGACATATGCAAACTGTAACCCGCCTGCAGACTGCGGATTAAAATATTATAGTCGGCTTTCAAAGGATTACACAGGATGCCTCAGCCAGCCTTACTCATTAGGCACACTGGGGAATTGAACCCATGACTCTTGTACCATCAGTCTGTGTAGTAACCATTTTGCTACAGCTCTGTTTCTGGCTTTGGGTGTCTGCGCGCTGTCTTATGTGAGCGCGCAGTAGCGCGCGCTGTAACGATCGTTGCTGCGTGGCCTGCAATAACGCACGTAACTGCGTGTTATTGGTTACGATGTCCCGCCCATGTCCTTTTTTGGCTTTCCTTTCACTAACGTGGCTCCTAACGCGAATTGCACTAACGCAGTTTAGTAAACATATCCCTAAATTTAATTATTTATTTTATTTAAAGTTATTTATATACCGCCTTATCCTTCAATCAAAGCGGTTGCCACAGCAAACAATCAAGAGGTGGGGAAGTGTTTTCATGCAGTGGTGTGTGTTGTGTGTTAATGGAGGCGGGAAGATGATTAAAGTGAGATAAATATATAGTGCGCTATTATACATCGTGAGCTATTATACAGGCATTTATGCAGTCTTAGGGTGGAGGAGGGACTGAAGGTCTGTCACGGTGGTTAGCTCAATTGGTATGGCCATAGTGTTCGATGAAGAGGGTAGTTTTCAGCTGTTTTCGGAAGTCCTTGAGGTCTGTGGTTAGTCTCAGTTCATCTGGGAGGGTGTTCCAAATGGCTGGGGCAGCCAGGGAAAGTGCGCGTTGCGTGGTGTCCTTGCGGTTCTTGGTGAAGTCTTTTGGGGTGTTTACACGATTGGAGGTGCCTCTTCTCCTTGGCCATGTGCTTGTGTCAGGTTGTATGAGTGTGTGTAAGCTTATGGCAGAAGTGTGATGTTTGATCTTGAATATATTTATAATAGTTTTGTATTTGATGCGTGAGATGATTGGTAGCCAGTATAAATCTTTCAGTATAGGTGTGATGTGGTAATGTTTTGTTGTGCCAGATATAATGCGGGCGGCAGTGTTTTGTGCCAGTTGTAGTGGTCTGAGGGTCTGTTTTGGTAGCCCAGTGTAGATGGGGTTGCAGAAGTCTAGTAGTGGTGTTATTAGTGCTTGGCATACAGTGCGAAAGTGCTCTAGGGCGAGGAGGGGCTTAAGTCTTCTGATGAGTCTCATTCTGTGGTATGAACTTTTGGTTGTTCTGCTTATATGTGCTTGAAGGTTCAGTTCTTTGTCCAGGGTGACTCCGAGGTATTTCACTTCTGATTTTATAGGTATGAGTGCGTCTTTTATCTTGATGTCGGGTGGTGGGATGAAGTCTGGGTTTCGCGTGATGAACAGTGCCTCCGTCTTACTGTAGTTTATTGAGAGGTTGTTTTTTTGAAGCCAGTTTGACATGTGTGTAAGGCAGTTTGTTATTTTATAGAGTCTGGGTTGTCGAGTGAGATGGGTGTATAAATCATGATGTCATCTGCATAGATTGTATATTGAATGTTGTGATCTTTCATGATGTCGCATATTGGCTGGATGTAGAGGTTGAATAGTAGTGCTGATAGGGCAGAATCTTGCGGTACTCCTTGTGTGACTTTTATGGGTCAAGATGTGTTGTGGCCTACCTTGACCTGTATTTGTCTGTCAGTCAGGTATGAGTTGAACCATTTCAGGGTGGATCCGTGTAGACCGATGTTCTGAAGTCTTTCCAATAGAGTCGTGTGGTCAACTGTGTCAAATGCTGCTGAAATATCTATGAAGATCATTAGGATTCCTTTCTTAGTATTGCCTATGGTGCGGAGAACGCTGTCGAAGAGGTATATTAACAGTGTTTCTACCCCATGGTTGGGTCGGAACCCGTGTTGGTTGTTGTCCAGGGGAGCATGGTTGTCTATGTGCTCTTGTAGTTGGTGCTGTACTGTCTTTTCGATTATTTTTGCTAAGAGGGTGTATGCTGGATATGGGTCTGTATGCTGCTGGATTGTTCTTGTCAAGTGTCGATTTCTTTGGGATGGGTCTTATAGTAGCGAGCTTCAGTTGCTTTGGCATGCACCCTTGGGTTAGAGAGGCATGCACTATTTTGTGTATGGTTTGATGAAGTTTGACTTGGTAGCCTTGATCCAGGTCACTGGGCAGGGATCGGTGGGAGCTGTGCTGGTGTTGATTGCTGTGATGTGTGAGAGTTGCTCTGTAGAAGGGGTGTTGAATGTTTCCCAGGTATTAGGGGATTTGTTTGTCTTAGGGGCTGGGCTGCGTTTTGTTTGTTTTTCCAAGTGGAATTTTTCTTGGAGGTGGTCTGCAAATTTTTGTGGGTCTATTTGCACTTTGTCTTCTGTATTCTGATCCTTGGTAAGGGCTTTTACAATTTAGAATAGTTCTCTAGGTTTGTTGTTGGAGTTACATATGATGTTAGTGTGGTATTCTCTTTTTGTTTGGTTGATGTATTCGTTGTATTGTTTTTGCTTTGTTAGGTATAGTTCCTGTGTCTCGGGTGACTTGTTCTGTCTCCATCTCTGTTCTGCTTTTCTGAGGTTCCTCTTTTCTTCTCTTATGGTTTTTGAGTACCACGGCTTGTGTTGTAGTTTGTTGCAGCGCAGTGTCGAGTGTCTATGGTCTGTTGCTTTGGCAGCGTTGTATATGGTGTTGTTCCAGTTGGTGACTTGTGCTTCTAAGACATCAATCTCGGAGTTTAGGTGTTGTATTGTGTTTTGTAGGAACTGGTCCTTGTCGAAGCTTTTGTATCTTCTTTGTGTGGATGTGTTGTCCGGATGTTTGTCTAGATTCCCTTCCTGTGGTACAATGCTTACTCTGATTATGTGGTGGTCGGACCATGGTACTGGTGTCGTGGTGGGTGTTGATATTAGGCCTCTTGCAGTTAGGTAGTTGGGTGCGAAGATGAGGTCTGGTGATGATCCGTGTCTGTGTGTTGGTGTGTTGATTATTTGCATGAATTGGAGAGAACTCATTGCTTGAAGAAATGCTTCTGCATCCTTGGTGTTAGTAGACTTTGTTCACCTCAAGCTTAACTAATCTCAGGTCCTTAATGTATGCCTGATGAGGATAAACAGTTGCACCTGAGAATGAATATAGCACTTCCTTTCCTGTAGGAAAGACATGAAATACGTGGAAGTCAACTGCCAGCAGTGGAAGGAAGCCCATCGTTTAAAATCCCAGCCATGGTTCTAAAGAACTACGCATTCCAGAGCTGTGATATGGATAAGTGGTACGACTGGATAGATGTCTATGGTGTGACTGCAGCGAGCCAGATGTAGAGTGGCAGTATCCGGCTGCCACATGTAGAGCCATGCAGTATAATTTAGCAGGAGCAAACTCCACACAGGCACTATCAATATTGTGTCACTGTGGTCAGACAGATTAGCAAGTATAAGATATCTATTGTATGTGTCCCAAACACAACAATGGCCCCCTGTGCATAACCCATGCTGGCCAGGATGAATGAGAGTTGTGGATGCAAACGGCTAGCACAGGGACTGGCCTGACACAGCACATGCCTGACCTTAAAGCCAATAGCTAGAGGAATGGATGCTGGACAAGGCACCACAACACCCACATACCTGTCCATGAAGTGTGATGCATGCCAACCATGAGCAGAGTGTGATGCCAGAAATATAGCTACTGGTAGCCATGCATACCACATAGTGGATGTGTAGCACACTGGAAATGGCACTACCTGGGAACAACCACAGCACCACACCATATAGAATATGAAGCACATGTATCTGTCCACTGGCATGCACCACATGCAGCAACCACACCATGCTAGTCAGAACAGGCCCAGGAAAACCTCTGCATGGCACAACTAAGGACAAGCAAATGTGGCCTGGATAGCTGTCACTGGTCAGCAAGCAAGACAGGAGGCTCTGAATGGGTCACAGGGTCACCAATGCCCCAAGGCCTGTGGGAGCCCCAGGGCACACATACCCTGAGCACAGGCCCCAGCACCCTGTGGAGTGTGCAGAACCATGGTAACTGAACCCTCCCAAAACCCTAGCAAGATCAGTTGTGGACTGAGCCACAGGGCAAGCACCCAATTTTATGCAGTGGCTGTGTGTCCAAGAAGACCCAGATTGGAGGAGGGTGTGACAAATGTGACAGTGGTTACAGCAGGGACAGGTGTCCCATGCATGTGGTGATGCTGGCAAATGCCTCCAGCAGTGACCACCAGAGTTAGCACAGAGGAGCAATGGCCAGCAGACTGATGCTAAACACACCAGGAACTGGGGCTGGACAGTGTGGCTGGCAAGGACATATCAATGTGCAAGTACTGCAGCAACACATGAACATATGTGTCCATTATCTGCAGAACGGTGTGTCCCCTGCACCCACCCAAGGCCAGGCCTATGAGGCAGTGGTATCCTGTGGACCCACCCACTCCCCAACCACCCTTGCCCATCCACATGCCACAATGTCACACAGACAGCCTTGGAATTTGATGGATTCCCACCCCACACACCCTTGCCCAAACCCACACTGCCTGTGTACCCCCATGGGCCCCAACCCCATCCACCAAGCATGCCTCCCCCAATCCTGGTGCTAGATAACTCCCCTGTGGCCGCTCCCCCATGCTCATCCTTTGCCCCTCCCCCTCCCTGAGGGCACATGCACCTGTGTCTCGATCACCATGGTCACAGGTGTGCAGGGTGGTGAGTCCTAGGACCCAGAGATGTCACAGCTCATGCTGCCTGATGCCACGATACCCTCATGGAATGGGGGAAACACCATCTGGATGATGCTGCCCGGTGGAACTGGCCCAAGGAGAGGGGGTGCCAACCAACAATGGTGTGGGTACATGCAGAAGCCTGCATTGTGACACCACTGGAGCCTGGATGCGGAATCTGCAGCTTTAGGAGCTGCTCCACCATGCCCCTGCCCAGACCCCACAGGAGGCACACTGGAGTGTGCATGGGGCCGAATAGGGTCAGTCCACCCAGGGACATGGTGCAGCTCCATCAGGATCTCCACCATGGTAGCCTGCAGGGTTCCAGTAGCCATGGTCAGTTGCTCTATGGCCACAACATGCCTCTCCTGCAATGCAAGAGACAGGTGCAGCAGCTCCAGCTGTTGTTCAGACTGTGCTTGTGGGCAGCACTGTGAGAAAGCAGACACTCAGCACAATGATGCAGATGTCGCTGTTCACTCTTGTGGGTACGCCCCCCCCCCCCAGGTCATTAATAGGCTGCTATGGCGGAGGCGATGGGGAAGGGACCTGGAGCTCCAGGTCATTCGGGCCAGGGCCAGAAGGCAACTGCTGCATTGCGGTGGCACCAGCAGTGCATGACGGTACGGTATCTGACAGGATCCCCTCCCTCTGTCCTGTTTTATCCTCCATGGACACTGTCAGCAAAGCAGGCTCTGCTGCCTGTGCAGCCATAGTAGGGGCACCTGTGAAGGCACAGACAACATCAAGAGGTCAGACCTGCAACTGGCAATGCAGATAACAACAGGGTGGTAGTGTAACCATGTGTGTAAGCCAGTAAGCTGCACAGGCACAGAGGAGCTGCTGACATGGTTGGCCACACACCCTGTCACCAGTTGCGGATCCAGATAGGGCACAGAGGCCTGTGCAGAGACAGCCACACTAGTGCCCTGTGCAGTCAGCTTCGCCACCACCAGCTGGCAGCCATGCTGCCATTGCCCCTGACACACAGGCCAACATTGGAGCAATGTTCATGTGCCTGGCAGAAGCAAAATAGATGGGACATGTGGTGGTGGCTGTGTGAATGAATGTGCATGCACACAGCAGGAGTGGTGTACATGGAGTAATGGCAGGAACACACAAGGCACACATGTACCTTAGCCCTGGGATGCCTGATATGTGTCGAGAGAGCCTTTACTCTCTGAGGTGGCTGGATCAATTGTAGCAAGGATGCACTGTTCGAGTTCCAAGAGCTGCTCCCCCTGCACACTCTCGGCCCATTGCTGTGCCTTCTGGGCAGTGTTATGGGCACCTGGCACCACCTGCTCTTCACATCCTTGATGTTGCAGTTCCAGTTATATATGGCATTGATACATCGACACACATCAAGCCACTGCTACTGCTTCCTCTTATAGGCACTCACACATGTGGATGCATCACCCACCAATTGTGGCAGCTGCTGGAGGATCTCCTCCACCATGTGGGTCGCCTCACCGTTGGAGAACCTTGCTTCCTGGTAGTGACCTTAAATGCCATTACATGGTCTGTCTGTGACACACTGGCAATGCCCGGAGGTCAGGGATAGGCCTGTCTTGGATGTGCATGCAGGAACATGCCAATGCATATGCCTTGAAGGACTAGAAAAAGTGACTGTTACTTCTGGAGAGAGATCGGCAACTGTGAGTATATACTTCTGGTAATTTTCTAAAAGGAATTCTTTGTATTAAAGCTAATTAATTTGTGAATCCACTATTTTTGTTAAATCAGTCAGGGCCTAGTAGCAGCAGTTTAAGTTTAAATTTAAAACACAGAGGAGAACTTTCTGGTTACATTTCATACCCAGCAGAGAGCTTGTAGTTTAAATTTAATAGTCACTCAGGGCCTAGTAACAGCAAAGTACTTTTAGTTTAAATTTAAAACACAGAAGAGAGCTTTCTGGTTACATTTGGAACCCAGCAGAGAGCTTGTAGTTTACATTTAATAGTCACTCAGGGCCTAGCATCAGCAAAGTACTTTTAGTTTTAAAACACAGAGGAGAACTTTCTGGTTACATTTCATACCCAGCAGAGAGCTTGTAGTTTAAATTTAATAGTCACTCAGGGCCTAGTAACAGCAAAGTACTTTTAGTTTAAATTTAAAACACAGAAGAGAACTTTCTGGTTACATTTGGAACCCATCAGAGAGCTTGTAGTCTAAATTTAATAGTCACTCAGGGCCCAGCATCAGCAAAGTTCTTTTAGCTTAAATTTAAAACACAGAAAAGAGCTTTCTGGTTAAATTTAGAACCCAGCAGAGAGCTTGTAGTTTAAATTTCATAAGAAGTTAGAGCCTAGCAGCAACTAAGAGCTATAATTTAAATCAAATCAGAATATAGCTTACCTCAGCAGCACAAGACAGGGTACTGTGTAGCAGCCCTCTTTTAATAAGTGTTATTTCCCTCCCTCCCTCCCCACAGCCACCCACCCCTGGGATAATTGTAGCTTTATAGGTACTTACACATCTTAAAAGACAGGAGGTGCTCTCAGGTGAAGCTCATTACCCAAATCAGTCATACACTAAGGACCTGAGATTAGTTAAGCTTCAGGTGAACAAGGTATATTACACGTATTAGGTATAATTTTATTAGTATAAATATCCATACCAACCCTTAGTAAGTAAAGAACTTAGATCTAAACACAAACTTAAAACTAAGATGCAGACAGCAGTCCAGCAGCGGGATGGGGGCTTTCCAGTCTTTTGCATTGAGTGTCACATGAATGATTTTCTCCCAGTTGGTGAGAGGTCTTACGTGTGCACTAGGTGCAAGGAGCTCTTTGCTCTCAGGGAACGAGTCCGTTCTCTAGAGGCTAAAGTAGCAGACTTGGAAAGCATAAGACAGACAGAGAGGTACATAGACGAGACCTACAGGGATATAGTCCTGAAGTCCCACCTCCAGTCTGGCAGCATCCCTGTTGCCATGGAGGAGAGAGGTCACATGACAGGAGAGCATCACCCTGGTGTGGCAGGAAGTGATCCTGTAACTAGGACCTGTCCTCCAAGTGATGTAAAACCCTCTCGCACCGAGGAAGTTTCTCCAGGGCCATGTGCCCATGAGGGAAGGGTTAGGACAGCCGTTATAGTTGGTGATTCGATCATTAGGCATGTAGATAGCTGGGTGGCTGGTGGACGTGAGGATTGCCTGGTAACATGCCTGCCTGGTGCGAAGGTAGTGGACCTCACGTGCCACCTAGATAAGGTCTTAGATAGTGCTGGGGAGGAGTCTGCTGTCTTGGTACATGTCGGTACCAATGACATAGGAAAATGTGGTAGGGAGGTTCTGGAGGCTAAGTTTAGGCTTTTAGGTAGGAAGTTGATATCCAGAACTTCCAGGGTAGCGTTCTCCGAAATGCTTCCTGTTCCACGCGCAGGACCCAAAAGGCAGGCAGAGCTCCGGAGTCTCAATGCGTGAATGAGACAATGGTGCAGAGATGAGGGTTTTGGATTTGTTAGGAACTGGGGAACATTCTGGGGAAAGGAGGGGCTCTTCCGAAGGGATGGGCTTCACCTTAACCGGGATGAAACCAGGCTGCTGGCATTAACCTTTAAAAAGGAGATAGAGCAGCTTTTAAACTAGATATTAGGGGAAAGCCGACAGTCGCCCAAGAGCGGATGGTTCGAAAGAATGTATCTTTGAAGGATACTACCAAAAGCAGAGAGGTTCCACAAAAGAGTAGAGTAGCCCAAATGCCCTCAAGTATGGATCAGACAGAGCTTAAAGATCCCAAATTACCCATGTCTAACAACAGCCAAATTAATATGAATAAAATTAATTCTCTAAAATGCTTGTATGCAAATGCTAGAAGTCTAAAAAATAAGATGGGAGAGTTAGAATATATAGCACTAAATGAATGGTTAGATATGATTGGAATATCAGAGACATGGTGGAAGGACGACAACCAGTGGGACACTGTGATACCTGGGTACAAACTATATCGTAATGATAGAGCTGATCAAATTGGTGGAGGGGTTGCTCTCTATGTTAGAAAGGGCATTGAGTCAGAAAGGATTAACGTTTTGCAGGAAACAAAATCTGCTGTAGAATCTATATGGATTGAAATTCCATTTAAAAGGGGGAAGGCAATGGCAGTGGGGGTGTACTATCGAGCGCCTGGCCAGAATGACCAAATGGATGATGAAATGCTCAAAGAAATCAAGGAAGCTAACAAAAGTTACAGCGCAGTAATAATAATGGGTGATTTCAACTACCCCGGTATCGACTGGTTCAGTGTCACGTCAGGACAAGCTAGGGAGATAAAGTTCTTAGATGAAATAAATGACTGCTTCTTGGAGCAGCTGGTTCATGAACCGACCAGAGGGGAAGCCATATTAGACCTAATCCTTAGTGGAACACAAGATCTAGTGCAAGAGATAAGGTTGTTGGGGCCACTTGGCAATAGTGATCATAGCATGATCGCCTTTGATTTAATTAGTGGAGGAGGGATAATAGGGAAATCCTAAGTACTACCTTTTAACTTTCGAAAAGGAGACTATGATAAAATGAGGAAAACAGTTAAGAAAAAACTAAAATGAGCTGTTGCAAAGTTTAACGACGTACATCAGGCTTGGCTATTGTTGAAAAATACTATCTTGGAAGCCCAGACCAGCTGTATTCCATGCTTTAAGAAAAGTGGAAGGAAGTCCAAAAAACTGCCAGCATGGTTTAAAGGTGAGGTCAGAGAGGCTGTTGTTGCCAAAAAAGCATCTTTCAGGAAATGGAAAAAAGAGCCAAACGACGAAACCTGGAAACAACACAAGCACTGGCAAGTCAAATGCAAGGCATTGATAAGGCAGGCAAAGGGAGAATTTGAGAAGAAGCTTGCTGCAGAAGCAAAAACGCAAAGTAAAGATCTTTTCAAGTACATTCGTAGTAAAAAACCTGTGAGAGAGTCAGTTGGTCCATTAGATGATAAAGGGGTTAAAGGAGCACTAAGAGGTGACAAGGCGATAGCGGAGAGACTGAATGAATTCTTTGCTTCAGTCTTTACTGAGGAAGATGTAGGGATGTTACCCATGACTGAAGTGGTATTTAAAGGTGCAGAAGAATTGAAGGAAATATCGATACATCGGGAAGATGTATTACAACTATTAGATAAGCTGAAGAGTAGCAAATCACCTGGGCCGGATGGTATACATCCAAGGGTGTTGAAAGAACTGAAATACGAGACTGCAGAACTATTAGTAATCTGTGAACTATCATTAAAATCATCTCTAAAACCTGAAGATTGGAGGATCGCCAATGTGACACCAATTTTTAAAAAGGGTTCCAGGGCTGATCCGGGAAACTACAGACCGGTGAGTCTGACATCAGTACTGGGAAAAATGGTTGAAACCATCATAAAGAATAAAATTACTCAGCATGTAGATAGTCATGACCTAATGGGAGGCAGCCAACATGGCTTTAGACAAGGAAGATCTTGTCTTACTAATCTGTTATGTTTTTTTGAAGGAGTGAATAATCAGGTGGACAAAGGTGAGCCGTTTGATATTGTGTATCTGGACTTTCAGAAAGCCTTTGACAAGGTCCCTCATCAGAGACTTTTGGCAAAACTAAAGAGTCATGGGATAGGAGGCAGTGTACTATTGTGGATCAGGAACTGGTTAAAAAGATAGAAAGCAGAGGGTAGGGCTAAATGGCCAATTTTCCCAATGGAGAAAGTGAATAGTGGTGTACCCCAGGGATCTGTGCTGGGTCCGCTGCTTTTTGACATATTCATAAATTATCTGGAAAGTGGAATAACAAGTGAGGTTATCAAATTTGCAGATGACACAAAACTATTTAAAGTTGTTAAAACCCAAGAGGATTGTGGAAAATTGCAAGAAGATCTTGATAAATTGGAAGACTGGGCATCAAAATATCAGATGAAATTTAATGTGGACAAGTGCAAGGTTATGCACTTAGGGAAGAACAACCCAAAGTATAGTTACACGATGCAAGGATCCACATTAGGAACCACCACCCAGGAAAAAGATTTAGGCGTCATTGTGGATACCATGTTAAAACCCTCGGCCCAGTGTGCAGCGGCGGCCAAGAGAGCAAATAGAATGCTAGGTATGATAAGGAAAGGAATGGAAAATAAAACAAAAGATATTATAATGCCTCTATATCGTTCCATGGTGAGACCGCACCTTGAATATTGCGTGCAATTCTGGTCGCCGTATCTTAAAAAGGATATAGCGATTTTAGAAAAGGTTCAGAGAAGGGCCACCAAAATGGTAAAGGGGATGGAAGGATACTCCTATGAAGAAAGGCTAAAAAGGTTAGGGCTCTTTAACCTGGAAAAGAGACGGCTGAGGGGAGATATGCTAGAAGTCTATAAATTAATGAACGGAGTGGAACGGGTAAACGTCGATCGATTGTTTACCTTATCAGAATATAGAAAGACTAATAAAAGAAAATATTTTTTCACTCAACGTGTAATCAAACTCTGGAATTTGTTACCAGAGGATGTAGTAAAGGCTGTTAGTGTAGCTGGGTTTAAAAAAGGTTTGGACAAGTTCCTGGAGGAAAGGTCCATAAACCATTATTAAGAAGGGACCCAGGATATCAATGCTTGAACCAATACAAGCATTGTGGAACCTGTGTCCCTTGGGGAAACTTCTAGGTACATATGACCTAGATTGGCCACTGTTGGAAACAGAATACTGGGCTTGATGGACCTTGGTCTGACCCAGTATGGCATATCTTATGTTCTTATGTTCTTATGTCTCTGCGTCAACGTGCCCACACCTGCATGCACATGTATCCGCAAACACACACCCCTTGTGATTATGCAGCCACACAGAGTGGTGAGAATGGCATGTGCATGGAATGCAGGAGGTCAATGGTTTACCTCCTATAGCCAGAACAATGACGAGAAATGCCAATGGATGTGCAGCAGTCTGCAGAGAGGAAGCAGCCATACGAAGTGGATATAGGACATGGTGGGAGCTGGGCACATGCAGACAACCTTTATGGCCCCTATGACAGTGAGGCTTCCTATTGGAACCACAAGGCCTTCCACTTGGTCAACATGCAGGTGGTGTGCAATGTGCATGGGGAGATCACAGATGTCTGTGCCAAGTACCCGGGATCCTGTCATGACTTGTATGTCCTGAGCTGGTCAGGGTTCCATGCACAGTTCGAGGGGGGCAATATCACAGGTGGATGGCTTCCCACAGACACTGGGAAGCATGGTGTACCACATGCGGCTGTGTGAGATGGGCAGGTGGTGGTGGCCCATAGGGGAGTTTCCTGCCCCATGCCACCATAGTGGGGGTATGTGCAGGGTGCCCCTTGGTGACCCCCTGACATACATGGAGACACACTGGCCCTGTATGTCCAGGGGTTGGTTCCACCCACCCTACACCCACCCACTAGCATGCGTCCCACCCTATCCCCCACAGCATGCACAGTGGCTTTGTGCGTGCAGCGGGGGACAGAGGCAGGTAACTGGAATGGCAGGTGGTGGGGTTGCATGTACTGGCATGTCATGCAGCCCCATATATTGCCACCCTGAGGAATGCCAAATGTGGGCCAGGCACAGGACAGGGGCACTGCACATTCACACAATACCCAGGCGCACCCTCCAGCAGGGACCCCTGTGCCTTTGGGGATGACCATGCACATGAGGTGGGTTTCAAACACACAATGCCACACTGGCACCTCTGGGACCATCCAAAGAGCAGACACAGCCATGCATTTACACAGTCAACTGTCCACAGCCCACAGCCCACAACATGTTGGTAACACATATTGCTGTTCTTTCTCCCACTGCAGGTGACCGGAGCTACCCCTTACACGACTAGCTGCTGACCCCCATATTCCACCCTAGCAGCCCAGCACAGCACCGGTACAACCGTGCACACCAGATCACATGGAGGATCATTGAATGCACCTTTGGCCAGTTGAAGTGCCATTTCAGATATCTGGACCGGTCCAGGGGATGCTGCTGTACAGGCCTCGCAAGGTGTGCCAGATCACCATGGCAAGCTGCATTCTCCACAATTATGCCCTGCAGTGCTGGCAGCCACTGCCAGATAAACCTTAGATAGCCCTGGTTGATGGCTCTGAGCTGGATGCCACCACAGATGTGCCCCAGGGCTCGCAGTCTAGACAGGGGGTGGTGGCGCATGACAGCCTTTGCCCGGCACATTTTGCTTGACTGCCTGAGCCATATGTCCTCTGTCTGTACCACTTGCTGCACATGTCAGCACCTGGGGAAGAGCTGGGAAATGTGCAGGAGCCGCCTTGGGCCTGTGAATATCTATACTATGCATTCATGGCCTGTGTGGCTGGCCCATATATTTGTGTGAACATGAGAACATAAGAACATAAGATATGCCATATTGGGTCAGACCAAGGTCCATCAAGCCTAGTATCCTGTTTCCAACAGTGGCCAATCTAGGTCATACGTACCTAGCAGTTTCCCCAAAAGACACAGGTTCCGCAATGCTTGTACTGGGTCAAGCATTGATATCCTGGGTCCCTTCTTAGTAATGGTTTATGGACCTTTCCTCCAGGAACTTGTCCAAACCTTTTTTAAACCCAGCTACAGTAATAGCCTTTACTACATCCTCCGGTAATGTGATGTGCATACTATCTGCCTGGGACATTGGGCACAGCAGTATGCCATTGTGGGCCACTAGTATGGGGACTGCCTTTGGGCCCAGGGGTTGGGAGGTTTGGGGCATGCCCCATCAACATTTTTGCTGACATGTGCCAGGGGTGCAGTTTCCACCCTGGGACATACCGTGCCCTCCCAGGCCCCATATGTGCCAAGGCATGTGACCTGTGGTGTCTTCAATGGTGCCCTGCATGGGGACCCACATGTCTGGACATGTCTGTCCATGCCATGGCACCCACAGATGCTGCAGCTGGGACACACACATTACACAGTCTTTTTGCATCCATCACCCACCTATTGCCCGATGTCAATGCCCCATACCTGGTGGCCATGAAGGGGGATGGAGCATGTGCCTGCTGTGCAGCATACACATGGTACCCCCAGCATGACACCATCCAGCCACACAGGGCATATAGGGCAGCCGTCGGATACCATGGAACCAGGTCCAGGCCTGTTCCTGTCACCATGGGGTGGTGAGGCCACTGCACAGGCAGTCCTATGCATGAGACAGATGTCTGTGGCAGCATGTGGCCCCTGCCCCAGCATGCTCCCTCTGCCACTGGCTCAACCATGCTGCAGCTGGCCCTCCTACAGCACACTGACTCACACAATCCACATGTGTCACACACCAGGGACCTCCCAACACCCTAGCGTCACTCTCCTCCATGCCTATTGTGATGCCAGCACTGGTGGACCACCCCTGTCCCCCACTCTCCCCCTTCTATCTTTTTGGCACTGCACAGTGTGCTGGGTCAGCTGCAGGCCCCGTCCTACCCATTACTGCGCACCGCACACAGCATGTCCAGCTCCCACTCATATTTCACATCCAGGGCTGCTGTTACATGCAGTCCCAACTGTGCAGTCTGTCTGCTGTATCTCCGTACCTTCCCTGTCATGGGTCCCTCCACATCCCTCCTCAGGGTACCCACACATCTGACCCACCCCCGTGACATGGGTCTGCCACATCCATAGCCTACTCTGGGCTGTTCTCCTCTCCCCATCCTGCCCATTCTGCATGGCATGCACCACTGGCATATGTGCTGTGGTCAGCTACATCACCCTAGGTCACGGCACACCTGTGAACTGCTGGCTATGCTGCTGCCTCATGTTCATGGCTCCCCTCCCCTCTTGTGTGGCACCTTCCCATTCCCCCTGGATGTTTGCCCCCTCTTGCTACTGTGATGGCCAGTCTACCTGGCGATCTGGCTCATTATTGGTTGGGGTTGCTGTGGGCAACAGCCAAATAGACACACAAAGCACACATGTAGAACCACATAAAACCTTTATCTGCCCAGCAAACATGCATGGACCAGATACAGAATATGGGCAAAGAGTACGTACACACACTGGCTAACAGGTGTGCCCTACAGCACCCAAATCCCACCCTTGCTGCACCTACAGGGCCATTACCACTGCTGGCCAGTCCGCCCTGGTGGCAGTCACTGCACCAGTGGCCACTGGCATGGTTCATGCCGCTTGCTGTAATGAAAACCCCTGCATGCCTCCCAGATGGTAGGGTCCCCTCAGTGCCTCACAGGGCTGCCTGACATGTGATTGGAGGGGTATGAGGCTGCAGGTGTGCCTCCAGCAGTAGTCACAGGCCCCTGACATCATTTCTCAGGCCCTGCAGCTCACCCCTGAGGCACTCCACATAGTGTAAGAGGTGAGAGAAGGGTCTGCACAGCCGAGCAAGGCTGCATGCAAACACATGCTCCAGATGGGCCATGGCTGGCATGTCTTTGGGGCCCCCACCTGCCTCTTGGACCCCCCTCATTGGGCCCCACATCAAATAGGGGTGGGGTTCATGGCCCACCAACATGGGCACACTGCTCCCACATGTAACCGGCCACAGGCATCTCTCCTGAATCACTGCCCTCATCACTGCTGCGACCTGGCACCACCACGGCCTCCTGACAACCCCAGCTTCCATAACCTGTGCTCCCCACTGCCTCCTCATCATCTGCATCCCCCTTCAGCTGCACTGTCACATCCCACCCCATCCCCACACTCAGAACCCCATCCACTCTGCACACCCACCCTTGCCCACATGCTCCCCTGCATGCACTCTGTTCTCTCACCCTCACTCCCATCCTCCTGCCACTCACACATCCCCATCACCCTCCTGCCACTTACACCCACCCACATGCTCCCACTGCATGTACTCTGACCCATCACCCTTACTCCCACCCTCCTGCAACTCACATACCCCCATAAGCTCCCCTGCATGCACTCCAACCCATCACCCCCACTCCCACTCTCCTGTCACTCACACATCCCCACACACTCCCCCTGCATGCACTCTGACCCCTCACCCTCACTCTCTTCCTCCTGCCACTCACACACCCCACTTTCCCCCTGCATGCACTCCATCTCCTTGCCCTCATCCTCACTCTCCAGCCATGGACCCTCCGCCATGCACTCACCCACTGCCCCCTCACTACTCCTGCTTGGCCTCTCAGCCTGTGTCTCTACAATCTCCCCAACAACACTCCATGGGGCATCTCCAGCCACTCTCCCTGTCATGCCACACTCACCCTCCACCAGGGGCTGGAAGATGAGTGTCCAGAGGTTGCCCCCTCTCTCTGCAGAACCTGTGCATGGCATCGGTGGGACATGGCTGCTGACCTGCTGAACACTATTCCCCAGGTGTGGTGTGAGACATAGGCCCCCCTGCCCACTCTCATTAGCTCTGCCCCCTTCAGGGGATGGGTGGGGGAGAATACTGCTTCCCTTGCCTGGCCCTCCTCATCATCCTCATCATCTGCTGATGGTGTTGGGCTGGACAGGAGGATGGGTCTTGGTGATGCACTGTCGCTGCCCCCACTGGTGGTTGTGCTGCTGCTGCTCCTGCTGGGGATGGGGGTGTGTGTCTGTGCCGGTATCCTCCATGGTGTCAGGGGTGAAGCCATCAGAGGTCAGTGGAGGGGAGTCCTCCTCCTGATGTGTTGCCACTGTGGGAGATTGAAGTCATGGTTATCTGCATGGCTGTGGTGTCTCTGCTGCATGTCTGATGGGTCATCCATCAGCAGCTGGTTTCCTGGTGTACCAGAGGCACAGGATGGTCATTATGGGCCCATGGGTGGGCCCCATCAGGTATTTGGTTCCTGTGTTAGCTTTCGGACAGTGCCCCTGTCACTGCCACTGTGGTGGGGCAATTAGGTCTTTTTGTGTCACCTTACCATGCTCAGTGCCCATACTGCTGTATGGGACATCTTGGTGGCTGCCCCACACATGTCCACACCCTGCTCTTCCTGTTGCTGCACTACTTTGTTTTCTTGGGGGGGGGGGGAGGGCAGGCACACACACAGGGTATTCTGCATGTCCCTGCTCTGCAGGGGATGGGGCAGGGTGGCCCAGGACTGTGTGTTCTGGGACCCTGGGATGGGGGCATGATATTTCTGTGGTGTCCATGTCACAGCTGTGCGTGCTGTTAAATGTGGTGCCCTGCCTCTGTGTTGGGGGGCCTGTCGGACTGTTGCTTGGACTAGGTATCTGCATGGCTACTCACCCTGCTCCTCCTGTAGCTGCTGCCGGATGCATCTTGTCAGCTGCGGGCCTTGTGGTGGATTGTGCGGTAATGCACGCGGTTGGCCTCTGTGTCACGCAGGATCCGTAAACACCTGTGGGGTAGAGACACACCTCATCATACCTCCATGCCGGGGCATGAACCTGCCTACTCACTGAGGGGGTGCTGCTGGCGCTGTGTGCATGTGCATCATGTGCCCTGTCCACATCTTCTATTTGTGGTGCGTCACCCTGCTATGTCCATAGCGGGGGGGGGGGGGGGGGGCTGGCATCTGATCATTGCATTTGATGAACATGCACAGGGCCTAGGGCCTGGGGGCACTCACAGCTTTAGCCTGGTGGTTCTGTACCTGACTCAGGGTGCTGGGTTTGCTTCCTGCCTGGGGGCCTGTAATACTTCATTTTGCACCCATACCATTCATACTGTGCCTCCCTCTGACCTATTCTGCTCTCGATTCCTAGGGCCTTGGAACATTCTCAGCACTAGCCTGGTAATTCTGTGCCTGGCCCACAGTGCTCAGGATGCTGGGTTCGCTTCCTGCCTGGGGGCCTATACTATTTCATTTTGCACCTGTACCACCTCTGACTTGCTCTGCTCTCGCTTCCTAGGTCCTGGGAACACTAACAGCTCTAACCCGGTGGTTTGGTGCCTGGCTCAGGGTGATGGGTGTGTCTCTATACCTGAGGGCATTGTCAGGGCCATCTTTTTTGGGGCTTCTCAGGGGGCATCTGTGTGACCTGGGGATGTGGTTGACATTCTGGGACTGCTCTCTGCTATGCGTGTCCCTTCCATCTGTCTCTATGTCCCCCTGTGCTTTCACTGTGGGCTTGCTTGCATCCTGTTCTCCCTTGTTTACTGGGCCCCTGCTGTGGGGCTTCTCTGTCCTAGCTATGCTGTGCTGTCACTGTGCAGCCTGCATGCTTTCTGCTAGGGGCAGGTCCTGGCTTTCCCTGCCCTTCCTCTCCACCTTGGTGCATGCCATCTCTATGCCAGCTTGTGTGCTGCTCCAGCCTGCCCACTTCTCTCTGCTTCCAGGTTTGTCTCTCTGTGTTATAATGTGCTTACTTGGCGAGAGTAGTCTTGATATGTTCCCAGCCCATGTATGCTACTCTATGGGCTAGCCAACTCTGCCCGGTGGGAAGGAGGGTCTCCTACTGCTCCAGGACCATGGTCACCAGTAGCCTCATCTCCGCTCACTGAATGAGGCTGCCTGGTAGCCATATTGATGTGTGCATTATGAAGGGCCTTCTTCCTGGTTCCAGCCTCACATGGTCTGCAGGACATTTATTTATTTATTTTTTATTTAACAAACATTTATTACCCGCATCTTCCAGAGTTCAGTTGCGGTTTACAATAAAACAATCCACAAAGCAAGAGCTTAGTTTTACATCGAACATTTTGTAACAATAAAGAGTAATGGTTAACAGCATGAACCAATGCATAACAGCACAAAACTGGCTTGTAAACTATGTACAATAAACTATATACAAATACAAGTTGTAGGTACTTTAGAATTGAATCATAGTGTTTTTAGGATAGTGTATTGTCTGTTAAGTTGTTAGAAATAGTATTACTCAGTCAGGATTTTTTAGCCCTTATCAGGATTTTTTAGCCTTTATCTGGGTGTATCAAGGGGTTGTCTGTGTTGCCATAGTGCATGGAGAATAAATAGGTTTTTAGTTTTTTACGGAGTTCCGTAATTTCGGTTATAGTTCGTAGGTCCTCCGGAAGGGAATTCCAAATCGATGGGGCTGCATGAGAAAAAGCTCTGTTGTTAGTTAGTTTATTTGCTTTTATGAAATCATTAGGAGTGTTTAGTTTATTTGAGTATCCTTTTCTGTGCGTAATTTTTTGAGATTCCATGCTGATTAGATTGCTTAGTGGGATTGGAGCCATGTTAATTAAAGCTTTATATGTAGTTATTGTGGTTTTATATATTATCCTACTTTGAATTGGCAACCAGTGTAGGGAAGCTAATATTGGTGTTATGTGCTGGAATGAGTGTGCTTTCATTATAATTCTAGCTGCTGTGTTTTGTGCTAATTGAATTCTTTTTATGTTTTGTTTCGTTATTCCTAAAAGAATTAGGTTGGCAAAATCAAAGTGTGGGGTTATTGTAGCCTGGATTATATTGATGAAGTCTATTTGGTGTACTAAAGGGCGTAATTGTTTAAGGACATGGGGTTGAGGACATTTTCAAGGTTGCAGGTGCACAGGGCTGCTAGAGCAACATGGACAGTGTGCATGGCTTACATGTGTGCGTGGCTCAGGATGGGGCGATAGGCTGCCAGTTAGGCGTGCTTCCCCGGGAACGGCCACATGCTAATTCTACAAACCCGTGTGTGTGTCTACGTGGGGTTGTGGAATCAGTACTGTGCATGCACGTCCTCTCTGGGGACATGCACGGGGCCCGGATGTGCCCCTTTCAGAATCGGGCTCCACATCACCCATGAAATCATTTTTATATGCAAATATTAGTAATTGTTATTTCAGAAATTCAAGCTCTCTTGACTAGCAATGTATTGAACATAATACTTACTCAGGGGAGTGAGTTTATATGAAAAATATGCTAGAGAACAATTTCCAAAGGGAATCTATTTATATTCATATTCTATATTTGCCAAGTTATTGCATCCTATTATCATCACAATATCGTGAGAATGTTACATCAAACATGCAGAGAAATGTTGCACATCAAAGCCGGCATGGCAGTGCTGATAACACTGCATTTATCATCACTTATAAAAGGTGACCTTGTCATCATCCACTCATGGCTTTTGTTATGAATGATGAGGTCAGTTGTGACTCATGAAGATAAAAGCAATATCCCCAGCAATGTTTGCTATATGTACCAAGTATTACAATTCAGTTTATCATTACTGTTAATGTTTCCAAATACCAACATTTCTTATTAGCACTGTTGGGTCATGAGTCTTCTATTCGACTTTTTAATTAAACATTAATTGATCTGATCTTTAACAAAAATATTAGGGCATATTTACTACAGTGTGCTATGAAGTTAACATGCATTTCAGTGCTCAATAAATGCTTTCACAGGACCGTGGTAATGTTACCTTGCAGGCAGGATAATTACCGCAAGCTGAAATGCGTGTCAACTGCACATTGCGCAGTTGGGATGGGGGTCTAGGCAGGGTTGGGTGGAGAAGGAGTGTTGACTGTACATTATGGTTAGTGCAGCTGTCAGTAGCCCCTGTTAACTAATACACAAATTCCATATAATCGAAGATGATCAAGACCAACACAAACATAGGCACTAATAATCCCTCCACACCATCTAAAACATCTCAAGCAACTCCACTATGCAACTTCGCCGCAGTATCCACTAAAGAGGTTGAAAACATTGTTGCCTCTGTTAACCCCAGCACTGCACCTAATGACCCCTGTCCAGCCAGCTGGATCAAAGAGCTTCGCCATGACATAAGCAACATCCTGGCTAACATACTGAACCAGTCCTTTATCACTGGATCATTCCTGCAGAGACTCAAAAGCACCTCTATCAAGCCCCTACTAAAAAACAACAAGCTAGACCCTTCGAAAGTAGAATCCTTCAGACCAATATCGAGCATCCCCCAGCTTGCCAAGATCATCGAAAAAGCCGCTCAACAACAAATCCAGCAACATATCGACACCGAAGCACCGTTGGATCCTGTCCAACACGGATTCAGGGAAGCACACGGAGTAGACACTGTCCTCACAACCCTGTTCAACGATCTGATCACAGGAATCAACAACATACAACAAGGCTTTGTCCTCATTTTCCTGGACATATCTGCCGCCTTCGACTCGGTGAGTCATGACATACTTATACAACGCCTAAAAGAAAAGGGGATCCAAAGCACAGCGCTAAAATGGTGTGAATCCTACTTATCTAATAGGTGGCAACAAGTCAAGGTTGGCCAAACATCTTCCAAACCATTTCTGCAAACACAGGGAGTTCCCCAAGGATCGTCCTTATCATCCCTGATGTTCAACATTTATATGCAGCCGATATGTGACTTGGTTCGATCCTTCAACGTAAAATGCCTGGCATACGCTGATGACATCCTCCTTTACATGCCGTTCTTGATAGACCAACCAGTGCTCTCCCCAATCATTAATTGCTTCGAAGCAGTAGCCGATTGGCTATTATCACAAAACTTACGGATCAATCACAGTAAAACAGATGTCCTATTTGTCACAAAGAACCTCAAATTCATACCTCCTTCATCACTACGTGTCAACAATGTAGAGTTGAAGTCCAAATCCACAATCCGTTACCTCGGCATCACCCTGGACCAGCACCTGAACATGACAACGCATATCAAAAACATCACAAAGGCCATATACCATAAAATCAGAACTCTACGCCATCTCCGACACCTACTGGACTTCACAGACAATCGGACAACCTTCCAGGCCCTAGTCCTTCCACATGTCGATTTCGCAAACATCATCCTGCATGGCCTCCCACAATCAACTTTAAACCCCCTCCGCTTAGCCTTGAATGCAGCCGCAAGAGTCCTCTCCGGATCGTCAAGATCCAACCACATAACACCCATCATGAAGGAATTGCATTGGCTACCTCTACATGCCAGGCTCCAATACAAATCATTGGTCCTCACTTTCAAAGCCCTAAATAACTACCCCCTACACCAATCAGCAAGCTAATTCATGGCACCCCAGAAAACAGAAACAGAAGATCTACTGCACTGAACACATTAGCAGTCCCCAAGTTAATGACTAAGTGCACAAAAGCTACCTCCAACAGAGCCTTCTCATTATTTGCCCCCTCAAACTGGAATGCACTCCCCCACGAAATCCGTGGAATAAAAAGCCTCATCCTATTTAGAAAAGCCATAAAGCTCCACCTGTTCACAAAATGCTACTCAGAAACCTCCAGCGATAGAAGCACAACCAACAACCTGCAAACTTCCCCCACACACCAGTCGCCCCCACACGTCAACACCACAGATAATAGGTAGTCCCCCCTCAAACCCTACCAACCTTCACAAAACTAATGCAACACCCAGTTACATTAGAGCATTGTACATAGTTCGAGTTAATATGTATTTAGTTTCCCCGTTTTCTCCCCCATGTTCAATTCCCTGTTATTTGTAAACTCAATGTTATTTGTATACATTGCAGTATTCTTGTTCGATGTACACCGCGCTGATTTTAATAGCGCGGTATAGAAGAAAATGTTAAATAAATAAATAAATAAATAAAATATAAAAAGGGAAAGGCAATGGCAGTGGGAGTGTACTACTACCCACTTGACTAAAATGAACAGATGCATGATGAAATGCTAAAAGAAATTAGGGAAGCTAACAAACGTTACAACACAATGGGTTATTTCAATTACCCTGGTATCATCCAGGTCAATGTCACATCAGGACATGCTAGGGAGATAAAGTTTCTAGATTAAATACAAGCAATTCAAAACAAGCAATGCATCCAGCACCACTCACCTTGATATGATTACTATAACAAATGAACTCTGCTCTATCAACCTTTTATATCGAGCTCCAACACCCTCACCAGACGAATTACCAACAATAAAATCTTGCTTGCAATTCCAGTATCCCAAGCTGGATAATGGGAGATTTTAACCTGCCTTCTCTAACAACTGCACATGCAACAGCCTTCATTGATGCTATGAAAGATCTGGGATACAATCAGATTATTGAATCACCTACCCACATCAAGGGAAGCACACTTGACCTGATCTTCGCCCCACAGATAGCAACAAATATAGCTCACCACTTCGCCACATCAATAACTTCAGTACCCTGGTCTGATCATGATCTTATCACATTTCAAATACCCACCATCCATCAGACTAACAGCACTATCAAGGCACAAGCCACACCGAGCTCTCTATCTACACGTTTTAAGCCTTTTGTTAAGGATAAATCCCTTGAGGAAATCTTACCTCGCCTTATTATCACACTATCTGACCCAGATAAACTAGTTTCCAACTGGGACCACGCCCTTAAATCAGCTGCCTCCCTTCCAACCACAAGAATAAACATCAAGAAGCGAGAACATGCTCCATGGTACACCAATGACCTTAGAGCGTCGCTCCTTCACTTACGTAAACTAGAGAGACACTGGCGCCACGCCCGGTCCCCTGAATCTCTACGTACATACACCTCTTATCTACAATCTCATCGAGCAATGACGATGGAAAAAAGAAAACAATACCATGCAGATATTCTAAAGCGATCGCTTAACAAACCCCATGATCTGTTCAGCATAGTTAAGTCCCTAACAGGTGACCCAGCTCCCGCCCAAACAACTATGCCTCACCCACAAGATTATGCAAACTACCTACAATCAAAGATAATCCAAGCCAACAAGTTATCAACCTGCACAATCTCCTCTACTACATGTAAAACCCCTCTACTCAAATTTTGCGAAGTATCCAATAAAGAAATACAAGATATTATCACATCCATTAATCTTACCACTGCCCCTAGTGACCCATGTCCAGCTAGTTGGATCAAAGAATTACGCCAAGAAGTTAGTCCCGCTATAAGCAGAATCACAAACCAATCCCTCTCCATAGGATCTTTCCCACAAAGCCTGAAATTTACTTCAATCCGCCCATTATTAAAAAACAACAAACTTGATTCCTCCAAAGTTGAATCCTTTCGCCCAATATCAAGCATCCCCCTACTCGCCAAAATCATTGAAAAGGTAGTTCAACGACAAATCCAACAACATATTAACGATGTAGCTTCACTGGATCCATCTCAACATGGCTTCAGAGAAGCTCATGGTGTCGACACCATCCTCACAACTCTCTTCAATGATCTAGTTACAGGACTTGATAACATCCGCCAGGGATTTGTCCTCATTTTCATGGATATTGCTGCAGCCTTTGATTCAGTCAACCATGAAACTCTGATACTCCGTCTTGTGGTGAAAGGAATACAAGGCTCAGCTATAGCATGGTGGAAGTCCTACCTATCCAACAGATGGCAATAAGTCAGAACAGGTCCCATGACTTCTGACCCATTCCCTCTCAATCAAGGTGTACCTCAGGGTTTATCCCTATCTGCATTAATGTTCAACATATATATGCAACCAATTTGTACCCTAATCCGCTCCTTCAACATCCAGTGCCTAGTCTACGCAGACGACGTCCTAATCTACTTACCATTCCTGATTGATCAACCTGACTTTTCACCTATATCAAGCTGCTTCGAAGCTGTATCACAATGGCTTACAACACAAAATTTAAGGATCAACCATAGTAAAACAGATGTCTTATTCCTCACCAAGAACCAGATGTTCTCCCCACCCCCCACATTAAAAGTAAACAATATTGAGTTGATAGCAAAATCAACTATCCGCTATCTCGGCATCACACTTGACCAACGACTCGACATGTTTACACATGTGAAGAACATCACGAAAGCAATTTACCATAAGGTCCGGATACTACGTCACCTGCGCCCCCTATTGGACTTTAATGACTACCGAACTATCTTCCAAGCCTTGGTGCTCCCACATCTAGACTTTGCAAATATTATCCTTCATGGCCTCCCTCAGTCAACACTAGGACCTCTTCACCTTGCAATGAATGCTGCAGCAAGGGTACTCCAAAAATAACCAAAAAACCTTCACCCTGAGCTTAAATTAAACAGCAAAATCACAAAACTCAGTGAAAGAAACCAAAAGTACACTTCAAATATTTTTGTCGGAATGCCCAGCCAAGTAGAAAGGGAAATCACCTTCCACCACTGTGGCCCGTCCTTTTTAATCACTTTAGTAACATTTAAAAACAGCACTCAAAAAATGGCTGATACTTAGCTTTGACAACAGAGGCTATAAACAGCAGGTCAGGTACACGACGTGCCACGTTTCGGGGGTATGTCCATAAACCCCCTGCTTCAGGTCAAACCGCTGTTAGCAAAAACGTTAGCCTTGAACACATAGCTAAACCAAATTGTTTTTATAACCCAGGCTCCTGATTTGATAGAGCGCGTTTGTCAGGTGTAGTGTGTAGGAAAGAACCTATCAGAACAGAGAAGAGAGACCACCAATCAGGTAACTACTCCCCATCTGAAAGGTCAAAAAATAGTATGCCAGTCCAACTGTTGATTTAATCCTTCTGGTTGTACAGAGTGTAGCCTAAAGATCCATTTTTGCTCCAGAGTTTGCAAGGTCTGAATCCTATCACCTCCCCTAGGATTAGGGGGTACATGATCCAGGATCCGCCATCGGAGATCTTCAAACACATGCGAGCAATCCAAGCAATGCTTAACCAACGGTGCAGTAAGCTGCTGTGTGCGCAAGCGGGAAGCATGTTCTCCCAATCTCAGCTTGCAGAGTTGTGAAGTCCTCCCAACATATGGCAACTGGCAAGGACAAAGAATTAAATAGACTACATAATCAGTAGTACAATCCGTATGCCAGCGGGTATAATAACTTTTATTAGTACGACTGACATGTGGACTGACAGCCGTACTAATAAAAGTTATTATACCCGCTGGCATACGGATTGTACTACTGATTATGTAGTCTATGTAGTTTTAAGCAGCTTTCTGAATTCTTTGATGTTGTTTGTTGCTCTGAGGTGGTCGGGGAGAGACCACCTCAGAGCAACATGGGGTCCACAAAGAAACAGCGCTAGCCACTCAAACGAGCAGAAGCAAAAACAGGAAGCGGCAGATTCAACACCCAACTAACAGAAAAACTTCTTCTCAAAATCCGATGGATACATCGTACCACGTGATCCACTACAGGATTCTGAAACAATGTTCATAGAACAGAAGCAGTCTCACGTTTCTCAAAGAGAAACGTGAGACTGCTTCTGTTCTATGAACATTGTTTCAGAATCCTGTAGTGGATCACGTGGTACGATGTATCCATCGGATTTTGAGAAGAAGTTTTTCTGTTAGTTGCGACCTCCATTGTCTTTTTTGAGCCTGGTGCAGTTTATGCACATCACACCCACAGTGTGTCCTGATAGCCCCTGAGGAAGTTGTATACGAAACACGGCCTGTGTTGGGCTTAGGCCACTTATTTGGTTATAATAAATTTATTGGGTGTTGAATCTGCCGCTTCCTGTTTTTGCTTCTGCTCGTTTGAGTGGCTAGCGCTGTTTCTTTGTGGACCCCATGTTGCTCTGAGGTGGTCTCTCCCCGACCACCTCAGAGCAACAAACAACATCAAAGAATTCAGAAAGCTGCTTAAAACTGAACTATTCACAGACTACTTCAAGGACCTCACAGAATGACTCCTAATCAAACATTAAGATAACAAAGCCATCCCTTTAAATATGTATCTGTAAATATGTATCTTAAGCGCACACTGTATATAGCTCACATCAAAATCATCCACACGCACTCACGCAGCACACTGTGACAATTCTCCCACTGCATGCTAATGACAACTCACCCTTCATTGATTGTTTGCTGTGCCACCGCTTTGATTTCATGATAAAGCGGTATACCAAGTCCGTTTAAATAAATAAAATAAATAAATAAATAAATGTATGCACAGTTACAACTGCTTTTTGGTTCACACAGTTATTCAGAGTTAAAAAAGCATTCATACTTTTGAAATTTCAAAATTATATGCAAAAGTGTAACTTGTGTCTCAACCTCACCTCTTCAAACAACAGGAAGTGTTAAATACATAAATATTTTATGTGCAGAACTTTACCTGCATCTAGGGTGGACAGTTTTATGAAGCTGTCACGCCCTTAGCCCCTTACATTAGTATGGAGGGGCGTGGGTTTGTTTTTGTCACTGTGGTGCTTCAACTTTCTGGCCTTTTTCTAACTGGATGCCTTTAACTGCATTCTGGGAAAAGTAGTTCAGTTAGATATCATTTGGGCTCAGATGAAAGAAAACACCTTCATTTGTAGTTGGGATTGAGTGAGTGCAATTTATTCATTAGCACAAAAAAAAACATGCTAGGTTCACAGATCCACCTTTTAAGATATTTTCACCAGGAATTCTTGTAACTCTTTACGGGATAACTTGAACTGAAACAAACAGCTTTCCTCAGCTTAATTAACTGCACCTGCTTTCAGCAGAGCTTTGCCGTGCAGATCAAAACAAACAGAAATAAATTTTTAAACCAGGTTTCTTTTCCCCTTTCCAGTCCAGAACAAATACCTGGCTATCTTGTATGCTTAAACTCAGCGCTTCATACAGATAATCCAATTCACACAAGCAGATAAAAACTCTTTTCCAGGTTTTCTCAGTAGTTAGACAAACAAAAGCATTTCTTACTTCCTTCAATTGAAACGGCATCAAAACTGAGCTCTGCACTGCTCACAGCTGTTTCTCAAAAGACAATCAGGAAGATTCAGATTTTCACTGCGTCACACTTTTCCTGAGCTTAGAGCATTAACAAGCAAACACAGCTCTCAGAGCTTTGGGCACTGGAGGCTTCTCTTTACGGTTGACATCCCCTTGCAACCCTCCTTAATTGGCAGACTGGCATGCAGAGCAGTCCATGTATGAGACCTCTTCATTACAAGGTAAATCTGGCTCCCCCAATTCCATTGGTTCACTCTCTGGCTCAGATTCAGATAGCTTACTTGACTGCCTTCTGCTATGATTAAGGCTGTCTCTGGAAAATACGTATTGCTCCTTATTAGCTAAGCTTCTCGGACTCAAACCTTGATCAAAGCCTGTAGTAGCTTCACTCCTTACATGCTCTGGCCACCATCTAGCACGTCCTGTTCTCCAATTAGTGCCTCTGGCTCTTACTGCTCCATTCCTTGAGGAAGTAAAACTTCTGCTCTCTCTTTCCCTCTGGTCAGCAGTTGCAGCACTCTCTGGTCTCAGGAATCCTTCCAGTTTCTCTCCCCATGTCCTGCTTGTCCCTCTTCATCCTCTTACTCCTGCTCCTCCTCCGCCTCTCAGGTGAGAAAGATCAAACTCCCTCGTGGCAGCTATGTGATTAGGGGATGCAGTGATGTAAGGGTTCCTTACCCTGGGCCTGCATTCTCTATCCTTTCCACCACTAGTGGCACTCTGTTCCTCATTGTAGCCAGGAATTACTGGCTTTCTAGGAGCAAATGGAGTTTTAAGTCCTGGACCTTTCAAAATGGGCCCTTTTATTAAGGTAAATTCCTTCCTTCTACCCCTCTCTTCTAGGTCCTGATAAGCTTCCTTATCACAGAAGCCCATTTCTGTGGATAAAGCAGTACTTTCTTTACCAGTGCAAATGGCTTTGAAAATGATCTTTCCCATATATTCCTTTGGCTATGTATGTAAAATTGTCATGCCAATAAAATGATTTGAATCCTGTAAGTGTTATGGATGAGATATCCTCCCATTCTGTTCTTTTTCAACAATTTTTATTACCTGGAATAAGTGTAACAAAATTAGAACATACAGTCAGGTTTTACATAAAAGAATTCACAACACCCACTTCTGTCTTAATACCACACGTTTTTCCTTCTTCCAAAGGCCAACTCCCCTAAGTCACAAGAAAAGTACTATACCAGATCCCAAGCAACGGACAAGAGATAAAAAGAGAAAGTAAAGCCTTTCCCTTTCTCTACTCTACTTATTTGCTTATACAAATCTAACATTACAATATGAGCCTGAGTTTCGGAGATTGTCCCTGATTTTAGAGCTATGTGATTTGAAAATGTCAGTTCTCGAAATTACATCCATTATTTCTATATTTTGCATGGTATGAAGGAAATGCATCACTGATTCTATTGTTGCTGTCATGGAATAGATGGAGGAGGCAGGGTGAAAACTCTTCCCTCTTCCATGCCTTGTCGCTCAAACCTGGAACCAAGATATCCTTTCCTCCTCCCACTCTCCCATCTCCCGCCCCCCACATTTCGGATAAGTATCCCAGATTTGCCTGAAAATAATCTGGTAACCTTATACGAATCTGTAATAAAGTTTATAAACAAAAGGAATAAAAATAAGACAAGGAATGAGAAATGAAAGCTATAATCTGATTTCCATGTGAGGGGTACACAGATGAGAGAAGCGTGGAGAGGTTAAAATAATTTTGGTAATAGATACATAGATGAAGGAGAACATGCCATCTCTCTCTCTCTCTCTCTCCCCCCCCTCTCTGTACCCCCTATGAGGAAAAGTAAGTTCTTTAAAACTGCCTGCTGTCCATGGTATAATAGTTATCTCTTGAGGAAGGAAAGGACTGTCGTCATTTGGAGAGGCAGTGGCATAGATCAGGGGAAGCTAATTTAAGAAAGGTATAGGGAACTCAGATGAGAATTTATAAATCTATGGTAAAGAATGAAAATAAATCTTTTTATATCATGGAAATTACAGAAAGTCAGAATAGCACTAAAGAACTGTTTGAATAAGCAAAGCCTCTGTTAAAGGGGAAAACGAATGGTGAGAATCAGTTTAATAGTTATATTAAGGCTAAGGATTTTGTAATCTACTTACAAGTAAAAATGTTCTGCCAAGCTAGGGATTATTTTGAATTAGAGCATTTTAAACAGATAGTAATGGCAGTTATTATGCCTAAAAAAGATTACTGTAATTCAGTTCTGTTGGGTTTGTCTTTACATTGAATTTCACATTTACAAATCTTTTAGAACCATGCTACTAGAATGTTCTTCAGAGTTTCTAGATGGGATAGTGCTTCTCAGGTTTTGAAACAACTTCAGTGGTTGCCATTAGTAGCAAGGCTTCAGTATTAAATCTGGATGCTTGCTTTCAAAATTCTGAATGGTTTGGAAACAGCATTTGTGGCTGATTTAGTGCATTATTATGTCCCTGCAGGTTGCTTAAGGTTGACTGAGGCTTTAGATTAATGTTACCATCCTGTCACCAATTTAGAAGGAGTATAGTGAAGAGAACTTTAATGGGTGCCACTGCTTTTTGGAATAATTTACCTTTTCGATTCATGAGATTGTAGACCTGCTATTAGTAATCTGTGAACTATCATTAAAATCATCTGTAATACCTGAAGACTGGAAGATCGCCAATGTAACGCCAGTTTTTAAAAAGGGTTCCAGGGGTGATCCATGAAACTACAGACCGGTGAGCCTGACATCAGAACAGGGAAAAATGGTAGAAACCATCATAAAGAACAAATTTACTCAACACGTAGATAGTCATGGCTTAACAGGAGACAGCCAACATGACTTTAGACAAGGAAGATCTTGTCTTACTAATCTGTTATGTTTTTTTGAAGGTGCGAATAAACAGATAGACAAAGGTGAGTCAATTGATATAGTGTATCTGGACTTTCAGAAAGCCTTTGACAAGGTCCCTCATCAGAGACTTTTGGCAAAACTAAAAAGTCATGGGATAGGAGGCAGTGTACTATTGTGGATCAGGAACTGGTCAAAAGATAGACAACAGAGATTAGGGCTAAATGGCCAATTTTCCCAATGGGAAAAGGTGAATAGTGGAGTACCACAGGGATCTGTGCTGGGTCCACTGCTTTTTGACATATTCAGAAATGACCTGGAAAAGGGAATAACGAATGAGGCTATCGAATTTGTAGATGACACAAAACTATTTAAAGTTGTTAAAAACCAAGAGGATTGTGGAAAATTGCAAGAGGATCTTGATAAATTGGAAGACTGGGCATCAAAATGGAAGATGAAATTTAATGTGGACAAGTGCAAAGTTATGCACCTAGGAAAGAACAACCCAAACTATGGTTACATGATGCAAGGTTCCACATTGGGAATAACCAGCTAGGAAAAAGATTTAGGTGTCATCGTGAATAACATGTTAATACCCTCCGCCCAGTGTGCAGAGGCGGCCAAGAGAGCAAATAGAATGCTAGGTATCATAAGGAAAGGAATGGAAAATAAAATAAAGGATATTATAATGCCTTTGTATCGTTCCATGGTGCGACCGCACCTTGAATATTGTGTGCAGTTCTGGTTGCCGTATCTTAAAAATGATATAGCATTATTAGAAAAGGTACGGAGAAGAGCCACCAAAATGGTAAAGGAGATGGAAGGATACTCCTATGAAGAGGGGCTAAAAAGGTTAAGTCTCTTCAACCTGAAAAAGAGACGGCTGAGTGGAGAAATGATAGAGGTCTAAAATTAATGAATGGATTGGAATGGGTAAACGTAGATCGATTGTTTACTTCATCAGAATATAAAAAGACTAGGGGACATGCAATGAAGCTACAGAGTAACCTATTTAAGACTAATAAGAGAAAATATTTTTTCACTCAACGTGTAATTATACTCTGGAATTTGCTGTTCGACTTCATCTGTTGGCCTGACTCATTGGTGGTGAGGGATCAGCTGGAGGAGTGAGAAAGAGAATTAGCTCAGGGCATGTGTGCAAGATTATCAAGGAGGAGTGGAGAATGAACTAGGGTATGTAAAAAAATACCTTTGGAAGTTTTGTGTACTCCACATTTCCAGTCTTCTTAGATTGACTTGCAAGAGTTAACCTTAAATTTTTTAGTGTGAGTTTTACTGCATAAGTCCCTCAATTGTTCTTGATAGATTTTAACTTGATACCCAAACTATGGGGTATGTTTACTAAACCGTCTTAATGTTACCGGTGCTAGTTGCAGCGTTAAGGTGAAGAATGCCATAAAAGGTAGTGGGAGTTCCGGCGGCAAAGTAGCAAGAATCTGTATCACGCGATAGTGTGCGCCGTGACATGTTAACACACGTTAACCCTAAGTTCATGCCAGCGCAGTGTTAGAAACTATAAAGGTGTAGCCCACTGGTTACTGCAATGACTGTGGAGGCAGAAGTCATAGGTTTGATCCCACAGTGGTATGTAAGAAGACTGTCTGAGGCATTTCCTTTTATTTTAAATCAGTGCTGCCAGCAAAAACACCCTCACAGTGCCGTAACCTAAGGTGCTGCATAAGGCACCCTATTAGGCACTCCATAGGGCACTATATAATGTGCCCTATAGGGTGCTTTATAGGGTGCCCGATAGGGCGCCTTATGAGGCACCTTAAGGTTACGGCACTGTGAGGGTGTTTTTGCTGGCAGCAATGATTTAAATTAAAAGGAAAAGCCTCAGACAGCCTTATTATATAACACCACTGTGGGATCAAACCCATGACCTCTGCCACCGCAGTCATTGAAGTAACCAGTGGGCTACATCTCTATAACTACTAGCACAGCACTGGCTGGCTACAGAAAGACTGCAGGTCACCACACAAACTGTCTGCTGTGGTTACCAGGATAGGGTAAACCCACCCGTACCCATGATGCACTGCACATGCAGATCAGCCGCCTACATCTGATCACCAGATGGGGTATGCGCCTCTATAGCACCCTGGCCTGGTAGGGGGAACTGACCGTGTGTGTTACTGGCACAGAGTAGCTACAGACCGTGACATTGTGCGGTTCCTGTGATCACCCTGAGGGTGAGGTGGAGCGCCCAGCACCAGGTCCGCAGCACCTGGCTTGGCTGAGATAGACTGTGCTGCAGGTCACCATCAGTGCCAGTGTGTGATAGGTAGTCCTTGCAGACACACCTAGAATACACCTGTGTCCATCTGTATCTCCCAGTCGTATCTAGACTTTGTGGACTATGATGCACCCAGAATAGTGTATATCCTGTGTAATTGCCATGGTCACATGTTATAAGAGAAGGGTGGTGTTTGGACCCAAAAGCAGATTATGTAGCACCACCCACCCTGCCCTCTGTAGCTCAAGGTGGTGGACAGGATCTCCCACCAACAAATCCACATTCTCCATCTCTACAATGGTGGTAGTAGAGAAGACCATCAACCCCAGTCCTGCTGGGAAATAGGCACCCCTACAGGGCAGTAAATGCAGATCTGTATGCATCACATAAGGCATAGGCAGTAGGCTTGGAAAAGCTCAGCTGCTCCCCACCACTATCTGATATTCACCAGCAGTCAGCCTCCATCTGCTGCACCCTGCAAAGTGTTCCAGCCATACACATGCTAACTGCAGACAGTCTGCTAGCTAGTACATGTTCCTGGAGAAAGTGCATGCACCCAAAAATGGAATGTGAGCATACACCAAGCAGGTATGTCAGTGATTGAGGCCCAGAAAAGAAAACTCATAAATATCACTTGAGAAAAATACTCTATAGCACTATGGGGGAACCTAGCCATGCCATGGTCACTGCACAGTCAGGGTGAAAGTGACCCCCCCCCCCCCAGCATGACATGCTGTGGCCACCCTGTCCATGCAGGTGGTGGTTGGCCATTACAGTGTCCCAGCCATTGCCCTATGCCCTGTGCAGATGCATCCTGCCCAGGCCACCCTGTCCAGGCCATACCCACAGTACCATGCTTCTCATTATGCACATTGGCAGGATAACACTGGAAATAGTGCAAGCATTGGGGGCTCAGTAAGGTGTAGGCAGCCACAAAACAATGGATAGACATACACACACTCCCACACCTATTTCAGCATTGTGCAAATATAGAGGTGGTTGGCAGCCCTGGCCACCACACCAGCCCTGGGCACAGTGCAGGCATTGCTATGGTACTCAATACCGTTAGGGTCACTCCCCAGGGTGGTAAACACTGTCCGAAACAAGAACTGAAACACACTCCATAGATATCAGAAAGGTTGCTATGATGAATCTCTGTCAACAAATTGTGTTTAACTTAGGATTTGTTATCTGACATTAATCATAACAACCTTTTGATATATGTGGAACGTGTTTCCAAGTTTAAGACAGCCTTGCTAAGGTAGGCAGGTGCTAGTATTGGTAGATGCTGCTCCACGCAAGGCCCAACAGCCTGACTATCCATGAGCCGTTGGATAGTGGAGCCTGTGGGTGTGGGTGTTTGTGCCCCTGTTGGCAATTGTTCTAGGGCAGAGGTTCCCAACTCCAATCCTGGTGAGCCAAACACGGTTCAGGTTTTCAATCTGTCCCTAATGAATATGCATGAGATACATTTGCATACAATGGGGGCGGTGCATACAAATGCATCTCAAGCATATTTCTTAGGGACAGCATGAAACCTGAATGGTGTTTGGCCCTCCAGGACAGCAGTTGGGAAACTCTGCTCTAGGGACTGCACATGTCTATGGTGTATGTGCTCTGTAGGGTAAAATATAGGCGTTTATGGCGTGTTTATTTTATCTGCAATAAAGGTTCCGTCTTTGTTACCATGGTTTAGTACTGGGTAAAATATAGGGACATGATTTGCAGGAGCTGCAGCTGGGACTTGAACCTGTGACCTTTTGCCTCTGAATATACTGGTTGTGTGTACTGCACAAAACTGTTATCACAGAGGCAGATCATTCCCTGGGGATACCATGACTGTTCGTCGGACAGACCTTGTCTGTTGAAGTGCACGGCACCCACCTAAACAGGGCTTGGCCTTGGTCTGCTGTGGGCAGATGCCTCTGCCCCCTCCACCACCAGAACCCCTCCGCCACCATACTGAAATGCCCTTGTGTCAATGGTGTTGGTGATGCACAGTCCCAGGCCATCCAGTGTGCCAGTAGGCGGCTGCCTATGGTGCATGATATGAGGTAGGGGTGCCTGCCTCGACATCCATGCTTCCCCCCAGCACCGCCTGCCAATGTTATGTGCCCTTTGGGGTACTTGTTGGGTACTGTCCCCTGGGAAACTGTGGGACGCACACTCGTGGACATGTTTTCCCTTGGTCAGTTGCTGTCTTGCTGGTTTTCCATTTCTACATTCATATGTGTCACCTAGGCATCTGCCTAGTCCACCCTGTGCCCCAGCTGGCCCACTCCATGTGCCGCCTTCAGCCCCCTGTATTCCATTTACACCATCACCATAGTGCCCTTTCTTACGTGGCCACTCTGCTGTTGCTGCACATGTGAAAGCCACATAAGCAAGCTGCCCAATGTACACCACAGCAAACCCTCATCAACACTATCAATGTTGGAACATTCACTTTTTAGGGGGAAATCAGAATTGACCCTTCCAAAAGTGACATCTTCCTTTTTATTCTTTATGGGTAGTGTTGATTACCGTTTATCAATGTTTTTTCTATTGGCCAGCTCGGTGTTTTGTATTCCTATTTTGGTTCTGGTCATTATATCTCTGGTTTTTGCATGTTTTGTTATTGCACATGTATCAATACTATCACTTATCCGGGTCTCCCTGCCTTTGCTGTACATTGCTGACAGAACTGGTTTCTTTCTCCTGCAAATGTGCCTCTAACACAAGGTTTTCAGTGGCGTAAATTTTCAGACCCTGATTTCACAGCGTTAGTGTGCCTGGGGCCTCTCCCTGCCCACTCTCCGCCCATTGACCCCTTATCTCTGCCCTCTAAGGAGCCTTACTCCACCCTCTGCGCACCTTAATGCCGCCAGAGACATTATCGCGTGATACGTGATGTTATCGTACAGTAATGTGCCATTATTGCACGATAACGTCACAGCTGCGCTGTTTAGTAAACATACCCCTATGTGCTTCTTTTCTTTTGGGAATCGCAGAATGATCAGCACAAAATCATTTTTTCATTGTGATTAAAAAAACCTATTGTTTCTTCTCTTACTATGCCAAAAAAGCAGTGTTTTCCATTTTCCACTGACTGCAATATTACCACCTTTATTATAGAATATCACAGAGCTCTAAGGGGTATGTTTACTAAACCGTCTTAGGGGTATGTTTACTAAAGCGTCTTAACGTCGCAGCGGTAGTATTATCACGTGATAAGTGACATTATCGCGCGATAATGTAATGTTATCACGCGATAATGTAATGTTATCGCGTGAGAATCTAACGTTATTGTGCGATAATGTCACAGCGCGCGATAATGCAGCAGTGGCGTTAAGGCACACTAATGCTGTGAAATCCGGCTCTGAAGGGTGAAGTAAGGCTTCCCAGAGGGCGGAGAGAAGGGGGTCAATGGGCAGAGAGTGTGAGGGGAGAGGCTCCAGGCACACTAACGCTGTGAAATCTGGGTCTGAACACTAACGCCAGTGAAATCCTCACGTTAAGGCACATTTGCAGGAAAGAGAAACCATTTCAGTCAGCATTGTACAGCAAAGCCAGGAAAACCCAAAAACGTGATAGTAGTGATACATGTGCACGGAACAAAAAGACAAATAAACATAGAAAATGACCTGAACCACATTTAAAATCCCAATAACCAAGCTGGCCAAAAGTGATAGTAATGATAAACATAAAGCAACACCACTGACAAAGCTCAGAAAAAAAGATATCATGTTTGGAAGGGTCTATTCTCTGTCCCCCTAAAAGTGAATGATCCCATATTGAAATAGTGCTGATCAGGGTTTATTCACGTCTATATTGGGCAGGTTTGTTATGGCATGCACATGTGCAGTAACAGCAGAGTGGGCACGTAGGAAAGGGCAACTGTACTGATGCTATAAATGGGATATAGAGGGCTGCAGGTGGCACATGCTGTGGTCCAGCTGGGGCACAATGCGTGTTAGGCAGATGCCTAGGTGGTACACAGGGATGCCGAAACTGTAAAGCAGCAAGACAGCAACTGACGAGGGTCCAACATGGCCACGAGTGTGTGTCCCACAGTGTTACAGGGAGATTATCCAGCAGGTACCCCCAAGGGCACATAACATTGGCAGGCAGTGTGTGTATGGAGGGGGGGGGGAAGTACGCATGTCCATGTAGACACCCCTACCCGAGAACCCACACCATAGGCAGCTGCCTATTGGCACACTGGATGGCCTGGGACTGCGCACCACCAGTACCACCGGTATAATGAACATAAGAACATAAGATATGCCATACTGGGTCAGACCAAGGTCCATCAAGCCCAGTATTCTGTTTCCAACAGTGGCCAATCTAGGTCATATGTACCTAGCAGTTTCCCCAAGAGGCACAAGTTCCACAATGCTTGTACTGGGTCAAGCATTGATATCTTCGGTCACTTCTTAATAATGGTTTATGGACCTTTCCTCCAGGAACTTGTCCAAACCTTTCTTAAACTCAGCTACACTAACAGCCTTTACTACATTCTCCGGTAACAAATTCCAGAGTTTGATTACACGTTGAGTGAAAAAATATTTTCTTTTATTAGTCTTAAATAGTTTACCCTGTAGCTTCATTGCATGTCCCCTAGTCTTTCTATATTCTTTTTTTTTTTTTAAACTTTTATTTTCATTTTGCAACAAACAAAAGAAACAACACACCAAAGGAGACAAAACAAGTATACAATAAGGAAAAGTAAACCCAATTACCCCCCACCCCCATGCTTCTTCTCTAGCCGATTAGGTCAGCATGTGAGCACTTCCAATTAACAGTGATTATACATCAAAACGGTCAAAAGAGTATCTACGATACAGAATGATCATGGGACCAAAATATATACAAATTTAGACAGTCAGATGAGAGTATTTAGCAGAATGTACATAGTCATTGAGCATCTTACATTTAGACCAATAATAAGAAGTCTGAACGGGGGAAGCAAACATACAAGGTATTTGTTCATATGTACTGTAGAGACAAACATGATTCCACCATGCATTGGGGCTCAGATGGGAGCTATTTTCCAGTATTTCTTAATTAGGGAAATAGCAATGCCAAGCATAAAGTCCAAAAGGAAGTAAGCCGTTTTTGGAAGAGAGGAGATCCCCGCAACTGGGCGAAGTCTCACCATCCTCCAAGAAAGGGCTCCTGAAAGTGCAAAATAGACTGGATACGACCCCAGACCCGACGCCAGTAATACTGTAGTGCGGGACATTCATACATAACATGAGGTAGTGAGCCAATGGCCGCATGGGATGTCCAACAACTATTGCCCTGAGTAGTGTTCCATTTGGCTAATCTGTCAGGAGTGTAAAAACACTGGTGGGCTAGAAAGAAGAGTGTCTGAGTAAGTGAGGCGGATCGGGAAACCCGTGTCACTCTACTCCAGACAAGGCTCCATTGCTCCAAGGTCAAGTCACATGCAATTCTCTCTCCCATGCTTCTGCGCAATAGGGGTATCGCTAGTTATAGCATTACATAAGGTTTTGTAAAATTGGATGCTACACCCGGGGAACTACCGATAGATCGGATAGTCTCCGATCAACCTTGTATAGGGGATGCCGATGGCGGAAGTACCCTAGCACTCCGAAGGCAATGCCGAAGTTGCTTCGACTGAAAGCAGTGCCCCGCTGGGAGACCAAATTCAGTTTGCAATTCACTAAAAGTTTTCCAGCGACCATCATGGAACAACTGGCTAGGAATCCAAATGCCCCTAGTGTACCAGGGGCTCCACGCTATCGACTTATGTTGTATTCGAAATCAAGTATTGTACCAAAGCGGGAGCCTGTCGAATGGACAGAGTCAGGAGTCTAAAGAGTGCATTAGAGTATTAAAGGCACCTAAAGTGTCTAAAAGCATTGGGGGATAGTGGGAGTCTGATGGGAGAGTCATACCAGGGAGAAAAGTAAGAGGAATCGGTTTGCAAAGATCCACTTCTATGTCTAGTCACACAGGTCTACTCGGTACTGGATCTTCCAGCCAACGAGCGCCTTGTTTGAGAAGAAAAGAGTGATGGAACACTTGATTAAAATCACTACCAAGTATTGATGGAGCATTGGCAGAGGCCAATGCCAACTGCGCAATACTTGCATAGTAAGCAGGGTCGTCTACATTCGGGGCATAAATGCAAATACACATGAATTCACTATCTCCAACCTTAAGGTGTGCACGGGCCCATCTACCCTCCTTGTCAGCGCTAGTATCTATTACAGTAGCTTGCAAAGACTTCTTAACCAGAATGGCTACCCCGCACCATTTGGAAACGGCGGGAAAATAGGCAGCCACCATGTTAGACTTAGCATTGAGTTGCAGTGTTGCAGCAGAGTTTAGATGCGTTTCCTGAAGAAACACAAAATCAGCATGCTCATGGCTAAGATAGCTAAGGAGTTTCTTCCTTTTGATTGAACTATTAATGCCTTTTACGTTGAGTGATAAAATTTTACATAAGGCCATTCAGAAAATTAAAAGTTCTGAGCATGATAGCGCACATAATTTCACAATGTCCCTCATATTGACTGTATCTGGCTGTACATATGACATAAAAGAAAATAGGCTAAGATAATACAATGGAGCGCCCCACATTAAAAAAGAAAACCGCAGTGCGGTAGAGAAGAAGCAAAACCCCAGAAATTACTGGCGACCATGTGTCTGCGGGGAGAAACCCCAGAGAAGGCCAAAATTGAAAAAAAAAAAAAAACACATGACCTGTAGGACTGTGCGTGCTCCGAATCCGACCGAGGCACACATCATGGAGGGATAGGAGACCAAAAAACAAAAGGTCATATAGAGAAAGAAAGAAAGTCCAGGTAGTCTCTGTGCTTGGCTATGACCGCCGCATCGGGCCCTTCAAAATGGCGGACAGAGCCGGCAGATGAGAGTCCAAGTTTTTGGATTAGCGCATCTGCTCTGCTTCTTTGGAGTCCAAAAATGTTGACAGTAGATCAGGATCTTCGAATGTCCTGGTTTGGTTGTGAAGAGTCACGCGGAGCTTCGCTGGATACAACAGGCCAAAGCGAGCCTGTAGCTGTTGAAGTCGAGGGCGAAAAGCAAGGAGTTTCTTCCGACGGTCAACGGTGGGCTTTGTAAAATCAGGGAAGAAGGAGACTTTGTGACCTTCAAATTCCAAATGATGATTCGTCCGGGCAGCATTTAAAATTTGTTCCACTTGTTGATATCGTAGCAAGCGAAAGATAATAGGCCGGGGGGTCGTTCGGTTGAGCGCCATGTGGGTAGGAACACGGTGCGCACGATCGATTTCCAGTTCTCTATGAAAAGTGATCTTCAGCAAGGAGGGAAGAGTTTTGAGCAGGAATTCTCTTATATCTCCGGCTTCCACCCCCTCCGGAATTCCAATGAGCCTCACATTGTTGCGACGGGCTCGATTATTGCTATCTTCTAACTCCTTTTGAAGATTCTGTATCTGGCGCTCAGCCTGGTCCAGTTTGCCCAAGCGCACCACGTGCGAGTCGAGGACCCCCGCCATATTGTCCTGCCGTAATGAGAGACTTTCAAGTCGCTCCTGGAGCACTCCAAAGTCTTCTCGCATGGCTCGAAGCGCTTCTCCATTGGACTGCACCAATTCCTTCACGCCGCGTATTTCCTCTAAAATCTCCAGGTGCATTTCGGGGTTTTCACGAAATGGAGCCATCTTCTGTGGGGAGGACACCTCTGTTTTGGAGCGTTTTCCGTGAGAAGAAGAAGGAGACCCGAAGTCCAAGCGCGCTGGTTTATGGGCCGCCATCCCCCCCGATGTACCCCGGTCAGCTCGGAGCGAAATAGTAAGTTTGTATAGGTATTAAGTCAGGATTCTAAGTAGGCCTCTCGGGAGCTTCAACGCGAAGCGTCTTACCCGCTGGACATCAGGCTCCGCCCCCCCTACCCGCTGGACATCAGGCTCCGCCCCCCGTCTTTCTATATTCTGATAAGGTAAACAATCGATCTACGTTTACCCGTTCCACTCCGTTCATTAATTTATAGACTTCTATCATATCTCCCCTCAGCCGTCTCTTTTCCAGGTTAAAGAGCCCTAACCTTTTTAGCCTTTCTTCATAGGAGTATCCTTCCATCCCCTTTACCATTTTGGTGGCTCTTCTCTGTACCTTTTCTAAAATCGCTATATCCTTTTTAAGATACGGCAATCAGAATTGCACACAATATTCAAGGTGCGGTCTCATCATGGAACGATATAGAGGCATTATAATATCTTTTGTTTTATTTTCCATTCCTTTCCTTATCATACCTAGCATTCTATTTGCTCTCTTGGCCGCCGCTGCACACTGGGCCGAGGGTTTTAACATGGTATCCACAATGACGCCTAAATCTTTTTCCTGGGTGGTGGTTCCTAATGTGGAACCTTACATCGTGTAACCATAGTTTGGGTTGTTCTTCCCTAGGTGCATAACCTTGCACTTGTCCACATTAAATTTCATCTGTCATTTTGATGCCCAGTCTTCCAATTTATCAAGATCCTCTTGCAATTTTTCACAATCCTCTTGGGTTTTAACAACTTTAAATAGTTTTGTGTCATCTGCAAATTTGATAACCTCACTCGTTATTCCACTTTCCAGGTCATTTATGAATATGTCAAAAAGCAGCGGACCCAGCACAGATCCCTGGGGTACACCACTATTCACCTTTCTCCATTGGGAAAAGTGGCCATTTAGCCCTACCCTCTGCTTTCTATCTTTTAACCAGTTCCTGATCCACAATAGTACACTGCCTCCTATCCCATGACTCTTTAGTTTTGCCAAAAGTCTCTGATGAGGGACCTTGTCAAAGGCTTTCTGAAAGTCCAGATACACAATATCAACCGACTCACCTTTGTCCACCTGTTTATTCACTCCTTCAAAAAAACATAACAGATTAGTAAGACAAGATCTTCCTTGTCTAAAGCCATGTTGGCTGTCTCCCATTAGGTTGTGACTATCTACATGCTGAGTAGTTTTATTCTTTATGATGGTTTCTACCATTTTTCCCGGTACTGACGTCAGGCTCACCGGTCTGTAGTTTCACGGATCACCCCTGGAACCCTTTTTAAAAATTGGTGTTACATCGGCAATCCTCCAATCTTCAGGTATTAGAGATGATTTTAATGATAGTTCACAGATTACTGATAGCAGTTCTGCAATCTCATATTTCAGTTCTTTCAATACCCTTGGATGTATACCATCCGGCCCAGGTGATTTGCTACTCTTCAGTTTGGCAGCATGTTGGTGGAGGGGTGCTGGTGGCAGAGGGGGCAGTGGCATCTGCCCACAGCAGACCATTGCCTAGCCCCATTTAGGTGGGTGCCCTACCCTGCAACAGACAGGGTCTGTCTGATGAACAGTTGTGGTATCCCCAGGGAATGAAAATTCCCAGCTGTGGCTCCTGCCAACCCTTTCCCCATATTTTACCCAATACCAAACCGTGGTAATAAAGATGGAACCTTTATTGCAGATACCATAAACATGCCTGAAACACCTATATTTTACCCTACAGAGCACAGACACCATAAACATGTGCAATACCTAGAGCCGAGTTTTTCAACTGCAGTCCTGGAGGGCCAAGCACCATTCAAGTGTCATGTTTTCTCTAATACATATGCCTGTGCTGCATTTTACGCGCCGCCCCCATGGTATGCAAATGTATCTCATGCATATTCATTAGGGACAGCATGAAAACCCAAACAGTGTTTAGACCACCAGGACCGGAGTTGGGAACCTCTGCCCTGGAGCAGTGGCCAACAGGGGCATAAACACCCACACCCACAGGCTCTACTATCGAAAGCCCCATGGCGAGTCAGGCTGTTGGGCCCTGCGTGCAGCAGCATCTCCTAATACTAGCACTTGCATACCTTAGCAATGCCGCCCTAAACCTGGGGATACGTTACACATATATCAAAAGGTTGCTATGATTAATGGCAGATAACAATTCCTAAGTTAAGCATAATTTGCTGATAGAGCTGCATCATAGCAACCTTTCTGATATCTGTGGAGTGTGTTTCAGTTTTCGTTTCTGACAGTGTTTATCACCCCGGGGACTAACTCCAACAGTATTGCGTATCTTAGCCATGCCTGCACCTTGCCCAGGACTGGTGTGTTTGCCAGGGCTGCTAAAAGCCTCTATATTTGCACAATGCTGGCATAGATGTGGGAGTGTGTGTCTGTCTATCCAGTGTGTTGTGGTTGCCCACACCTTGCTCAGCACACACTGCTTGCACTGTCTCCTGTGTAAGCCTGCCAATGTGCATAATGAGGAGCAAGGCACTGTGGGTATGGGCCAGACAGGGCGGCCTAGCAGGATGCATCTGCACAGGGTGTAGGGCAATGGCTGGGACACTGTAGTGCCCGACCACCACCTGTAAGGACAGGGTGGCCACAGCATGTCATGCTGGAAGGTCAGTCTCACCCTGACTCACCCTGGTTCCCCCATAGTACCATAGAGCATTTTTCTCTAGTGATATTTATTGGTTCCCTTTTCTGGGCCCAATCACTGACATAGCTCTGTGGTGTGTGTGCCAGATCCCACACCAGGGTGCACAGTGTTTTTTGGATACATGCACTGTGTATGTGGCAGCAGACTGTCTGTAGCTAGCATGTGTATGACAGCAACACACTGCAGGATGCAGCAGGTTCCCACTGACTGCTCTTTGCTGTTGAATGTCAGAATGTAGTGGGGGGCAGCTTAGCTGACCAGTTGCACTGCCAGTGGTTGAGTTACATATTCAGATCTGCATCAGCTCTCTGTTCCTTAGTTGGCCGGGGGTTGTTGAACCCACAGTCCATCATCATTTAGCTCAACTGGCCCTACTGGAAACAAAGATAATGTGTATCTGTTGTGTCCAGATCATGTTCCCCACCTTGACCCACAGAGGGTGGGCTTCTCCTGTATATCATCCTTATGTAAGGCCAGACACACCCCTGCTCCGAAAACACGTGTCCATGGCAACCTCACTCAATATGCATTATGCTGCAAGCATTCTGGTCCATATGGGCTATGCATCAATGGCATATAGGAATGTACATAGAAAACTTCCAAGGCTGTCTGCAAAGAATACCCCATACACTGGCAGTGATGGTGAACTGCAGCAAAACCTACTGCAAACAGCCTGGGTAGCGTGGACCTGGTACTGTCCCCACGACTTTACTATCAGGGTGAGCACAGAACATGCACAATGGCATGATCAGTAGGCACACTGTAACAGTAACATGCATACTTGGTCCCCCTACCCAGTTGATGTGCTGCAGAATTGCAAACTCCTATCCGGTGAGAAAATGTAGACTGATGATCTGCATGTGCATTGCATCATGGGTACCCTTGGTGCTACCTCATCCTGGTGTGTCTGTTGACCTGCACTGGTTGAGTAGCTAGCCATAGTTTAATTACAACCAATATTGTTGCAGGGCAATGGTGAATATACTAACCTCAGTGGGAGAGGTCATGGGTTCAATACCCCAGTGGGCCTTTATAGTGATGTATCAGGATGTATAGGATATAGTGTATTATCATCACATCAGAGCATGTTACTACATGACAATATGTCGAAATGTGTTGCCAGTTGCATGCAGTGGTTATGTTGGAAGAGTGGCATGGGCTGCAGGTTGCTAGATCAGCTGGTGAGCTGCATACAAAGTGCATCCGTCAGTATAACTGTCAGAGGATACGGCTGTCTATGCATATAGCAGTCTGACATAGATCTGAAATCCGTGTACACATCTCAAAACACCTGCAGCCCAGTTGGCCAAACCAAGGTGCCCTCTAAAGTGTCCTAGCTGTCTTCGTGCACTAGCCTGGTAAGCAGAGTAGAAACTATATGTAGATGACCTGGTGTAACTGTGTAGCCAGCTATTGCTATGTGAAAGGGCATAGCACACTGGTTAATATAATGCATTCACACACAGTGGTGATGGGTTCAAGACCCCAGTGTGCCAACACCAAGATAAATGCATAATAAACAAATTGTGTTATGAAGCGTCAGACACAGCACTGCAATGTGTGCCTGCAGCATACATCTTCATAAATATCTGGATGACACCACCAGGTGCAGTGCTGCTGTGCACATTGAGACACATGTGTGTGAATGAGCAAGGCATTGATGAAAATGGCAACTCAGTCTAGAAAGTCTGCTTTTACCCGCCAGGAGTTGCACCACCTTGCACAGCTGATCTGCACTAGGCAGAGAAAACTATTCCCTGGCTCCTCCAAGTGGCAGGACCTCAGGCGCGTAAGGAGGGCCTGGGACCACATCCCCAGACATTATAATCATCTTGCTGACTACCCACGTGAGGTATGTGTATGGGGACAGGTCAGTATATCCATATACATATCCAATGTTGATTGTAGCTGTGTATGCTGCTGTGTGTAGGCATTCTAGCCCATTTATGTTTCTTAGTTAAACCCACGTGATATACCGCCTAGTTATCACATCAAAGTGGTTAGCCCTATCCCCAGGAAGCTAAGGACCTGATCACAGAGGTCCAGTTGTCAGCCTGCTGTTATGAGACCTGCTGCTGTTGATGTGTTAACATACACCCTAACACAAGGAGACCCTAGATCTGCCTTAAAGAGGTCTGGTAAACAGCATGCTGATATGGTAGGTTCACAGTTGCAGGGTCACACATCTGCCCTCCCCCTACGGGTCCTGAGACCTGTTCAAAATGGTCTGTCAATCACCCTGGTGATATGGTTGTGTGTGCATTTGCAGGTTAAAACATCTGCCCTACCCCCAGGAGTCCTGAGACCCCATCAAAGTGGTCTGTCAGTCACCATGCTGGTATGGTTTCTGTTACTGTTGCTGTTTTATAATCCACCCTACCCCCAGGAGTCCTGAGACCCCATCAAAGTGGTCTGTTAGTCACCCTGGTAGTATGGTTGTGTGTGCATTTGCAGGTTAAAACATCTTCCCTACCCCCAAGAGTCCTGAGACCCCATCAAAGTGGTCTGTCAGTCAACCTGCTGGTATGGTTTCTGTTGCTGTTGCTGTGTTATAATCCACACTACCCCCAGGAGGCCTGAGACCCCATCAAAGTGGTCTGCCAGTCACCCTGGTAGTATGGTTGTGTGTGCATTTGCAGGTTAAAACATCTGCCCTACCCCCAGGAGTCCTGAGACCTCATCAAAGTGGTCTGTCAGTCAACCTGCTGGTATGGTTTCTGTTGCTGTTGCTGTGTTATAATCCACCCTACCCCCAGGAGGCCTGAGACCCCATAAAAGTGGTCTGTCAGTCACCCTGCTGGTATAGTCTATGATGTTGTTGATGTGTTATAATCCACCATACCCCCAGGAGTCCTGAGACCTGCTCAAAGTGTTCTGTCAGTTACCCTGGTGTTATGGTGTATGTTGCTGATGAAGTGTGCTAAGACACCCTAACCCCAGGAGTCCTGAGACTTGATTGCAAAGGTGGGTATGGCATCTAAATATTGTGGTAGGTTATGCCGGGTTAGGTCACACATTTGCCCTATTCCCAGGAAGCCCAGACCTCATTACACACGTCTGTTATGGAACCTGATGGTATGGTAGGTGCAGCTGTGGATGTGCTGTAAACCACCCCACCCCCAGGAGACCTGAGGCTTGATTCCGAAGGTCTGTAACAAATCCATATATCATTGAAGTGTACGAAGTTTCAGGTCACACATCTGCCCACTCCCCAGGAGACCCGTACCTGATTGCAGAGGAACATTATAGATGCTGGTGTAGGGGAAAGATCTTCGCTGTTACCTGGGAGTTGCCGCGGGCGTTTCTGCCGCGGAGCAGTGTAGCAGGTGGGAGCTGGGTCCCTGCTGGATCAGCTGCAGGCATTGGAAGGACGCCCCTGGTGCTGAGGACGCCCCCGAGCCCTACAAAGACCAGCGGGAGCTGTTTTGTGCTAGGAAAGATGTTCGCTGTTACCTGGGAGTTGCCACGGGCATTTCTGCCATGGAGCAGTGTAGCAGGTGGGAGCCGGGTCCCTGCTGGATCAGCTGCAGGCATTGGAAGGACGTCCTTGATGCTGAGGACCCCCCCCCCCGAGCCCTACAAAGACCAGCGGGCGATACACGCGGCCGCGTGTTCGCGGCCTGCGTGGTCGTGTCATACGGGGTGTGTCACAAGGGGTTTGACACGCTCCTTATGTGCTCCTTCGCTGCTCCTGAGGGTTCATGATCACCGATAGTGTAAGTGTGATTGCCGATGGGGAAAAGAAAGGCAAAGGGGGCAGGTAAGCCTGCCGCCTATGCAGGAGTATGTGGTAAGATAACTGGCCCCATGGATAAGCATCTTACTCCCCTGCTATCTGCTAATCAATCTTCGGACGGGGCGTCTTTAAGGCCGGAGATCCGAACGCCACCTCCCTTTCCTCCGCTTCTGCATTCTTCTACGTTTTTGGATACATCTCTCCATGTTCAAGCTCCGATACTCTCTCCTGTGGACCCAGCTGTGGTGGAAGAAGGGAATACCCCCTTATCTCGGGAGGTGACTCTTTCTGATATTTGGTCAGCACTGCAAAGGATTGATAGTCGACTGTCTATGACTGTCTCTTCTTTATGCAAGTTTACCCATTCGGTAGTGGATAAAGTACCGGTACAAGTTATAGATTATCAATTGGCTTCTACTTCTAAGTCGCTTGCCCGCGTTGACTCATTGGTCCAAGTCGTGTAGTGACACTAATCTTTCTTTTATAAAGGATGTTTCCTTGCTTTCTTGTTGACTGGAGACACTTGAGAATCAACAGCGGGCAAGAAACTTACGTTTCTTGAATTTCCCTCAAACCCATTTGTTTTCCTTTGATGTTTTGTTGAAAAAGTATTTTTCTGAGATTTTGCGAATAAGGGAAACTATAGACACAGTTCAAATGTATTGTATTCCTGTTTCTGTTCCACCGACTTCAGAGGGGGTTTCCCCTCCCTCTGATGTTTCGGTGGCACAGGATCTAACCGCATTTTTGGAGGATTCACTCGATGTCATCCCCAAGCGTTGCACCTTGGTGGTGACTTTCGGTTCTGAGACTCTTAAACTGCGGGTCCTCCGGGCTTACTTTAAAAACAAAGATGCCTTATTTTGTGGTTCCAAATTGCAAGTGTTCCCAGATGTCGGTCGGACCACTCAGGTTCGACGTAGGCAGTTTTTGGAGTTAAAAACAAGGGTTGTAGCGTTAGGTGCGTCTTTCTTTCTTAAATTTCCTTGCCGTTGTTTAGTCACTCTGGAGGGACGGGATTATGTTTACACTGATGTGACTCAACTACATCAGTTGTTAGCAGATAAGGAGGTTAAAGGGCAGGATTAGGTGGATTTGTATTTTTTTTGGCTCCCTTGGAGTGGATCAATCACTCCTTTTTGCCTTTTGGTTTTTTCTCATTTCTTTTTGGTGTTTCAAAGATCTTTCCTCTTGATGTGTTTCTTTATGATGGGTATCATATGTTTTGTTTGCTTTTGATATTGTTCTGGAATATGTATATTGCCTTTCTCTGTTTGTAATTAAGCAAAAACTTAAAATAAAAATATAAAAAAAATATAGATGCTGGTGTAAGGGTACATGCACCTGTTGGGGTTGCACAGCTCTGCCATAATCCCAGACAGGAGCACAGATGTTAATAGGCCAGCTAGGTGTTGGGCCATGCTCCTATTGTAGTCAGCCACAACTGCCATAATCACAGGAGGCACTAGTCATGACCATAGAGGTATAGTAGAAAGCCAAGTGTCATGGTATTGGCACCTGGCAAGGTGCACAGGGCCACCCACCTCCCGCTCTATGTCATAACACATCACCCATGCATGGTAGGATATCATGGTGCCATGGCGGGTGTGTCGCATGATGTGTGTAGGTCAGGAAACACACATGTGTTTGCCAGACCACACAGGGAGTTAGGGAGGACCTCCCCTGGACACCAGCATACCCAAATCACACTTGGCATAGTGCTGCCATGTCATGCAAGGAGAGCATAGGAACAGGGTATGCTGTGTCCAGGGTGTTACGCACAGTACACATAGGTGTCACTGCACACATGGCCAGACCCACAGCCACACATACAGGTGGCAGTGGCAACAGTTAGTAGAGGACACACTGACCAGAGGAGCAGGAGCAGCACGATGCTACTCACAGAGACGTGTGATATGTGTTGGCCACCCACCAGAGATATATGGTCATTAATGCTCCTATCCATTGCTTTCCCACCCAGGTAGAGGACCTATGGAAAAAGGGTCAGGAGTTGCTTCTGCACTGCCCCGCGGTCCTTGCCCGCCTCCAGAGGGGGGCAATGTCACGACATGGAGGTGAGTGTTGCGGCTTCCGCAGCTCAGTAAAGAATGTCACAGTAGCCCACCAGCCTTTGCGCGGCCAAACTATGTACATGTGGTATGTGACTCACATGATAGTGTGCTAATGACTGTCATCCCCCACAGAGGATGCTCCTGCTGGCGAGGGCCCCTCAACATCAGGGCACACAGCAACACGCCCCACTGCCCAACACCAGACAGAGGAGGAGGAGGAGGCGGCAGAGGAAGAGGAGGAGGTGGAGGAGGAGGAGGAGGGGGCAGAGGAGGAGGAGGAGGTGGCAGAGGAGGAGGCATCAGAGGTGGCGGAGGTGGGAGAGGATGATGGGGACATGGAGTGGGTGGAAGGTAGGTTGGGAGGGGAGGTTGAGAGTGTGTCTGAAGTTTTGGGGGGTGAGGAGGAGGAGGGGAGCATGAAGGGTGGCGAGGGTGGGTGAAATGTGCCAGGGGGGAGGAAGGGGGAGCGCACGTGCAGCAGCACCAGAGCGGTGACTGTGTGCATTGCACATGCGCCACAGAGACACAGTAAATGCGGTGTGCATGGAGTGTGCTGTGCGTGAGACATGCGCATGTGCTGCGTCCTGCTATGCGCATGTGCTGTGCCTCAAGCGCATGCACAGAACATCTATAATGGAGTCCCGCGAATGCACCTTCTGCACCTCTGCGGCACATGCGCAATGCACGCAGATGCCGCACTAGCACTGCTGCACAGGTGCAACACGCGCAACATAAAGAAACCCTATAAATACACCTGCACACCTGGATCACATTGAGGGGTTTGGATAGGCGAAGGAGATAAGGCGTGTTTTATCAGAGAAGCAAGGAGAGAGTCAGAAGCAGGTGTATTGTGAAGAGTGTATTGGTCTGTGAGTGGAGGTGGAGAGTGTCAGAGGGAGGTTTGTTGTGGAGAGGTGTGTGGCTAAGCAGGGGAGAGAATGAGGGGGTGAGGCGAGGAAAAGGCGAGAGAGACACGAGCTGAGCTGAGGAGCAGACAGCAGGGAGAGGAGGGGTGGGGTCAGAAGCAGGTGTGAGGTGGAGCTGAGGGGCAAATGAGCAGGTATGTGTGACAGGGAGGGAGAGGGCACAGAGGGCAGGGAGATGGAGAGACAGGACATGGCAGGAGTGGAGGAGGGGGAGCACCTGTTCAGCAGGACCCAGAACCGGCAGGGAGTGTTGGGTCTGTGGTGGTGGCTGCATGCCCATCGGGTGTGTCCCAGCCCACACAGGGGCCACCCAGCGCCAAACAAAGGTGCATACCTGTGCCATATGAAGAAAGGAGGAGGGCTGTTAGGTTAAGCAAGCAGGAGAACCACATCCTGCTGGCCAGTGTTCTGGAGAGGTACGATGTGCTGTATTTATTTATTTATTATTTATTTATTTATAGTCTTTTCTATACCGCGCTATTCAGCATCAGCGCGGTTTACAACAAACAATGAAATCACACATTTCCAATAGTACTTTGTGTTTACAGATGAACAGGACATTTAACTTGGCTAACAGGGGAACTATATACAATTCACAACATATACAATTCACAACATGTGCCTGTGCACAAGCACCACAAGCATGTGCCTGAGCACAAGCACCACTGTGGGCACACGGATACAAGTGTGGGGGGAGATCCAGGAGGCCTTAGCCCAGGCAGGGGGGCCGTCCAGGGACCTTGATAGCCTTAGGAAAAGGTTTAATGATATAAAGCGGGGTGTCCGTGCCCACATGGTGGCAGAGAGGCAGCATGTCATGGGCACCGGAGGGGGTGGTCCCTTTGCACCAACTCTGACACCCCTGGAGCAAGAACTGGCACACCATCGGGGCCCCATCCACTTGCGAGGGCTGCCGGAAGTGCTGGACACCACCCATCCACAGGCAGGTAGGTCAGAGCTATGCTACACATGTAAACCACACGGCCCAGTATATGACTGCCATGGACGGGAAGGTGGAGGGGCCTATGTCCTGAGAACATGTGTGCCCTAACACAGGCAACTGGGGTTCACATATTGAGAAAAATATGGCTGTGTAGGTACAGGGTGGGTGTGACATGTACCTGGGGCTGCTTGCACAACAGCCACAGTCCTGGACGTTTTACAGCACTGAACAGGTATAGTTATGTTACCTGCGCTAACTCATCCTTGCTGTGTACCTTCTTCTACCCCCCAGGTGACATTCAGGCCATGGGGGCATATGAGGAGGGGGATGTGCAGGCACCAGGGGATGCCAAAAGGCCAGAGGCCACTGAGTCCAGGGACGCGGACAGCACTGGCGCCCCGACCCCAGGAAACGTGCTGCTCAAGGCAGAGGACTGGGTGGAGGATGACAATGCACAAGTTGGGACCAGTGACAGCAGCACAAGGGCTGTGGAGGACGCAGAGTCGGAGGAGAGTCCCCACACGATGCAGGCACCAGGAACAGCAGGCACCCATCACACCAGCATGGATATCATCTTTGCAGAGCTGCGGTCTCATACTGCCTCTGCAAAGCACGATGCAGAAGGTGGGTAATAGAATACACAACAAGCCCCCTGGGAGTTGACGGCACATCCACAATGAGATTCCATTTGCCCCCTAATATTAGGACACCACAGCACATAGTTCTGTATGTGTAGTGGGGGTGGGTGCCATGTGCACTCCCCCCCCCCCTTGTATCATGTGCCATCTGGTGCCATCATGCTAATGAGCTCATACATCTGCCTACTATTCACCCCAAAATACCCCATGGAGACATACATTGGTACATACCTACCCTAGATCACCTATACAGTTTACCCGTTGGACTCCTCTCCCTGGGTAGTGGTACGTAGCAAAGATAGTCAGGGTACTCAGTAGTGTGCGTCAGGTTTAGAGTGAACAGCACCCTCCAGATATCTATCTGTGTGCCATGAAGTCCCACATTATCCAACCTATCCCATATGACCAGTTCACAGATACAGCAGTGACACACTGAAGTGCAACACAGTACCATGTGTCATATCTGTGATCACCACGACTCCCAGCAGGATCATTTCCTGGCCTGTGGATGGATCATGGGACACACAGATGTAAACATGGTACTGCATTGCTAGACGTTGCATACATGAGTGGTCTGCCGACTGGTCTTTTGGGATACGCCATACATTTGCAAAGTCACGGTGGGGGGGTGCAACACATGTCTCATCAATCACCTTGTGTCTCACCCACAGCCACTCATCAGGTTCTGATGGGCATTCAGTAGAGGATGGACCGGATGCATGCCACAGCTGAGGTGATGGCAGCGGCGCTACTGCGGATTGCAGATGCTCAGGAGGCCATGGCTGGGTGATCACAGCAGCCAGCCACAACCCCAGAGGCAGCACCAGAAGAATCACAAGAATGGGGTTGCATGGGCCGTGGTCGCCGTGGACATGGGCACCCATGCAGGTCCTGATTGGGGGGATTGGGTCACTGTGTGACAATAAAGGAGACAAAACCAGTAATACCTATGTGCCCGTTTCCTGTGTTTGACACTGTACTCCCCTGAGTACCCTGTTCCCCATATTGTCAACATGGTCACATGTGCCTCCCCAGCTCCCTTAGGGGTGTGGTGTATGCACAACCACCAATCAATGCACAGACCTTATACCATGCCCTGTGTGCCAGGAACCATGCCATGTGTGCACCCTTCTACCTATGCGTGGGGGTATATCCTACCTCTCCAGTTAGGCAGTAATATGCATATGGTGGTACATGTATGTTTTACGAATCAGTCAGCCTCTCACACCCCATATCCTCTCCAGTGCCCCACCCACATGTGTGCCATTCCCTCTGACCCACACTAGGCTGTATAGCTGTAGATGTTTGTGTAAGACACAGGCAGACATAGGTAATTAGCTACAGTCAGTTGTTTACTCCCCCCCCCCCGGGCCTGTAGTGAGCCTCTACTCCCCCTCCAGATCAACATCCACCTGTCTTGACCTCACCAGCTATTCCCTTGGGTAGCTCCTGGGTACAGCGGTCCATCTCATCCTTCCTGCCACATACCTGCTGCTGGCCGTCCCCACTATTCCCCTACAAGCATGGTGCATCATATATGGTGCCCACATATCACAGGCAGCATGCATGTGACCATAGCTTTCGGTACACACTGCACTTTGGCACATCACAGGGGCACCATGGGACATAGACGCCTACGCACATGGGCAGCCCCCACAACTGCATGTGGAGACGGTCCATGTATGTTACCTATGTCCACCACACATACACATAGGGCTCTACACACATGTCCCATGCTCACATCAACAGTCTGTCTGTAAGGGAGACACATGACCATTGTGATGCAGTAACACAACTGTATTTTTAAAAAAATGTACAACATGTAGCGTATACAAAATCCCCCATATTGGGTCCCGGGAGACAGGACAGCACAGGGCACATGTGTGGGCGCCACTGGGACCCTCACACGCTCCTGGGACGCCCGTCAGGGGATGGCTGTCGAGATGCAGTGCCCCTACCCACCACACGCTGCATCTCGGCAGCCATCCACTGAATGGAATCTTCCAACCACCGGATGGTGCTGTCCTGGGCCTGCAGGCATTGCACCATGCCTTCCATTGCCACATACAGGTCCTGGACGCACCTGCCATCACATACACACAAGCCACCAGGTGACTGTGTGGTGGCATGTGTGTGGGACCTGTCTGTGGCAATGGGTGGCATAGCTACATCCAGACGGGCACCATTGCCAAATACATGCGGTGGTTGGCAGGGACCCACAGTGCCCTGTGCTGTCCTGTGTTTGCTCCCCCTTCCTCCCCCCTGGCACATTTCACCCACCCTCGCCACCCTCCATGCTCCCCTCCGCCTCCTCACCCCCCAAAACATCAGACACACTCTCAACCTCCCCTCCCACCCCTCCCACCCCACCCCCTCCATGTCCCCATCATCCTCTTCCCCCTCCGCCACCTCTGATGCCTCCTCCTCTGACCCCCTCCTCTTCCTCTGCCCCCTCCATCTCCTCTCCGCCTCCTCCTCCTCCTCCTCTGTCCGGTGTTGGGCAGTGGGGTGTGTTGCTGTGTGCCCTGATGTTGAGGGGCCCTCGCCAGCAGGAGCATCCTCTGTGGGGGATGACAGTCATTAGCACACTATCATGTGAGTCACATACCACATGTACATAGTTTGGCTGCGCAAAGGCTGATGGGCCACTGTGACATTCTTTATTGAGCTGCAGAGGCCGCAACACACAACTCGACATCCTGACATTGCCCCCCTCTGGAGGCAGGCAAGGACCTCCGGGCAGTGCACTCACAACTCCCGACCCTTTTTCCGTAGGCCCTCTACCTGGTGGGGGAAAGCAACGGGTGGGAGCATTAATGAACCATATATCTCTGGTGGGTGGCCAACACATATCACACATCTCTGTGAGCAGCATAGTGTTGCTCCTGCTCCTCTGGTCAGTGTGTCCTCTACTAACTTTTGCCAGTGCCACCTGCATGTGTGGGTGTGGGTCTGGCCATGTGTGCAGTGACACCTATGTGCACAGTGTGTAACACCCTTAACACAGCATACCCTGTTCCTACGCTCTCCTTGCATGACATGGCAGCACCATGCCACTTGTGGTTTGGGCATGCTAGTGTCCAGGGGAGGTCCTCCCTAACACCCTGTGTGGTCTTGCAAACACATGTGTGTTTGCCTGACCTACACACATCATCCGACACACCCGCCATGGCACCATGATAGCCTACCATGCATGGGTGATGTGTTATGACATAGAGCAGAAGGTGGGCGGCCCTGTGCACCTTGCCTGGCACTAATACCATGACACTTGGCTTTCTACTATACCTCTATGGTCATGACTAAGGCCTCCTGTGATTAGGGCAGTTATGGCTGACTACAACAGGAGCATGGCCCAACACACCTAGCTGGCCTATTAACATCTGTGCTCTTGTCTGGGGTTATGGCAGAGCTGTGCAACCCCAACAGGTGCATGTACCCTTACACCAGCATCTATAATGTTCCTCTGCAATCAGGTATGGGACTCCTGGGAAGTGGGCAGATGTGTGACCTGAAACTTTGTACACTTTAATGATATATGGATTTGTTGCAGACCTTCGTAGTCATGTCTCAGTGCTCCTGGGGGTGGGGTGGTTTACAGCATATCCACAGCTGCATTTACCATACCATCAGGATCCATAACAGACGTCTGTAATGAGGTCTGGGCCTCCGGGGAATAGGGAAAATGTGTGACCTAACCCGGCATAACCTACCACAATATCTAGATGCCATACCCATTTTGAAATCAGGTCTCAGGACTCCTGGGGGTAAGGTGTCTTAGAACACTTCATCAGCAACATACACCATATCACCAGGGTGACTGACAGAACACTTTGAGCAGGTAAGACTCCTGGAGATAGGGTGGATTATAACACATCAACAGCAGCATAGACCATACCAGCAGGGTGACTGACAGACCACTTTGATGGGGTCTCAGGACTCCTGGGGGTAGGGTGGATTATAACACAGCAACAGCAACAGAAACCATATCAGCAGTGTGACTGACAGACCACTTTGATGGGGTCTCAGGACTCCTGGGGGTAGGGCAGATGTTTTAACCTGCAAATGCACACACAACCATATCACCAGGGTGATTGACAGACCATTTTGAACAGGTCTCAGGACCCGTAGGGGGAGGGCAGATGTGTGATCCTGCAACTGCGGAACCTACCATAACAGCATGCTGTTTACCAGACCTCTTTAAGGCAGATCTAGGGGCTCCTTGTGTTAGGGTGTATGTTAACACATCAACAGCAGCAGCTCCCATAACAGCAGGCTGACATCTGGACCTCTGTGATCAGGTCCTTAGCCTCCTGGGATAGGGCTAACCACTTTGATGTGATAACTAGGCGGTATATCACGTGGGTTTAACTAAGAAACATAAATGGGCTAGAATGCCTACACACAGCAGCATACACAGCTACAATCAACACTGGGCAGTCAGCAAGATGATTATAGCGTCTGGTGACATGGTCCCAGGCCCTCCTTATGCGCCCGAGGTAATGCCGCTTGGAGGAGCTAGGGAATAGTTTTCTCTGCCTAGTGCAGATCAGCCCTGCAAGGTGGCGCAGCTCCCGGCGGGTAAAAGCAGGCTTTCTAGACCGAGTCGCCATTTTCAGCATGCCATGCACATCACATATGTGTTCCTCAATGCTCGCAGCAGCACCGCAGCGCCTCAACGCGTGCCGCAGCGCATCATTAAGGCATGCTAGCCGCGGCCGGTACACAGCAGATGGTGGCGTTGTCCATATATATATATAAAGATTTATGCTGTAGACACAAGCAGTGCTGTGTCTGACGTTTCATAATACAATTTGTTTATTATGCATTTATCTTGGTGTTAGCACACTGGGGGTCTCAAACCCATCACCACTGGGTGTGAGGGCATTGTATTAACCGGTGTGTTATGCCCTTTCACATAGCAATGGCTGGCTACACAGTTACACCTGGTCATCTACATATACTTTCTGCTCTGCTTACCAGGCTAGTGTACGGACACAGCTAGGGCACTTTAGAGGGCACCTTGGTTTGGCCAACTGAGCTGCAGGTGTTTTGAGATGTGCACATGGATTTCAGATCTATGTCAGACTGCTACATGCATAGACAGTCGTATCCTCTGACAGTTATACTGACGGACGCACTTTGTATGCAGCTCACCAGCTGATCTAGCAACCTGCAGCCCATGCTACTCTTCCAACATAACCACTGCATGCAACTGGCAACACTTTTGGACATATTGTCATGTGGTAACACGCTCTGATGTGATGATAATACACTATATCCTATACATCCTGATACATCACTATAAAGGCCCACTGGGGTATTGAACCCACTGAATTCAAAAAAGCATGGGACGAACACAGAGGATCTCTAAAGGTAAAAAGGGGACTGTTGTAGTTGTTGATATGGAAGGACAGACTAGATAGGCCATGTGGTCTTTTTCTGTCATCATATTTCTATGTTTCTATGTTTCTATGACCTCTCCCACTGAGGTCAGTATATTCACCATTATCCTGCAACAATATTGGTTGTAATTAAACTATGGCTTTCTACTCAACCAGTGGAGGTCAACAGACACACCATCTGGTGTGGCTACCAGAATAAGTTAGCACCAAGGGTACCCATGATGCAATGCACATGCAGATCAGCCATCTATATCTTCTCACCGGATAGGGGTTTGCAACTCTGCAGCACATCAACTGGGTAGGGGGACCAAGCATGCATGTTACTGTTACAGTGTGCCTACTGACCATGCCATTGTGCATGTTCTGTGCTCACCTTGAGAGTAAAATCATGGGGACAGCACCAGGTCTACGCTACCCGGGATGTTTGCAGTAGGTTTTGCTGCAGTTTGCCATCACTGCTAGTGTATGGGGTATTCTTTGCTGACAGCTTTGGAAGTTTTCTGTGTACATTCCTATATGCTGTTAATGCATAGCCCATGTGGACCAGGATGCTCACAACATAATGCATATTGAGTGAGGTTGCCAAGGACACCTGTTTTTGGAGCAGGTGTGTGTCTGGACTCACATGAGGATGATATACAGAGCATGCCCGCCCTCTGTGGGTCAAGGTGGGGAACATGAGCTGGACACAACAGACACACACTATCATTGTTTCCAGTAGGGCCAGTTGAGCTAAATGATGATGGTCTGTGGGTTCAGAAACCCCCAGCCAACTAAGAAACAGAGAGCTGATGCAGATCTGAACATGGAACTTAACCACTGGCAGTGCAACTGGTCAGCTAAGCTGCCCCCCACTACATTCTGTACACATTAAAGGAATCCCTCCACGTTATTATGGTTGTGTATTTCAATGGTGCATTAATCGTTTTACAACACCACTATAGAACTTGCTGTATATTTTTTACATTTATCATAAAGAAACTAAAGGGTATATGAGTCTCAGACTTCTTGTAGCAATGGCCGAACAGACCAAAATCCTTAGCCAAAATGCCAGATTGCATCAATGACTCACTTGTACAAATACCCTTCAGTAGTTGAATGAAAACTGTGATGTTGAATACGGTAATTTATAATGACTTTAAATAAATTATGTTATAATGCCATAGCTTATCTCAATGAAATATTGGCGACCCCAACGCAAACTCTCGGTCCGCTGCTGCGTTTCACAGAGACGTTTCTTCAGGGGGTATAGCTGTAGATCATCCAAGTTTTAGAAATGGCATCGAGTGCTTCAGTAGTAGGCATTGGTGAACTTACGGCTTCAAATCGTCTAGGAGAAATCACAACATATTGAAATTGCAAAAAATGTGAGTGGGCAAGGTGCAGATCTCCAAGACATCAAAAAGGTTAGATAGACTTTGTCACATGCCTCTTTGCTTCTCACCACCACCAAAATATTGTCTATTAGACAACTTTTTGGTGGTGGTGAGAATTGAGGAGGCATGTGACACATTCTATCTACCCTTTTGATGTCTAGGACATCTGCACCTTGCCCACTCACATTCTTAAATGACAGAGATGTAAGGCAGGGGACTCCGAATCCAGCCCTAGAGGGCCATAAACCAGTCAGGTTGGCAGGATATCTCTAATGCATATATAGCTCATGCATATTCATTAGGGCTATCCTGAACACCCGACTGGCCTAGGGGTTCAATGAGGACTGGTTAAGAACCACTGGGATAGATATACACACACTCCCACACCTATGCCAGCATTGTGCAAATATGGAGGTTTGCTCTAGGGCAGAGGTTCCCAACTCCGGTCCTGGTGGGCCAAACATTGTTCAGGTTTTCATGCTGTCCCTAATGAATATGCATGAGATACATTTGCATACAATGAGGGCGATGAATACAAATGCAGCACAGGCATATTTATTAGGGACAGCATGAAACCTGAATGGTGTTTGGCCCTCCAGGACTGCAGTTGGGAAACTCTGCTCTAGGGATTGCACATGTTTATGGTGTCTGTGCTCTGTAGGGTAAAATATAGGTGCTTCAGGCATGTTTATGTTATCTGCAATAAAGGTTCTGTCTTTATTACTACGGTTTGGTACTGGGTAAAATATGGAGAAAGGGTTGGCAGGAGCCACAGCTGGGACTTGAACTTGTGACCTTCTGCTCCTGAACACACTGACTGTGTGTACTGCAGCATGCTGTTGCCACGGGGACAGTTCATTCCCTGGGGATACCATGATTTTTCGTCAGACAGACCCTGTCTGTTGCAGTGCAGGGCACCCACCTACACGGGGCTATGCCATGGTCTGCTGTGGGCAGATGCCACTGCCCCCTCTGCCTCCAGCACCCATCCGCCAACATGCTGCCGTGCCATTATGCCGGTGGTACTGGTGGTGCGCAGTCCCAGGCCATCCAGTGTGCCGATAGGCAGCTGCCTATGGTGTGGGTTCTTGGGTAGGGGTGCCTACATGGACATGCGCGCTCCCCCCCCACACACACACACACCGCCTGCCAATGTTATATGCCCTTGGGGTACCTGCTGGATAATCTCCCCTGTGACACTGTGGGACACACACTCGTGGCCATGTTGGACCCTCGTCAGTTGCTGTCTTGCTGCTTTACAGTTTCGGCATCCCTATGTGCCACCTAGGCATCTGCCTAACATGCACTGTGCCCCAGCTGGACCACAGCATGTGCCACCTGCAGCCCTTTATATCCCATTTACAGCATCAGTACAGTTGCCCTTTCCTACGTGTCCACTCTGCTGTTACTGCACATGTGCACACCATAACAAACCTGCCCAATATAGACGTGAATAAACCCTGATCAGCACTATTTCAATGTGGGATCATTCACTTTGTAGGGGGACAGAGTATAGACTCTTCCAAACATGACATTTTATTTTTTGAGCTTTGTCAGCGGTATTACTTTATATTTATCATTAATATCACTTTTGGCCAGCTTGGTTATTGGGATTTTAAATGTGGTTCAGGTCATTTTCTATGTTTATTTGCCTTTTTGTTCCGTGCACATGTATCACTACTATCACGTTTTTGGGTTTCCCTGGCTTTGCTGTACATTGCTGACTGAAATGGTTGCTCTTTCCTGCTAATGTGCCTTAACGCGAGGGTTTCACTGGCGTTAGTATTCAGACCCAGATTTCATAGCGTTAGTGTGCCTGGAGCCCCTCCCCTCCCACTCTCCGCCCATTGACCTCTTCTCTCCGCCCTATGGGAAGCCTTACTCTACCATTCAGAGCCGGATTTCACAGCGTTAATGTGCTTTAATGCCTCCACTGCGTTATCGTGCGCTAATGTCACTTATCACGTGATAATACCACTGCTGCGACGTTGAGACGCTTTAGTAAACATACCCCTAAGTTTCTGGGGCTTTATTTTACTTTTTTTAGTCTGAGGGAGAGGAAGGGTTGTTTTTTCTTTATTTTATTATTTCAGCTTCTAGCAAAAGCAAAAATGGTATTGTCCAATTATAATAAAATCTATGGTACTATAGTATAATGCTATGATTTTAGACTTCTGATTCAGGTCTTGCACAGAAGCACATTTTACTGCAAAGTACTGCTTGCACTCAAATTAAATACTGCCCTATACTGGCAAAATAGAAATGAATCCAGAGAATGAAATCATCTATTTCTTAATGCCAGTATATGAGTAATAATGCATTAATCATGAGGCAGCTATTACTCTGTATGTGAAATTAATTTAGAAAAATAAGTGCTAATGCTTGCAGTGTACCACCTACAGAGAGACCATGATGTACCGTATAAGCACAAGAAAATCCACAATTGAAATGGTAAGACACAGGTTTTAAGTTAATTTATGAGACTAGTTTTAACATTTCAAAGCAATGTGCTGGAATGCTAAACATACCGATCATATTACTTACTTTCAATCTGTCTGTGGAAGGTAATGCTCTGATTTCTTTTTAAACCGTAAAATACAGTATGATTAACTTTACTAAAATAATATTGAATACAGGTATTTCATATATCATTTCCACTGTATTCACTGAAGAATATACAGCCATGATGTTATTTCATCTATTAGACTCTATGGGGTATGTTTACTAAACTGTCTTAATGTTACCGGCGCTAGTTGCAGCGATAATGTGAAGAATGCCATATAAGGAGTGTGCATTCCAGTCCTAAGGTAGCAAGAATCTGTATCACGAGATAGTGGGTGCAGTGGCACGTTAATGCACGTTAACCCTAAGTACATGCCAGTGCTGTGTTATAAGCTATAATGATATAGCCCACTGGTTACTGCAATGACTGTGGACGAAGAGGTCATGGGTTTGATCCTGCAGTGGTGTAATCTAAAGACTGTCTAAGGCATTTTTTTTTTAAATTTAAATCAGTGCTGCCAGCAAAAACACCCTCACAGTGCCGTAAACTAAGGTGCCTCATAAGGCGCCCAATAGGTCACATTATAAAGTGCCCTGTCTACCAAGACACCCTATAATGTGACCTATAGGGCACTGTATAGGGCGCCATACAGGGCGCCCTATAGAGCATCTATGAGGCACCTTAGGCTACAGCATTGTGAGGGTGTTTCTGCTGGCAGCACTGATTGAAATGAAAAGGAAAAGCCTCAGACAGCATTCCTAAATAGCACCACTGTGGGATCAAACCCATGACCTCTGCCACCATAGTCTTTGAAGAAGCCAGTAGGCTATATCTCTATAGCTACTACCACACTGCTGGCTGGCTACAGAAAGATTGCAGGTCACCACACAAACTGTCTGCTGTGGTTACCTGGATAGGGTAAACCCACCCGTACCCATGATGCACTGCACATGCAGATCAGAAGTCTACAGCTGATCACATAATGGGGTATGCACCCCCACAGCACCTAGGCCTGGTAGGGGGAACTGACCGTGTGTGTTACTGGCACAGAGTAGCTACAGACCGTGACATTGTGCGGGTCCTATGCTCACCCTGAGGGTGAGATGGGACACCCAGTACCAGGTCCGCAGCACCTGGCTTGGCTAAGATAGGTTATGCTTCAGGTTCCCATCAGTGCCAGTGTGTGACAGGTAGTCCTTGTAAACACACCTAGGATACACCTGTGTCCATCTGTATTTCAAAGTTATGTCTAGCTCTTGTGGACTATGATGCACCCAGAATAGTGCGTATCCTGTGTGGGTGCCATGATCACATGTTATAGGTGAAGGGGGGTGTTTGGACCCAAACGCAGATTATGTAATACCACCCAACCCGCCCTCTATGGCGCAGGGTGGAGGGGACAGGATCTCCCACCAACAGATCCACATTGTATATCTCTGCAATGGTGGCAGTAGAGAAGATCATCAACCCCAGTCCTGCTGGGGAAACAGGCACCCTACAGGGCAGTCAATGCAGATCTGTACGCAGCACATAAGGCAATGGCAGACAGGCAGAACACTGGAGAAGCTCAGCTGCCCCCCACCACTATCGGACATTCACCAGCAGAGGGCACAGTCAGTCTCCACCGACCACACTCTGCAATGTGTTACAGACAGTCTGTTAACTAGTACATAGTGCATGTTCCTAGAGAAACCGTGTGTACCCAAAATTGGGATCGCGATCGCACACACACACATATGCTCTCTATGGGGGAACCTATCCATGCCGTGGTCACTGCTCCGTCAGGGTGAGAGTGACCTCCCAGCATGACATGCTGTGGCCACCCTGTCCGTGCAGTTGGTGGTCAGGCACATTGCCCTATACCCTGTGCAGATGCATCCTGCCCAGGCCACCCTGTCCAGGCCATACCCACAGTACCTTGCTCCTCATTATGCACATTGGCAGGCTAACACTGGAAACAGTGTGTGTATTGTGGGCTCAGTAAGGTGTAGGCAGCCAAAACACACTGGATAGACCAGTGGTTCTTAACCAGTCCTCCTTGAACCCCTAGGCCAGTCGGGTGTTCAGGATAGCCCTAATGAATATGCATAAGCTATATATGCATTAGAGATATCCTGCCAACCTGACTGGTTTGTGGCCCTCTAGGGCTGGATTCGGAGACCCCTGCCTTACATCTCTGTCATTTAAGAATGTGAGTGGGCAAGGTGCAGATCTCCAAGACATCAAAAATGTTAGATAGACTTTGTCACATGCCTCTTTGCTTCTCACCACCACCAAAATATTGTCTATTAGACAACTTTTTGGTGGTGGTGAGAATTGAGGAGGCATGTGACACATTCTATCTACCCTTTTGATGTCTAGGACATCTGCACCTTGCCCACTCACAATCTTAAATGACAGAGGTGTAAGGCAGGGGTCTCCGAATCCAGCCCTAGAGGGCCACAAACCAGTCAGGTTGGCAGGATATCTCTAATGCATATATAGCTCATGCATATTCATTAGGGCTATCCTGAACACCCGACTGGCCTAGGGGTTCAAGGAGGACTGGTTAAGAACCACTGGGATAGACATACACACACTCCCACACCTATGCCAGCATTGTGCAAATATGGAGGTTTGCTCTAGGGCAGAGGTTCCCAACTCCGGTCCTGGTGGGCCAAATATTGTTCAGGTTTTCATGCTGTCCCTAATAAATATGCATGAGAAACATTTGCATACAATGAGGGCGATGAATACAAATGCAGCACAGGCATATTTATTAGGGACAGCATGAAACCTGAATGGTGTTTGGCCCTCCAGGACTGCAGTTGGGAAACTCTGCTCTAGGGATTGCACATGTTTATGCTGTCTGTGCTCTGTAGGGTAAAATATAGGTGTTCCAGGCATATTTAATTTATCTGCAATAAAGGTTCCGTCTTTATTACCACGGTTTAGTACTGGGTAAAATATGGGGACAAGGTTGGCAGGAGCCATGGCTTGGACTTGAACTTGTGACCTTCTGCTTCTGAACACCCTGGCTGTGTGTACTGCACCAAACTGTTGCCACAGGGACAGATCATTCCCTGGGGATACCATGACTGTTTCTCAGACAGACCTTGTCTGTTGCAGTGCATGGCACCCACCTAAACGGGGCTTGGCCGTGGTCTGCTGTGAGCAGATGCCACTGCCCCCTCCGCCACCAGCACCCCTCCACCACCATGCTGACATGCCATTATGCCGGTGGTGCTAGTGGTGTGCAGTCCCAGGCCAACCAGTGTGCAGGTAGGCAGCTGCCTATGGTGTGGGTTCTTGGGTAGGGGTGCCTACATGGACATGCGCGCTTCCCCCCGGCACCGCCTGCCAATGTTATGTGCCCTTGGGGGTACCTGCTGGGTAATATCCCCTGTGACACTGTGGGACACACACTCATGCCCATGTTGGTCCCTCATCAGTTGCTGTCTTGCTGCTTTACAGTTTCGGCATTCCTATGTGCCACCTAGGCATCTGCCTAGTCCGCACTGTGCCCCAGCTGGACCAAAGCATGTGCCGCCTGCAGCCCCCTGTATCCCATTTACAGCTTCAGTACAGTTGCCCTTTCCTACGTGCCCACTGCTGTTACTGCACATACGCATGCCATAACAAACCTGTCCAATATAGACGTGAATAAACCCTGATCAGCACTATTTCAATGTGGGATCATTCACTTTGTAGGGGGACAGAGCATAGACCCTTCCAAACATGATATCTTCCTTTTTACGCTTTGTCAGTAGTGTTGCTTTTTGGTTATCATTAATATCACTATTGGCCAGCTTGGTTATTGGGATTTCAAATGTGGTTCTGGTCATTTTATATGTTTATTTGCCTTTTTGGTTCCTGCATATGTATCACTACTATCACTTTTATGGGTTCCCTGCCTTTGCTGTACATTGCTGACTGAAATGGTTTCTCTCTCCTGCAAATGTGCCTCTAACGCGAGGGTTTCACTGGCGTTAGTGTTCAGACCCGGATTTCACAGCATTAGTGTGTCTGGAGACTCTCCCCATCCACTCTCCGCCCATTGACCCCTATCTCTGCCCTCTGGGAGGCCTTACTCCACCCTTCAGACCCGGATTTCACAGCGTTAGTGTGCCTTAATGCCGCTGCCGACGTTATCGCGTGATACGTGACGTCGCGCGATAACGTTACCTATCGTGTGATAACATCGCCGCTGCTACGTTAAGACGGTTTCGTAAACATACCCCTAATAGTTTGTATGATGACATGAGACTAACATTTCAGTGTATGGCATATGCGGCAAGTAATTACCTTAAATTATGTAAACAGTTGTCCAGCTTTAGAGGTTAATGCATTCAGGTTAGCCCAATGACTCATCGGCAGACCTGGATGTGATTGCTAGGTCAGGTCTTCTATTCCCCTAGGATGAATGAGGCTGGGGATACTACAAAGGCAATATACAGTATTTAACTTTCTGATATTTCATGACATATTGACATAGAAAATTTAACCAAAAGTAGGGCCCTTAACTGGAAGAATCCAACAAAAATCTTCATCTCTTCTATTGGGTGGCGTTTGAGACATCTGGATGCATTCTTACATTTAAACTACAGAAAAAAAACATTTATATGATGGAAATAAAATTGCAAAAGAAAATCCTGAACAGAATCAAGCACTACAGTAGAGTCACAATTACAGTAGCAGAATCTTCAATAGAAGATTCAAAAAAAGTAGGCAAACCGGAAAATCAGAGGTATTCAAGTCTTCATTACTCTTATTCACTTCCAGAATGGCCTTTAAATCTTTAGTTAAAGGAAGATAATAAGCTTTTGATATCAGAGGACATGCAAATTCCAGACTATTCAATATTTCCAATAAGTACTTATTAAACATTTCTTGTAGTGGAATAGTCATATTCTTCGGAAAATGTATTAGCCCGAAATTCCTCCATTTCACTATGTTCTCCAAAGCCTCGATCTTATTCTGAACAAGTACTATAAGTTACCTTTCACAAGAGAGCCCACTATTTAATGATCTTCTTCCACTTTCCGACCTTATAAAGGTCACCCTTTCATTCAATTTCTTAACTTCCTCCTGTTTCGCTTTCAAATCAACAGAGTGGGATTCAAATTGATTAGAAAGCACCATAATCTAAGAAGAAATAGTCACCAAAGCCTTCCAGATAACCTCCAAGTCTATAACTTTAGGTTTTTGAGACAAAACAAATGAAGAAGAAAGTTTATTCTGCCCAGCTAAAATAGTAACCTCCTGGGTTAAGGGCTCACTGGGCCCGATAGCCTCCTCCATAGCCTCTCCTTGAGGTACTTGTGCCATCTCAGAATTTGCCCAACAAATTACAGAAGATGATGCCACAGCTCCTTTCATCTCCTACCACAATGTTCAAGTGTAGGCAATCCCACCAGTCCACAAGTTTTCCACAGCTAAACCAGCACCTTCCAGCATGGCCGCTTGCACTGCTCCTTCTCCCAGGACATCTGGGGTTATCTCTCTAATGTGTCTGGACGGTATTTGAAAGGGCAGGGCAGCCCTCTATCTGTTCCAGTCTCCCTGACTCCTCCCTTGCTCTACCATGACCTATGTTCATCTGGTAAGTACTGTGGATTGACCGCTCTTTTCCTTGCTTGCATCCTCACTGCTGTTACTCTGTCCATCGATTCCATTATGTCAGTCATATTGGTACACTCGTGCTGGTGCCCCGCCCAGCCTATTACATCTATTCCCAGCTACCTCTCACATGTCCACGCCAATCTCATACCCAGTCGTCCCAATATCAATCTCTCTAGCTTTCCTACTCTAGCACCACCATCGATCCTTTTGCTTAGCTTTAGTCAGTTGTCGATCCCTCAGATCAATATCTCTTCTTGCTCATGATCTTATAACACAGCACTCACTAGATATGCTGTTCCTGTCTGAGACATGGCTTTACAAAGGTGAAGATGCCATTCTCAACCGCTGCCATCCTTCAGATCTTTCGGCCTACTCCACACCCCACTTGGGTTGCAGCAGGGGTGGAGTAGTCATTCTGTTTCACTCCTCTCTCCCCCTGCAAGAGATCCACTCCCCTGCTCTCCAGTACCCATAGGCACTTCTCCTTAGACTTAACAATTCTCCTTCTTTACATTTTCTCCTAGTCTACTCTCCTCCTTCCGTTCATTCCCACCTCCTTTCTTTCTCTGAACTTTCCCTTCTCTTTCCTCATTTGTTGATCCTTGGAGATTTTAACATTCACTTTGACCATCCTTCCAGACCTTGTGACACAGCATTTTTGACCTTCCTGCATGATCTTTCCCTATCCGAGCATGTCATCTGTCCCACACATGCTGGGGGCCCTACTCTTGATTTCATTCTTACTCCCACTGACCATCATCCTGTCCCCACCTCCCTCTCTGCTGTTCCTCTTCCCTGGTCAGACCATTTTTGCATTTTCTTCTCTCTGGAACTTCATCTTTCCTCCTCCTCTCCGTTGCTTCAGACTGCTCCCTCAGCTACCCCTCAGCTATCTCAACATATCACACCTTCCACTCTTCAGTGGTTTCCTTCCTCTGATACCATTCTTCCCCCAGACTTTGCAACACTCTCCTCCGATGCCCAGACTTCTCTGTGGAACTCTGCCCTGACCTCTGCTCTTGATCAATTGGCTCCCCTCCGCCCCGTGCCATTCCATCCCCGTCCACACCACCCCCCTTGGTTTCATCCCAGCCTTCGCATCCACCACTCTCACCTTCATCGTACCCACCGCCACTGGCAGAAACATGCTACTCCTGAGTCCCTGTCACACTTTTGTCACTGCCACTGTTTTGACTGGTAGAAATATGGTATACTAAAATCAGTTCAATAAATAAATACCGCTCACTCCTTTACCACACTAAAAAGTCCTACTACACAGACCTTATTTCCTCCTCGTCAAACTCATCTTGTCAACTCTATTCAGTTCTCTCTCGGCCCCTTCCACTGCATCCTCTGTTACCTCTAATTCTCTTTCTCCTGATCCAGCCCAGCTTGCGACTTTCTTTTCCAGCAAAATTCACTCACCACTCTCCATGTTTCCAACCTCCCTGCCCCCACTTAGTCCTCCGTCCACTCTAATCATCTCCTCTCCTTCCCTCTCCCACAATTGGTCCTCCTTCCGCCCTATCTCCTCAGCTGAATTGTTCAAAGCACTTTCATCCACTCGCAAAACTGCCTGTCATTCTGACCCTATTCCCTCCCATGAGTTATCTGAGCCTGCCCTGGCTCTCTTTCCCCTTATCCTCACAATCTTCAACACCAGTCTCTCCTCTGGTAATTTCCCTTCCCCATGGAAACACGCTTTCATTTGTCCCCTTCTTAAGAAATCTTCCCTTGATCCCTTCATCCTGGTTTACTGGTGTCCTGTCTCTAACTTTCCCTTCTTATCTAAGGTACTGGAAAAACTGGTGTTTGGTTAGCTCTCTTCACACCTCTCCTCTATTCTCACTCTTCATCCATGTCAGTCCAACTTCCGTCCTGGCCATTTCTCTAAAACTGTCTTTTCTAAATGAAATACACACCTCTCATGACTCTGATGATATTTCTCTAGCTGTCTCTCTGGACCTCTTTTCTGCTTTCGACCTGGTTGACCACTCCACTCTCCTTTCCCACTCCGTGACACTGGTATCCAAGGGATTGTCCTATGCTGGTTTCATTCTTTTCTCTCCTCTAGGTCTTTCTCAGTTCTGTCTGGTATCTTCTGTTCTGCCCCTGTTTCCCTTCCATGTGGCATCCCCCAAGGTTCTGTCTTGGCTCCCCTCCTCTTCAATGTCTTTCTTACTCCACTGCTACTGCTTATCTAACAGCATGGCATCTCAGCATATTCATATGCCGATGATATCATCCTTTTACATCATACTGATCCCTCAGCTCCTGATCTATCACCTTTCAGTTCCTGTCTGACTACCATCAGCTCCTGGTTATCATTAAGCTTTTTGCACCTTAAACCTTCCAAGTCTCTAGAAATCTGGTTCATGTTTGGTGGTCCCTCTCTTTCTTTGGTACCTCTGCTCTCTGATGTCCCTATTCCTCAGGTTTCCACTCTTTATTAACTTGGCGTTACCTTAGACTCCTCCATGTCCTTCTGCGCACACCTCTCCACTCTCATCCGCCATTCTTTTTTTGCCTTGCACCAAATCCAGTTTGTTCGTCCTTTCCTGCCTGTTCATCCCTTTCTGCCTATTCCTGCTCTTACTACTTTGGTTCTCTCTTTTGTTATGTCATGACTCGATTATTGCAACATCGCCCTGGCCGGACTTCCACAATATCAAATCAACCGTCTCCAGCTCCTTCAGAACACTGCCGCTCCCCTGATTACCCGCACCGATCACATCACACCCACACTCATTCATCTTCATTGCCCTCCCATTCAGTTCCGCATTCACTACAAGATACTCACTCTGGTTCACAAGGTCATCTATACCAGTTCCCCTCAGTACCTCGCCAATCTCATCCATCTTCATGGCTCTCACCATGTCCTCCGGTCCCCTCATATTAACAGGCTATACCTCCCCTCCGCTTCACAGGCTCATTTACAATCCATTCATAACTCAGCTTTCTTTTTCCTAGACCCCTCCTTCTGGAACTCCCGCCCTTCTGCCCTCCATCTTGAGCTCTCCTTCCAAAAATATAAAGCCATGCTGAAGACTCACTTGTTTTCCCTTGCTTTTGACCTCCCACCACCCACTGCATAATCTCTCTCCTCCTCCCCCAATAAGGTTCCTCTCTCTTTTCCTCTTGCTCCTCCTGTATGTTTGTATCTTTCCTGTCCTATCACAATTTGCTGTTCTTTTCCTTAGCAATTAATTGTCTATTGTAAACCGCTCTATTGTTCATGTAATGAGCAGTATATCAAGAATACTAATAAAGATAAAGCTAAAGCATTTGGACCAAGTGAGCTGGAAACATGAATTGAGACTTTTTGCATTCTGCTCTGAGAAAGGATCTATTTGAATGTGACTGATTGTTGGAAAGAACTAAAAGGTTTTGGTCTTAACCAGATTGCTTGCTGTTTTCTGAACTGTACCTGTGATGGGCACTGAGGAAACTCAGCAGTACCCTGTACTACAAAGACTATAAAGACTCTCCTTTCCAGGTGTGTGACCTGTGTTTCATTCTGCTGAATACTTGTTAGATGCCCCAGCTGAACTTTTGTACTATTCCTTTAAACCAGTAATTGCTCGGGGAAAAAAGGAGTTTCATGCTTTAATGGACTTCCAAGGAAAGTACAGACTGAGCCCATTGCTCCTTCAGTGTGTGTTCCAGTGGCTCCTCCTCCTCCGCTACCCCGCTCTCAGTTGGTGTACCCCAGGGATCTGTCTTGGGTCCCCTCCTTTTCTCTCTCTATACCAAGTCCCTTGGTGCCCTTATCTCTTCCCATGGCTTTCAATACCACCTCTATGCTGATGACTCCCAAATCTACCTCTCTACACACAAACTCTCTCCGGCAGTCCAGTCCTGCCTTTCTGACATTGCTGCCTGGATGTCTCACCGCTGCTTGAAATTGAACATGGCCAAGACTGAACTTCTTATCTTTCCCCCCAAAACCTCCTCTCCTCTTCCTCCTTTCTCAGTCTCTGTGGACAACTTTGTACTCCTTCCTGCTTCCTCGGCCCACAATCTGGGGGTCATCTTTGACTCCTCTCTCTCTTTATCCACACACATCCATCTCGTAGCTAAGACCTGCTGTTTCTTTCTCTTCAACATTAGCAAAATCCACCCCCTCCTTTCTGAACACACTACTGAAACCCTTATCCACTCCTTAATCACCTCCCGCCTTGACTACCGTAACCTGTTCAACACTCTGCTGCGCGGCTAATCTTCTGCCATCCTCGTAATGCCCATATTATTCCTCTTCTCAAGTCACTTCATTGGTTCCCTATCCACTTCCACATCCAGTTCAAACTTCTCCTGCTGACCTATAAATGCATTCACTCCGCGGCTCCTCAGTACCTTTCATCTCTTCTCTCTCCTTATAACCCTCCTTGGGAACTCCGCTCTTCTAGCAAACTGCTTTTATCTATGCCCTGCTCTCCCACTGCTAACTCCAGACTTCGCTCCTTTCACCTTGCTGCACCTTACACCTGGAACAAACTACCTGGGTCTGTATGCCAGGCACCCTCTTTGGTCCTCTTCAAGTCCCGGTTGAAAACTCACCTCTTTGCTACTGCCTTTGGATCTTGACTCACCTTATCTCCTTTTCTCTCCCTTGTTCTACCCTTGCCCACACCTTCCATGTTTCGTATGTCTTGACTTGACAAGATTGTAAGCTCTGATGAGCAGGGATTTTCTCTTACATGTCTGTGCTGTACAGCGCTGAGTATGACTGGTAGCGCTATATAAATGTCGAGTAATAGTAGTACTGCTGCTTCAGTTATCAATGGACTACATTTCCCAGGCAGCCTTGTGCTCCTGAGCTGGAGAAGTAAGTGTGTAGTATTATTTTGATTAACTCAAGCAATTGTTCAGTGACTCTAACAGAGCTGGTGAACTCAATTTAGCACAGTGCTATATAACGTAGTTTTGTTTAAAGCCTTCTCACAGCCATTCTGATCAGTTTAAAGGGACAGGTCTGTAAGGGAAGCCTGAGTCAGTGGCTGTAGCATTTTATAAAGTTCCCCTGGCCAGCAACAAATGGATGCATCTAAAAATTGACTGGCACTCATTCAGAATCTCATTTTCATCCATAAAATCTTGCAATTGAACTATATCAACTTTGCAAGAAAAGGAACATTCAAAACTATGTGAAAATGATTTGGTCAAGTCTGCTCCAGATTTGTTTGCTTTTTTGTCCTGAAGGCTTGACCACAGCTCTATAATGGTTGCAAAAAGACTCCTGAAGCAGGGAATGATTTACTGTCCTATGAAGGGATACAGTACTACTGATTTATCACTATCAGCCCAACTCCTTGAAAGTAGAAAAAATTGGGAGTCCTTTGTCCTTCCCTTCCCTTATCCACAACCCTAACTTACTCCCATGCCAAATTAGTTTGTATCCCACATATCTTATCATAAAATTATTTTGCCATAACTTCACTCCCCAAATCGTATTTCAATGTCCTACCTCTGGCTGGCTGTACCCTAAGGGGCATGTTTATGAAAACATGGGTGCCTACCGTGTGTTGGAGATATGCCTGGCATGTCCTCATGTAGCCAGCATGGGTTTCACACCACCCCCATGCTCATTCTATTTGATGTGATCAGCATGAGTGCACTTAATGCCATCTACTGAGGTGGTGGTAAGTGCATCTACATGACGTGCAACATCATTGGTGAGCGTGTGCCAAAAACTCTAACTCTTGCACTACCTGCAATATGTACACTTCACCCCTGAACTGCCCAATCTCTGCCCTAACATGCGCTACTTGGGTAGCACAGGAATTTGAACATGGCCACATTTTTGGCACATGGTGAATTTTACCATGTTGCACTTAGCGCACGCTGAATCCCACGCTTCCTTTTAGCGTGATTTAGTAAACATGCCCCTAAGAGTCTCTTGAGAACAATTAACCATGTTTACAATTGACTTTTTAACAAACACCCCTTTCACTCCTACAATTACTTCCCTATAATAGAATGCTTGTCTACAATAGTCCTGCCTGGCTACTTCAGTCACAGCCCTTCCACAGATTTGTTCCTTTTTCCTCACCGATCGTTTTGACCATCTCAACTCCTCCTGTAAAGCATGGCAAGGCCTTACCCTTCCTAACACAAACTCATAGCAGGCATCATGGTTTGAACCAACTGCTTTAATTCGCTATTCCACAACTTGAAACTCCCTCACCTTCCTCACCACAAAGCAAGCATCAGCCTTTACCAAACCCTCCTGAAATTTCTGCAAATCTATTTTATTAACACCTTTAATAACCCATGCTTCCTTCGCTTTAGCTCTTCCACACTTTATGGTTTTGATTGGGAACCTCAATTAAAAAATGATCAGTCTAGGGCACCACCAAAGGCTGAACACTCCTCATTAAAAAATCATTGAAATCGGCACCCACCTTCTGAGGAATAAAAACCAAATTCAGAATATTCCCCCCCCCCCCCCCCCAGACATGTATAGATTCACTAACAACTGACAATCTGTCCAAATCCCAAATCCATCGCATCCTCCATAAAATCTCCTGCTGATCCTATTACAACAGTTAAAATTCCTAAATTAAAATCCTCCAATACTACGAGACTTGTATAGCATATCACCAGTTTCGTTACTGGGGCATTTGGGGGCCCATAAACCAATAAAATCACCAACTCTCGATTAACCATGGACTGCATTAATAAAATTTCAAAGGCAGGTTAGTAGTTAACAGAACTATTCACATCCTGGTTTACTACTTGAAGGCTTTTAAGTAGAAGTAGGCCAACATTCAGCAGGACAGGCAGTGTATAATTCAAAACATCTAATTTAGACTTTCAAATTAGACATACATTCAGCAGCGCTGTCTGCTTATACAGTGTCAGCGAATATACAGGTATAAGTTGGAACACTCAAAGTAGAACTTTCACTTATTTGGAGTGGAGGAGTGGCCTAGTGGTTGGGGCAAGGTACTTCAGGCCAGAAGGTTGGGGGTTCAAATCCCACTAGAGGACAACAACCTTAGGCTGGAAGGACTGAGGTTTCTAGTCCCACAGGTACTCCTTGTGGTCTTGGGCAAGCCACTTAACCCTCCATAGCCCATGTTCCCTGTAAAATAGTTATCTACAGGGAACATGGGCTACAGTTATAATGCCCTGTTCAATGTAAACCACACTGATGCAAAATAGCACGGTATATAAGAGAATGTAATAAATAAATAATCTACTCTGTGTTACTCAGCTAGATGTATAATTTATATATTTGGTAGCCATTTGTACATGTAACTGATGCCAGCCAGGAATCTATCAACCCTCACCCCTTTTCAGCTGCATGATTTTGGATGCATAACGGTATACACATACAGAATTATAGGTTCAGCTGCCCACAATTTTTTTTAAACACATTTATCCAGTCAGCACTAGCACCTACTGCGTAAGTGCTTTTCAATGTTGACCCACAGAGGTTTAAACATTTAAGTGAAATCAAACATACAGATCACACGCCAAGATCCTGCCCAGGGTCAAGTTATTCAATTACACAATCATCTTACACAAAGCACATTAACAATCCTTCTGAATTCCCAGAGATGCCAAGGGTGAACCATCCCAAAGAGTGAAATGTACTACTCTAATGTGTGAGATTTTATTTATTTAGCTGCTTTTGTGTGCCGCTTTATCTTATAGCCAAAGTGATTTACAATGAATGGGGCAACGAGTTTAACAGAGAACAGGGTTCTAAACTTGGAGGAGAAACAGCTGTATAATACATACACTTCGCAACACTTGCAATGAGGGAGGGGAGAGAGTGTGGGGGCTGAGTACATTATGTTTAAGAGGGGGAGGGGAGAGGGTATGGAGGGTGAGTATACTGTGTGTGAGGGGGAGGGGGAGGGGAAACTAGGGAGGCAGAGGGACAAAATAGTTTATCATATTGAAGGCTAATGAGATTGTCAGTGGTATAAATCTAGAAATATTAAAATGTAATATTTGCCTTTCGTTGGTGCCTCTGAAAAGAGTAGAGACCCTGTAAGACAGCTTTTAAAGGAACATAAGAACATAAGATATGCCAGACTGGGTCAGACCAAGGTCCATCAAGCCCAGTATCCTGTTTCCAACAGTAGCCAATCCAGGTCACAGGTACCTAGCAGGTTCTCAAGAAGACACACAGGTTCCACAATGCTGGTATTGGGGCAAGCAGTGGATTTCCTGGGTCATCTTAATAATGGTACATGGACCCCTCCTATAGAAAGTTGTCCAAACCTTTTTTAAACCCAGCTACCCTAACAGCTTTTACTACATCTTCCGATAATGAATTCTGGAGTTTGATTATGCATTGAGTGAAAAAATATTTTCTCTTATTAGTCTTTAATGGGTTACACTGAAACTACATTGCATGTCCCCTCGTCTTTCTACTTTTTGATGGCATAAACATCTTCATTTACTTGTTCCACTCCATTCATTAATTTATAGACCTCTATCATATCTCCCCTCAGCCATCTCTTTTCCACATTGAAAAGCCCCAACCTTTTAAGCTTCTCCTCATAGAGGCTTAAAAGGTTACAGGCATAGAGGTTAGAGGCTTCCATCCACTGTGTCCAGTAGCTAGAAGTACACTCTTAGGTTTCGATTTACTTATTTATTTAAGTTAATTTATATACCATCTCACCTATGCTACAAGACAATTTACAAAAGAAAATGAAGTAAAACAGTCATAGATGAATGAAACAATTGAAGAAACAGAGAACTGCAACTTGAAGGTGCAGGGCAAAAGAGGGTAGGGCAGGGAAAAGCAAATTGGCACTTTCCTTTGCTCCTCTTAGGCTTGCCTTCAATGAAAGCAGTGATCAGGATCACTACAGTGGCTCTGAGACTTTAATGAGTGAGGGAAGGGGCTCAGACTGTGAATGAGCTTTCATTTGAGTGACACACTCCTCATAAGTGATACTTGACATCTTTGAATGCACAAAGGTGACCTATCCCTTCCAGATTCACTGACATCAGTGCTGAAATTATCAGGAAAGCACTCCTGGTCCTCAGGGGATGGACAGCAAGTCTAGGTTTTGGATTACGCACAAACCCTATAGGCTTATTTGATTGCTATTGCTCATACAGTAGTTCCATGACACGACGGCACAGCTCAAACACCCTACTCCGGCAATTTCCTAGCATATTTTAAGTGCATCATCATGTGCATGTTATGCTATCTTAAAATTTTGGAGGAAAACAAATGCACAATATGACCCAAATTGCACAACGGCCATCTGGTCCGCATATTTCCCCATTACAGAGTCATAGAAACATAGAAACATGATGACAGAAAAGGACCACATGACCTATCTAGTCTGTCCTTTCATATCAACAACTACAACAGTCCCCGTTTTTCCTTTAGAGATCCTCTGTGTTTGTCCCATGCTTTTTTGAATTCAGATACTATCCTCATCTCTACCACCTCCACTGGAAGACTATTCCATGGATCCACCACTCTTTCCGTAAAGAAATATTTCCACATTTCACTCCTGAATCTATCCCCCTTCACCCTCATCCCATGTCCCTTGTAGCAGAACTTGCTTTCAATTGAAAGAGGCTCTCCCCCTGTACATTTATGCCACAAAGGTATTTAAATATCTCAGTCATATCACCTCTATCCCGCCTTTCCTCTAAGGTGTACATATTAAGATCGTTCAGTCTGTCCTCATATGCTTTATAATGAAGACCACTAACCATTTTAGTAGCCACCCTCTGTACTGACTCCATCCTGTTTATATCCTTTTGAAAGTGCGGTCTCCAGAATTGCACACTATACTCCAAATGAGGTTGCACCAAAGATTTATACAGAGGCACTATCACCTCCTTTTTTCTGCTAGCCATTCCTCTCCGTATGCACCCAAGCATCCTTCTAGCTTTTGCCATCGCCCTTTCTACCTGTTTAGCTACTTTAAGATCATCAGACACAATGACGCCTAGGTCCTGCTCTTCGTTACCCTTGCTTCTCTGATTGTCACTCATTCACCATTGTGTACAGCCTGAGTTAAGAGCATTAAAGCTATAAAACCAGAAGTGTGATCTTGAATTTAAAAAACCTTGAATGCTGAAAGTCAAACATTCTCTTTCAAGGTGCTTCCTCCTCATGGTGGCATTTCTATGAATGATGAAAACCCCTATTCATCTCTGATGACGAGTCCTTGATGGTGATCCCTTTACTCGTACTGTTTCATTTAAAATTTATATGTTCTATACTAATCATCTTTAGATTTATTAGCTGATTCAGAACCTAAACTATATAAGATGCTGCATTAACTTCAGAATGGAAATGAAGGAAGAGGGAAACAAGAACAAAACTGTGAGAATTAGAAATTTAGAAGGAAAAAGATAAAGCTGGAAACTTTGCAAGGAAAAGCCCTCTATTGTAATGGAGCAATTACTGTTAATTCCCAATGAACATTAAAATATTTTTGGAACGATCCTTTGAAGATGAAGGGCCACTTCTTTCTTTTTCTTTTGAAATTGCAAACTGGGCTGAAATTTGACTATGTAGATTTTATTTATTTATTTAACGCTTTTCTAAGGGGTATGTTCACTAAAGGCCATTAAGGGTGCAAAGGTGCTGTTAGCAGGTGTTATCAGCACACGCTAGAAGTTAACGTAGCAGAAAGTACCGATAATGTCAGCTTAACGGCTGGTAGCCTGTTACCGAGCATTAAGGTACAAATGGGTGGAGAATGGGTGTTAACTGGGCAAATCGTAGGCAGAGACAGCATGTGTTCCCTTAATGTTGGCAGGCTGGGAACCTTAACACCTGCTTAGAGCAGGCGTTAAGGGCTCCCTTGCAGGGAAAGAGCTGTTTTTGCAGGTTAAGCACCACACAAGGAGCCCATTCACCTGTATGCAGTGTGCACCTCCCAGACAGGAGCCATGAAATTAGTGATAATAATTGTCCTTTGGCAGTCACAGCATGGTGCCCTTTTAACAAAAGGCACAATGCTGTTGGTGTCAAAGTGGCAAAGGTGATTACATGTTAGCAATTCAGTGGGGCCATCTGGTCTGCTAGTTGGACGAGGCAGCCACCTAGGATGTACATCCACAATGTCCTGTGTGACTCTACTGTTACTGTGGTTGCACACACACATTCTGCCGCTATTACAAAGGAGATGTGCTATCACCACTGCCACCATGCAGCCATGTTAGGGGTGGTGTGAGGTGGTGACCTCTGCCTGGTGCATAAGAAACCTTTGTCTCAGCCCTACATGTCAGGTGCAACAATGCTGTGTCTGTCAGGGGCATGCCAAGTATGTCACTGGCAGGTAAAGCGGAGCCCATACTGTGTGTAGTGTTTGCATGAGTGCATGTAACGCCACCTACTGAACTGCCAGTAGGTGATCCTGTGTTAAACACTTCATGGTGAGAACTATGTGTCAATTGTACAGATACCATGGTGCCTACACTGTGCCCCACCCTGCCTACTCGCAGCCTAAACATTAGCTGTACATTAGTTGTACAGTATACATTAAATGTCCTGTGCTGTCAGCAGACCATGCTATTTGCCAATGCGTGTCCCAATGCACAGTCAACATGCACCAGAACACGTGTACTCAGCAAAAGCCCTGTCGTCAAACGGTCCTTATGGCAATTCACATAGCAATGCCAATGGTGCAAGTCCATTGCATGGGAGTGAGAAAGTGCACTGTCTCTGCAGGGGCAGTAGGGTTGCAGGCACCGCAGGCCCTCACCCACAGGTGGTAGTTCACCATGTGCAGGGTCAGCTGTCTGCAGAGTGGTCATGCTTGTATCCTTGCAGAAGGCAAGTCTAAGATAGAAGGCAATATATCATATGAGATACAGCCACCCTCCCTGACCATCCGCAGAACCAAGTGCTCACCCTCCATCAACCTAGTTTGTGGGATACAAGCAAACTGTATGAGCATCTGAGGCCTCACTTGAACCCTCTGGCTGCCCTGTCATATGCCATACCAGGGCTCGGCAAGCACCTGAGAGTTTTATCTAACTTTGCCTCTCGCTTCCTCCAACATCATTGGCTGCAGTTGGTGGAAGGGACCACAATAAGTTTTCCAGCTACCCCTTCAGGTACTTTCAGGGCTGGGCCAAGGAATTTTGCCACCCTAAGCAGACCCCAACTATGTCCCACTCCCCTCCCCCTCCGCTGCTGCCTTGAGGCTTGCCGCAACATGGAAGGGAGAATTCTCCATGCCATCAGGGCTAGCCCAAGGGTTTCTGCTGGCCTAGGCAGAAATCCCAGCCTCACCCCCTCCCAGCAGCTGCCACTCCAATCAGCTGCCGCTGATTCTGTCTTGGGAGGGGGAGGCGGGCAGTGGCAGTATTTCAAAAGCAGTGGCTTTTGCCGCTGCTTTCTTGCCCATGGTAGGTTATGTCCTTCAGCACACATGGCCTGCCACTTCTGAACCTCTTCCAATGCAACTTGCTTTTGAAGGGGGGTCAGAAGCAGCAGGCCATGTGTGCTGAAGGACATGGCCTGTTGCAGGCAAGAGAGCGTTGCAAAACGTAGTTGCTTTTGGAAATGCTGCGCTGCCCGCCTCTCCCCCAAACTGAATCTTTGGCAGCTGGGGTGTGTGTAGCACAGCTAGTCATGTGTGCCATTGCCACTGCCCACCTGGGCTGGCTTCTGTAGGTGGCCACCTAGCTCACCTAGTGGACAGGTCAGCCCTGCATGCTGCCCTCCCATCCTGGCATCCATTGTCTCACCTGGGGGAGGAGGGCAGCATTGTGATTCCTCCCTTCCATGTGGTGGCAAGGCTTAAGGCAGCAGATGCCTGCTCACGGCATGCTGCTTCTTCCCTCCTCTGACACATCCTGTCAGAGGGGGACAGGAATGGCATGCCATGACTACCTGCATGTGCACCGCAGCTTTAAGGCCACCCACAGCACTGAAGTGGCAGCTGTGTTATGCTTGCAGGGAGGGAGGGATCAGCTGGCATGTCACCCACCAGGGTCTGTGGACCTAGGCGCCTGTCTAGTTCACCTAGTGATGGCCTGGCCCTGGGTACTGTGAGCAATAAGCAGCTGTTTACGACTAACCGTGCATTACCTAATGAGAGAAAACAGTGCATGACCCTTAACCTGCAGTGTGAGATAATGCTCTGGCAAGCAAATTTGATGGAGCCTAAACACAGCACACATGTGGCACCTAAAACACCCAGAGCCTGGGAAGCAGTGTCTGCAAATTGCGATAGCCTTCATGCCCTGAATGTGCATCTGGTGTGTCCTGGCTACATCATTAGTCCCAAAGCGGTGGCCAGATTGGTTGTGTCCACTCATGACCCATACATCCTACTGTAATCGGTAGAGCCATAGCACTTCGACAGGGGATGCTTGGATCAGAAAAATATGGCAGCGAGGCAGGAAGATTAGGCAGTATATTAGAGTTAAAATATCCACACTACACTCTTGGTTGCCAAATGATGATCAGGACCTATGCGGGAACTCTGTTATGTGCCACATCCATCTGAGCCACATGGGAGTCTAAACTATTCAGTGTATTCTCCCAATTATGAGTTTATTTAAGGACAGGCCCACAAGCACACACCAGGAAATGATTACAATGGTCACTGTGCTAGGTCACCCATGGTCTTGAATGTGTTCCTATATTATGCCCTGCCCCTCTGGCAGGACAGATCCCATATGTAAGACATGAACATCAGTTGAGCCAGCAGCATATCAATGCAGTTATACATACAGATCTAACAAGATGTCCCTCTCCCACACCTGCCTAACATACCTTGTCAGACAAGTATAGCACAGAGCAGCAGAGCGAGGCAGACATAGGCATACTCCAGCTCATGCCCTCAAGCATCCTGACAATGACCACATATATACACATGGAGTGATGCACCCACAGTACCACATGGCTGCTCTGTGGCTCACAACACATGGCCACTGTGTGTGAAAGAGAAGAATCACAGGTTTAAGACCAGCTGGTACATTAAGAATGATATGTCCAGGAGTGTTAACTTTATCCTACATTTCCATAGCTGTATCTGCAGATGCAACTCTCCCCATCTTGGCCAGCATGAGTCCTCATACTCTGCTGCCACAATGAGAAGCTGCACCAACACCAGCTGGATGGCAGAGATCATTAATAACACCAACATATAGAGTGGGCATTAATATCCAAGGATAAGAGGAAGCATTGGCAGAGGTGTTAACAACGTTGAAGGATAAGAGGAAGCATTGGATCTGGCAGATGGTGCTAATAGCACCTGCATACTGAGCGGGCATTAAAAAAGTCCAAGGATAAGAGAAAGCATTGGATCTCCATTGCTTCCCCTTCCCTCGAAAGCACATGCCTCCGCTATGTCCTCACACTTGCCAGGCCCTCAGACAGTGAGAAGCTGCAGCAAAACCAGCTGTAGAACCTTGCTCAATGTGTTTGAGTGCTAATAGCACGTACACACACAAAGTGGGCATTGGCAAAGTCCAAACATTAAAGGAGGCCTAAGGGCCAAGTAGGAATGCTAACTTACACCTCTTTTGGAAGTGGGTTCATGACTGTGTGTATGTGTGTGTGTAGCTAATCAGGAGTTAGTGGGCCTGAATACCTGAGAGCAGTTGAGGCCTGCATAAAAGGCTCCAGTGCCCTGCCCTGTTGAGGCTTTCTTAACAGGGGCTCTACAGATCAACCCACAGTAAGGATTTGAGGGTTTATTTTATTAAATTGCTAGCTCTCTGACTGGGAGCTCTTAAAAGGGTTTTTGTATATTTTTAAAGCAAGGTTACTTTCTTTTTGGTGCTTTAGTGGAACTTTCCTTGAGCAGAGAAGGTTGTTGAACTCTAGTAACCTCCTCAGCTGTGGGAACTGCTAACACCTAATCAGGTGTTAGTTCCCTCCCTACCCACCCCGACTCCCACCCACCCCTAGCGAGCAGTCTTGCTTTATAGGGCACCTCCCCATTTAACAAAGCACAGAGAATTGGTCCATTACATTTTGAATATAATTAAAGAGATTTAACTGCTTCTTCTCTGAAAGGACAGCTGGGAAACTGGCTGGTACTTGGTAGATCTCTCTCTTGCTTTAACAGATACCTAAGCTCCACGAACAGAACAATGGCTGGGAAAAATCGTATTGCTAAAGCTGTTGCCCCAGTTACAGCTTCTGCCTCGGTCCAGACAGAGATCCTAATTCCAATTGAAGGACCGGTTCCATGTGCAGGGTACCTGCATGCTGAAGCTCTGAGGAAACAAGTGGAGGAACTCAGAGAGGAGGTGGTGAGGCTGAGGAGCATTCAAGACAGTGAGAAGTACATTGATGAGATGCTTCTTGCAGCAACCAAGCTCTCAGCAGAGGAGAAGATGGGTGTCAACAGAATGTCGATGGTTGGACACAAGTCACCAGGGCCTGCAAAATCACCTATCCAACTTCTCCAGCCCTTGAATTGAAGAACCATTATGCAGCCCTGGAAGTGGAGGAAGTGAAAGCATCCCTGGAAGGGAAGAAACAGAGCTTAAGTACCCAAAGTTGCAGAATCATTGACAACAAGGAAACGAAGGGTAGTGGTGGTTGGAGACTCTCTTCTGAGGGATACTGAGGTGTCCATCTGCCGACCAGACTTGATGTCCAGAGAGGTATGCTGTCTGCCTGGTGCCAAAATCCAAGATGTTACGGAGAGTTTGCCGAGACTCATCAAGCCCACTGACTATTACCCAATGTTGCTAATCCATGTTGGAACAAATGATACTGCCAGGTATAGCTCGGAACGTATCAAAAGTGACTTCTTGCCTCTGGGACAGAGGGTGAAACAGTTAGGTGCACAGGTGGTGTTCTCTTCAATCCTCCCTGTTGAGGGTAAAGGCCAAGGCAGAGAGGCTCAAATCCTGGAGATGAATGCATGGTTGTGTGGATGGTGTTATCGAAAGCGTTTTGGTTTCTTAAACCATGGGATACTGTTCCAAGGGTTGCAGAGCAGAGATGGCATCCATCTGTCCAAGAAAGGTCAACACGTCTTCGGTAGTAGACTGGCTAATCTACTGAAGAGGGCTTTAAACTAGATTCATTGGGGATGGGTGAAGAAAGCCCCCAGGTAGATGATACATTAAATACCTTTATGGAAATGGGTAACAGGGGTAACATATGGAAAGCAGTGTGTATAAATGCCCATAGCATGGGAAATAAGATCCCTGATGTTGAAGCTTTGGTGGGAGTGGTTGTCTTGGATTTAGTGGCAGTTACAGAAACATAGTTCACAGAAAACCATGATTGGGATGTAACTATACCTGGCTATACTTTATTCAGAAAGGACAGGGTAGGAAGAAGGGGAGGAGGAGTGGCACTATATGTAAAAACTACTATTAAAGCTTTGGAATTACAGAGTTTAGAAGGGAGAGAGAGGAGGCATTGTGGGTTAAACTAGAAAGAGGGAAGGAGAAATCTATTTGCATTGGTGTGATATACAGAACTTCCTCACAAGAGGAAGAGGTGGACAGAGAGTTAATTGAAGACATACGCAGCATTGCTAGGAAAGGGGAAGTGCTACTGATAGGAGATTTCAATATGCCAGATGTTGATTGGCACATTCCTGCTGCAGTATCATCTAGAAGTAAGGACATCCTGGATTCTCTACAGGGAGAACTATTCAGGCAATTGGTGACAGACCCCACACATGAAGGGGCCATACTGGACTTGGTGCTTACCAATGGTGAATGTGTTTCTGATGTTGTAGTGGGAGATCATTTTGCATCCAGTGATCACCAGATGGTGTGGTTCAGTATTAGGACTAGGGCTGTTAGAATCCATTCAAAGGTGAGGATCTTAGACTTTAGGAAGACTAACTTTGCCAAGATGGGCCAATACCTCAGGGAATTGTTAGCAATATCACTAGCAAAAATGTTAAAAAGAAAAGAATCAGACCAAGGACAGATCTCTGCACCACACCACTGGTAACATCCTTCTCCTCAGAATGAGTTCCATTTACCTGTATCCTTTGTTGTCTCCTACTCAACCAATTTCTAACCCAGTGAGTTACTTTAGGGTCCATCCCTACAGTGTTCAGTTTATTTAATGTTACCTTATGTTACTTATGCCTGTGCAGAACAGTGTCAAAGGCTTTACTGAAATCAGATTTGTCTGACAAGACCTGCCACTGGTAAATCCATACTGCCTCGGATCCTGCAATCCATTGGACTTTAGAAACCTCACTATCCTTTGTTTTAGCAGCGTTTCCATCAATTTACTCACCACAGAGATCAAACTAACCAGCTTGTAGTTCTCAATCTCATCCTTACTTCTGCTTTTGTGTAAAGGGACCACGTGTGCCTTTCTCCAGTCCTCTGGGACCACTCCCAACTCTAAAAAAGCATTGAAAAGGTCAGACTGTAGAGCCACTAGAACTTCCCCAAGTTCCTTCAATACTCTTGGATGTATCCCATCTGGCCCCATCGCTTTGTCTACTTTTAGTTTGGCTAGTTTCTCACGAACATAGTCTTCTGAAAATTGTTAAAGATCCCCTTCACTTCTGTGTCCATTTATATATTTATTTTGTCATTGTTATTCATCTAATTTATTTAATCTCCCTGAGCCATTGCCTCGACTTTCTCTCCTCTCAAGCCCTCCTGGATCCTTTACAATCAGGCTTTCATCCTTTACATTCTACTGAAATGGCTCTTGCCAAAGTCTCCACCAACTTGTTCCTGGTATCAAAGACAATGTTGGGTGAAGATGACTTTCCCAGCTTCCCTGGTTCTCAGCCCACTGCCCTAACCATCAGCCCACTTCACTCAAAGCATGTCTTTGCACAGGCTTCATGTTTACTCATACCCTGGCTGCTGATGACACCTCCAAAAATGGGGAAATCCTGCAGTTTTCCCCATGTTACATCTGGAAGGGTAAAGTGTGGCAGCCTTGGGGGGAGGCCATGAACATAGATCCCTGGGGGCAGGGCAGGGCAGGGAAAGAGTGATTGTGATGGTTTGTAGGAAAGGGACTTGATAAAAGAAAGAAAAGGGTCTTTCATAGGTGCCCATAAATGTATGTTTGCCTAGAGCCCAACATAGTGTTAATCTGGTCTTGCATGCACACTATTCCAATATTAACTAAGTTGTGTTATCTGGGGGGTTATCCTTGTTTACATAGTGTCAATGAAATCACAAATTAGGAAGGTGGTGACTACAACATTTTATAAACTGCACACTGTCCTTCAGCTGAAACCTTTATTACCACATGCTTTTTGAATGGTACTACAGTATTTTTTATTCAGCAATTATTGCAATGCTTTGCACTTTGATCTGCCTCTGACATTAAGGATTTACAGCTTTCTTAAACTTCTGCTGCCTGATTGTTAACAGTCTGCAAGTGCTTTGAGCATACCACTCCGAGTGTATTTTGATTGTACTGGTTGCCAGTTCAGTTTTCTTGTGTTCAAAGATGTGATTCTGTTTAAGGAGCAGAATGATCTTGCACCAGGTGTTTTGAAGGTAGTATCACCCTATTGTTCATCTCTGTCTCTGTGATAAGATCAGGTTTTTTTATTGTAAATTTGTACAATAGAACTTGTTTAGGCCCAGATTTAGGCATAGGCAACAAAAACAACTGCTTAGGGTACCACATATTGAAGGCACTAGGTACCCAAACCTGAAAGGAACCATCTCCTATCTTACAGCCATCCACCATTGCCATTCAAAAACACATTCTAGACTCGGGCCCAACACTGAGCTCCAGCTTTTTAGTCTCCAGGGGACCCCAGCTCCCCTCTCTCCACCCACCCATTAGCTCTCAGAGCTCTCGCCCTCCAGTCCTGCCTATGGGTGCTGAAATCTTAAATCTGGCCCTGAATTTATTGCCTCTTGATTGGAAAACCATTTTAAGATTTTTAGAAGTTGAGAGTTCTTGCTTACACAGACATATTCAACTACTCTCTAGCTTTGGATTTAAGTAGTGTTTGTTGTTGTATGGTTTGTCTTCTTCTTTTCTGTGTATGCATTTTATTATTTCTGATGTATGTTATAAGCTCCTTAGCATTATAGATAGAGGAGTAGCCTAGTGGTTAGAACAACAGTCTAATACCCAAGAGATCAGGACTTGATTCCCATTGGTCCTCCTTGTGACATTTGGCAAGTCAATTTACTTCCAGGTTGCAGGCCATGATCCTATAGTGGTGGGTACTCTGCATTGTGGTTGCAGTAACCTTGGTTGGAATCTGAGTCAGGGTAGAGGGCCCTTTTTTTTTTTGAGTGCCTTTCAAGTACTGGCATTGCTAACAGGATCTCCAGTGCAAGCAAGGTAATACTGTGTGGATTTTAAATACAAGCTCTCTGCCTGAGAGCTCTTAAAGGGGTTTTGGTCTTCATTTTTAATAGCTAATTTCTTTTTCTGGTGCTGTATTGCAAAAGGGGAATTTTTTTTTTGTTGGGTATAGCTCTTCTGTTAGAGTTCATTGTTTCTTTTTTCCAGCTTTCCATTCAAAACAAGTTCTTTGAAGTCACTAATGTCATCAGGCACTACCCACCCTAGCTCCTACCCACCCCATGTGAGAATTCTTGCTATATAGGGCAACTCATAAGAACATAAGATATGCCATACTGGGTCAGACCAAGGTCCATCAAGCCCAGTATCCTGTTTCCAACAGTGGCCAATCTAGGTCATACGTACCTAGCAGTTTCCCCAAAAGACACAGGTTCCACAATGCTTGTATTGGGTCAAGCAGTGATATCCTGGGTCACATTTTAATAAATGTTTATGGACCTTTCCTCCAGGAACTTGTCCAAACCTTTTTTAAACCTAGCTACATTAACAGCCTTTACAACATCCTCTGGTAACAAATTCCAGAGTTTGATTACACGTTGAGTGAAAAAATATTTTCTCTTATTTGTCTTAAATAGTTTACCTTGTAGCTTCATTGCATGTCCCCTAGTCTTTCTATATTCTGATAATGTAAACAATCGATCTACATTTACCCGTTCCACTCCGTTCATTAATTTATAGACTTCTATCATATCTCCCCTCAGCCATCTCTTTTCCAGGTTAAAGAGCCCTAACCTTCTTAGCGTTTCTTCATAGGGGTATCTTTCCATTCCCTTTACCATTTTGGTGGCTCTTCTCCGAACCTTTTCTAACAACACTATATCCTTTTTAAGATATGGCGACCAGAATTGCATACAATATTCAAGGTGCAGTCACACCATGGAACGATACAGAGGCATTATAATAACCTTTGTTTTATTTTCCATTCCTTTCCTTATGATACCTAGCATTCTATTTGCTCTCTTGGCTGCCGCTGCACACTGGGCGGAGGGTTTTAACATGTTATCCACAATGACGCCTAAATCTTTTTCCTGGCTAGTGGTTTCTAATGTGGAACCTCGCATCGTGTAACCATAGTTTGGGTTGTTCTTCCCTAGGTGCATAACTTTGCACTTGTCCACATTAAATTTCATCTGCCATTTTGATGCCCAGTCTTCCAATTTATCAAGATCCTCTTGCAATTTTCCACAATCCTCATGGGTTTTAACAACTTTAACTCCCTAATTAGTTTGTTGACAAACAATTTGCCATTCTCGAAGGTGCTTTGATTAGGTAATTTTACAAAGTGAACACATTAATCTGTATTCTTCAGACACATAATATCAAAATTTACTAATGTAAAACAATAACTGTCTTGCAAGGAAATGGGGCTACACACAGGGACATAGAACAGCGCTGTTAGAACACACATGAGGTTAACTGTTTTTTCTCTTAAAGGACAGCTGAGGAAATGTTAGGGATTTTGGTAGGTCTCTATCATTTATTTCAACAGGTTCCAGACCTCCACCAACTGAATGATGGCTGGGAAAAAATATATTGCCAAAGCTATTGCCCCCATTATAACTACTGCCTCTGTTCAGGCAGAAAGTCCAATGCCAGTTGAAGGACCGATTCCATGTGCAGAATGTCTGCAGGATGAGGTCCTCATGAAACAAGTGGAAGAGCTCAGAGAAGAGGTGGTGAGGCTGAGAAGCATTTGAGACAATGAGAAGCACATTGATGAGATGGTTTTTGAAACATCCAAGATCTGACAGAGGTGAAGATAGGATGCTACGGAATGAAGAGTTTTGGGCACAAGTCACCAGAGCCTGCAAAATCAACAATCCAAATTCTCCAGCCCTTGAACTGAAGAACCAGTATGCAGCCCTGGAAGTGGTGGAGGTGAAAACATCCCAGGAAAAGGAAGAACCAGAGCTCAAGCACTCCAAATATGTGGAATCAGTGATCACAAGGAAGCGAAGGGTAGTGGTGGTTGGTGACTCTCTTCTGAGGGGGTACTTAGGTGTCCATCTGCTGGCCAAACTTAATGTCCAGAGAAGTGTGCTGTCTGCCTGGTGCCAAAATATGAAATGTTGTGGAGAGTTTGCCGAGAGTCATCAAGTCTACTGATTATTATCTCATGTGACTCATTCGTGTCGGCACAAATTATACTGCTAGGTATCTCTGAGTGTATCAAAGGTGACTTCATGGTTCTGGACAGAGGGTGATGCAGATAGGTGCACAAGTGGTGTCTTCAATCCTCCCTGTTGAGGGCAAAGGCAGAGGCAGAGAAGCTTGCATCCTGGAGATGAATGCATGGCTGTGTGGATGGTGTCATCGAGAGCATTTTGGTTTCCTGGACCATGGGATGATTTTCCACGGGCTGCAGAGCAGAAATGGCATCTATCTGTCCAAGAAGGGTCGAAGTGTCTTCCATAGCAGACTGAGTAACGTACTGAAGAGGGCTTTAAACTAGATTCGTTAGGTGAAGAAAGCCCCCAGGGAAGTGAAACATTAAATACTTCTGTAGAAATTGGTAAAAGGGGCAACATCTGGAAAACAATGTGTATAGATGCCTGTAGCAAGGGAAATAAGATCCCAGATGTTGAGGCTTTAAAGGAAGAGGCTTAGTTAGATTTAGTAGTGATTACGGAGACATGGTTCATGGACAACCATGACTGTGATTTAATTATGCCAGGCTATACTTTATTCAGAAAGGACAGAGTAGGAAAAAGGGAAGAAGGATTGTTTCTATATGTAAAAAAATAATATTAAAGTCAAAGAATTACAGGGCTTAAAAAGGAGTGAAGAGGCACTGTGGGTTAAACTAAGGAGAAAGAAAGGGAAATCCATTTGCATTGGTGAGATATATAGATCTCTCTCACAGAGATAAAAGTGGATAGGGATTTAATAGAAGACATATGCAGTATTGCCATGCAAAGAGAAGTGCTACTGATAAGTGATTTCAATATGCCAGATGTTGATTGGCACATCCTTGCTGCAGTTTTATATAGAAGTAAGGAGATCCTAGATTCTCTACAGGGAGAACTATTTTGGCAACTGGCAACAGAACCCTCAAGTGAAGGGGCCATACTGGACTTGGTGCTCACCAATGGGGAAAATGTTTCTGATGTCATAGGAAGAGATCATCTCACATCCAGTGATCACCAGATGGTGTGATTCAGTATTAGGACTAGGGCTGATACAATCTATTCAAAAACAAGGGTCTTAGACTTTAGGAAAACTAACTTTGCAAGATGGGACAATCCCTCAAGGGGTCGTTATTGGGATGGGAAGAGCTGGGGGATGTAGAAATGTAATGGGCAAAACTGAAAGGGGATATTTTAAGGGCACCAAACTTTTTGTTAGAAAGGTAAATATAAAAGGAAAAGGAGGCCTCTATGGTTCTCCAAAGTAGTAACTGAAAAGGTGAAGAAAAAGGGGATGACCTTCATAAAATACAAGAGATCACAGAGAGAGGAAGTCAAGCACATATAGGTGGAAAAATTTAGAGAAGCTTGCAAAGTAATCAAGAAAGCAAAGATACAAAAAAAAGAAGAAATAGCCAATGCAATAAAATGCAGGGATAAGACAGATATGTTAGTGAGAGGAGGAAGGGCAAAAGTGGTATTGTTAGACTCAAGGGTGAAGGGGAGGAATATATAGAAGCTGATAAAGTGAAATTGCTTAACAAATACTTATGTTCTGTGTTCAGAGATGAAGAGCCAGGAGTAGGACCTCAGAAAATACCCACAAATAGGAACAGAAGTAATGTGTATCTTGGACAATTTTCAGAAGACTATGTTTGAGGAACTAGCTAAACTAAAAGTAAACAAAGTGATGGGACCGGATGGGATACATCCAAGAATATTGAAGGAAGTTGGGAACGTTCTAGCGGCTCCACTGACTGAATTTTTCAATGCTTTTTTAGAGTCTGGAGTGCTCCCAGAGGACTGGAGAGAGGCACATGTGATCCCTTTACACAGAAGTGGAAATAAGAATGAGGTTGAAAACTACAGACCAGTTAGTCTAACCTCTGTAGTGAGTAAATTATTGGAAACACTGCTAAAACAGAGACAAATTTGGTTTCTGGAGTCCAATGGATTGCAGGATCCAGGGCAGCATGGGTTTACCAGAGGTAGGTCTTGTCAGACAAATCTGATTGTTTTCTTTGACTGGGTGACCAGGGAGTTGAACCGAGGGAGAGCTCTAAATGTGGTTTACTTAGATTTTAGTAAAGCCTTTGACACTGTTCCACACAGGCAACTTATAAACAAACTGAGCACCCTAAGGATGGATCAGTGGGCGGTGACAAAGGGTACAGGTAAATGAAGCTCATTCTGAGGAGAAGGATGTTACTAGTGGTGTGCCACAAGGATCTCTCCTTTGACCGATTCTTTTTATTATCTTTGTTACTGATATTGCAGAAGGGCTGTTGGGTAAATTTTGCCTCTCTGCGGATGATACCAAAATCTCCAGGAAAGAGTAGATAACATGAGAAGGGATCTAGCTAAGCTTGAAGAATGGTCCAGAATTGGCAGCTGAGATTTAATGCTAATAAATGCAGGGTTATGCATTTGGGCTGCAAAAATCCAAGGGAGCAGTACCATGTAGGAGCCAAATTATTTCTGTCCACAAAAGAAGAGCGGGACCTGGGTGTGATTGTATCTGATGATCTTAAAGTAGCCAAATATGTAGAAAAGGTGACAGCAAAAGCCAGATAAATGCTTGGGTGCATAGGGAGAGAAATGTCCAGAAAAAAAAAGAGGTGATAGTGCCTCTGTATAAGTCTCTGGTGAGATCACATTTAGAGTATTTTTTGCAATTCTGGGACCACACCTTGAAAGGATATAAACAGGATGGAGCCAGTGCAGAGGTTGGCTATTAAAATGTTTACTGGTCTTCATTATAAAGCATACAAGGACAGACTTAAAGATCTTAATATGTATACATTAGAGGAAAGGTGGGATAGAGGAGATATGATAGAGTAATATGTAGAAATATTTCTTTATAGAAAAAGTGGTAGATTTGTGGAGTAATCTCCCAGTGGAGGTAGTAGAGATGAGGACAGTATCTGAATTAAAGAAAGCATGGGACAAACACAAAAGATCTCTAAAAGGAAAAAAAATGGATTGTAGAGCTCAGTAGCTGGAATGGAAGGGAAAACTGGATAGGTTGTATGGTGTTTATCTGCTGTAATGTTTCTACAAAGCTTAGATACTGATACAATTCTTGGAACCTATTGCACAGACTAAGCTGCTCTACTACTTGAAATAGTGGGAGTGTTGGCAGGGCTTGCACAGATCTCATCTCTCTACTCTCTCCTAAGTAGCTGCTCCGAGCCTGCCATTCAATTTAACTGGTCTGTGTGGCTGGGTACAAGAGACTCTTTCTCCCTTCCAGTGCACTGGCTGGATGCCAGAGACACCTGCCTCTTAAGGGCAGAGACTGACACACAGTCACTGCACCATGAAGGGGTAGAAAGTCAGATTTCTGCCTTTGGGAATGGTTTATATATGAAATGGAATTTTCCCTCTTGGATGAATCACCTCCTAGCATGAAATAATTGGCAGCAAGAACCTCCCCTATTCTGGAAAATGTCAGACTTTTCTCTATATGACCTTGTAATATTTAGTAGGGACACTGGATGGTGCTACTACTCTGTTAATGCAGCATCCAAGTAATTTCTGGAATAAGAACATATTGAGTCAGACCAAAGGTCCATCAAGCCCAATATCCTGTTTCCAATAGCAGCCAAAATCCATACTCAGATCTTTCCCCAATAAGAAAAAGAGTTCACAGTTTCAAACATGTGTTAGCTCAACAATTTCTTCAGACTAAATTCAGATTAAAACCTCTGTTAAAAAAATATTAAATGACCAGAGCAAAGGAAAAATCCCTTTACACAAGGAATCAAAGTAAGTTAGTTTAGTTTTCCATTCAGTTTTATTTTCCAATGTTTAAAACACAAGCACAGAAGTACAATAAATATTTAGGGCCCGATATTCGTCTGGGCAGGCTATGCATTGCTACAGTGCATAGTCCTGTCTGCCAACCCATATCCTTGGATATTCAATGCCGGGGTCATATGTGGCCCAAGCATTGAATATCTAGGAATCGCCACACACGCCATAAGTTTCATTTGGTAGCCACATTAGGTAACCGGGCAGAAGCGATATTGCATGCTGCCCAATTAGCTCCTGTGCCGAAAGATAGGTGAGGGTTTTCCTTGCCTATCTTTTTGCCACAGATCGCTAACCAGGCAGCATGCAATATCGCTTCTGCCTGGTTATCGTCGTCACCTCTGTTCCGCCCTGGAATGTCCCTGACATGCCCCAATGTTAAGGCCTGTATTTATTTTATTTAACAGCTTTTCTATACCACCTTTATCCAAGGCGGATTACATCAAACAACATAACAATTACAAGGAATTGCTTTACATTAAACAAGGGCATGTAACTTGGCTATAAATGGGGGGAGTAAACTATTTACATGTATAAATAATTTCTTTTTTGTGTAGTGATGGTTGATTTATCTTTTCTGGTCTTCTGTGTGGCATGTTAGTGTTTGGGTTATGTTTTGTCATCAAGTCTGTAGTACTCCCTGAATAGATGTGATTTTACTTGTTTTTTTAAATCATTGGATTTAGCTGATCTTATGTTGCCCGGAAGTGTGTTCCATATTGATGGAGCATACAGGGAGAATGCTCTGTTGCTGGTCTGTTTTGTGGTTTTGGTCTTGAGTAGGTGGATGTTCAGAAGATTCTGACTGGCAGCTCTTTTAGGAGAGTTAGAAGGGGATATTCAGTGGCACTAACCGTGTAAGTACCATTGAATATCCTGATTTAAGGCATTTACATGCATTACTGAGCTGTAAACCATGTAAATGCTTTTTGAATATCGGGCCCTGAGTAGCTGAAGTAGTTGGTTAAGATCTAGTTAAAAGATTAAAAATCCAAATAAAAAATATATTGCAGTGTTTTATTAATAAAGTGTCACGTTTCTTAAACAGTCACTGGATATACTGTGCTCAGTGAGATGTAGATTAATGCAATTAAACAATTTTGTTCAATTCTACAGGAGAATTCACTTTGCCAGCAGACTCTGAAGCCTCAGATACAATTTTGCTATTGCAGATACATTTTCCAAAATTAATTTTTCTTTCAGTAACCCTCTTATGTTTCTCTCAGCAGAAATTATAATCGAACTGCTGATAGATTCACAGGTAAGTATAAGTTTTTTGTGTTCTGTTTTCTTCTTTATAAATTATGGTTTTAAATAATGTGTCCTTGCTAGTAGACTAATGAAGTTTTACAGTCACTTATCTCATTTTTTTTTTTCCCTGGGAGTAATTTCTGCTTTCTTGAAACATTGGTCGCCTTTGATGTCCTTCAGCTCCAACCAGGAGGCAAACAGTAAGTAGGATTCTCCACATTTGATTCCAACTACCTAATTATAAATAAATCAGTTAGGGACATTTTTAATAACCCATGCTAGCTTCAAATGCATTGAAAGTGTGAGAAAAGCATGCTACGGTAGCAGCTAACGTGGGTCAAATGCAGATAACACAGCGATTTTCTGCGCTATCTACTGCTACTACTGCTGATCATTTAGATAGCAGTACAAGGCGAATGCAGCGCTGTACAGACACATGTGAAAAACGGTCCCTGCTCAGAGCTTAAAATCTAGTCAAGACAGACTACACAGCAACTGTGGACAAGGATACATCTAGGAGGAATGGTAAGGAAACAAAGGAGAATAAGCGGATCAGGATCCAAAAGCAGCCTCGATGAGGTGTCTTTTCAGCCTGGATTCGAAAATGGCCAGAGAAGAAGCCTGACGCACAGATTCAGGTAGTTTGTTCCAGGCATAAGGAGCAGCAAGGTGAAAGTCGAGTTGGCAGAAGAAAAGGGCACAGACAGAAGTGATCTGCCAGTAGAGTCAAGTTCCTGAGTAGCGGTGTAGGGAGAGATAAGAGAGGAAAGGTAGTGAGGACAGCAGAATGCGTGTATTTATAGGGCAATAGAAGAAGTTTGAACTGGATGCAAAAGCAGATACAGAGCCAATGAAGGGACTTGAGCCAACGGGTTATATGAGCATGTTGAGACAGGTGGAAGATTAGCCACACAGCTGAGTTTTGAACAGATGGAAGGAGAGTGAGATAATTCAGAGGGAGACCAGCAAGAGGAGGTTACAATAGTCAAGATAGGAGGTGATTAAGGAGTGGATAAATGTCTTAGTTGTGTGTTCAGAAAGGAATGGGCAAATTTTGCTGATCTTACAGAGAAAGAAATGATAGGTTTTAGCTATCAGTTGCATGTGTGTGGAGAAGGAGAGGGAGGAGTAAAAGATGACCCCCAAGGGTGCGAGCCGAAGAAACAGGGAGGAGTAGAGCATTATCCACAGAGATTGAGAAAGGAGGAAAGGGGGAGGTGGATTTAGGGGGGAAAATAAGAAGCTTGGTTTTGGCCATGTTCAATTTCAAACAGTGAGACATCCAAGCAGCAATGTCAGATAGGCAGGCAAAGATCCGGGTCTGGATTGCCAGAGAGATTTCAGTTGTACAGAGTTAGATCTGAGAGTCATCAGCGTAAAAATGGTACTGAAAGCCATGGGAAGAGATGATTGCACCAAGGGACTGGGTATAGAGAGAGAAAAGGAGTGAGCCCAAGACAGACCCTTGGGGTTCACCAACTGAGAGTGAGATAGCAGTAGAGGAGGATCCACCAGAACAAACACTGAAAGTACGATGGGAAAGATAAGAAGAGAACCAGGATAGCACAGAGCCTTTAAAACCAAGTGAGGCCAAGGTATCGAGGAGAAGGTGGTGGTCAACAGTGTCAAAAGCAGCAGAAAGGTCAAGAAGGATGAGAATTGAGTAAAGGCCCTTGAATTTTGCCAGGAAAAAATCACTGGAGACTTTGGCAAGAGCCGTTTCAATAGAATATAAAGGACGAAAGTCAGATTGCAAAGGGCTTCAGAGGAGAGAAAATCAAGGCAATGGTGGTGAACCACACTTTTAAATAGTTTAGAAATGAAGGGGAGGAGGGAGAAGGGTTGATAATTAAAGGACAGGTAGGGCCCGATATTGAGTTGGGCAGGCTATCACCCCTATGGCGCATAACCCTGCCCACTACTACTACTACTACTACTGAGCATTTGTATACCGCTACCAGTCATACGCAGCACTGTACAGACATATAAGAGACAGTCCCTGCTCATCAGAGCTTACAATCTAGTCAAGACAAAACACAAGACAAGACACAGAAGGTGTAAGCAGGGATAACAACTAGGGGAAAGAAAAGGGGAACAAAAAGGAGATCAGGCGAGTCAAGATCCAAAAGCAGCAGTGAAGAGGTGAGTTTTCAAAATGGATTTGAAGAGGGTTAGAGAGGATGCCTGGCGTACAGACACAGGTAGTTTGTTACAGGCATAAGGGGCAGCAAGGTGAAAGGAGCAAAGTCTGGAGTTAGCAATAGAAGAGAAGGGCACAGATAGAAGCAGTTTGCCAGAAGAGCGGAGTTCCCGAGGGGGGTTATAAGGAGAGATAAGAGAAGAAAGGTACTGAGGAGCTGCAGAGCGAATGCATTTATAGGTCAGGAGGAGAAGCTTGAACTGGATGTGGAAACGGATAGGGAGCCAATGAAGTGACTTGAGAAGAGGAGTAATATGGGCATGATGAGACTGGCGGAAGATTAGTCGCGCAGCAGAGTGTTGAACAGATTGAAGGGGAGAGAGATGATTCAAAGGGAGACCAGCAAGGAGTAGGTTACAGTAATCAAGACGGGAGGTGATTAAGGAGTGGATAAGCATTTTAGTAGTGTGTTCAGAAAGGAAGGGGCGGATTTTGCTAATGTTATAGGGAAAGAACCGTCAGGTCTTAGCTACGAGCTGTATATGTGTGGAGAAAGAGAGAGAGGAGTCAAAGACAACCCCCAGATTGCAGGCCAAGGAAACAGGGAGGATTACAGAGTTGGAGGAGGAAGGAAGATGCCACATGTTAGTTGCACAAGTGGCGGAGAGTGGGTGTGCCTGCAATATGCGGTTAACATGAGTGTTGACAGCACACTGTAACTGCACTTTTTGAAGACATCGCGGATGCAGCTAACACCACCTCAATAGCTGCACCATGTTCTCTACTTTTTTGCTATGTTATGGACCTGGACCTGATGCTTATCAAAGGGAAAAGTATTTCTGATGTTATAGTGGGTGATCATCTCACATCTAGTGAGCACCAGATGTGTGGTTCAGTATTAGGACTAAGGCTGATAAAGTCCATTCAAAAGTGAGGATCCTAGACCTAAGGAAAACAAACTGCCAAGATGGGACAATACCTCAAGAAGTCATTAGTGGGATGGGAACAGCTGGGGATATAGAAACGTGTTGGACAAAACTGAGAAGGGATATTATAAGGGCAACAAACCATTTCTGTTAGGAAAGGAAACAATTGTAAAAGGAGGAAAATAAATAGCTGAAAAGGTGAGGAAAAAGAGGGTAGCTTTCATAAAATACAAGAGATCACAAAAAGAGGAAGACAAGCATCAATAGGTGGAAAAGCTAAGAGATACTAGGAAAGTAGTCAGGAAAGCAAAATACAAATCAAATTAAAAATAGCAAATTCAGTAAAATGGGGGGTCAAAACATTTTTCAGATATATGAGCCAGAGGAGAAAGTACAAAAATGGTATTTTCAGACTCAAGGGTGAAGGGAAGGAATATCTAGAAGCTGAAGAGCCTAAAGCTGAATTGCTGAAAAAATATTTTTGTTCTGTGTTCACGGATGAAGGGCCCGGAGCAGGACCTCAGAAAACACCCACAGATAGGAACAGGAGTGAAGGGGATCTTGAACAATTTTCAGATGTCTGTGTTCATGAGGAACTAGCTACTGCAAACTAAAAATAGAGAACACAATGGGGCAGGATGGGATACATCTGAGGGTACTGAATGAACTTGGAGCAGTTCTAGCAGATCCACTGTCGACCTTTTCAATGCTGCTTTATAGTCAGGAGTGGTCTCAGAGGACTGGAGAAGGGTGCATGTTGTCTCTTTACACAAAAGCGGAAGTAAGGATGAGGTTAGGACTGTGGTGGCCTGAGAATTTCTGCCACCCTAGGCAGACCCTTCGTGCTGTCCCCTCAAGATTGCGCTGCCATCGCCTTTCTGATCCCCCAGCTTGTATTGAAACAACGTTGGCTGAACTGCCACTTCTTTGCAACATCGGGCTTTAAAGTCCCTGTGTGCATGAGAGCTCACTGTCTGCTGCTGCTGTCTCCCTCCAATGCAGTTTCCTTGGAGGTAACAGGAACTGCAAACTGGAACTACACAAGCCGGTGTTTTAAAGCTCACTGTGGCACTGAAGCTGCCACTTCCTGAGGCGGGTGTTAGTGATGCCACTCATTAGGGTCTGCCACCCCAGGCTACTGCCTAGTTCACCTAGTGGACTGGCCAGCCCTGTGTTGGAACTACAGACCAGTTAGTCTAAGCTCTGCAGTGAGTAAATTAATGGAAACACTGATAAAACCGAGGATAGTGAGGTTTCTAGAGTCCAATGGATTGGAGGATCCGAGGCAGCATGGGGTCACACTTAAAGACTTAATATGTATATTATAGAGGAAAGACAGGAGTGAAGGTATGGAGGAAAGGCAGGAGTTAGGAGATATGTTAGAAATGTTTATTGTAAATACCTCCATGACATAAATGCACAGGAGGAGAGACTCTTTCAATTGAAAGGAAGCTCTGCCACGATGGGGTATAGGATGAAGATGAAAGAAGATAGAAGATAAACAAACTGAGCAACCTAAGGATGGACCCTAAAGTTACTTCTTGGGTAAGAAATTGGTTGAGTGGAAGGAGACACAGGTACAGGTAAATGGAGATCACTCTCTGGAGAAGGAGGTTACCAGTGGCAGGACCGTACGAGCAGTGCGGCTGCACAAGGTGCAAAGACTTCAGGGACGCATTTCAGTTCTCTGCCGTTGCCTGCGCCCCTGAAGTCTTCCTGCCGGCACACTAAGCAGGTCTGGTCTCTCCGGGAGGAACCAGACCTGCTTAGCGTGCCGACGGCAGACAGCTTGCACATCGGGTGCGCGCCTTTTCTCTCCTGCCCCCATAAAGTGGCTAGATGGGGGTGCGGTGGGGGGGGGGGGGGTGCGTGCCCAATGTGCAAGTTGCACAGGGCGCATTTTGCCATCGATATGGCCTGACCAGTGGTGTGCCCCAGGGATCTGTCCTAGGTCCGATTCTATTTAACATCTTTGTTAGTGATATAGTGGAAGGGCTGTCAGGTAAGGTTTATCTCTTTGCGGATGATACCAAAATCTGCAATAGAGTACACACCCAGGATGGTGTAAACAACATGAGGAGGGATCTAGCTAAGCTTGAAGAACGGTCTAGAATTTGGCAGCTGAGATTTAATGTTAAAAAATGCTAGGTCATGCATTTAGGCTGCAGCAATCCAAGGGAGCAATATAGTATAGGGGGTGAAGTACTTTTGTCCACTAAAGAAGAGCGGGACCTAGACATGATTGTGTCTGATGATCTTAAACTAGCTAAACAGGTAGAAAAGGTGACAGCAAAAGCTAGAAGGATGCTTGGGTGCGTAGGGAGAAGAATGTCCAGCAGAAGGAAGGAGATGATTGTGCCTCTGTATAAGTCTTTGGTGCAACCTCATTTGGGGTATTGTGTGCAATTCTGGAGACCACACCTTCAAAAGGATATAAACAGGCTGGAGTCAGTACAGAGGGTGGCTACTAAAATAGTTAGTGGTCTTCATTATAAAGCATATGAAGACAGACTTAAGGATCTTAATATGTACACCTTGGAGGAAAGGCGGGATAGAGGTGATATGATTGAGACGTTTAAATACCTCCATGGCATAAATGCACGGGGGGAGAACCTCTTTGATTCAAAGCAAGCTCTGCTATGAGGGGACATAGGATGAAGGTGAAGGGGGATAGATTCAGGAGTGATATGCGGCAATATTTCTTTACGGAAAGAGTGGTGGATCCGTGGAATAGTCTCCTAGTGGAGGTGGTAGTGATGAGGACAATATCTGAATTCAAAGAAGCATGGGACAAACACAGAGGATCTCTAAAGGAAAAAAGGGGACTGTTGTAGTGGTTGATATGGAAGAACAGACTAGATAGGCCATGTGGTCTTTTTCTGTCGTCATGTTTCTATGTTTCTATAATTTTTTATGGAAAGAGTGTTAGATTCAAGAAATTGTCTCCCAGTAGAGGTATTAGGGACGGGGACAGTATTTGAATTTAAGAAAGCATAGGACAAACCCAAAAGCTCTTTAAAGGAAAAAAGGGACTATAGTAGTTGGTAGGAAGGGAAGACGGATAGGCTGTATGGTCTTTTTCTGCCATCATGTTTCTATGTTATCTGCCAGGGAAGTGCTGTGCACGCCCCTGACAGATAATGTGTGGCCTGTAGCAGCTAACACATATCACTATTTGCATTAAAATATTGCATTATTTTATTTATTTATTTATATTATCTTATATAACCGCACTATTCTGCATCAGTGCGGTTTACATTGAACAAACAAATTACATTGAACAGGGCATTATAATTTGGAGATAACTAACATGTCATAGTACACATGCCCCTTACAGTCTGCTTTCCCACTTTATGCATTTAAGCTGTTTTTCTAGCTTAAAGTTCACTGATTCACTGATACTGGAGCAATTAAATATTCCTTAAAATAATAAGTACCATATCCCTACTTAATTCCACCCAGGGGTTTTTACATTGAAGAGAAAGACAGAGACAACACCAATCCCTGTAGTTCTGAAGTCCAACAGGCTAAAACTGAAAACAAAAGTACACCTGCTAGTTTTTTATTAGGCATCTTTCCAGGCACACTCACGTACAAGTCACCCAATTTTCTTCTCAGGAAATTCAGTCCTTCCCCCCCCCTCCCGTCCCACCAAAAAAAATAAGCCACACACACAGTTTAGTTTCCAGCAGTCAAATCAATTTTTCTTAAAAGCTCTGGGCTGATCCTGAGATGCAGAGTTACCAAAGATTAATAGGGCTAGAAATACTTCCTCTCTTTAGGAAAAAAACTCCCTCTGGTGTTATTGAGGATATTCTCAAGGGCTTGTAGCTGCAACCACACCTTCCTTAATAAAGAACGCCAGTTTCTCCTCTCAGAACCATAGTCAGTGCAGACAAGATATAAATGGTCCTAGCTCGCTCTCAATTCAGCTAAAAGCCCATTGGCTCCAGGTTAAACATCATGTTTTATTTAAATGCTGATGCATTATTCATTGGATGTTACATGCAGATTACAATACAAAACTATCTACTCTGCTATGTATGCCAGTTTGGGCACTTCGGCTAAGCTGGCAGGCACTTTTGGAAGTTCCATCTGTGCCTATTGCTCAAAAAGCTGGGGTGCGTGCATGAGCTTTCTCTGTTGCAGGTCCTGTTTGTCGGAACTTAGCTCCTTTGTCAATTTGACAACAGAGTGATCATCTGCACTCTTGAAAATCGCTGAAGACTTTTTGTTTTTATTTTAATATGGTCATTCTCTGAAAAGTTGTGATATTACCTGAGGGTTCCTGGAGTTGTTATTTTTTATATTTGGGCATGTGTTGATTTTAGGGATCATTTTATAAGTTTTATTAGTGATTAGCACATCTGAAAATGGTCATTCAGATGAGCCAGTTACAAAAACTTCCCAACAACCATTTTAAAAAGCCTGGGATGTACACGTGTCTGACACGATCATATCCATGTCGCATAGAGGCATGGTGGAGGCATGGCCTGGGCAGTCTTAAAAAGATGCATGTGCCTGCTATTTCAGAAAGGCCTGCACACATCTGGACATTTTTACTGACACATCCATTCCTATACTTGCTCCAGGGCATGAAGAAGTAGCTGAAAAGTGCTCGTTTCCAAAAGCAACACAGGCAGAGAGAAGAGGAAAATGTGCTCTCACTTCCCCACAAGTTTTCATTGAGTCAAAGGAACATCCACGTAAATAAAAACATCTTTCGTTTTGTCGCCCCATGTCTGCACTTCTAAAATGACAGACCACGATGCGTACATGGCAGTAGATACACATGAACGCTCTGAAATAACATTGCGGGCACATTTACCTAGCTGGAAACCGGCATGTCCATAACTAACTTATAATCAGTCACCAATCAATAGTCTCCTCTCTTTCTCACATTTACATGTACATTCAAACTCTCATTTTTTAACCTCAAAAAAACATGTCTAGAAGGGCCAATCTACAAGAGTAACTCTGACTAGATCCCCACTCTTCAGCTTTACCCACCCAACTGCTCTTTCCCACCTGCCACACAGGACACAGATACAGAAATATTTCCCATTGAATTGGGAACCACAGGCTTGATAAGGAAGAATTTCCAAGCACATCTTGACAAGCTAAGCTTGAATATCAGCATGATCTCTCCCTAGCAGCACAACTCTAATCTGATTTGTCATAAGAACATACTGTAATATTTGCCATACTGGGTCAGGCCAAGGGTTCATCAAGCCCAGTATCCTGTTTCCAACAGTGATCAATCCAGGTCACAAGTGCCTCTCAGGTTTCGAAAAGGTTGACAGATTCCATGCTGTTTATCCCAGGAGTAAACAGTGGATTTCTCCAAGTCCCCTTTAATAATGGTTCATGAAGTTTTCCTCCAAGAATTTGTCCAAACCTCTTTTAAACCCAGCTACATGAACAGTTTTTACTACATTGTCTGACAATGAATTGGAGTTTGATTATGCTTTCAGCGAAAATATATTTTATCCGATTAGTCTAAAATGGGCTGCACTGCAGCTTCATTACGTGTCCCCTGTCTTTCTTCTTTTTGAAAAAGTAAATAACTGATCTATGTTTACCTGTTCCACTCCACTCATTATTTTATAGACCTCTATCATATCTCCTCTCAGCCATCTCTTTTCCAAGCTGAATAGTCTTTTCCTTTTAAGCATTTCCTCATATGTGTTTTATTCCATCCCATTTATCATTTTTATTGCTCTTCTTTCTACCTTTTCTAATCCCGCTATATCCTTTTTTAGATATAGCAACCAGAGCTGCACACAGTATTCAAAATGTAGTCACACCATGGAGCAAAATGGAGGCATTATGATATCCTTATTTTTATTTGCTTTCCTTTCCTTATGATTCCTAGCATTCTATCTGCTTTCTTGGCCAGCGCTATGCACTGGGCAGAGGGTTTCAGTGTATTATCCATGATGATGCCTAGATTATTTTTCCTGGGTGATGATTCCTATTATGGAACCTTGCATTGTGTAACTGTAGTTTGGGTTGTTCTTCCCTAAGGTCATAATTTTACACTTGTCCACCTTAAATTTAATCTGCAATTTGGATGCCCAGTCTCCCAATTTCTCAGGATCCTCTTGCAAGTTTTCACAATCTTCTTTACCAAAGATAACAGTGTGAATAACGAGAAAAGAACCATGAAAGTGCATCAGAAGCAGGAGAGTAACAGCCCCAGAAAGAAGGGAACATCAAACCGTGTGCCATATATTGAGACAACAGGGAGTCCAAAGAACACATAACCAGGTAAATCTTCAATAGATGGGTTATCAAACCTGGACACAGTTGTGTTGCAAGAGGACCCATCTGCCTCAATAAGTTTCTAACCCATGCCCTTTGTATCCCTCCCTACCCATATGCAGTCTCAATCCACAAAGTGAGGACAGAGTCATACAGCAAGAAACAATACTATACATCCAAAATGTAGCAGGGAAAACAATACCAACCTAAACTGTCCCACTCCTCCCACCCCCCTCCCCCATACATCTGAACAAATCCCAACCCACACTACTAGCATTCAGGATCATACATTCACCACCCTACCAACTGTAGCCACACACACAAAACCAATGACCCCACATAACACTGCAAAATGAACCAGTAGACCTCCAAAAGGCAATTGAAGCATGCACATGAGGCCTGTTGCGAGTAACAGCAGCCCCTGAGAGGTCCTACCCAGGCATTGCATGGTGCAGATGCACAAGGCATCACAATGGATACTTAAAACATAATGCACAGGTCCATTAAGAAGGTCACTCCATCTTGGCTTCTCCTTTCTCAGCCAGGAAGGAACCTCAAAAGTCTTGGTTTGGCTTTGCAAGGTGATCCAGAGGTGAGCAGGAAAGAAAAGCCTGTATTGCACCTGGAGCTGCTGGAGCTGTGGCCAGAAAGCAAGGTGTTGCTTGCACCTGTCCATGGTAGCCTTGTTAAAATCAGGGAAGAATTGACTCTTATGGTCCTTGAACAGGACCGAAACTTGTACTTTCACACCCTGCATGATCAAAGTCACCTGCTGGAAACGGAGTACGCAGAGAACTAAAGGCCTAGGCTGTTTCATGTGTGGAGAGGGATGCACAGGAACACGATGGGCCCACTCGATTTCGAAGGGTCTGTGCAAGTCCAGCCAGAAAAGCTTGGGAAGGAAAATTTTAAAAAACTGGACAGGATCCACACCCTCAGCACCCTCCGGTATGCCTAATATCCAGACATTATTCCTTCGTGACCGGTTGTTTAAGTTTTCAAGGAGATGCAAAGTTGGGTCACCCGCTTAGTATTCCACTGTACTTGCTTGAATCTTTCCTCGTGAGCCTGCAGGGTAATGTCTACATTGTCAAGATGCAGATTCAGTAAGGAGAACTGGGCCTTAAGCTCCGTGATGTCCATTTGGACTAAGGTTAAGGATTCCCCATTGACCTCAACAATTTCTTTTATCTTACTCACATGTTAAATGTTACAGTCAATTGTACTGCCTAAATGTCGTTAAGTAATTGTACTGTCTAAATATTTATAAGTACCCTAATGTTAAATGTAACTCTCCAACTGTGATGTAACGTGACCACCTTGATTGAAGGATAAGGTGGTATACAAATCTGTCTAAATAAATAAATAAATACATAAATAATTCTTCCTTATTTTGTCCATGGATCTTCTGTAGTTCTTCTGTGGAGTCGTAGCTCAAAGCCATTTTCTGGGAGACGGAGGTTCGGGCTTTGCCTGTTTTACACCTTGATTCTGGGCTGCCGGATAATCTAGATGGGTTGGTTTGACGGCAGACATAACCACAAAACAAAATCATAAGAAAGGGGGAGGTTATGGAAAGAATGGCATGGGAAGGTATAGGAGTCACTTAGGATCCTCGGGAGCTACAGTAAGTCCTCATGTGGACATCTTGCACCACAGCCAGCTCCACCCCCATTATAGAAGATTTTAATGATAGTTCACAGATTACTAATAATAGGTCTGCAATCTCATATTTCAGTTCTTTCAACATCCTATGATCTATACCATCATGTCCAGCTGATTTGCTACTCTTTAGGGGCCCTTTCAATCTGGGCAATTGAATGTGATTTATTCCAGCCTCAAATTGTCAGTCTGTGAGTTAGGAAAAGCCTTTGTGGCTTTGCCTGGTCTACCACCACCCTCTTGTGCTCTCTTCTGGGTTCTTCCTTGTTCTGATTCTCTGCACTCATTCTCACCTCCCCCAAATGTCCAAAGAGGGCTCCAAGGTGGCTAAGTGACCCCTACCCCCCAGACCCCAGCACCTCCAAAAAAATAGCTTGGTGGTAGCCTGGTAACCCCTACCCCCAACCTCTAGGTCTGAAGCTCCCAGTACCTTTTAATCATTGGGGGGGGGGAGGTAGGAGTGATGTCCACATGCTCCTGCCCCCACACCACCATCTTGGATGTATCCCAGCGGTCAATCTGCCATATAAGGCATTTTTTGCCTTAAATAGCAGACTGACCCTGCCCAGTGCATCCCAGGCTACATCATGCAAGGTCAGGTGGCTCCATTTTCCAAGATGACAGCATAGGGGCAGGAGCATGTGGGTATTGCTCTTGCCCCCCAATGATTAAGGTACCATGGAGGGGATTGGACCAAGGGGGGGGGGGGTGAGGGTTAGAGGGCACTAGGCCACAACAGGGCTTTTTTTTTTTTTTTTTTTTTAGGTTTGAGCATAAGGGATAAGGGCCACCAAACCATCAGGGAGCCATTTTTGGAGGTTCAGAGGGGTATGAGCCACTGGGCAACCATTACCGGAGATTCAGGATTTGGGAAGTAGTATCCATTAGGACACCAATAATATTTAGGGGACGTCAGGGATGGGGAGATAGGAATGCACAATAGCAGGAGGAGGGGGTCTGCCTTGCAAAGGTCATCTGAAATGAAGTGTCAAACTTCACCTCAAATGAAATTTTTACTCCCCGCTGCATCTATACACCTGTTTCAGTAAGGTTTTTTTTAAACCTCAGGAACAATTAAAAATGCATTGTTTTGCAAACAATTAGAATGATTCTCCTGCTTTAGCTTGATTTCTGCATCAGGAAGCAAGACTAGTGTGGGAAAATCACTAGCAAAATGCTGCACTAGAGCATAGCACAGACGTGCTCCCCCTTCCTTCTTTCTCTGTTTCTGTGGATAACACTCTACTTCTCCCTTTTTCCTCGACTTGCAACTTTTGGGTCATCTTTAACTTCTCCCTCTCCATCACCACATACAACCAACAGATAGATTAAACCTGTTGCTTCTTTCTCTATAACACTGGCAAAATGTGTCCCTTTCTTTCTGAACACACTACTAAGACCCTCATCCATGTTGTCACCTCCCATCTAGACTATTGCAACCTCCTCTTCGCTGGTCTTTCTCTGAATCATCTCTCCACTTCAATCTGTTCAAAACTCAACTGCATGGCTAATCTTTCACCAGTGTCGCTATGCTCACGTCACCCCTCTTCTCAACTCATTTCATTGGCTCCCTACCACTTCTACTACTGAACTATAAATGCCTTCATTAGGCTGCTTCTACCTGCCTTTCCACTCTTATTTCTTCCTACACCCTTCTCGGGAACTCCTCACTTCTGGCAGATCCCTTCTATCTGTGCCCTTCTCTTCCACTGCCAATACCAGAATTTTGTCTTTCTACTTTTTTGCTCCTTATGCCTTGAAAAAACTACCTAGTCAGTACATCAGGCTCCATCTGTGGCCCTTTTCAAATCCAGGCTAAAACTCACTTCTTTGAGACTGCTTTTTGATGCTGATCCCCCTAGTCTCCTATTCACCTCTTATATGTTTCCTTACCATTCCTCTAGGTATATCCTAGTCCGCACTTGTTGTGTTGTCTGTCTTGATTAGATTGTAAGCTCTTATGAGCAGGGACTTTCTCTTACACGTCTCTGTACAGTGCAGCATACGTCTTGTTGCACTATATAAATGAAAGATAGTACTAGTAGTACAGTTTGCTGCACTGAGTTGGTCATTGTAAACTATGGAGAATATATAAGGACATGTATATAAGATTTAGTAAATAAATAAGTAGGTTTCAGATCACCAGCACTGATGGCTCACATTACCTTGTAGGAGTTTCAAGTCCTGTTGCTTAAGCTTTGATGTTCATTTCCGCTAAAGAATACTCTCTTTGCCTACCCCCTGCCCCCCATGACACCTTGGGAAAATTTTGAAAACAATGTTATTTTTTCATGGAAAAGAACTTACAAAAAATGAGATGCAAATCTCTGTTGATACTTTCTCTTTGGTCAATTTTCACAGGAAAAAGATGTATGCGCTGTTGCTTTGAGAACCGCTGAATAATCCACAGGGAATGTTGCCCGGAGACTTTGCTTTCTTAAGCTGTTACAAATTAACCTGTAAATGTACAGATTAGAAAGTGATATGATTGGCTGTCTCTGTGCTTGTCTGATAGTCATCTTTTCTGAAATATCAAATGCAATCTAATTATAAATATGTGTATGGCAATTTAGTGATCCCTATGAGGCATTTAATTAAGAGCCCAGATAAGTACTTTAAGTGATTCAAGCCTTGCAGCCAAGTTCAATTGAGAATGTCTGTTTGGAAATGCTATCAATCTTGTGCCTCTTAAAATCATGAGGAAAAGACTAGCTGGGAGAGGCATGTGTAAAAGCCCCTTATATTCCACACTGAATTAATATGCCCTGTTCAGGTAAGGAATTGGTTGGAAGGAATTGGTGTGATCCATTTGTAAGGGCATTCCTTTGGGAGACTGCCGGTGTGGATTGCGATGTAAACATCACATAAACCTCTAGAGTTCTAGTGAAAGTCCTGTGATTAAGGGAGCATTTGATTTTCCTGCTCTCTCCTGCCCTAAGCTGCAGGAGACATGTAGTTAGCAAAGGCCTGCTGTGTGCAAGGGAAATTAATGCAGACTGAAATCGATGATGGAGCAATGATCACTTGGGTCCCCGTGCAGATTTTCATCATTGGGCCCACCCCCACCCACATCATTGCCCAAATCCAGCTGACAAAAGTAGACCGTAGTGAGCCTGAAATTCTCTTACCCTCTCTTCTTGTTGCTAGCACCTTTTCTGCCCACACAGTTCACAGTGCAAGTCAGCTGTTAGAACTTTAAGGAGCACCTTGCAGTTCAGTGGTACAATATGTGGTTTAAACAAATGTGACAACCACTAGCAGTAAATCTCAGAGAATGAAAATATCCAGCATACTCTGCTTTGGGAATGAGGATCATTCTTGTCCTGAAAACCAACCCTTCTGGAGACACTGTCTTCAGGGCCACCCCTGCACATATGCCAGCATGTTGCCTGTAAAGCAGAAGCCTGCTCCAGCCTCGGGACATTGGCTGACTGGACAAAAGGCCTTTCCTTGGCTGGGGAGCAGCCTGGTGAGGGGGAAGAGGAAGGACTCCAGCTGCATGGATGCACAGCAGATGAAGCTAGGCTGAGCCTGACAGAAGGCAAATTAGAGACTGTTTGGTGAAGGCGAGGAGGCGTCAAAGCATCAAATGCTGTCCAGTAAACCTGGCTGGCCAGACAGCACCACAGCAGAAATTGGGACCACTACCCAGCTGAAATAAATCAAGACTGGTACTGTACTTTAAATGCAGTGCTGTCAGGACCACAAGCAAGAGGAACAGTGGTAACCTGCCTGCCTGCCCGTGGGTCTTCTTCAGTGATGAGATTCAAAAATCTTAGGAACCTGTTCTGTGTCAGGTCAGTATGAGCGAGTTGCAGCACCCCGATCCCCCCACCCGACAGTATTTTGATGGTATCAGGGGCAATCATGGCATTGGAAAAAGCCTCCGATGCCATCAAAATTCTTTTAGGGGCTGGTGCCCCGACAGTGAATCCCTGGTGACCTTGCGGTCCGGAAACCCCCTCCCTTAAAATGAAAATAGACCCCTGAACCCCCACCCCCTCCCAACTAAAAAACAAATAGACCTGGTGCCCACCCCCTCCCAACTAAAAAAACAAATAGACCTGGTGGCCTAGTGGCCCCCCATGAACCCCCCACCCTTCTCCTGAAAACAAATAGACCTAGTGGCCTAGTGGCCCCCTGAACCCCCCACCCCTTCCTGATTAAATGACAAATATGCCTGGTGGCCTAGTGGACCCCTGAACCCGGTACCCTTCCCACAGTACCTTTCGACATGAGCAGGAGCGCTGCCTACACATCCCCAGGATGCACTGTATGGGCCCAGGTGCCAACATCTTTGAAGATGGTGGACCACGAGTAAGGGTGCGTAGGCAGCACTTCTGCTCATGTCAATAGGTACCCGGGGGTTCAGGGGCCATCAGCTCTATTTGTCATTTAGGTTGAGAGGGGAGTGGGGGGTTCAGAGGGACACTAGGCCACCAGGTCAATTTGTCTTTTAGGTTGGGAGAGGGGTGAGGGGTTCAGGGGGCCTCTAGGCCACCAGGTCTATTTTCTTTTTAAAGGAGGAGAGGGTCCAGACCACTAGGCCACCTGGAATTCACTATCTGTAGGGGCACTGGCACACGACAGTATTTTGATGACATGGGGGCTTTTCCCGATGCCGCGATTGTCCCTGATGCTTTCAAAATACTGTCGGGTGGGAGGATTGGGACTGCTGGGCCACCAGGGATTCACTCTGTTGGTGCACCAATTCAGCAAATTCGGGATATTTTAGGAACGGTTTCGGGCAAACCGGTGCGAACTGGCTGAATCCCACCACTGGTCTTCACCCACCGGTCAGTTTCTTAATGCAACAAATGCCGGTACTGTGAGCATCTTGTCTATTCCTGATCAGCACTTCCTGATGCTGAACTCTGTTCTATATCCCTAGGTATAGTCCTGTTTGTTTACTAAACAGCTACTTGGGTATGGAACAGTTTCTAATCACTTTAAACTATTAAAATCTAATATATGTATCTGAGGTGTGTAATCTAATGTGCTTCCTTTGTAAAATTACCTAATCAAGGATCCTTCTGAGATATTAACTTGTTTACTTATAGCAGATATCCAAATGTAGAACTATTTACTTCCTAGCTTTTTCCTTGCAACCAATAACAAAATCTATTTTCTTTATCAACAAGCTAATTTGTGAGTTGCCCTATATAGTAAGATTACTCACATGAGGTGGGTGAGAGCTGGGGTGGAAGGGAGGGATCTAACACCTGGAGAATTCTATGACTTCAAAGATCCTGCCTTCCTCTTTGAGCCTGAAGGTAAGAGGAGAGAGAAAAAATAGCAGCAGAAAACAATCCCCTTCTGCAATACAACTACAAAAGCAAATCAGTTGGCAGAACAGCAGAAAAAAAGTTATTAAAATAAAATTAACCCCTTTAAGAACTATCAGGCAGAGAAGTTATATCTAGAGCAATGATTCTCAAAGTGGTCTATATGGACTCCCAAGGGTCGATTTCAACTTGCAGGGGGTCCATGTCAGTGAGAAAAAAATTGGGGGTGCATGAGATGTAAATGGCGGGTCCATGTGAGCAGACCCCCCATTTAGGCAGATCATCATCAACAATTAGGCTTTCCGTAAATGTCTTATTACACCTAACACAGATTATATGTGCATAATACTTATAACAGACATAGAAATTACTTATATATATATATTAATTATAAAATTGTTTAAGTACCTGTCATATAAAGACCATACGACCAATTGGTAAAATGTAATATACCTCCTTATGACAGGAGACAAAACTATCGGAGGAAAGGAGGCTTCATATACAAAGGAAACATGTGAGAAGCGTATCATTCCAAAGTTCTCCAGCGATATTGAGATGGCTGAAAATCCCCAAATTAAAAACAAGGAGGTTAAAAAGGGTCAACTCCTTTTTAAAAGCATAAATATAAAAATTGATAGAATAAATAATGTATGGGTTCAACAATTCTTTTAAACCTTTTTCCAATTCAAAGGAACGGAGCAGTGAAGCGACTCCCGAGTATGTCAATACCTATCTGCTTTGTGGTGTGCTACGTTCATGTGCAAGTTTTTACAAGTTTTCATACCAGCAGCAACGCATTGCGCACGTACGTGCCGTGAATAACACTTGTCCAGACTTGTACCAAAGCTTTGCACAGACTTGTTTGATTCATCAATTATAAATAAGAGTGTTAGAGACAAACACTGTTCATTTGTTTTCTGAGTTTTGAGAAGAAAAGTGGTTTGAAAATACGTTCAGAAATATAAATAGGTACAAGTCAAAGTGAATCAAAATCATCTTCTTTAGGAGTGCCTAAGAAAAGTAATTCCAAATTTTATACATATTTTTGTAGTCACTCCGATTGCGTAGAGCCATATTGCTGATCACGACTTTAGGTAAAGTCGATTTTTCCTAAATTCCTAAAAAATATTTTAAAAATATTTGTATGCTGTCTGGGCAGGAATCAATTTTGAATTGCTCTGTCTTACCATATTTAAATAGCTTCATTTTTGTCGACAGATAACTTCTACCCAACATGGCCCAGGCTAAAAAGAAATGTAGGCAGTATAGCGTTGATTATTTGAAGTTCAGCTTCATTCCATCCCTGTCAGACAAACATCTGCCCATGTGCCTTTTGTGCAACAGAGTTTTAAGCAATGACGCTATGAAACCATCCAAACTGGAGGATCATCTGAGAAGGTGTCACCCTGATAAAACAAGTAAAGATTTGACATATTTTAAAACACTGAAAGAAAAACTTCAGAAGAGAACCACGGTGGACAGTACGTTTGCTTCAACATCAAAAAGAGATGATGGTTTGCGGGCGTCTTACAATATCTCACAACTCATAGAACAATCAAGACAGTCTCATACTATCGGGGAACAGTTGATTTTGCCAGCCGTTGAAGAGGTTTTAAAAACTGTTCTACACAAGTCTGCATATGATATACTCAAAAGAATTCCTTTGAGCAACAACACAGTTCAAAGACGTATTGATGAAATGAGTCATGATGTTGAAAGCTTCTTGTGTAATTATCTGCAAACGAACCATTTCTTTATTCAACTGGACGAGTCAACGTTACCTGGTAATGAAGCACTATTATTGGCATATGTTCATTTTGTTATGGACCAAGAAATCCATGAAGAACTGCTCTTTGCGAGAACTTTGACAACAGACACTAAAGGCGAATCAATATTCAGTGTTTTGAAAGATTAATTCATGGAAAAAGTGATCTCTTTATCAAATATAATGTCGGCAGCAGCAGACATGTTTGGGCGCTATCGCGGTTTTATAAGACATTTAAAACAAAATGTACCTGGGGTGTTTGTAATTCACTGCGTCATTCATCGACAACATTTAGTAGCTAAAAATCTGAGTGCCAGATTGCATCAATCTCTTCAATTTGTCATTAACACAGTAAACAAGATTCATAGCAACACATTGAATTCTAGGTTATTTGTGCAGTTGTGTGAAGAAAATGATGAGGACTTTCATCAATTACTCCTTCACACTGAAGTACGCTGGCTCTCGAAAGGCTTATCTTTGACAAGATTTTTTTTCACTTTTTGAGACCGTTTTAGAGTTTTTGGATGCTGAACATCCCATTTTGAAAGAAAATTTAATCAAATGGAAACCAGACATTGCTTATTTAACAGATTTGTTTACTAAATTTAATGAGGTTAACTTGCAGTTACAAGGTGACAGTCTGAATTTAATAAAAACAAAGCCCATCATTGCAGCTTTTCTTGCCAGAATGAATCTATTGAAGCAAAACATTGGACAGACAGAATTTTCCCAGTTACCCAACTTGTCATTGACAAACATCCAGAATGATGACGTTTTGGTCTACGTTCAATATTTAAATGTCCTTCACACAGACTTTAAAACCAGGTTTGAGGATGTTTTGACTATGGAAATCCCACAGTGGATTATCAATCCATATGGTGACATTGAAGAATCGGATGTCATATTACAAGAAGAACTGACCGGAATAAGCACTAACGAAGAACTTAAGGTGCAGTTCAGAAAGGGGTATCAACAGTTCTGGCTTCAGAAAGATATAACTGTTGCTTATCCTGCATTATGGACTATCGCAAGAAAGTTTTTGATAGCTTTTCCATCTTCATACCTCATGGAAAGGGGTTTTAGCGCGGTTGCCAATCTTCTTATGAAAAAAAGAAATCGATCGCAAATCACTGGATGTGGAGATTTAAGATTATACCTCACTAATTTGAAGCCAAATATTGAACAATTGCTATCAGAGCATCAGGTTCATCCCTTTCATTAACAGCATTATTTGTGTATTAATTTTATGTAAGAATTTTACTAGGTTCTGATTTGTTTCGTTTCAAATCCAAATATTTACTAGCATTTTGTGTCTTTTCAATAAAGGTATGAATAAAAATTGTACATGTTTTTCTTTTTTTACAATTGTCCACTCTACAAAAAACCCTATCAAAGTGAGCAGCACTGTGTCAGCTGTCAAAAACACATTTGAAGTTAATAAGTTTAGGAAAATTCAATATTAGGCAGGCAGGCAGGGGGGTCTACGGAAAACAAAAAAATCGGCAAGTGGTCTATGGGGCAAAAATCATTTGGGAACCTATGATCTAGAGCCACAGATTTACCTTGCTTGCATTGGAGCCTCTAGGACTGTGACATAAGTTCTAATAGGGGGGTGGGGGGTGGGAGGACGTGCCTAAGCAAAATCTTGTTGAGGGGTTCGATATAGCAGGGAGGCCTACTTGCCTGTCCCCTCTCCCCAAAGCACAGAAAGAACGTACTTCAAGTTTGTCATGACTTCCACTCCTGCTTTCAAGTAACACTTTTCTTGCCTGGCAGCTGGCACCTCCCACTGCTGGGCCAAAGTCTCATGATAATAACTTTGTGATTTCATGGCTGTTATGAGAAATCAGCCTGGTAGCGGGAGGTACTGGCTGCCAGGCAAGAACAGTTTTACTAGAAAGCAGGAGAGAGGCAGAGCAGCATATTTAATTTAACGTAAATTATGTTTGCTGTGCTCTGCCTCGGCCACCATAGTTTGGTTTCCTGGGATGCATGCACCCCCTTCTTGCCTGGGCTGTTTGCATTGCAGAGGCTGCTTGGGTGGAATTTGTACCCTTGGCTGAAGGCAATATTGGAAATGAGCGATACAAGGAGTTGGGACAGATGAGATGATGAGAGGCAAAGGAAGACAAATGAGATCATGGGAGAGAAATGGGGGACTCAAGAGTGGGTGGAAGTTGATAAATTGAAGACTGCAGAAGGAGTGAAAGAACACCATAAAGGAGATATCTTTGGAGATAACATTATCAGACTATTGCTTCTTCTGCAGATCTTTGTGTACATAGCCAGGTAATGTCTTTTGGCCAACTCCAAAATCTTTCCTCCTTGCACAAATACCACTTGGACTCTTGCATCTTCTTCCCAAGACCTCAATACTGCTACTATATCATTCCTTGACCTTGCTGATGATAAAGTGCTCCTGCCCAATCCGGGCAGTGGGAGAGGAGGGGAAAAGCGGCCCGCCTCCACAAAAGCGGCGTCCCTCGCCTCCGGAGGGAGCCGCTGCTGCCGCCGACACAACAACTCCCCCCACGGTGCTCCTGCCCAATCCGGGCAGTGGGAGAGGAGAGGAAAAGCGGCCCGCCTCCACAAAAGCGGCGTCCCTCGCCTCCGGAGGGAGACGCTGCTGCCGCCGACACAACAACTCCCCCCACGGTGCTCCTGCCCAATCCGGGCAGTGGGAGAGGAGGGGAAAAGCGGCCCGCCTCCACAAAAGCGGCGTCCCTCGCCTCCGGAGGGAGCCGCTGCTGCCGCCGACACAACAACTCCCCCCACGGTGCTCCTGCCCAATCCGGGCAGTGGGAGAGGAGGGGAAAAGCGGCCCGCCTCCACAAAAGCGGCGTCCCTCACGGGCGCGCCCGCGCCTGAGGGCCTCGCCAGAGGGCCCTTTGGCTTGGCCCTTAGGCGCGGCACAGAGGCGCAAAAAAAGCAACCAACCAACATATCCTCTGCACCGAATAGCCACGCTATGTTCAACAGACACCTCCACCACCGAACCGAAGATCAACGACCACAACGACTCTGCAAGGAAAAACCTCACCACTCCGGAACCCCAGGCGAGGCACGAAGCCAAGCAGCAAGAAACAACCAGAATAAACAGCAGCGCCGACAGCATCACAGGAGAACCCAGCAAGGAGCAGACCGAGGCGAAGGACGTCAGAACCGCAAGTAGAACTCTCACAGTACATCACACATTCCCCACCACCAAACGCACACCTCCACTACACACAACCCAATAGATCCGGCCCTCCCTCTGTGGGTCAGGCTCCCTCCACGGGACAGGATCCCGCAACCGAGACGCCCTACACAGATCCGGCTCACCCTCTGCGGGACAGGCTCCCTCCACGGGACAGGATCCCGCACCGAGACGCCCTACACAGATCCGGCTCACCCTCCGCGGGACAGGCTCCCTCCACGGGACAGGCTCCTGCACCGAGACGCCCTACACAGATCCGGCTCACCCTCCGCGGGACAGGCTCCCTCCACGGGACAGGCTCCCACACCAAGACACCCTACACAGATCCGGCTCGCCCTCCACGGGACAGGCTCCCTCCACGGGACAGGCTCCCGCACCAAGACGCCCTACTCAGATCCGGCTCGCCCCCCACGGGATAGGCTCCCTCCACGGGACAGGCTCCCGCACCAAGACACCCTACACAGATCCGGCTCACCCTCCACGGGACAAATTCCAAGGCGCCCTACACGGGACAGGCTCCCTCCACGGGACAGGCTCCCGCATCAAGACGCCCTACGCAGATCCGGCTCGCCCTCCACGGGACAGGCTCCCGCACCAAGACGCCCTACACAGATCCGGCTCTCCCTCCATGAGACAAGCTATCGCACCATATACAGCTCTCACCAGACAGCCAACAGACGAAGACTTAAGAAAGCAGGCATCACCTTAACAGGACATCACAAAAAACCAACATGCACGCCACATACTTCCTCCCACTCTACCTACTCATCACACAACTCCTCCCACCAACCACACACCTCCACCACCCACAAGCAAACACAACATGGCACCCACCAACTGTATTGCCATATTTAGAACACCAGCACACATACAAAGAGACACTCAGAACCTCCCAGGCTAAGCGACCAAACAGACACAAATCAAACTCCCACACCTGCACAAAGGAAGCGCATGTAACAGCAACCTCCTCAACAAAGACAACGACGATCGAGCTCATAAACGCCAGATCCGTCTGCAACAAGATACACACGCTTGTAGACCACATTGAAGAGCGACAGCCCGACATAATATGCATCACAGAGACATGGCTCAACCCGACTGACAATGTACTACTCAACCAACTAGTACCAAACAACTACTCAGCGTACAACTGCCCACGCACCCACAAGCGTGGAGGAGGAGTACTGATAATAGCGAAAACAAAACTAAAGTTCAAGACACAGAGCCTCACCGATACACAGCAATGTAACACAATTAGCATCAAGAACAAGAGCATTGCAATCTACCTAACATACAGAGCACCCAGAGCTCCACCCGACGAACTGGCCTTCACACTCGAAGAAGCCTGTGCCATAACAACAAACAACAAACCAGCACTGCTGATTGGAGACTTCAACCTAAAGTCCACCAATGTCAAAGACGCAGAGGCCTTCCTTCAAGCAATGTCCTCACTTCAATTCACACAGATAATCAATGCACCAACACACAGACATGGATCATCCCCAGACCTCATATTCGCATCCAATTACCTAACATCAAAAGACCTGATTTCTCCACCCACCATTACCCCAGTGCCATGGTCTGACCACTACTTAATCGAGAAAAGGCTGCGGTCACAAGAGGACCAGACAAACGAAAGAGCAAACATCTCACACACACAAAGACGATTCAAGCGTTTCGACAAGGATGAATTCATACAGGACACAATACAACACCTGAACATTACTACAGACGACCTGGAGGAACAAGTTTCCAGCTGGAACAGCATTTTAGCCAACGCCGCCAAACCATCCGATGGCGGGACCGAGAAACAACACCACAACAAGAGACAAAACAAACCATGGTATTCAGCAAAAATATGAGAGGAAAAGAGGGAACTCAGGAAGATTGAACGGAGATGGAGAAAAAACAAAACAACTGCCGACCAGCATCTTTATCTAACGAAGCAAAAGCAATACAATGAACACATCAACCAATCAAAGAGGGAATTCCACACAAACATGATAAATACTTCCATCAACAAACCCAGAGAGCTTTTCGAAATAGTAAAAATCCTCACAAAAGAGAAAACAACAGAAGGGGAAGTACAAGTTGATCCACAGAAATTCGCCGACCACATCAAAGACAAATTTCACTCCACAGAACAAACAACGCCTAGTAGGACCACCAGGACGGACGTACACTCCAAAACCTGGGGCACATTCTCCTCACCCTCAACAGAACAGATATCCCACATCATCTCTACAATCAACACAAGCACCGCTCCTACAGACCCATGCCCAGTGCCATGGGTCAAAGCCACCAAATCAAGCCTCATCCCCACCATACATAAAATGGTACAGAACTCACTCACTCAAGGACTCATGCCAAAGCAACTAAAACTTGCCTCAGTAAGACCAATCACAAAGAAAACAACTCTCGACAAAAAAGATCCAGCAGCATACCGACCAATCTCCAGCATACCCTTCCTCGCAAAAGTCATCGAAAAAACGGTTCAACTACAACTTCAGGATCACATCGACAAACACGAAACACTCGATGACAACCAGCACGGATTTCGTCCCAACCACGGTGTCGAAACGCTACTGATCTACCTCTTCGACAGCATCCTAAGAATAATTGACAACACAGGAATGGAATCATAATGATCTTCATCGACATCTCCTCAGCCTTCGACACAGTGGACCACAACACGCTCCTGGAAAGACTAAAGAACACTGGTATACACGGTATCACACTGAAATGGTTCCACTCGTACCTAACCGAAAGACAGCTACAGGTCAAGGTGGGACACATCACCTCCCGACCCATCAAAGTCCGTCAAGGAGTACCTCAAGGATCTGCGCTCTCAGCACTCCTATTTAACATCTACATCCAACCAATATGCAACATCATGAAAGAGAACAACATTCAATACACAATCTATGCGGACGACATCATGATATACACCCCGATATCAATCGACAACCCGGACTTCTCTAAGATAACAGACTGCCTTACACAAATGACCAGTTGGTGTCAAGACAACAACCTCGCAATAAACTACAACAAGACTGAAGCTTTAATCATCACTCGGAACCAAAGCTTCATACACCCACCAAACATAAAGATACAAAACACTACTATACCAATAAGGTCAGAAGTGAGATACCTCGGGGTTACGCTGTACAATAAACTCAATCTCAAGCCACACATAGACAAAACAATACAAAAAGCCTACTACAAGATGCGAATCATCAGGAGACTGAAACCACTCCTCGCCCCAGAACACTTCCGTACCATCTGTCAAGCACTGATAACCCCACTACTGGACTTCTGCAATCCGATATACCTTGGACTACCGAAACAAGCCACCAAACCACTTCAACTGGCACAAAACACCGCAGCACGAATCATATTCGGAACTGCAAGACAGGAGCACATCACACCTACCTTAAAGGACTTACACTGGCTTCCAATCGGTGCACGCATCAGATACAAAACTATCATAAACCTATTTAAGATAAAACAGCACACATCAGCCAACAGTCTGCACACCCTCATACAACCAGACACCAGCACACGTCCTAGAAGAAAACAAACACACAACCGAGTCAGCACCCCAAGTGAATACAAACACACACGCAAGGACACAACAGACAGAGCACTCTCCATGGCTGCTCCAACAATATGGAACAAACTACCGGACGATTTGAGGGCAACTACAGACCTCAAGGACTTTAGAAAACAGCTGAAAACCATGCTGTTCATAGAACACTATGGACACATCACATAACCTAAGTGACTGTATAGCAGCACACGTTACCGCCCAACACTGTATGTATATAAAATGTTTTTAGCACCACTGTATATAGCCCACATTGTACATAGCTCAAACCAATCTAGCACACAATACAACACGCACCCAACTAAATTTTCACCCTCACTGCATGTATAACACACTCACACTACCAGATTGTTTGCTGTGATACCACCTTGATTGTTATGATAAGGCGGTTTAGAAATACTGTTAAATAAATAAATAAAATAAAATAAAGTGGTTGAGCTTTGTTTTTTCTTCCCCCCCATCTGCTTCACAAGCACAGTTGGCCTGATGGTTCTCAGACAATTGGAAAACCTGTTGCTCTACATCTTTCTGGACATTTCAGCATCACACAACAACCTTCAATAAAGTTGTCCATGAAGAAGGCTTGCCAGCCCCTTCATTACAAAAGGTGGTCAGTTCCGTCAGGAACCACATTCTTAGATCCATGCATGTACCAGAGATCAAAGTTGAATGGGACAGCCTGGTGACCCATTTCTGCTCACATGCATCCAATTTTGGTTTATTAGAATGTACATGAGTGGGTTGTTATCAGTCCAGACTGTGAATGGGCTCCCCTTTAATCAATGATTGAAGTTATCGCATATAACCCATTTAAGATCATTGAATTTAAGTCTCTGTACTGGATATTTAACTTGTGCTCAGCTGAGGGACTTGCTTGCAAAAGCCACAGGCCTTGCTTTAACTCCTTCCCTGGGCACCTGACTTAAGCAAGCTCCTAGACCTGCCTCTAAATCAATCACAGCCAAAATGAATGGCAGTGAGTTGAAGTCTGGATGGGCTAGCACTACTGCCTTCAACAGAGCTCTCTTCAAATTCTGTAAGTCCAGTCACACGCCTTCAGATTTCTGAAAAACGTACTTTCCGAATCCCCTTACTTCTGGATCTCATTTTGGCTCCTGCAGTTAATTGATACATAGGCTTTACCATTGCAGAACAACCATCAATAAAATGGCTGTAATAACTGAACATTCTCAGCACAAATCAAATTTTTCATTGTGATGCTATTTTATCATCATCTTCCATGAGATCTCTCTCTATTCATTCAGATATCACCAGTACCTTGTTGGGGTCCTCAGCTATTCCATTGTCACTTTTATGATATCCAAGAAATTGAAGTTGCGTTGGAGGAATTTACATTTCTTTTGTGCTAACTTCAAATTCTAAGTACTCAAACAATCAAGTACCAGCTCTAATCTTTGGATTGCAGTATCTTCATCAGGAGCAAATACTAGCAAATCATCAAGGTAACGCAGTTGGCTCAGATAGTTTTGGTCAATGAATATTGAAGTCATCATTTGCATAAATGACCTTGGTGAATTGCACAGTTCCTGTGGCAGTCTGTTATATTCACAAGCCCAAGTGGAGAAGTGTATGCCATATATTTCTTGTCCTCTTCATAAAGAGGTGTATTATAGAATCAGTATGTGAAATCCATGGAACTGAACAAACAATTGCCACCCAGTGCTGCTAGCAGATTAGCTTGATGGGGAAGAGGATAAGCAATCTTGAAAGTACATCAGTTCTATCCCAGAAATTAGAATAGAAGTGAAATTCACCTGAATTTTTCCACACAACTACTAGGAGGGAGGCTCACTCACTACTTGACTTCCTAATAATCCCCTTTTCTTTCATTTCATCCAAAACTTGCTTGAGTTTATGATAGTCTATTGCTGCAACTTTTCGGTACAATAGCTGGAATGATCTCTCATCCTTGAGATGTATCTGGTGTATGACATCCTTAGTTTCCCCACAGTTTAAATTATATCTAGAAAAGATGTTTTCATATTTCTCAATTAGGTCCAAAGGTTTATCTTTCTGGAAACCTTACATGATTCAAGATCCAGGTCACCAAATCCCAATCTCTGTAATCAGATCAAATGGGTATTATATTCTGTCTCTCTCAGTGGGGCCAACTTAGAGGTATTTACTTCAGTAATTTCATTTCTTCAGCCAAAATCAGAGACTAACATATGCAATGTTAGCATTTATCCTCAAAGTTATAGACTTGTTCTGAGGACTCGTTATCTTCAGGGGCACCCATATATCACCCCAAAGAGCAGCCACCATCCTTCCTACCAAAACATTTCTAGGTGCTATCCTGGATGAGGTGGGTTCAACTATGACAGTACTGCCAACTGAAATGGGAGCCAATTTGGAAAGCCTTCCCCAAACCAGGTGCTCTCTCTGTAGTTCAGGAGTAACATTTCATCAATTCAACCACACCCACCCTTTGTGGCACCTCTTCACTTCTTCAATGTTCTAAATTGGAGAGCAGATCCAGAGTTACCTCAGCAAGTCTTTCTGCATTACACGCCTTTTCTCTTAGTAAGTGCAGGATGACATCTTCATCCAAGCATATGGAATAGCTCCCTCCCAGTGAGCTGCAGCTTCAAAAGAAACCTTGCCCTTCTTCTTCTAGTTTGTCTTTATGATTTTTTTCTTTGCTTTTCTCCTCTATCTTGTTAATATATAGAGTTCCTTTCCTTTTTCTTACATGTCTGATATATTTGTAATGTATATAATGCCACTGTACAATTCATTGGTGAGGCCTCACTTGGAATATTGTGTTCAGTTTTGGAGACCATATCTTTCAAAGGATATAAAAAGGCTGGAAGCGGTTCAGAGGAAGGCAACCAAAATGATTTGGGGCCTGCGTCAGAAGACTTTTGAGAAGAGACTTGAAGACCTAAATATGTATACTCTGGAGGAGAGGAGGGACAGGGGAGATATGATTCAGACCTTTAAATACTTAAAGAGTATTAATGGACAAACAAACCTCTTCCAAAGACGGGGCAGCTGTAAAACTAGAGGGCATAACATGAAGCTGCAAGGGGGTAAACTGAAAGGCAATGTCAGGAAATACTTTTTCACTGAAAGGGTGGTGGATGCTTGGAATGCTCTCCCGATGGAAGTGGTGGGGGCAAACACAGTGACAGAATTCAAAATGGCATGGGACAGACACAGTGGATCCCTTTATAGCAACAGGATAAAATCAAAATAAGCATAACTATCTCTTATATCTGAACAAATAAGGGTGATCTACACGGAGCAGTGGGTACACCCCTAAACAAAGGCATGGGGAGAGGTGACCTGAACAGAGCGGCAGGTGCACCTACTCTTGCCGCCTTGCTGGGAAGACTTGATGGACCATACTGGTCTTTATCTGCTGTCATTTACTATGTTACTATATATTTGTTATTATTGTAAACTGCTCTGTCTGCCTAGCAAAGAGCGATATATCAAATCTAAATAAACCATAATCATAACCATAACCATTAGTTCCAATAATCATATAATCCTTTTGCCCTGGTACAATAACCTTGCTGCTATATACTTCAAGCTCTAGATTATATACTGCTTTTGGAGATGTTTGATGACCTCCACAGGCCATGATAACCACATTAGTCTGGTAGACATCACTTGTAATCACTACTCCTCCATCCAGCATCCAAGTTATAATACCCTGTTCAATGTAATTTCAGTTTGTTCAATGTAAACCGCACTGATGCAGAATAGCGCGGTATATAAGAGAATATAAATAAATAAATAAATAAATAAATCATCTGCTCAGCTACCTCACTCATAATGCATGCCATAAATTGAGCATCCAGCAGAACTCTCAAGGACCCCTGTTCTCTGAAAGTCACCATTGTACTGTATATAATAAGCTATGGCTTCTATTCAGTTTCTGTATTCAGTGGAAAATAGCCTTATCTGCTTCTGGTAACATCTGTCTACAGGAATTATAAATAGACTGCAAATCACCATTGTCCATATCACGGGTTTCTTCAGTTTGGCCCACACTGCCCCCTCACCATTCAGACATATTAGTTTCCTTGCTGTTTTTTTTTCTTTATGGGTGAGGCAGGCAGGGAAAACTCCTTAAATGAAATACCTTGGCAGTGCCCACCCCTCACCCCGGAAGAGCCACGTGCCTGCCTAGCCATCTTCAGAGGGAGCTGGAGAGGCTCAAGGACCGAAGTCCAGCGCCTCAACTCACCTCTGCAGAGTTGTGAGAAAGACCAGCATTTTCCTTCCTTCTCGCGGCTCTGTTAAAGTTGACCTACCGGCGTGCCAAGTATCATGAGGGTAAAAGAGGGCATTTCCTGTCTTGTGCGAGACAGAAAATGCCCTCGTTTAACCTCCCAGCATTCAGCGGGCTAGCAGTTTAACTTTAACAGAGCCTCAGGAAAGAAGGAAAACGCTTTTCTTTCTCGCAGCTCTGCAGTGGTGAGCTGGGGTGCTGGGCTTCGGGCCTTGGGCCTCCCCGGCTCCCTCTGAAGATGGTCAGGCAGGCATAGGGCTCTTCTGGGGGGAGGGAGGCTGGAACTGGAAATGGGCTGATTGGGGTGGGTTAGAATTGGTAATGGGCTGATGGGGGGGCTAGGATTGGAAATGGGCTGATCCATTGCTTGGACTGGAAATGGGCTGATGGGGTGGGGGCTAGGATTAGAAATGGGCTGATGGGGGGCTAAGAACATAAGATATGTCATACTGGGTCAGACCAAGGTCCATCAAGCCCAGTATCCTATTTCCAACAGTGGTCAATCTAGGTCATAAGTACCTAGCAGTTTCCTCAAAAGACACAGGCTCCACAATGCTTGTATTGGGTTAAAAAGTGATATCCTGGGTCCTTTTTAATAATGGTTTATGGACCTTTCCTCCAGGAACTTGTCCAAACCTTTTTTAAACCCAGCTACACTAACAGTTTTTACTACATCCTCCGGTAACAAATTCCAGAGTTTGATTACACGTTGAGTGAAAAAATATTTTCTCTTATTAGTCTTAAATAGTTTACCCTGTAGCTTCATTGCATATCCCCTAGCCTTTCTATATTTTGATGATGTAAACAATCGATCTACATTTACACGTTCCACTCCATTCATTACTTTATAGACCTCTAGCATATCTCCTCTCAGCTGTCTCTTTTCCAGGTTGAAGAGCCCTAACCTTTTTATCCTCTCTTCATAGGGGTATCCTTCCATCCCATTTACCATTTTTGTGGCTCTTCTCTGTACATTTTCTAATAACCCTATATCCTTTTTAAGATATGGCGACCAGAATTGTATACAATACTCAAGTTACGGTCACACCATGGAATGATACAGAGGCATTATAATATCCTTTGTTTTATGTTCCATTCCTTTTCTTTTGATACCTAGCATTCTATTTGCTCTCCTGGCCGCCGCTGCACACTGTGCGGAGGGTTTTAAGATGTTATCCACAATGACACCTAAATCTTTTTCCTGGGTGGTGGTTCCTAATGTGTAACCTTGCATTGTTTAACCATACTTTGGGTTTTTCTTTCCTAGGTGCATAACTTTGCACTTGTCCATATTAAATTTCATCTGCCATTTGGATGCCTAGTCTTCCAGTTTATCAAGATCCTCTTGCAATTTTCCACAATCCTCATGGGTTTTAACAACTTTAAATAATTTTGTGTCATCTGCAAATTTGATAACCTCACTCATTATTCCCTTTTCCAGGTCATTTATGGATATGTCAAAAAGCAGCAGACCCAGCACAGATCCCTGGGGTACTCCACTATTCACCTTTTTCCATTGGGAAAATTGGTCATTTAACCATACCCTCTGCTTTCTATCTTTTAACTGAAAATGAGCTGATTGGGGGTGCTAGGACTGGAAATGGGCTGATTAGGAGGGGCTAACACTGGAAATGGGCTGATGGGCAAGCTATGATTGGAAATGGGCTGATTTGGGGGGCTACGACTGGAAATGGGCTGATTAGAGGATCTAGCACTGGAAATGGGCTAATGGGAGGGCTAGGACTGGAAATGGACTGATTTGGGTGGGGGGCTAGCACTGGAAATGGGCTGATGGGGGCCTAGGACTGGAAATGGACTGATTAGGGGTGGCTAGCATTGAAAATGGACTCATGGGGGGGGGGGGCTTGGATTGGAAATGGGCTGATTAGGGGTGGCTAGCATTGAAAATGGACTGATGGGGGGGCTAGGACTGGAAATGGGCTAATTAGGGGGGCTAGGACTAGAAATGGGCTGATGGGGGGGGGCTAGGACTGGAAATGAGCTGAATAGGGTGGGGTTAGCACTGGAAATGGGCTGATGGGGGGCTAGGACTGGAAATGGGTTGATTAAGGGAGCCAGCACTGGAAATGGGCTGATTGTGGCATAGGCTGGAAATGGGCTGATTGGGGAGGTGGCTAGCACTGGAAATGGACTGATGGGGGCTAAGACTGGAATGGGCTGATGGGGGATAGTTCTGAAAATAGGCTAGGACTGGAATGGGCTGATTAGGGGGGTGGGCTAACACTGGAAATGGCCTGATGGGGAGCTATAACTGGAAATGAGCTGATTGGGGGAGGCTAGATTGGGCTGATGCGGGGTTAGGAATGGAAATGGGCTGATTAGGGGGCTAGCACTGGAAATGAGCTGATGGAGGGCTAGGACTGGAAATGGACTGATTAGGGTGGCTAGCCCTGGAAATGATATTATGGGGGGCTAGACTGGAAATGAGTTGATAAGGGGGCTAGCATTCAAAATGGACTGATGGGGGCTAAGACTGGAAATGGGCTGATTAGGGTGGCTAGCACTGGAAATGGCTGATGGGGGTTAGTGCTGGAAATGGTCTGATTGGGGAGGCTAGCACTGGAAATAGGCTGATGGGGGGAAGGGAGGAGAGAGCTGCTGGCCCTGGAAAAAAACTGGGGGCTAGAGCTACAAATAGGTTGAAGGGGTGGAAGGGGAGGAGAGAGCTTCTGGCCTTGGAAGAAGAATGGGGGCTAGGACTGCAAATAGGCTGATGCAGGGGGGGGGGGGGGTTGGGGGGGGAGAATGCGACTGGAAGGGAGCAGACGCCGAGAGGGGCTGGAACTAGAAGGGAACTGATGTTGGGGGAGGACTAGAAGGGATATTGCTGGAGAGAGAAAAAAAGAATCTGGGGGAGTGAGGACTGAGAGCGGAAAAGATATTTTGTGTCTAAGGGAAGAAAAATCCATGATTGGCTGGGTATTGTGAGAGTAAATGGGGATTGAGGATGGAAGGGTAAAATTTGAGTGGATGAAAAAGGAATAAATAAAGAAATGGAGGAAAGACCAAAAGGGAAAGATCAGTATGTTAAAGCAAATGTAGAGCGAGAATGTAAAAAAAACTAAGAGAGAAAAAAGGACAAATGGACAGCAGACAATTGGTATTCTCTGAGATGTATTGGTTTAATATTTGCAGTGTTTGATAGGTAAGGTTTGTTGCTTTGTGAGTCCTGGTAGTGCTATTATGATACGGCGGTTTGCTATGGGTTCTAGGTGCGGCTCAACTTATTCTGGACTGGATGCCAGCAAAAATGTGGTTGCCACACTTGCACTTTTCAGATAAGTCTTTTCTGATTTTGTTTTTAGAACCTATTTGATTAAAATGGATTTGGCTGGATTGTGAGTTGGGCGTTAAATTGCTTCTCACGCCAGCTTGTCCGACAAAAATACTTTAGTTTTGGGAGTTACTGCATCATTGTAGGGTGATTTACACGTTTTGGATGTGCATTGGTTCTAAATGAGCATCGTTTATAGTACTTCCTAATGTGCCTGGCAGTTGGCACTGGAGTATAGTAAGGTAGAAATTTGGCAGTCTTTCTTTATCCTCACTGCCCATGCAAATGGTACTCAGACCCTCATTAAGAGGTATGTTTAAAAGTTAATGCGCATTCACAAATGTTAATGTGCGCTAAGTGCAGGAACACCCATTTATTTCTATTGGCGCAGTGGCACTTAGTGCACATTAATATTTAGCAAACATGCCCTTAAGTCATTGCCAGGACAAAAGAGAGGCTTGTGAAGAGTTCCTTTGAAAGCCGCCTAAACTTTTAGTTGGCAACACATACATTTTAAAATAAAATAAATTAAATTGGAAATGGGCTGATGGGGGTACTATGATTGGAAATGGGCTGATTTAGGGGGGTGGCAGTGGATATGCAAATGCGGCCCCGCAATGAGTCTCTGCACATGGCTCCGCACTACCCTTGGTCACCCCTGCCTGCTGGGCACACATATTCCCTTGTTCTCACTCAGAAGTTGCAAATATTTTCCCCAGCATCTCTAAAATCTTTGAAAACTTGTTTGAAATTGAATTGGTTGTCTGTACCCTCCCTCCTCCCAATTGGTCCTTTTGCTGCCTTGCTGAGGTTACTTTTACAATCTTAGGGTCACTTATCTCAGAGCCAACATTGTATCTTTTCTTAGACAAAGGGCTCTCTGTTGAAAGGCATTAAGCATCTCCTGGACCTCCTCAATATGCATTTTTTTCCTCCCATTTATATATAGTACAATTATTATCTGTGCCGTCACCTCTGTACTCAGGGGACTCTCTCATCTCTACCTTAGTAACTAGATTTATCCTACAAGGGAGTGGAGGAAGCAAGATTTTCCTGTAGATTAACAGTATTAGCTGCTCCCTCTAAAAATAGCTTTGTTAAATGTAAACATTGTCTTTGCAGACTCCTAAGCACAACCTCCCCATCTTACTATCAAAAAGCCTTCTTTCAGCTTGCATATCTGAAGAGGCACCAACAGCTGTACTGGTAATTTGCATATTTCCCCTGAAGCTTGCACCTGATACAGACTCTTGTTGTCCTCACATAATGCTGCTTTTCTGAGCTCTCAGGTTCACAGTTAGAAAATGATTGCCCCCTCCCCCGATCTCTACCGGCAGGCTTCATAACTGCCAGTTCTCTAGTCACAGTCATACTCTTTTATAGACTTGCCTGCTTAAAGAAAATGCTAACAACAGACCTCTTGAATTAATCAGTTGCCATGCACAGCATTGCAGATATTAAAAGAAAGCAATAAGATGCTGTCCATATGACACAACTTCTATGACTTTAGCTCTGTGATCAGGGCCGGATTTAGCTAGAGTGAGGCCCTACGCCAAGAAAAATTGTGGGCCCCCCCCCCCGTGCAGTCCTGGGCCCCCCCCCCCGTGTCCCCGTGCAGTCCTGGGCCCCCCCATGCAGTCCTGGGCCCCCCCGTGCCCCCCCCCATGCAGTCCTGGGCCCGCCCCCGTGCAGTCCTGGGCCCCCCCCCGTGCCCCCGTGCAGTCCTGGGCCCCCCCCCCCTGCCCCCGTGCAGTCCTGGGCCCCCCCCTGCCCCCGTGTAGTCCTGGGCCCCCGGGCGGGCCCCCGTGCAGTGGTGGCCCCCCCCCCCGTGCCCCCGTGCAGTCCTGGGGCCCCCCCCGTGCAGTCCTGCCCCCCCCCCGGACAGCATCGCGGCTGTCTGAGGGGCTTCAGAGGGAGCCGGGGAAGCTCGCGCGAGGCCCCGGTTCCCTCTGTACAGCCGCCAGCGTGAAGAGCCTTTTCCTTCACGCTGGCGGCTGTTTCTGTGAAGCCGCGAATTCTGGGAAAGGTTAAAGGTTGCCCTTTAACCTTTCCCAGCATTCGCGGCTTCACAGATACAGCCAACAGCGTGAAGGAAAAGGCTCTTCACGCTGGCGGCTGTACAGAGGGAGCCGGGGCCTCGTGCGGGCTTCCCCGGCTCCCTCTAAAGCCCTCCAGTGGGCCCTTGCCAGCTGTGGGCCCTACGCCACGGCGTACGTGGCGTATAGGCAAATCCGGCCCTGTCTGTGATACCAGTTCACTGCTAACTGGGACAAATCAGCTCTGGTTTGGTCCTCCAAAGCGGATGGTGAGTCTCCTGCCTGAAAATCCAAGCTGTTTACAGCACCACATGCAGCGAGCTCTTCCTGCAGGTCTTCTAGCTATTCTCCATGCATATACAGTTATGGTCAACATTACTTTCACTCTTGCATTTTAGGTATGTTGTATACAATATCTTGCAAAATAATTGGAAATATTCCGACTGTATGTCATCATAATATTTTAATAGTATGTTCAAAGTTATACAATTAGAACAGCTCTATCAACTAATCCTCCGTAGTAACAACATCATCTGCATTAAAGTATATCTTTAAAATGGAAAAGCAAACCTCAGAACCCTCCGACACCTCCCACAGTTCGCACAAAGTGAGCTGAGGTGTACAAACGAGGTTAAGTACTCGTACATCAATGGTTTGCTGATCCACACTAATTATCAAACTGATAGAAGTCATGCATGTATCCATAAGACACTGATATTCACAAAACTCTCAATATACATTCCCATAACTAAATACATAGTTTTCACATAAACTATCACAAGATTTTATAAACACATGTTATACGAGAAGATCAGCATCTTAGCATGAAAAACTCCCAATTTAAACAAAACCAGTGATTCTGGCCATCTTCAACAAATATCGCAGCCCTTGATTGGATTCAGATCAGGGATGGTATACCGAAGTGATAGTGGCGGTCGTGAGTTGGTTTGTTGGAAATGGCCTCTTTGGGCTGCAATATTTGTTGAAGATGGCCAGAATCACTTTCCCCTGATTTCAGGCTGCCCAGAAGAGGTTGTCTTTGATGCAGTCAATGAGGTGCTTCCTTGTTATGGTGCCAAGGTCATTTCCACCAAGGTGTAGGATGTTGACATCAGGGTGTGCGCGAGCCCGCAGCATCTTTTCTAGCATGAGGTGGAGTTGCCCCTAGTGCATTCCTGGATATCCAAGCTAGAGAAGACATATGTTGTTCTTGTTCAGTCCCAGATGGAGCCCCAGTGGCTGCATGGATGACCTCTCAGCTGCCCAGCGAATTTAGTCTTGACCACTCAAACTATGCGCTCAGCAAAAAATGTAAGAGAGTTATTGCTAGTGCTGCATTGGTCGTGTGAGCTGATGTGACTGGAGAGCATCAGTTTACAGACACTTTTGTGGATGAATGTATAGGGTATGGGCACAAAATCGCTAATGCCCCAAGGCCTTGATGACCTGGGCAGGCAGCAAAACCTCAGCCACTGCAGGTTGTATACAGATCTGGAATTAGTAGGTGCTAAACAGGTCATCTCGCAGCCCAGTAGCAGCTACGGCTTTCTTGAACACTGTAGTGAACTGGAAGTGTGATAGCGGGGTGTGTCAAGGTGGATCAGCAGCTTGCCCCTTGGGCCGGCCGCGCTGCCAAATACTTGCAGACATTGGCTATCGGACAAGTGTGAAGTCTTGGTAATGCCTTGAGAGTGATCATTTGTCCTTTGGCCTTTGGATCGTTTTTTGCCTTGGCTACCCTAATATGCATTAGGCCTTCCCACAATGACATGTCTGATATATGCAGCCTTGGTTTGCCTATTCTGAAGGCTCCAAAGAATGCCAGGTGAATGCTTCCTGGAACAGGCATGTTTTGTATTCTGAGGAACATATGGATACCAATATCTCCCAAAGCCGATCAAGTATCTCATGGGTCACTGGTCTCCCCTTGTCTGGTTGTCTAGGTATACTTCAGGTCCGTTCTTTCATCAAGATTCCCAGCAAAAAGCTATTCAAGGGATTGTCCCACCTTGCTATCTTGGCAAAGGAGAAACCCGTGAGGTACGACTCACAGGGCTGGTGCCTGCTCAGAAATTAATACTTGAACCAGGAGACCTGCTCAGAAACTAAAGCATGGTTTCCTGTTATAAGATGGGGCCTGTTCAGAAACTAAAGCCTGAACCAAACAAGATGGATTTCTTTCCTGATATATCTCAGCATTAAAATCTGCAGATCAAGGGATTCTACAAAAGTTATGTACTTCACAGCAGAGATATTGTTTACAGCTCTGGCTATATGCAGAAGAATTCATTCCTGAGACCTTCACTGTGCTACTGGTACTAGCATTTGCAACAATGTATGAACTTGAATACCAGCCACTTTCTCGTACCATGAACCTTTGTTAACTATTATATGAAGGTGACATACAAGATCTGAGAACAGCCAATCACTGTGCCATGACGATGAAGCCACGAAGAATTATATGTTGGACATGGAGAGAAGGACAACACACGCAGCATACTGGAGCACACACAGAGGCTGGCAGAACACCTGGGAACTTTAACTTATCTCTGACACTGGCAGTTTTACTTGCTGCAGTCTTTAACCCTTTTCTGCACTTTATGTCCTTGCCTGCCTCTCTGGCTGGAAAGTCAGATAGTGTCCAATGACAAAACTTTGGAAAGGAGTGAGTTTCTCGCACATGCCAGAAGCTGTGCTGTCATGCAGCTCACGGAGACTGACTGCAGCCTGCATTGGATCTCTACCATTCTTTGGACTTTCTGCCATTCCAGAGACAGATGACGTCTTGGACCCTATCACAATTGTTCTTTTAGCAAAAACTAAGGCACTGGTCTACATTATCGGGGGTTGGGTCTAGCTTAGACAGACATATAATTTTATGTACATCTGAGAGGAGAGCGAGTCAATGACATTGGTTGCTAACACGTTGATTTAGGATCTTAATAATTGCTAGTCATAGGGCTATTTAATCTGCTACCTCAGGAAACTAATTTATTCTATATCAGCAATAAAGTCTAATATATATATAAATTCAGGGTTGTTTTGTTTTTATCACGTGGTTTGTTTGTCAGACAGACCTATGGAATCCTGGGAAAGTGGGACGTAGCAGTTTTCCCTAGAGTATTTATACATGTGTATTTATCTACTACTGAAAATAACGCCACAGGTTTGTGGCCTCGTCCTCTGGGATAAGTAATCCTGAGCCATATATCTCCTACATATTGCACCATGGACCATGACAGGCTCTGTGTTTTTGCTGAAGAGATGTAGGTTACCAGCAGCCCATGGTTCAGTGGTCCCTGTTGCCAGCCCCAGGTGGACAGAAAGGAGGTGATGCTTGTATACCTGCGAAGGTGGTCAGCCCATGTACGAGGGGCCACTGCCTGTTGAACCAGCTTTCAATCAACACCTACTTGAGGTCCTAGATTGAGTGTGGAAGACTTGTTGGATGTTCATTGGCCATCGGAGCCATGCGCCAAAATGTATCCCACTGGAAACATGAAAGGGAATCAGCTATGTTATTGCTTAAAACTGAGATGTACCGCATTTGCATCATGAAGTTGATCTGCAAGCATCTCAACACAAACTTCCTCAGCAGCTCCGCTACCACTACGCATTTTGCAGAGTGGTTGTTGACCATAGCAGCTACCACTTGGTTGTAGCACCAGAAGATGAATTTGTGATTGCATAACGAGTCACTCCACACACATATTGCAGCTTATAAGGAGTGGAGGAGTAGCCTGATGGTTAGAGCACTGGCTTGGGAACTAAGAGACCAGGGTTTGATTCCCACTAGCATGCCTTGGGCAAGTCATTTAACCCTCCATTACCTTAGAAAAATCCAAGTTATCAATGTCCCTGTTTAATATACATTACCAAGTTTAAGTTACAATATAAACCACTTTGACTGAAATGATAAAGCAGTATAAAAGACCTAATAAATAAGGGAAAAAGCTCCAGCAGTGTGATGTTTTTGGTGAGGATCTCAGTCACCCAGTGCTCAGGCTAGGGGGCAGCACACCAGGCACTATGGAAGTATGTATCAAAACCAGAGGCACCCACCACATTGGTGAAGAAGTCCAGCTTGAGGTTAGTATGCGGGTCCTGCTGCTAGATACTCACTCTGTTGAAAGCGTCAAGGAACCACAACCCATAGGTCCAGGTCGCTCTTCAAACTCAGAGAGAGCCGGATCCTGTGATGCAATTTCTGGAACCAAGATGTCACAAAGGTGAGGTGAGGAAAGGTCTGTCCATCTGGATTACTCGGCAGGCAAAATTTAACGAACTGATGAGAGACTGGGCCATCTTAAGGGTGATCTTATGCTACCACAAGGCAGTGGCGATCTTGTCCCTGAGATCCACCATCTTGTCCATTGGTAGTCTAGTGATTCCATCTCTGGTGTAAATCTCGATGTCAAGGAAAGATAACTTCATTGTGGGACCCATGGTCTTCTCTTCGGACAGTGGTAGACCGATCTCAGCTGAAACTGTTTGAAAGGTGCGTAACAGCATTGCACAGGAATATGAGCCTTTGGTGCCTGCAAATAGAAAGTTGTCAAGGTAGTGGGCCACAAATTTCAGCCCCATTTTCTGTTGGACCACCCAGTGAAGGCATAAGCTAAATGTTCCAAAGGCTGTGCAGGACACCAAACAGCCCATTGACATACATTTATTAAAATAATATCCACCATCAAACTGGAAACCCAAGAGAGGAAAGCAACTCAGATGGATTGGGAGCAGCCAGAATGTCAGTTCTATGTCTGCTTTATCAAGGTACATACCCTTGCCTGCAGCTCGAACCATCATGAGGGCCTGGTCGAAAGAGGTGTACTGTACTGTGCAAGGGTCAATGGATATGAAGTCATTCATGGAGTCCACTTCGAGGAAGGAGAGGTTGTGTATCAGCCTGTACTTTCTGAGTTCCTTCTTTGGGACTAGCGATAGCAAAGGGGTCCACCATTTGCTGCAACTTGATCTTGAGGTCTAATTTCTTTTGTATAAAGTGAGATAGGTGCTGATAGGGGCGCAATGGGAGTTTGTTGGAACCCTGGAGCGACCTGTGAAATGGTATGATGAATTAGAATCTGAATCCGTTGGTGAGTGTCTCAGTGTTTTTCTGTTTAGGGTACCTGTTCAACCATGGGTCCAAGGCCTCGATGCGAATGGGAGTGGGGGCTCTCAGGAATGTTGTGTCATGGTTTTGGTTGCGGTGCAATTTTGGGTGGAGTCTCTTCGGGCACTGCAGTGTGGAGTGGAGTGTGGCACAGTGGAAGCAGACGTGGTGGTACTTGCAGTCTCAAAAGGAACACACACCTCTGTTGAATCACCTGTATATTTCATTGCCAGTGGTGGTCTTGTTGAATGCAGCGGATGTCAGTCTCTTCTGGAAATTCTGACCATACTTCACATTCATCCTGCACAGCCATATTCTGATATCATATTCAGCCTCATCGCCATCTTATCGTGGAAGTGTTCATCATATGACAGTCTTTCGAGGCATTGACAATTGTGCCAAGGCAGGCTAACATGTGTCCGAGTTGCGTGGGGTCCTTCTGACATGTAATGTTGATCATCTGAGCATATACCAAGATCCAATTGTTGATGTCCCAGGGAATGTGATGGTCCAACGGGTACAAGGAGTCACTGGTCTTGGCCCTCTTCTTGGCATTGCACCAGCATCAACCCTCCAGAGTTTGAATATGTCGAAGTATTCGCATCATATTACCTTTTCTCTGAGTGACTGAGGGATCGTCTCCCATAGTTGCATGGGTACCAAGGATGAGGAGGTTTGCTGGTTCACATTCCTCAAATGTTCAGCCTCAATGAATGATGAAGAGAATGTGGATGAGGAAGAAGAGGAGCTGGACGACAATGATGATGAATGGAATCTCCTGGGCCTCTTCTTTCATTTTGTGCACCAGCCCTTTGGGGTTGAGAGCTTGTGGGATGGTAGATGAATCTGCACTACTCCCAACCTAAGTAGGAATAAGATGAAGATTCTCACCTGATGATGTGGGTTCCAGGGGTCCGGTCACCCTTGTCCCAATTGTTGGTTGTGTTGCCGTACTCATTAGTGGTGGTGTGTCATATTGTGGATCTGGTTGATGTCCCTCCTGAATGGAATGTGATGTGAGGGTTGCCAATGCACCCTTGCAAACTACCCTATCAGCTGATGGTAGGTGATACTTGATGTCGTGGTGGTCCTCTCTTTTCCGGGGTGATGTGTGTCACTCGCAATGAAATGAGCCACTGGAGAAGGCTCCACTGGAAGAACTGCATGACATGGTATATCTTCGACCTCTGCAAAGTCTGTAGTGCGAATGGCACCAGTGTCTGCATGATGATCTGTGGTGGCAAAGATGGCATCTCCTCCTGGTGCTCGTGGATCGCCTGCTGCTCCTACTTCTGCTATATGATCTGGATAGGTACCTCCGATGCTTGCAAGAGGTCCATTATCCATGTCCACTGCATTGGTATTTCCTGAACTTACATGGTGTGTGCCAGGAGGTAGCACATTCTCCACTCGATGACCAGGAACATGTGCTGCTGTGATGAGCTAGCTCCTGGTAGGATGATGCAAGTTTGAGGTGATGAGGCTGCAGGTTGAGTTCAGGATTCAAAGCCACCACTGGCAGTGGCTAGATAGGTGGGGTGTTTTGCTGGCCAATAGTGAGCTCGGCTGAAGAACCAGTGGTTTAAACTGGATCCTGTCACCAGCTGCATGCTTGTTTGCAAACCTCGTGCCTGGTCACACTGGTCTGACTGATTGGTCTAGATAATGCACCAGTAATCTGCAGGTCCTGGTGGGGCAACTACACACCTTCTCCGCCTGTCCCATTGTCTCTGACTACTCCTGCTGTGTCAAATTGTGGCATACTGTGTTTGGTGGTGACTCCTCAGACTTCTTCATATTTGATGGGGCCCTCTGGCGGAAGCATCAGGCATGGGAGTGACCAATTATGGTGGATTCTATGAGCTTGGCCACATGACTGCCCAGTGGATGCAGCGCTTGGAAGTGGGGGTGGTTGCAAGCATCTCTAAGCCCTCCTCCAATTCTCACTGGTGATGACACTCTTGACAAGGGCAGGGCTGGCTCAAGGGTTTCTGCCACCTTAGGTAGAAGCCCTAGTGTGCCACTCCTCTGCATGACACCCTGCACCACTCCCTCCCATTCCCTGTGATGAGCTGTGCTGCTGCTGATTTTGGTGGCAGCAACAGGCCATATGCTTCAGCACATATACCCTGCTGCTTCTGACCCCTCTGACACAACTTTGGCGGGGGGGGGGGGAGAGGGTCAGAAGCAGCAGGTCATGTGTGCCAAAGCACATGGTCTGCTGCTACCACAGAGCTGACCCCACTGCCAGAATCAGTGGTAGTGGGGGGGCAGCAGTGCAGTTTGACTAGACTCAGTAAGATGGGGCAGGAGGCCATATGTGCTGTGCCGCCCACAGAGGTCTCCCACCCTGGGTGACTGCCTAGTGGACCGGCTGGCCTTGGATGTGGGAGATCTTGATCCTACCCTCTTGGGAGACATTACATGCTAGTAATGCACAGAGTGCCTTTTAGTCAATGCTGACTCCTGGAGACCCAACAGCTCCTGGGTTTTCATGGCAGTGTGACTGGAAGTAGATTGCCAGGCCTTTTCTCTGAGGCAATGGAGGGTTATGTGGCTTGCCAAAGGCTACAAGGGATGTTAGCAGGAATTGAGCCTTGGTTTCTTGGTTACCAAGCCTGTGCTCTAACCATTAGACTACTCCGCCACTCCATTTGCTTAGGTGGCTCACTCTGGTGGGCTGGGGAGGCCTCTCAGGCGCAGACCAATGAGAGGCTTTCCCAGCTGGTAACCCCTGGGCTTCCTCCCCTTTCTTTTTTTTTTTTTGTTTGCTGATCGGCACTCCGGCTGCACCTCCCAGAGCTTTACTATTGTCCGAAATTCCTGTTGGGCTGGTTGTGGTGGCAGCAGTCTGGATTGACTGCTCAGGAGCAAAGCCATGTTTTGGCCTTTATGGCTGCTGTGCTGGCATATGATTGCAGTGGCTAGCTTTCAGGAGCTTAAATCCTGCTTTCAGGAAAGAATCTAGATTGGAAGCAGCAGCAATGGTGATGACGTCCGGGGCTTGGTAGGAGCGTGGTCCAAGCACGTTTGCAGAAGTCAGTGGCACTGACAATGGCGGAGGCCAGGAGTCGAGAGAGCAGCTGCGGTTGCAAGCAAGAGCAGTGCAGTCGATCAAAAGGAAGAACGCACAGCTCCTTTTCCCTTTTATTGATCCGCATAAATGCCAAGCTCCCATGTCATCCCATCGTGTATGATTTATTTATTTATTTATTTTATTTAGCAAACATTTATATACCGCTACTTCCAGCGATCAGCAGCAGTCTGATTACACAAGGAGAACATTAGGAGGACTGTCAATCAGTACAGTAAAATTTGGGTGTGTACAGGTTGATCAGGAGGGTAGGCACATCACACGAGGGGTTTGTTAAGTATATGAGTACTAATTACATATACATATATACATTATACATAAACAAGCAGGAGTACATAAATATGTTCTGGACTTAGACCCCTTAGGTTAATTCAAATTATAATGACTCTGGAAAAGATGAGTCTTGAGGTTTTTCCTGAAGACAGTTAGGTCTTTGCAATCTCGTAACTCTGGCGGCAGATGATTCCAGAGTGTAGGTGCTGTGTATGAGAACGCTCTATTACTAGTATTGGTTTTAACAGTTCTTATATCAGCTGGAATGAGGAGGGTGTTGGAGTTGAAGGTTCTTCTGCTTCTGTTGGGTGGTTGTGAGCATATCAAGGTGGAGAGGAAGGATGGAGCAATGTTATGTAGGAGCTTGAAAGGGGTCGTGAGTGATTTGTATTTTATACGAGCCGTGATGGGGAGCCAGTGGAGCTCAATCAATACCGGGGTGATGTGATCAGCAAAGCCTTTTTTCGTGATGACCCTAGCGGCTACATTCTGCGCCATTTGCAGAATGTTCAGAGTTTTCTTTGGGAGACCCTGCAGGATGGCGTTGCAGTAGTCGAAATGTGGCATGATGAGTGCCTGGGCAATGGTCCTGAAGTCCTGAGGTTCGATAATGCTCCTTAGCGGTTGAAGGACTCTAAGCTTGTGAAAAACGGCTTTGTTTGTTTTGCGGAGGTGTTTCTCCATTTTTAGATTACTATCGAACGTTACTCCCAGATATTTTATTTCCTCCTTCGTTTGGTAAGTATTGTTACATAAGGTGATTGTTGCGGGGGGATCGAAGTTTGGCTTTCTGGAGATGTACATTACCTCTGTTTTTTTGTGGTTGATCGTCATGTTACTTTGGAGTAGCCAGGCTTGCATCTCACTTAGGCACTCTTCGAGTTGGGTGTAGTTTGGGTTGGCAGTGTCGAGTTGAGTGTACAGCATAATATCGTCTGCATAGACGTGGTATTTGATATTATGATGTTGGAAGATTTTGCAAAGTGGTTGCATGTAAATATTGAACAGGAGTGCTGAGAGAGCCGAACCCTGTGGTATACCCTGTGTTTGCGTGAATGCTTCTGCCTTTTCTCCGTTGAACTGGACCTGTTGTATTCTGTTTGATATGTACGAGGAGAACCATTTTAGAGGGGTTCCTGTTATTCCAATGGATTTAAGCCTGTTTAAGAGGGTGCCATGGTGAACTGTATCGAATGCTGCAGATATGTCTATGAATATGAGTAGAAACATTTTCTTTTTGTCTTCTAAACCCTTGAGGAGGTTGTCAAGCAGCGCTAGGAGTAGTGTTTCAACGCCGTGATATCGTCTGAATCCATATTGTTGTTTATCCAGGGTTTCGTTGTCATCCAAATGGTCTTGCAGTTGTAGTAACACGGCCTTTTCAATGATTTTGGCCAGGAACGATATGCTCGATATTGGTCGATAGGAAGCAGGGTCTTCTCTATTGCTTGTTTTGTTTTTTAAGACAGGTCTTATGATAGACTTCTTTAGTTGTGTGGGCATGATTCCTTGTTGCAGTGATAGGTTTACTATGTGCGAGACAAGTTGAGTGATGTCCTGTTTCACTGCCTTGATCCAAGTGGCTGGGCAGGGATCTAGTGGGGAGGTGGTGGTGTTGATGCTTGTGATTATGTTAGTTATTTGTTTGTCATCAAGTTTGTGAAAAGTGTTCCATATCATGTCTTGACTGTCGGTGGTTGCCATGGTTGGGTTTGGCACTGGGAGGGTTGGGCCCAGGTATTGCGTGGGAGTTGAAGCCGTGAGTTTGCTTGCATAGTGATTTGCCAAAGTTGATGTCGTGTCAGAAGGTTGTGGCATGAAACTTTCCACCCTGCTGCTTCTGGGTCCAGGGGCTTGGTGGGAGTGCAGCCCAAGTTACACGGCTCGCAATAGTTCCACCACTCCATTAAACAGTGGGCCCATCACAGCTGCTCTGGCCTTTCCATAAGCTCTCCCTTTTTCAGTTACACATCAGAATTGCCCAACAGTCCTCATCCTGGGCTGGAATGAAACCTCGCTGAAAGTGTCCCAAAAAGAACTCAAACAAACCCAAAAGAAGAAAATACAAATTTCAACTGAATATACAGTAAAAAAAAAAAATATATATATATATATTTCACATATAATTTTCTTTTTGTGTCTGCTACACTAGTCACTTGCCTCACAGTTTCATTGGCACTGGGGACTTGGGAATTGTTGCTATGGGTGTTAACAAGAAGCAAGTGGCTACCCCATTAGCTATTTGCTCAGAATGTCCACTGTCTGATAAAGAATTCTAGGTTTGATGGACCTTGGATCTGACCAAACTTGGTTCTTCTGATGTTATGAATATTTCTGTTTTACTGGAATTGAAACATCATATCCAATCAAATAATAAAATAAATAATAATATATTATTTTATATGTCTGTTTTCCAGAACACTCAAGGTAGAAAAATAGTGACAGTATAACAGATTTTTACACAATATTCCCGTATGTTTCTAAAGTGAAATAAATATAAAAATAGAAAATGATGGCAGATAAAGACCATATGGATTATCCACTCTGCCCATCCATATAAACTACTAAGTTCCACAATCCCTTTCTCTCTCTGAGAGATCCTCTGTACTTGTCCCAGTTTTTCTTGAATTAAGATAAAGTTCTCATCTCCGCCACCTTTTCTGGTAGGCTGTTCCATATATCCATCATTCTTTCCATGAAGAAATACTTCCTCAGATTATTGCTGAGGCTGTTCTTTTCCCCCTTTATCCTATGACCCCTGGTTACAGAGCTTCATTCCAACTAAAAGAGGCCCTCCTCCTTTGTATTTGTACCAATGTTTCCATCAATCTGCCCTTTCCTGCCTTTCCTTCAATGCAAATCTTTGTCTATCCCCATATTAGTACTAGTAAATCCTTTTGAAGTTATGATCTCCAGAGCTGTACATGGTACTCCAAATGAAGTATACCTAGAAACTAAAACAAATACACTGAGACCATGATGATATATAATATGCCATATTGGGTCAAACCAAGGGTCCATCAAGCCTAGTTTCCTGTTTCTAGCAGTAACCAATCCAGGTCACAAATACCTGGCAGATTTCCAAAAGGTATACAGATTCCATGCTGCTTGTCCCATGGGTTTCCTCAGTCCTCTTTAATAATGAGTTATGGACTTTTCCTCCAGGAACTCGTCCAAACCTTTATTAAATCCAGTTACATTAACAGCTTTTACTTCATCCTCTGGTAACAAATTCCAGAGTTTTATTACGTGTTGAGTGAAAAAATATTTTCTCCAGTTAGTCTTAAATGTGCTACATTGTAGCTTCACTGTGTGTCCCCCTAGTCTTTCTACTCTTTGAAGGAGTAAATAACCAATCTACATTTACCTGTTCCACTCCATTCGTTATTTTATAGACCTTTATCATATCTCTTCTCAGCCATCTCTTATCCAAGTTGAAGAGCCCTAACCTTTCAAGCCTTTCCTCGTAGGGATAGCCTTCCATCCCCTTTATCATTGGTGGCTTTTCTCTGTAACTTTTCTAATTCTGCTATATCCTTTTTTTAAATAAAATGTTAACTTTACAAAAGCAAATAATCAAAGAAAAATTTCAAAGTATTACAAATATGCCAAGGCAAAACAGAAATTCATTAAAAAAACATCTCAAGAGAACCAGAATGCACTTCACAAATATAATATAGAATCAAGAAAAAAGGCAAAAGATGATAAGGAGGCCCACTATCAATCTTAACCATTAATCATCTCCACAGAGTTCCCCCTATGGTGAGCAAATTCTTCTAGATGGGAAATATCCTGGAATATGAATGTATCACTTCACAGTGTAATAATATACTTGCAGGGGAAACTAAGGTAGAATGTAGCCCCTAAAGCTGACACCCGGGACTTCAATTCCAAGAATTGTTTCTGATGGAGCTGTGTCCCACGCGTCACATCTGGAAAAATATCCAAACATTGGCCACAAAATTGAGCATCTTTCTTCCTAAAATAGGCCTTAAGAATCTTTGTTTTAACAGCTTCAGAGGGAAAGGTGGCCAGTAACATAGATCTCTTAGAAATAATAGCCAATGAGTCCTCTAAAAAGGCAGTGAGATTTTGACTAACAGAAGGAACTAAAACATCTAAACCGCCATCCATGAGATTAACTTCTCTAGACCGAGAGGGGAGATAATAAACTTGCACAATCTCAAAGGGATCAGAAATAGCCAGAACTTCAGTAAGGTATTTTTTTCAATAAAAAATCGTGAGACAACAAATATGTAAAAGGAAAATTTAAAAAAGTGATTGTTATACGCCTCCTAAGATGGGCAAGTAATTGCTTTGATTTCTGAAATATGTACTCATATATATATTTTTTTGTTCTTAATGAATGATCACAACCAGTTCCCGTAATGTGGGCTTTATCCTGTTTTCTTTTTCTTATATGCTTCTTATGTGGTATTATTTGATTTTCTTGTATGTTTTCCGATTTGTAGTAACTTTTGGAAATTTCATAAATAAAATAAAAAAATAAAAAAATAAAAAAAGCAAATTACGCACTTGAAATAAATTCTCCAGTGCCTCCAGTTCAGTATGCATCACTAATGAATCTTTAATATGAACCACATTTGTCTGCTGAAGTGGTTGCACTAGAGAATCGAACTTGGAGACAGTTTTATCCAAAGAGGAAACTTTACCTTTACCTTCAAGATCCTGTAGAACAACCACAGTCTCTTGAGAGAATGTACATAGTGAAGAAACCATAGAACTTAATTTCAAATCAATACTTTTAGTTGCCCCCCAAAACTTCTTTTAACATAATCTCACTATCAGGAGAGACATCCGGGGAGCTAACAATATCCCCAGACTCCCAGAATAGTACCGGTTTAGAAAAAAACTACATGAGAGCAATCCTGCAACTCCTGATCAGGGGACCCATCCCTTACCACAGTAGATGACAGAAGGGGAGCTGGACAGGTGACGGGGTTCTACCACTGAAGTTTAGTGAAACCCCTTCAGGTGAAGACTGAATTGTTAAGGGAATGAGGTGCCAATCCATAGGACCGGCAGTATAACCTGTTGATGCAGTGGATACTGGCACCTTCGTCCCAGCCTTATTCTTCAGCTTCACCTTAATTAATCTTAGAAACAATACAAGATGTAACAAACAACAGGTAGAAAGAAAAGGTTCTCTGCTGAACACTGCTGTATGCCGAAGGGGTACCGAAAGGTCGCCAAAAGAGGCGTAATTTTCCCCTTTGTTCATGCCCCTTAGGACCACATTCTGTGGTCATGCCCCTCATTCACAGGAAACAGCGGCCAGATCTTATAGTCCTAGGGGGTCCTTTTGGGAATGGACTGCCCCCTTGGTGCCTGCCCAAATTTCCAACAGTGGTTCTCCAGATAAGGCAGACAGCGACCTGCAAGGCAGTTCAAAGTTGATGGAGCAGGCCAATCGACACCTCCTTCACTCAGTCGGAGCTGGTTCCCTTGCTATATCCTTTTTAAGATATGGAGACCAGAATTGCACACAATATTCAAGTTGTGTTCGCACCATTATCACTTCCTTTTTCCTGCTGGCCATTCCTCCCCTTTACACCAAGCATCCTGGTTTTGTCATCATCTTTTCTATTTGTCCTCCTTTAAGATCATCAGATATGATCACCCCCAGATCCTACTCTTCTTTCATGCATTGAAGTACTTTACCCCTTTTACCAGTGGCTCTCAAACCAGTCCTTAGGATACACCTAACCAGTCAAGTTTTCAGGACATCCACAATAAATATGCAAGAGAAATATTTGCATGCACTGCCTCCATTGTATGTAAATCTATCTCATGCATATTCATTATGGATAGTCGAAAAATCAACTGGCTGGCTGTGACTCAAAGACTGGGTTGAGAACCCCTGCCCTATACTGTACTGCTCTTTAAGATTTTGTAGTTCAAATGCATGGCCTTGCATTTTTTAGCATTTCATCTTAGCTGCAAAATTCTTGACCATTCTTTTAGCTTTGTCATGTCATCCCCACTTTCTAGGGTATCTACTCTGTTATAGATTTAGGCATCATCTCAAAAGAGGCAAACCTTTCCTGACAGAGCTTCCACAATATTTCTTACAAAAATGCTAAAGTATGGGACCAAGGATCAATCTCTGCAGCATAATACTAATAACCTGAAAAGACCTGAAAAGATATTTGCCCATCTAGATTAATAAGACATTTATCATAAAACACAGTTGAAGGTTATATGCTAAATTATGATAATCGTTTTGTCAAAATTGGATATTATGTCTTCACATGTTGGTATTTATAACAGACTTGTGTACGGTCAAGTTAAATAAGCTATGGTATAATTTGTTGAGACAGCTTTAAATACGGAAACATTTCAGTTATAAATGTATGTGGCTTAGCATTGGTAAGGAGTCAAAATAGTTGAGTTTAAAATATTTAAAGTATCACCCACAATCCATGACAGCTGTTATAGACTACTTAGAAATCTGTCGTCATGTAAATTTCAAAGGCACTGTTTTAAGAGCCTAACTACCATGGCTCTAATCTGTATTTATAATGCTCACCCATTTTAAACTTGGGCCCCCCTCCTCCAAAAGGTAGTTCTGATGGGTAGGAGGTTACTGAGAGAGAGAGCTATGGTGTGATGTATGCTGGGTGAGGGAGGAAGTTTGAGACAGAGATTAGTGTGTGTGTGGGAAAGATAGGAAGAGTGAGTTAGAGAAACAATGGACCTACCACACCATCAACTGTGTTTCCCTACTGACAATTAGGATTGGGCTGCAGGGTGTGAAAAGAGGTCCAGGAAACTGGGAGAAAGGGACAATGAATTGCACCCAAGAGAGAGTAGGCAGAGGCATTGCTAAACACTTGGGTCTTAGTCACATAGAGTCCCCAATCAAAATTTTGCTAACAAAGGAACTGATCACAATCCCCCTTATTCAAAAAACATTCCTATAAAAACACATAATTGGACATCATACTCTTAAATATTAAACATTAAGGGCCTGTATGAAGTGTAGTCAGTGTTTCTGATCACTGATAGAGCTGGGAGCGGGCTAAAAACATACATGTCGTGTGATACAGAACTTGGAGGATCATTTTCATGCCACGAATTTCCTTTTACGCTGTTTGGACTGCCTTTCAGATTAGTGAAGTCGTTTCAATTTACATTTGAATAAAAAGGGACATTTGAATAAAAAGGGACGCTATGGTCTTCCGAGAGGGAGAATGTTTGTACCCTCTCCTGACCTTCTGACCCGACAAAAATTATAGTGTGGTATACAGCACACAGGGTGGTCTACTTTATTAGTAGACATGTTTACCCAAATTAATGTTATTCGAGACTAAGGGCCCTTTTATTAAAGGTGTGCTGTAAGTGCAATTGTCATGGGCTGTTGGAGACATGCCCAGCAAGTTCTTGGAAGTTACCATATGATCACATACCAGAACATGGAATCCAACTAATGCAAGTGCACTTGACACCTATAGAGGTATTGTTATATACACTTGGGCTAATTGTCACATTGACACTGAGCATGTGGCAACTGGTCTTCTGCTAGTGGCAATATGCTCTCCATGTTCCTTCCCTAACCCATCCATTTTCCTACCTAGTGTGCAATGACCATTTACGTGCATTTTAGTGGCCAGTAGCATGTATGTACATTAGTTGCCAATTACTGCATGCTAAAATTTGCATTAACTCATTAGCAGTCTTTAAGTCCTAAAATAACCTTTCATGCCAATTTGCTAATTGGTGATGTGTTACATGTTTATTGTAGCTTACCAGATCTGATGCCAAGATTTTTTTTTAGTTCAGATTTGTCATGCCCTTAGCCTTAATTAGCAACACCTGCCTTCAGCAGAGCTTGCCGTGAAGATCAAAACAAACAGAAAGAAACTTTTAAACCAGGTTTCTTTTCCTTTCCAGTCCAGAGCAAATACCTGGCTATCTTGTATGCTTAAACTCAGCACTTCATACAGATAGTCCAATTCATACAAGCAATAAAACTCTTTTCCAGGTTTTCTCAGTAGTTAAACAAACCAAAAGCATTTCTTACTTCCTTCAGTTGAAACGGCATAAAAAGAGCTCTGCACTGCTCACAGCTGTTTTTCAAAAGACAATCAGGAAGCTTCAGCTTTTCACTGCGTCACACTTTTCCTGAGCTTAGAACTTTAACAAGCAAACACAGCTCTCAAGGCTTTGGACACTGGAGGCTTCTCTTTACGGTTGACATCCCCTTGCAACCATTCTTAATTGGCAGACTGGCATGCAGAGCAGTCAATGTATGAGACCTCTTCATTGCAAGGTAAATCTGACTCCCCCAATTCCATGGGTTCACTCTTTAACTCAGATTCAGATAGCTTACTTGACTGCCTTCTACTATGATTAAGGCTGTCTCTGGCAAATATGTATTGCTCCTTATTAGCTAAGCTTCTGGGGTTCGTACTTTGATAAAAGCCTGTAATAGCTTCACTTCTTACATGCTCTGGCCACCATCTAGCACATCCTGTTCTCCAATTAGTGCCTCTGACTCTCACTGCTCCATTCCTTGAGTAGGCAAAACTTCTGCTCTCTCTTTCCCTCTGGTTAGCAATTACTGCACTCTCTGGTCTCAGGAGTCCTTCCAATTCCTCTCCATGTGTCCTGCTTGTCCCTCTTCGTCGTCCTGCTGCTGCTCTCTGACCTGGTCTCTCCGTTGATCTCTCACCTCCTGGTCTCTCTGACCTGACTGAGCTAAACGTAAACCCCTCAGGCTCCTGCTCCACCCTCTCCCCTCTCAGGTGAGAAAGATCAAACTCCCTCATGGCAGCTGTGTGATTAGGGGATGCAGTGATGTAAGGGTTCCTTACCCTGAGCCTGTATTCCCTATCCTTTCTACCACTAGGGGCACTCTGTTCCTCATTGTAGCCAGGAATTACTGGCTTTCTAGGAGCAAATGGAGTTTTAAGTCCTGGACCTTTTAAAATGGGTCCCTTTATTAAGGTAAATTCCTTCTTTTTACCCCTCTCTTCTAGGTCCTGATAAGCTTCCTTATCACAGATTGCAATGCAGTATTATAGTTCAATGCAATTGTACATTCATTTTCTAGCTTTTCTTTAGATTAATTTTAAAATAATTTTCGTTGCTCTGAAAAATACTCCAAATAAGGTCAGGTAGAATATAAACAGGATATGAGCAGATGCTAAAAAGCTGAATACCAAACTATATAACAATTTCAGTCGCAGTAATGCTGTGTTCACAAAAATCTACAAAAAAAAGAGGAATCTTTAACTTTATTTTGAAAATGAAACATGAATCATGTAAAAGAAGAGAATAAAATTTACTTCTTAATTTAAAGCATGAAAGAGGAGAAAGATATTTTGCCAAAAATGGCAAGACTGAGGAACAGAATCAAATGAGGGCAAAGGTTTGAGGAAAGAAAAGGAAGTAATAAATATTGAGGTCAGACAGGCATGTGGGCAAAAGCCAATTTCATGAGGGACTCTATAAATTATTTGTGGGCTGGGGGCCAAGAAAGTAGCCCAATAACTTCACCTAAAGAAGAGCTATGCATCTGGTCCAATTTTTTTCTGCTTCATCTTATTATTGTACTACTAAGATGATGTGACAGAATGGGGCCCTCAGAATGCTCTTTGCGGTAAAGATTTGACTTATCGTTCCATCCCAGAGAGAAGACAATGGGGTATGTTTACTAAACCGTCTTAATGTTACCGGCGCTAGTTGTAGTGCTAACGTGAAGAATCCCATATAAGGAAGTGGGCGTTCTGGCGTTAAGCCGTGTATCACGCGATAAAGGGCGCATTGCCATTTTCGTGCGATAGTGTGCAGCGCTGCATGTTTTCACGCTGTAAGTCTAAGTACGTAGAAGCGCTGCAATAACAGCTACAGAGGTGTAGTACACTGGTTAATACAATGCTTGCCGAGACAGCGGTCATGAGTTCAATCTCTCTTGGTGCATACAATATGGCAGTCCGAGACAATTCCTTTTAATGCGTGTAATGGACACATCTGAACAGTGTGTGCTGCCATTCAAAAAACCCACGCTGCAGTGCAGTAACCAGATATGCATATTAGGGCACCCACCCCAAGGCGCCCCATGATGCGCCGTAGTTTGCCATCCTCCAAGTCACCATATAAGGTGCCCCATGAGCTGGCGCAAACTAAGGTGTATCGAAAGATGCCCAAAGGAGGGCAAGTTGATGCCTGAAAAGGTGGCCAGTGGCAGTAAGGAGCCCCAAGTTGAATAGCACAAAATGTATGGCCCAAACACAGATGTAACCCTACCACTGCACAGAGTACCAAGGAAAGCCAAACAACAACGCCTGGAGGGTATCACATGGTGGAGCTGATGGACCTGTCAAATTTGCATGCAGCTCATGTGGCAGCTGGAAAAGTGCAGAAACATATCGGAGGCAGCTGGACCGATGCATAGGGTGATGGTGATGTAAAGTGCCAACATGAGAGTATGTGACAGAGGATGCGAAAATGTGTCCACCAAAGCAGGTAGAGGTGGCAGCATAACAGGAGGACAGAGGAGTAGCAGTGCCATGCCGAGCATACACAAGAGAGGCAATCATGAAGAGCCGCAATGCAGAAAAGGGTCACAGCGCAGGACATGGGGCGGTAGTCCGCACATTAGGGCATGATGCCACACAGCTGGCAGAGACAGATAGATGGACAGAAGGATGCTTGGCAACTGTGATGAGGCTATAATGTGCTGCCACATACATCTGCACAGATATGACTGTTAGAGGAAGGAAAAATAGTTCTTTAGGACAGGCAGAAAAACCAAGAACACACAGGAATCAAACCCATGACCACTGGCTGTGAAGTCAGTGTACTAACAACTGTGCTATGCCTCTGTGGTATCCATCATAGCAATGGCTGGCCACACAATAACTGCAGGTCACCGCACCAACAATCTGCTCTGCATACTGGCGCAGGGTAAAAGCACAGGCAAGGTACTGTATAGGGCACCATAGGTCACACCCAAATGAGGTGAGGGTGGTCTGTGTGCTAAACACTGATCTCCGATATATGTCTGCCTGACACAACCACAAAAGGGAGTTGTGCTGCACATTCTGACTAAAGTAGGCCCTCTGTGGGATTGAACCCATGACCACTAGCACATAAGTTAATGCAAAAACCAGTATGTCTATCCCACCAACGTGAGTCAAACAGCAAAGGCTGCATACAACAACACTGCATGGCCCCACACCAAAAGCCTGCTGTGTGCCAGGAAACGGCAACCCCCAACAATAACCATGATGTAATGCACATGTAGAAGAGCTGTGTACAGCGCATATCACAGTCTGCAATTGTGATGAGAGCCACATATACACAAATGCAGACACACAATAAAGTGTTAGGCAGTCCAAACAGCATGCAAAAGAGCAAGGAAAAGGAACCCAAAGGGTGGCAGGGGATGCTGTATGTAGCAGGGCAAAATGGGAACTAGTACTGAAAAGGAGCATATGAGAATTGAACCTGAAAACAGAAGCTCGGACAGATCAGCTCAACAACAGCAATAACAGTCACTCAAGCATATCAGCCACATGGATAGTACAAAGGAACAGCCATGTGTAATAGCTAATATGTCGCACATAGGCTGAAGAAAGGGCACACTGTGCTGTACAAAGAAGCGATGGAAGGGTGTAAAGGAGAGCTGACGAAGCTGCAGCTAGCTCAAGGTCAGGTTAGCACAGCACAAGGTAAAAGGAAAAGCATGTGGATATCAAACCTGCAACCTATGGTGCTCCAGTGCACACCTGTAACCACTATCCCAAATCACCACTACAGGGACCATGCAAATATGTTCCATAAAGGAAATATGTGTATGGGAACCCATAACACCCTGACGTGGCAGACAGCTGCCACTGTACAAGGATATGAGCACAGGTGGGCCATGTACATCACCAGTAAACCAAGAAATAAGTGTGTCAGTGTGTTGAATCAGCAGCAGAGACAAATGTGCGTTAAAGACATATATTTTATTTTGGGAAGTTACCGGACATATCGTATATACTGTGTGTCATGATATGAAGCTAGTTGTTTTACAGTGAACAAACTGAAACCACATTGAGTAGGCCAGCTACCCACAAGTCACTGCCCACCCCCACACAGATGATGAGCAGTACAGATAATATGCAGTAGGTGCATGGTGTGTACTATGCAGTATCCCCACACCACCCACATGCTGCTGCATGCCCCAAATGCCTTTTTCACATATGTGTGCATGTAGACAGTAGGCAGGGCATGATGACAGCCCAATGCACACCAGTCATGAAGGTATAACCAAAACATATCTGCCCTCAAAAAACAGGTGGCACAAACCTGACAAAGCATACGTATCAAAATCGCTGCAACTGCACACACACATACATATATACACGCCACAGATGTTGCATAATGCGTAATATAGCAAATAAAGTGCACATACGTCCAAAACAACACTGTGCTAATGCCAAACCCGGATATGGTAACAGGTACAAGAGGAACATGATCCCAGATAATACAGGAAACGCAAACTATCATACATACAGAGATAACACTATGTAGAAGGTCTGCTGCAATGGGTGTTGTGAAGACAGTATGCGTATACATATGACACGGCACATGGAATGCACCCATGAGGACAAACACGCATACCCACACTGCCACACTGCCAAATTACTGGTACAATGTGAGTCCCAGAATGTCATGAGATAAAGAAGACTGTGCAGACATGCATTGCTATGTCTGTAAATCAATGTAGAGCGGCACGTCTGTACACTAACCAAACACACTAATCTGTGCATAGAGGTTGAAAGAAAGGTCAAACATGGCCCAGTAACCGGCACAGAAGCCACACTGCCACATGCCCTGGTGTACCAACATATTCAGTCACATGCACCTGGAACATGTATGGTAAACAATGACACAGTGATGCCCCACATGCACTGTAACACACGTGGTGATGGGAAATAGTGACCGAAGATGTTGGCGCACATCAAAGTGGTGTGGTGGTAAATACCATGTCATGTTCAACTGCAGGGTAGCCCCACAAATACCAGAAGACCTATACAATGTCACCCCTGTGCCACACGCATAGCTGTATGCTCTTGGTGAACTAAACAGATGAGTATATCCCATGGTGCAGGTCACACACATAGGCAGCATACAGTAACACAGTGTCAGATGGATGTATAACATGCAGCAAGTATGTCAGTCCCTGCTGTACATGTAGGGGCCTGTACACAGTGTCCATAGCGCAAATAGCCTCTGCAAACCAACATGTCCCGTGAAGACTGTCCGTGAATCCCTGGGCCTGCATACGCAAGTGGTACATCCCAATCTGCCACAGCACACAAAAGGTCATGTATGTCTCCTGCGATGAACCACACACCCAGCCAGAGCACGGCAGCAACGTTGTGTAGGACAGGCCGCCTATGCCCAATGTAGCAGTCCAACATCAATGTCCATCATAGGCATGTGGGCCACATGCAGAGGTCAGCCATCCTATGCCACCATATCCCAGGGATAGCTGCATGGTCTTGTTGTGGTTTACAGACACTTAGGCGATGGTGCCTGCAGATGCAGTGTAGTCGATGTGCAGTGTGTGTGCTCTGCCCTGTATCAGAAGAAGGAGAAACACTGTCATGGTATGTTGCACAGAACACCAGGGAACATTGCAGGTAGGCAGACAGCAATATGTATAGAATGCAATGCCAGACATGCAAACATGAAATTAGCACAACACCTAATACAGTGCATGTTGTGGAAATGTGGCCATTGAACCATACACAAGGGTGTCCTATGGATATGGTCATGTCCATGCACATGTCACACAGGTGCCTCACTGCTCCACCCCATGTCCATCAGTGTTGGAACATAGTGACGCCACAGGATAACTCCCTGAAAAACACAACAAAATGCAAGCATAGAACGGATGATGTCACTTTCAAAAGATCCAAGATGCAACCTGCCGTCTGTCTGCAGAAAGTGTCTGCTAGGGACTGTCTGAGGCAGGAAAAAGCAACACCACGTCACAGTGAATACAGAAGATGCCAGAGGAATGTATAGAATCACCATATCCCCATCTCCAGCTGCCATTGGCACATGTCCAAATTAGGGTGTCATCTGTGATACTGAAATGCTGATGGATAGTGTTCTGAGGGCACACAAGAGATAGGTCAGGTCACAACATAAAACAGATGTGCACAATGTATACATGGTCAACAGCAGTAGGTTACAGATAGCTGAGTCCACAACCCTCCACAGGTGTCAAAACACCACCCACCACATGATAATACAAACTGTATGCACACTGTACCCTTACACACCCACGCTAGAAAAACACACACAGTATGTTAAGGTGAGCATGCCACCAGTAGCAAACGGCCTGTCTGTGGACAACTTGAGATCAGTGGAGATAGCTCTTGGCCAAAGAAATGCGACACAGCATTTGGCTGATGTTACAATGTCACGGAGGGGTGTACGCGCGGCCCACCACCAGAACACCTAGAACGTGTGGACACATGCAACTCTCTGGGATGTGTTCCAGAAACAGTGCTGGAGCAGATGAGCTGGGCAGGAACACATGTGCCTGTGTGTGACAACAATAACATATGGGGTATGGGGGTGCAGAACAAAGAGGTGAACCACAACATATGTGCATTGGACAGATGACCCCAGAGATGATCTGTGGCTGACTGTCCCCACACACCATGTACCTGTATGTCCATCTACCCATTCTCCTGCACGTTGAGTGGGGTACAGACAGCTGCCAGTGAACCACAGCACCAGGGAGGTCACACAACATATCCTGTCGAGGGATAAACACACCAGAAACATACATATGTCATGTTTGAGCTGTGTAACACACACAGCACCATCACGTCATCACCCCTCCGGCCCACCAAAGCCATTTCAGTCTGGCTTTTGTCCATTACACTGTACAGAATTGCCCCTGCCAAATTCCCCAATGACGTATTAATTCTAAAAATAAAGGGCCTGTACCCCATACACCCCATTTCATCACCTCTCTGTTTCCCCAGACACTGCTGACCACACCTGTCACCGTGATATACTGTCCTCGCATGTCCACACTGCCTCTGTACCAACCCCCTGCACCCCATATCTCACCCGTCATACCTTCAGTGTGTGTTGTGATGGCCCCATCTCCCCTGCATGCCTGCACCCATATGCTTGAACACAGGGATATGTCCTGTGTCTGCATGTTCCAGAGCTCCATACCAAATGCCGTGTTGGGGCTATCTGATCCCCTGCCGCTCAGTGCCAACTGTATGCTGATGAGTGCCAAATATATCCCAACATCCCCGAACAGCCCCTGCCAATCCAGACCCAGAGCTATGTTTGCGTGTCTGACAATGCTGACCTGATGTATCCACGCTGCCTGAAACGGAACCTGGCCATGACCCAACATCTAAGCTCCCTCCGTAAACCCCGCCCCCATATTAGGTGTCTGTGTATAGGTTGAAACACTTTGCCGCACGTTGATACGCAATGTACGGGTTGTCGGTGACCCCTCCCTCTCCTCCCCCACACATATGCATCATGTAGCTAAGACATGCAGTGTCATTCCAGATAACATGAGCAATATCCCCCCCCATCCTCCCTTAACACACAACTAAAACGTGAATGCATCCCTCAGTCACCCCCCCAATCTGCTAACTGTAACCTACACCTTGCTGTTATCCCCTTGAATCAGCTGTGTCTGCCCCAAACCAACCAACACGCCGCTGCATGGCTTATCATCTGCCGGCCACGCCATGACCATAATACTGCTTCTGTCAAATCACTTCACTGGCTCACAATCCGTGTATGCATCCAGGTGTAGGTTACCCCGCTGAGCAAATGATGCAGTACCTGTGTGTGTATGCTGTACCTCCCCTCCTGAATATTAACTCCTGCCAATACTACTACCACTGAGCATGTACATATTGTTGCCAGTCGTACACAGCACTGTACACAAACATGTAACACACAGTCTGTTCCCCCACTGTGTGCAGCACTTCTTTTTATTAGCAAAAACTATCACATTGTATAATTTTATCTTATCTGCTTACATCAAGCTTAGTGTTGCATTTCGCTAATTCATATTTGTAGTTTATATCAGGCATGTCCAACAGGTAGATCGTGATCTACCTGTAGATTGCGGAGGGGTCAGAGGTTGATCGCCAGCCCCACTTGGCTCCATCTCTCCAGCAGCTCGCCCCATCGCTAGGAGAGAGCTTGTGCCGGCAGGTCGTCTGCCGAGGGTTTGCTGCAGCTGCTGATCCTTTGCCTATCTTTTTTCCCTGCCTGCGGGAATTTTGACTGCGGGTATATTGGGGGTGCTTGTTGCTTTCGTGACAATAGTTTGTGGGTACCCCAGGGGGCCACCACCCGCGCCCCACAACGAGACGCCACAGGCCCGGCATCATACCTAGTCTCCTGTCTCTCAGAATCACCCATTCCTACCCCCGCCCCAACACCTCTTAGAAGTGTGTTATATACCGGGCGATATCCATTCACCCGGGCTTTACCTGAATACACTTACCATATTAGTTGTGTCGTTTGCTGGTCGTTGGTCGCTTTATAGTTTACTTTCATTAAACATTTTCGGGCAGACACAACAAAGTGTCAAGAATTTGGTGATTTTGGCAGGCTTTTCCAATTTTGTTCTATCTTGCCTATGCCTTGCCTTCAAATTGGTTCAAACCACTGTGACTTTTGCTTGCCTCTGCAATTTTATTTTGCCTAGCCTTTGCATTGATTCTACACTGCAATTTTATTTCGTCTTGCCTTCGCGTTGATTCTACACTGTGTGCAGAATTTATTAAATCGCGTGTGGTGGTATTTGAAGTTTTTTGGTGGTATTTGATTTTATCTGGTTTGCTGGACAGGTGTTTGAGTTTTTTTGATGATTGTTTGGTGGTATTTGATTATTAGTACCAGTATGATGAATTTTTATTTTTACTTTTAGAACTGCATGTATGGGTTTGGCATCTCCAGTCCTTGCATTGCACATCATCCAGAGGTCTTCAGTTCCTGTTGATCTTTAATACTTTGGGACAGTGACAGTTTTGGACCAGATTCAGCCAGTGTTTATACTAACTTAGCAGATCTGGCCTTCTTACATCCAGCCACCCCAGTATAATGAAGATGAGTGTTCCAAAGAAGAGCAAAACCTACCACTTTCATGATGAATGGGAAATGGACTACTTCTTCACCATGGTGAAAGACAAGTGTTGTCTAATTTGTAATGCCCCAGTATCCTTGCCCAAAAAGGGTAATCTGGATTGTCATTATAAGGCTCTGCATAGCAATAAGTTTGATGCTGATTTTCCACCCAAAAGTGAAATTCGTAAACTGAAGCTCAAAGAACTTAAATAAAAATTGGCTCCTCAGCAACAGTTAATGGCAAAGCCAAAGTCACATTCGGTCAATGCAACCATAGCATCCTTCAAGGTCAGCAACCTAATCACAAAGGAATGCAAACCTTTCACTGAAGGGGAATTTGTAAAAGATTGTTTTCTTGAAGCAGCTGACAATCTTTTTGAAGGATTTAAAAATAAGAAAGAGATCATAGCTGCTAATCAAGATGTACAATTGTCAAGAAACACCGTCGTGCGGCAAATAGAAAAGATGTGTGGAGACAACTGAACAATTGTTGGAGGATGTTTCAAATTGTGTTGCTTTCTCACTCCAAATGGATGAATCTACAGACATAAGAGACATAGCCCAGTTACTAGTCTTTATCCGGATGGTTTTTGAAGACTTCAGTGTTAAAGAAGAACTACTTGGAATGATTTCTTTAAAAGGGAGAACTATCGGTCAGAAATATTTGGTTATTTCCATTCTTTTGTGACAAAGTGTAATCTTCCATTGCATAGACTTGTTTCCATCACTACTGATGGAGAAAGACCAATGGCAGGTGAGGTTAACGGTTTCATAGCCCTCTGTAGACAGCATGACGACTTCCCAGATTTCCTTTCTTACCACTGCATCATTCACCAGCAAGTTTTGGCAAGCAAGAGACTCAATAGTCATGGACATCACTTTCAAAATTGTAAATTCAGTTTGTGGAAGATCACTTCAAAGACGGCTTTTCGATCTTACTCTTGATGAAGGGGCTGCGGAAATCATTTTGCACACAGATGTAAGGAGACTAAGTAGGCACAAATTTCTGCAAAGATTTTGTGATTTGCTAAATGAAATAAGAAGTTTTTTGAAGGAGAGGGGAGATGACCAAGCAGAGTTGGAAGATGAGGAGTGGTTATGTGATCTGGCATTTCCCGCTGACTTTACAGGCGAACTAAGTTATATGAACCTTGAACTACAAGGTAAAAACAAATGCATTGGCGAGATGATGAGTACAGTTTCATCCTGCAAGAGCAAATTTGAGCTAATTATGACTGACCTTGCAAACAACACTTTTGATCATTTTCCTAATATGCAGGACCATCTAGGACAATATACAAATTTTGTTTTTCAGAACGAGAAGTATGTGACAAAAATCTGTTCTGTTATCCAGGAATTCGAAAATAGATTCTGTGACTTCCAAATTGCAACAGTTGTGGAGTACTTGTCATACCCATTCAAAGTAGATGTGGACATTAAAGAAACTGCAGCTGCTATCAGTAAAAATTACTCATTGAACAAGCCATCTCTTGAAAACAAAATATTAACCCTTAAAAATGACATTTTCTCAAGACCCGTGCTGAGCAAGAATTGTTTTGGAAGCTAGTACCTAGAGACAAACTTCCCAACTTGAGAAGATGCAGTGAAGATGTACACTCCTGTTTGGTTCAACTTATTTGTGCGAATCTGTATTTTCCCATCTGAAAATGACAAAGAGAACACAACGTTCCAACATGACAGATGAACATCTCCAGGATTCCCTGAGACTGGCCCTCACGCAATATTCACCCAACTTCAAAAAGCTGGTGGATGAAATGCAGGTTCAGCTGTCTCACTAATGAGCAAGAGCGAAATATTAAAGATTGTGCAAGATCAGCCTGGATCAATACTCGACCTAAATTTAACACAAATTATCCACACACACAAGTTTATCATACTACGTTACTAAATACCTTCATGTTATATGTTACCTTTAATTATTCTGTCTAAATGCTGTTATGTAACTGTACTGTCTAAATGTTTACATGTACCTTAATATTAAATGTAACCGTCCAATTGTGATGTGACGTGACGTGACCACCTTGATTGAAGGATAAGGTAGCATACAAATCTGTCTAAATAAATAAATAAAATAAATAAAAGTTAAAGAAAGTTATTAAGACAGTTAAAGAAAGTTATTACTCAATAAAACTTTAAAGAAAAAATGTACTTTCCATTTCCCCTTGCAGTTCTTAGTGGATCTTCGTCTCTGTTTTGTTTTTGCTTAATTTGCTTAACAGCTGATCACATCCAAGTAAATGACAGAAGGTTAATTAAAAATGGGGGGGGGGGGGGATCCTCCAACTTTATTGGGTTAAAATTTAATTTGAAACTTAATTTTCATGGTGGTAGATCACTGGCACTTTTGGCCGGAAAAAGTAGATCATGACCTGTTCGAAGTTGGACATGCCTGGTTTATATCTATGTTTCAGGTCAAGCCTTGTTGTTACAGGTCAAGATGGGCACAGATATACTGACCACCTAGTCATGACAAGAATCCTACAAGCAAAAACATTCTGCCTCACTCTCACAAGCATCTGCTTTTTTGTCCAGCTGTTTCTGCAAAATATGACCTTGGCTTCTCTCACACATACACTGCCAGGCTGTCAGCAAAATTCCAAGCCATTCTCACTCTCCATATTTCTGAACCTTTCTCCAGGGGACCCCAGTAACCAACTTAGCCATTTTCTACACACAGCACTTCCCATCCTCAGAAAAATGAGGGGCTTTGTGACCCTAACAAAATATGTACTTGGCCCTCTCTTGGCTGCCTATTGGAAATGCTACTTCCATGGGCAGGCTTGGCCCTCTTTTGGCGATTGCTGCTGGGCTCAGTCCTCAGCAGTTTAAGGCTGCTAAGGGTTGAGCCTGGCAGCGATTGCAGCTGAGAGAGGGTCAAGCCTGCCCATGGAAGTAACATTTCCCATAGGCAGAGGCCTTTTAAGGCAGCAATCACAGTGGAGAGAGGGCCAAGCCTGCCCAAAGGCATAGCTTGTCCTGTAGCAATTGCAGCCTTGCACAGCCTTCTGCCTATGGGACATGCTGGTCCTGCATACAGGCTCTGCTTCTCCAGCCATGTTTGTCTTCCTGCTTGGGGGTTGAGGCAGCTAGCGATGGTGCCCCTAGGAGTTTGGTGTCCCCATGCCATGCTTACCCTACTTACCAGGTAGTGCCAGCCCTGTCAGAAGGCGGTCGACTAAGTGTTGAAATGTGGCAAGAGCCCCTTGCAATCTAAAGGGCAGTACTGTAAACTGGAACAGACCTTGCGGTGTCAAAAAGCAATCTTCTCCTTGGCAGCCAGAGTCAAGGGCATCTGCCAGTATCCTTTGGTCAGATCCAAGGTTGATATAAAGCATGCTCCACTGAGTCAGTCCATTAGCTTATCCACTCTGGGCATGGGATATGCTTCCAGTTTAGAAGCTGCATTGACCCTCTGGAAGTCAATGCAGAATCTGATGCTTTCATCAAGTTTAGGAACCAAGATGACCAGATGACCAGTCACTCATAGACTCTTCTATCACTCTGATGTTAAGCATCTCTTCCAGTTCCTTGGCAACAGCCTGTCACCAGACTTCCAGAATTTGATAGGGTTGTTGTCGGATAACCACCTCAAAGGCAGTAATGATATCATATATCCTAATACTCTGCAGTATAACTAGAAAGTACAGTGTATCTTCATTTAGACTGAAATAAATGTCTCAAACAATCGTCTAATCCATTTCAAAAATGCCATAAAGGTCTCAGAAACTCGGGCTGCCGCTGACTTGTAATATAGCGTCAAACGGACTATGTGCCACCACTACATCAACGACCTTTTTAATAATCACGGCTTTGAAACTTCTTTAGACTGTATTAATTTCAATGCGTAGCTTTTACATATTCCATTTCATAGCAATATATAGCTTTCACGTATTTCATTTCATTAGACTGTAAAAATTCAGTGCTTAGCTTTGAGCAGCGAGTTTCAGCTTCTAATGCTTATCCCGACGCTGTCAGGCGCGCTATTCTTAGTGTTTCACCCTTACAGGCTTCTTCAGGGGAAATTAATAAAGCACTACAATATAAAGCAAGTTCATTAGGTACTGACTTTCAAAATTATGTTTTATACTGTGAGACTATGCCGGTCGTAGGCGGTTGCCTAGACCCGGGTATAGCCTTGAGTTGTGGAAATAAGGACACTGCAGTTGTGACCAGAGTGAAAATTAAGGTTGGGTTTTATTCCCCTTCCCTTGAGGATGTCATAGAATAAGGACAACATAAAAGAACGGTTGCTTCACCGGTGTAGAGGATTCTTAACAAATAATAATTATGCTTCTTTCCAGCAAATAAAGCCCATCACATTTCCAATGTGCAAAAATACACTTTCTTTCTTGCTCCTTTTCTTAACAGAGAGACTCTATGTTATCAGCCACACATAAAGCACATTCCATGGGCTCAGGGATGTTTTCTGTGCTATAGCTCTCCCACTGCATAGGGCCAGGACCTGGTCCTGTGTATGGACACTGAGCCCCTGTGAAGCTGCTCTCCGAGCCTTGCCCTGGGGAAACCTCAGTTGCTGTGAACTGGAGCTGCTTTTGGGTGTCCCAGATAGCAGGAGCTGTGCTGGGGATTTCTTCCCATGGCTTAGGCCAATAAGAGTTCACTAGCCTGTTGTAAGCCTGGCTTCTCCCACAGAGACCCCCTTCTCTCCCTTTACCAAAGACAGGGTACTTATCTCTTCCTGTGGAGAAGATGGTTTCAAACTCTTCTGCTTCTAGCCAAGGCTTTCTCTCTGCCCTGCAGCCTGCTCTTCTTTGGGAACACCGGTTACTGTGCTTAGCTGCAGGAAACTCACTTCCTGCCTTCAGTGAGCTTCCCTGGACGTGACCTCTGCCCTCTGTTGGCTTGGCTGTTTGCCTCGGTACGAGGACCCCTCTGGCTGGGAAGACTTTGCTATTGTCTTTCTTAGCTCTCCCGGGTTTATCAGCCTGCCTTTCTTCAGCCCTGGTTCTCCAAGGCAACGTGTCTTTCTGTAACTGCTTTGGAGTTCTGGTCTCACCTTCTCTCCAAGCCTGCCTGGAACTGCAGAGACTTCCTTTGGTCTCTGCTTTCCTCCTCAAACTCAAACTCCTGCTCCAGCCCTAGTCCAGGCTCCAGCTTGAGCTCTTGCTCTCCTTCAAGTTCCAGCTTCCCTCCCCTCTGTGGGATTTCCCACCTGTTTTTATCTCTCTGCTCATCTAACGTGGAACGTGAGTCCGGGTCCAGGTGAGCCTGATTGGAACCCTCAATTCTTACTCCGTCACTAAAACCATGTGGAAAGTTTGTTTTCCTTTTCCCTGCCTCTCTGCATTGTGAATGCTGCAACTGCACATGTGGCTGCAATGTAAGCTCTTCTTTCTTTTTACTTTCTAATATCTCAGGGTCTGTGCTATCTAACTCATGACAGGTAAGCTCTTCCTTTGCATTGTTCTTTAATGTTTCAGGCTTAGTGTTGTCTAGCTCATGACAAGTAAGCTCTTCCTCTGCACTACTCTTTAATATTCCAGGTTTTGTGCTGTCTACCTCATGACAATACACATATTTAAATTGAAAAATGATGAATATGCTTCATACCTAAAATCATTCACAAACTCCTTCTCGCATGGCCCACTCGTACCGCTCTCACCAACTGTTGTGAAACGCCGCGCATGTGGATCAGTTATATAGAAAGGTCACTCACTCTAACGCTCTGCAGTTGTTAGCTTCACAGGCAAACTTCCCATTCAATCCTCGCATTTAGCCCTTCAGGACTCACTGTCCATAATTTGTGGATCCATCGTTGTTCATAATAGAGTCTGATCCTTAGTTTTACCAAATTGCGGTATGGTGATTTGATCAATGCAAAAGCATTTTAACTCATCAAAGACATGATTGAACTGTAAGCAGTGCTCCACTATAGGGGCCTCTCGTCGGCAACATTTTAATTTACTTTTATGCTCGCTCATCCGTAATTTAAAAGATCTAATTTATTTATTTATTTACAGTCTCATCTATACCGCGCTATTCGACATCAGTGCGGTTTACAATGAACATAAAATTACACATTTCCTTGGGTACTCTGTGTTTACAATGAACAGGAGTTTAAAACTTGGATAACAGGAGGTAACTATTTACAATCTTGAAGCAAGGTGGGGTTCACATCGTTTTGTCTAGCCGTGTGAGTTTTGTGTTGTACCTGTGGATGGGGCTGATATGGCATTGTTTATCGGGTAGTGCAGGAGGAAGAGGTGGTGCTTCAAGGCCTTCCTGAACTGGAATAGGTCAGGAATTGCATGGATGTTGGGAGGCAGAGTATTCCAGCATCTGGGCGCACAGAATTTGAAGGCTCTGCTTGCTGTTGATTGGGTACATTGGATTATTGACTTTGGGACTGACAGTATATTGAGTGCTACTGATCTTCTGGGTCTGTTAGTGGGATTGGTCTGGATCAATTCAGATAATGATGAAGAGGAAAGCCCGTGAATGGCTTTGAATGTCAGCAGTAGGATTTTGTACTTAAGTCTGCTATGTATCGGGAGTCAGTGGAGGTGCTTCAGTATGGGCGTCACATGGTCATTCCTGGATGCACCGAATAGGACCCTCGCTGCGGTGTTCATTGCAAGTTGCAATGGATTCAGAGTGGTCTGGGGGAGCCCGTGTAAGATTATATTAGCATAATCAAAATGTGGTATGATCAGCGCCTGGTAAATTGTCCTAAAGTCTTCTGGTTCCAGCAAGGCTCGTAGGAGTCTGAGGGATCGTATCTTATGGTACACCGCCTTAACTATGTTGCCTATGTGTAACTTCATATCCAGCCTCTGGTCCAAAGTGACGCCAAGGTATCTGATCGTGGGTTTGGTCTGGAGGTCCGCTTCCTTGACACTTAGAACGGGTGGTGTGGAGAAGTTTAGATTCCTTGTAATGAAGAGTACTTCCGTTTTTTTGTGTTGGATCCTGGGGTTTTGGGTTTGGAGCCAGTCGGATACAGCGTTAAAGCAATTTGTTAGTGGCGAGAGGTCTGGATTCTCCATTGAGAAAGGCATTTATAGCAATACGTCGTCTGTGTATATCAAGCAGTTGACACTGAATGACCGGATCAGGTTGCATATAGGCTGCATGTATACGTTGAACATCAGGGCCGAGAGGGAGGAGCCCTGCGGGACACCTTGCTTCTGGTGGAAGGGATCTGATGAAGTTGCCCCGGAACGAACGTGCTGCCATCTGTCTGAAAGGTAGGACTTGCACCAGTCCAGTGCTTTATCAGTGATCCCCTTTTCCCTGAGACGTTCCAGCAGAAGCTCATGGCTTACCGAGTCAAACGCAGCTGCAATGTCCAAGAAGATGAGGACACACCCCTGACGAATGCTGTCGATTCCTGTTGTTATGTTGTTGATGAGTGTGGTAAGGAGCGTTTCGACTCCATGGGCCTCTCTGAAGCCGTGTTGGCAAGGGTCCAGAGGTGCAGAGGTTTCAATGTGTTCTTGAATTTGCATCTGTACTTCCTTTTCAATTATTTTTGCTAGCAAAGGTATGCTAGATATCGGTCTGTATGAGTCTGCCTTCTGGGGGTCGAGCTTGCTGTTTTTTAGTAAAGGTCTTATGGACGTGTGCTTTAGGGATTACGGGAATGTACCTGTTGTAAAGGATTGGTCCATGATTTTGGCTATGGTGGGGCTAAGGTTAGATCGTAGGTCTTTAATCCAGAATGCCGGGCAGGGGTCGGTTTGGGCAGTGGTTGTGTTGATTGCTGCTATGGTGTCCTCAATACGCTGTTTGGGAGGTGTGGAGAAGATGGTGAGAGGTGTTTGATAGTTCGGCTTGAAGGAGACTTCAGGTGCTGGGGCGATGTTGGTCTGGCATAGCTTGGATAGTAAGTAGTCCGCAAATTCTTGAGGGTGGATCCCAGTTGTTTGCTCTGTGGCTAGCTCCTTTGTCAGGTTCTTGACAAGGGCGAACAGGTCGTGTGGTTTGCTCAGCGATCGTTTTAGCATGTCCATGTGGAATCGCCACATGCTTGCTGTTATCGCTTTGCGGTGCACTGTCAGGTGGGAGATATATGCTCTTTTATCGTCAGCTGTGTGTGAACGGCGCCAGCGGCTCTCCAGTTTCCTTAGGCGGGTAAGAGAGGATTTCAGCTCAGCGGAGTACCAGGGTGCGGATGCTCGTTTCCCAAGAGGTTTGTTAGATGGCGGGCATAGTGCAAGTGAGCTGAATGTTTCATTCCATTCAGAGACCAAAACCTCAGGATCATGTGCTGCTGAGGTGAGTAACGGGTGTACTGTGCTTAGTCTCAGTTCCTTATTGAACGTTTGAAATCTTCGCGGTGGTGCATTGGGGTGGCCGCTTACTGTTCTAACTTCCTTCTGGTTGTGTGTGGGCAGGGGATTTTGGAATGTGATCAACTTGTGGTCAGACCAGGAAACTGCAGTAATTGATATCTCAGGGGTCATGAGTGAGTTGATGGTTTCCTGGGGAGCGAATATCAGATCCAGGATGCCTCCTTTTACATGGTGGGTTCCTTGATCAGTTGTTTATAGCCTAGGTTCTTAAGTGCTTCGAGAAACGTTGAGGTATGAGAGTCTTGCAGGGAGGGTAGGTTGAAGTCTCCTAAGATCCAGTTCGGATTGCGTGGGTTCTGAGTGTTGGATGCAAGGTCAATTACTGCCGAGAGAGCATCTGGGTCTGCTGATGGGGCCCTGTATAGTAGGTTGATGGCACAGCTCTTATTTGCTATCGTGATTGCATCAAGGAGTGATGTGCTGGTTGTGTTTCTCGGAAGGAACTGGAGGTCCGACTTGGTGATGGCAAGGACTCCTCCCCCTCTCTTCCCATCTCTATGGCCCGTATGACATGAAAAATTGGGAGGAGGCAGCTGGTTGATGAGGACGTTATCGTCACTGGTAAGCCATGACACTGTGATCAAGAGTATGTCAAGGTTATGGAGTAGTATTATGTCAGAAATGACTGGCCATTTCTTGCGTATAGATCGGGCATTTATGAGCGCACATCTCAGGGGTTGAGATAGGGGGTTTTCTACATGTTTTGTTTTCTTTTTTTTTTAAGCGTTTATTTTCATTTTATAAAACATCAAACATAACAAAACATACAGAGTCTTAACATCTAACTAATACAGAGAAGAAACTACCCATCCCTCCCCCCCCTCTCCTCTAGGACAACCGGGGAAATCATGGCAGAAGTCGAATGCATGTCAACTCCGTACTACAAGTAGATATACAAGCAGGTATAAGCCCCATTAAGTGGGTCCATGTAGCTTTTGTGAACATTTAGCAACATTAACATAATCATTTAGCAGTTTCCACTTCAGTACGTGAGGGCCATAGTGGAGGAGAGCCCTACGGGGCATCTGCTCGTATTTACTGTATACACAGACCAAGTTCCACCACTCCTGCAAACTAAGATTGGCGCAATCCTTCCAGTTACGTATAACCAGGCAAATTGCCAGGCCCACCATAAAATCCAACAAAAAGTTGCTCGCCTTTGGTAAGGAGGGAAGCCCCACCACCGATCGTAGTCCCACTACTTTCCAGCTGAGAGGCTCATTAAATTGAAGGATAGTCTGTATGCGTTCCCACACCCGCTCCCAGAATTGCCGCAATTTTGGACACTCATAAATCATATGAGCTAACGTGCCTACTGCTTCATGACAGGTCCAACAGAGATTACTGACAGTATTATCCCATTTGGACATTCTATCCGGGGTATATAGGCACCGATGTGTAAAGAGAAAAAGAGATTGGGTAATAGAAGCGGACCTGGAGACCCGGACTCCCGGACTGACTTGCTCCAGACTATCCTCCATTTTTGAGCGGTTAGGGTGATCTGCAATTCTCGTTCCCAGGCTTGCTGGACCTGAAGCGTCTTCTGATCTTCACTTGGGCACAACATTTTATAAAAGTTGGATGCAACTCCCGGGTTATTCCCGGTCGAATGAATGAGTTCAGTTACCCCTACCTCACTCCCATCCAGACTCGGGGTGACCCGAGCACTCTCAAGACAATGTTTAAGCTGTAACCATTGAAAGTAAAGCTGAGATGGGAGACCAAACTCGCGTTGTAACTCACTAAAGGCCTTCCAACGCGTACCTACAAAGAGTTGACTGGCTATCCATATTCCCCGAGAATACCATTGGCGCCAGGTGATCACGTTATTCTGAATTTTAAAGAGAGGGTTAAACCACAACGGGAGATGACAGGGGGGACACTCTTTGGGACCCCTAACATGAATGAGGGCGGTAAACGCCGCCAGCGTGTCAACAATCATTCGTGGGCAGTGCGCGCCCAGTGGAAGGCGCATGCCGGGTAGGCGGGGCAGTGGAACCGGGGCGACAAGGGCTTCCTCTATGTCCAACCAAACTGGTCGGTTGTCGACAGAGGATTCCAGCCATCGGGAGCCCTGTTTTAATAGGAAAGCTCTATGATATGAGATAAAATCCGGGAATCTAACCCCACCCCTCCCCTTGTCTAGTTTCAGTTTTTGTTTTGCTAATCGTGGCGGTTTGTTCTGCCATAAATACTGACTAAGGATGCCCTCTACCTCCCGATATGTTTGTGGAGGTAGTAGACATGGCATCATTTCCAGGATGTATTTCACCTTAGGGACAATCATCATCTTTATAGTCTCAACCCGTCCCCACCAGGATATCGTCAAAGGGGACCATCGTGTAGTCAATTCCTGCACTTTGGACACTAATGCTTTCGCATTAAAAGTTATGGTGTCTTCTAAAGGATAGCAATAATGGACCCCTAAATACTTCACCATAAGAGGTTGCCAGACAAAGGGGAAGGCACTCATATCCTCCCTATGTACCCAATGATTGAGTGGAAACGCAACAGATTTATTCCAGTTGATTTTATAGCCAGATAGCCGAGAATAGCAGTCTATCTTTTCGAGTACTTTGGGAACCGAGGTGAGGGAGACGAAGAGCATGAGGTCATCTGCGTATGCTGATAATTAATCTCCCTCTTGGCAATGGGGACTCCATGGATGTCCGCACATTGCCGAAGAAGGAGAGCCAGCGGTTCTAGTGCTAAGTTAAAGAGCATAGGGGATAGCGGACACCCTTGACGGGTACCCCGCTGAAGATGAAACTGCCGAGATTTAATAGTATTGACACAGATGCTAGCCTTGGGTTGAGCATACATAACTTCTAAATGGCGGAGGAAACCTGCACCAAAACCAAACCATTTAAGGGTTGCAAATAAAAAGGGCCATTCTAAGCGATCGAAAGCCTTTTCAGCATCGAGGGAAAGGCCAACTAGGGGTTGTTCCAGGATCGCAGAGCCTGTTAGTATATGACAGAGAGTTCTAGCGTTATCCGCAGTAGACCTCCCGGCTACAAAACCACATTGGTCTGGATGAATTAACATGGGTATTTTCTCTGAGAGCCGAGTGGCCAGTATGGTTGCAAATATCTTATAGTCTACGTTGAGCAGCGAGATGGGACGATAATTAGCTGTAAGTAGGGGATCCCGCCCTTCCTTTTCAAATACCACTACATTGGCCTCCGAAAAGGCTTCAATTTGAGAGTTATCCGCTACAAGCGCGGTATAATATTGGCGTAGCTGAGGGGCTAGGTCTTTATGAAAAGTTTTATAAAATTCCGCCGGGAGGCCATCAGGACCCGCCGCGCGACCAGTAGCCACCCGTTTAATGGCCTGTTGGATTTCGTTATCAGAAAAGTGACGATCCATGTCCTCCCTGTCCTCAGCGGACAGTCGTGGCCGCTGCAAGCCTGAGATCAAGCACTCAAAGTCCCTTTGTGCGAAATCACTTTCAGATTGATACAACTGGGCGTAGAATTCCCGAAAGAGCTCTACTATGTCTGCATCATTCGTGATCATCGCGCTGCCCCTTCAAGGCATTGGCAAGCAGCCTTCCCGCTCGATTGCTCTCTCTGTAGTAAATCCCTCTCTGTGCCTTAATACTTTGCGAGGCTGCTGTGGATGAGAGGAAGTTATACTGAAAACGTAGCCGCTGTAATCTGATCAGAACACAGGAGTCCGTTCCGGAAGTGAGTACCCGTTCCCCCGCCTTAATTTGTTGCTCTAATATTAACATCTGCTGTTTCCGTTGTTTCCCCAAACGGATTTGAAAGCTGGTAATGACCGCTCGTATAGCAGCTTTAAAACCTTCCCACCATGCCCATCCCGCGGTGGCTTGGGGTGAGTTAAACTGAAAATAGTCTTGGATGGCCAGCCGAATTTCTGCTCGAAACTCCTGGTCGTCCAGCAGTGTCCTATCAAAAAACCACACCCCCTGTTTCCCCACTACCTGATCCCCGCTTAAGGTGAGTGAGATGGCAGCATGATCTGAAATATGTAAGGGGTGGATTATCGCCACCTCTACAATAGGAACCAGTGTTTTAGATATAAGAAAGAAATCTATTCTCGATTGAGAGTGATGGGGAGGGGAGAAAAATGCAAACTCTAGCTCAGAGGGGTGCAGCAACCGCCATATGTCAACGAGGGCGAGCTCCTTAATCATGGAGGTGAGCATGTGATGGCCCTTAAGGCCACCCGAGGTCCTAGGCGGCTGCCTATCAATTAACGGATCTATGACCTGATTAAAGTCACCTCCGATGATAAGAGGAACTCGGGCAGAAGCTTGGGCCTCCTGAGCTATGGAAGCAAAAAAGGCAGGGTCATCAATATTGGGAGCATAGAGGCACAGACAGGCCACCTCCAGGTTCCCGAACCGAATGAGAGCTCTAGACCATCTGCCTGCTGAATCAGCGCAGGTATCTATGATGGTAGCATTCAGGGATCTCCGTACCAAAATAGCAAACCCCACATTTTTTGGAGACAGCCGGAGAGTAGGCGGCCACCATGTAAGGTTTTATACCAAGTTTCAGGGTTTCCTTTTGATTTAAGTGAGTTTCTTGTAACAGCACCAGATCAGCTTTTTCATGACACAGATAATTAAGGATTTTTTTCCTTTTGATCGGGTTGTTTATCCCTTTTACATTCAAGGACAAAACCTTACATGGGGCCATTTATACAGAATAAGACAATTCAAATGTGCGAATGATAGAAAATTACATACTCTCTACAAGGATACGCCCCAATACAATACAATGGTACAGTTATATTACACATGCATACATCCCATCGTGTTGAATAATCCCCAGTGTGCCCCAGAGGAGAAGTAAACCCCAAACATACTATGGTGAGCTTGTGCCAGAGGGAGAGGCCCGAGAGAGCCATTTTGCAAGCCGCAGATATCGGCTCTGCCTTCGGATGTCTAGCAGCCCTCAGGTACTGGATCGATATATGCGAGTAACCCAAAACCAAGACACAGTCATACCCAGGGTCGCTGGAGCCCCGGTACAAGTATCACACCGTGGCAGGGCAATGGAGATCTCAGTTATATAGTGAGCTGCCACACGGGATTTCAGCGCATCTGGTCGGCCTCCTTTGCCTCCAGGTAGATGGCTAGGGCTTCCGGATCATCAAATGTCCTGGTCAGGTTATGCAGCGTTACTCGTAGCTTAGCTGGATACATAAGGCCATAACGAGCTTGCAGTTGTTGTAGCCGCGGCCGAAATTCCAAGAAGCGCTTTCTGCGCTCTACCGTTGGCTTGGCTAGGTCCGGGTAAAAGGAGATTCTGTGGCCCTCGAATTCCATAGGCCCCCTCGTGCGTGCCGCACTCAATATCTGCTCCACATGTTGGTAGCGGAGGAGCCGAAAGATAATTGGCCTCGGGGTCTTGCGATTGAGTGGCAGGCTTGTAGGGACTCTGTGCGCTCGATCTATCTCTAGGTCCCATTCAAATGTGATTTTGAGCAGCGAGGGAAGCAATTTACAAAGGAAGGCTTTCATATCAGTATTTTCAGCTCCCTCAGGGACACCGACGATCCGCACGTTGTTTCTGCGGGACCGGTTGTTTCCTTCTTCTACTTCTCTTTGCAGCACCCGTAGTTGCCGCTCAACCCTGTCCAGTTTCACTAAGCGAGCCTCGTGTGCATTAAGAATCCCTTCCATTTTGTCTTGTCGCAGAGAGATCCCTTCGAATTTTTCTTGCAGCATGGCCAGATCTTCTCTTACTGCCCGGAGTGATTCCCCGTTTGTTTGCACAAGCTCTTTGACGCCCCATATTTCAGCCAGGATCTCTGGAAGTCCCTCAGGCCCTTCTCGAGGTGCCGCCATCTTTTGGGGGGACGGGGGCTCAGTCTTTGAGCGTTTGCCGTGTGCATTGATCGGATTCCCATAATCCAGACGCACCGGTTTGGGTCCCGCCATCCTGCTAAACACCCGTGGCAGATTTGGTAAAGTAAGTCAGGGGTTTAGTGTGGTTTTATTCAGGATTCCTAGTAGGCCTCTCAGGAGCCTCAGCGCTATGCGACTTTCCCGCTGGACATCAGGCTCCGCCCCCCATGTTTTGTTTTCTTATTGTGTTGTAGTGCAATGTGTAAGAGATGGTGATGGAGAGTGCATGTGGCTTCTCCGGGATCATGGGAGGTGGCACTGGCCCATCTCCTCCTGTGAGTCTGAATAATTGGTATATGGTTGTGGCTGGTGGGCAGGTCTGTAACACTGCTTAGACCTATAGAGAAGAGATATAGGATCAGTGTGACAATGCTTGTTAGGGCCATCGTATGTGTGTGGCTTGGGTCTGGATTGGATGATGGATATTGTGCTGGTAGATGGGATGTGTAGTTGTCTAGGGCTGGTGGGCTTATGGTAGCTTTGTATGCCTATGCTACAGATGGACAGCTAGCCCAATTGAGCAACACCGGCCGAAGTATGGTTGATTAGCGGTGTTCATGCATCAGGGGTGATCAACTAAAATGGTAGTTGCACAATTCTAGGCAGTTTTCAGGTTTCAGTGGTAAACAGAAGGCTGTAAATAATTTTAAGGCAAGCTACATGATTCAGTGCAGTTTTGAGGTATCAGTGTTTTGCCGACATATAACAGGCCACAGGGGCAGCGGATACAATAAATTACATTAGTTGATAAACAAGAGGTATAACATCTTAAACGATAGATCTTGTCTTTGTAGGTAAATTATTTTAATTCTTGGGTGACTGAGCAAATATCACATATGCCACATTTTGTATGTCCCACCATCATTTTTTCATTGGGTGTTAGGGGCTTCAAAACTGCCGGGCTCAAAATTTCCTTAAAATTTCTTTGCCTTTGACAAACACACTGCACTCTATAGTCTTCGAGCACTAAATATACCTTATTCAAGTTCTCTAACTTGGGCGAGGCTAACCTTCTTAGCCCATACAAATAAACAGAAAAACTCCTGATCTGCTCTAGAGACCCAGCCCTGTAGGTACATGGATTTTCTCTCTGTCATGTGGTTGGAGGAAATCCCACCACTGCCAACATATGTGGTAGTGTGACGTGCAATGGGAGGGGGTTTTCATTAAAACACTGAACACAGCACTTCAGGGAAACCACAATTAGCTTTTATTCTGTCTCAGCTTGGCAAACCATCACAAAGCTAAAACACAGGACAGACAATAGTCCAAGGAAAACAAAGTTTGATTTTATGCTGTTCTGCTTGTTAAATCTCCACAAGCTGGTTCTCCCAGCCCTTCCTCCAGTGCCAATTAAAGCTCCTACCTCAGAACTCTTTTGCATAGTTTGCCTTGGAAGGAGTTCTGGCTCCACGAGCCTCTCCCCCTCCTACAGTCTGCTAGGTTCTTAACTTCTCCCTATGAGTCACGCCCTACCAGCCCTGAACTCTGGGCTGCAGACTCTCTTAAAGGGGGATTGTTGATACTTCCTTTGGAGAGGGACGGGTAACAATCTATAGACTCCATCACACCTCCATATTTCAGTGTACTACCCACAGATGGATTTATTGAGTACTTCACTAAAACCTTCAAGCAACTGTTAAGGAAGATAGTCACCAAGCATGGCAAGAACTGAGATTCCTTACTGCTGTACATACTGTTTGATATCTGATAAGTTCCAAAAAGCTCAATGGGATTTCCCCATTTGAGTTGTTTTGCATGAATTATTCCAGGAGAATCCTGGATGTAGTCTAGGAGACCTGGGAAGAGGATCAGAGCCCAGGGCATAACCTGGTGGACTATGCTATCCAAAGACAAAAGTGGCAGAAGAAAGTCAGGGAAGCTGTCAGTCTATGTCTGGAGTAAGCTCAAGCTATACAAGAGCAAGAATATAATTGACCCATATCTTGTAGGTCTTCCAATCAGGAGATTGTGTCTTGCTACTATGACTATCAATGGACAGTAAGCTATTACCTCATAGCAAAGTTCTTATGTGGTTATAGAGAAGGGCCTGTGAACTACAAGGTGGCCTAATAGGAGAAGGAAAAAAAGACCCATATCTTCATTGTGAACGTCTTGAAAAAGTGGGTCACTCAACCTGTGCTCTGGTCCATGGGGAAAATTTTGTACCAGAAGTTCTGTTGAACCATGAACTGCTACAAGTTCTATTCAGTTATCGTCTGTGCAGAAGGCTGATCTAGAATGGCTACTTAGCCAAAATGTTGATGTCTTCTCTATTATTCTTGGAAGAACTCATCTAGCTTGTCATGATATTGTAACAAAACCAGGAGTAGTCATCTGGCACAACTGTACCAGATTTTGGAGGCTCAGCAACAAGCAGTAGACTCAAAGATGAGAGAGAATATTTTGACTTAGAGTGCTAGACGAGTCCAGTTGTATTTGGTCCCTAACTGTATTTGCCTTTATATGTTTTGCAGCCCCATTGCCTGTTCTCCAGCTAGCCACGCCCACTGAGTGCATCAGGTAACATCAACAGAATAGTTGGTCTTAAATTAATTCTTAGTTATGAACCACAAGTGTCTTTTGTTGATTTGCAACTTCTTTGATTGCTGCTCTTTACTTGAAGGTAAGTCTCTTGAACACTCATTTAATTTGGATGAAGGGCCCCGCTCTAGAAAATCTTATCTTAGAACAACTTGGTCTTTTATGTGCTACAAGGATCTGAACTAAAGATGGCAAGGTCTTATACTTTCGCCATATATGACCACTGGGATTTGATGTTCTGTTTAAGAACAGAGTTGGAAAAGCTGGTGGGGGAGTAACATTGTATTATGCCAGTTCTCTTTTTGTTACCGAGCTTCTAGCTTTGAATCTATATTGATAACTATTAAACCTACTCACCTTTAATTCTGTTAGAGTACAGGGGCATTTTAGAAATGATGACCAAGTGCAATCTGGGACGTCCAAGCCAGAATGCCTGAAAAAAAAAAAGCAAGCACATCCAGGTGCAGATAGGATATCACAAATGTGGAAGTGCCCGATCTGGACATCTATGGGGGTGTCTACATAGATGTCCCCAGAATTCTATTCTGGAACATCGACATCTAGTAATAGCCTAATAGTTAGAATAGTGGGTTAAGTCCAGGGAAGCCAGAGTTCAAAGCCCACTGTTGCTATCATTGTCATTGTGCTCAGTAATGGAGATGATGATTTTCAGCCAAAATCAGCACTTTCCTGATGCTAATTTCTGCCTGGAGCAGGTCTAAATATAGATGTGACTCTGAACGTCCAGAACATTTCTGAGATCAGGCAGTGACATCCAGGTTCCTGTGAAAACCCCAGACATGCCTTTGCCTCACCCCATTCAGACTTGGACATCCACAGACCTGACTTCTAAAATGCCCATTTTCAGATGTCCAAAGCATGAATAGGGTTTCTAAACTAACCCCCATATTGTCCACCTTCCCACGCTGTGGCTGATTTAGATAGCTAGGGAATATGATCACATGTTTGCCTTTGTGGTTTTCTTCCTTTTTTATATTATGAGATTTTAATATCCATATAGATTGTCCAGACAAGAGTAATGACAGATTTTCTCATGCCGATGGAAGAATTAGGCTTGTAGAAAATTGTTTCTGGTTCTGGTTTCTGGTTAAATACTTCCATGGCATAAATGCACAGAAGAACCTCTTTCAATTGAAAGAAAGCTCTGCAATGAGGGGGCATAGGATGAAGGTGAAAGAGGATAGACTTAGGAGTAATTTAAGGAAATGCTTCTTTACGGAAAGAGTGGTGGATGCATGGAATACTCTTCAAGTGAATGTAGTAGAGACATGGACTGTATCCTAATTCAAGAAAGCTTGTGGCAAACATAGAAGATCTCTAAAGGAAAAAAAGGGACTGAATTTATATAACAGGGTTTTTTTTATACTGCTTTATCATTTAGTCAATGTGGTTTACATTGCAACTTAAAATCGGCAATGGACATTGGTAACTTGGATTCTTCTGAGGCAATGGATGGCTAAGTGAGTTGCTCAAGGCCACAAGGAGTGTTAATGGGAATTGATCCTTGATTTCTTTGTTTCTAAGCCAGTGCTCTAACCATTAGGCTACTCCTTCACTCTGTTGTAGTAGATGGTATGGAAGGGCAGACTGAATAGGCCATATGGTGTTTCTCTGCCAGCATGTTTGTATGTTCTACACATGAGCCTGGTCATTCATTACACTTGGATTTCTCATCCAGTACAGCAATTTTTTCAAATCCTAAGATACTGTAGATACTATCCTGCCATCCTGGGTGGACCATTACATGGTCTTATTTGATATTGTTCATTCTATTAATAATCCTGTTTTTAGGAAAGCAACTGTTACTGTTAGGAGAACTCAAACCTTGAATCTCTCAGACTTTAGCTTTTAATTCTTCACTATAGGTGGGCATTCCAAACCATGAATAAGGCGAATGGACATGCCATGTAGACATGAAAACATCATAGATGTCTAAAACCGTATTCCAGAACGTCAATGATGTACATGCACAGCGTGGAACCTTGAACATCCAGAAGAGGGACAGGATCGGGGCGTGGCCGTCAGCATCGACGTCCAAATAGCAGGGCCGTGTAGGGCTGCTAGAGCCTAGACGTGCAAATTAGACCAACAGAAACATGGAATAAGGGCAGGAGATAGACAAAAAAGGGCCAGCGCATAGGTAAGGCACAAGCACCATGGCAACAGACACAAATGAGAATGTCCCTAGTGAATACGGCAGAAGGAGACATGCAGATGATGAACCAAACTATGTACTAGAGTGCAGACAATGGAGATACAAATATACAGAACATACACCACCTACACAGGCCCGCACAAAGCATGCCACCCTGTACATGCCACCCTACCAAATGACACCACACAACACAATCCTGTTCACACCACACACCCATATGACCCACCATAGCCTATGATACACCACCCCCACCCATCTCTCACAAACCCCACCCACAGACACCCAGAGAAAACACACCTCAGGCACACCCATCCTGACATCGGGCCAGGACTAATGCTGTCCCTCACTTACCCTTGCCTGCCCCCTTGCCCTCCCCCACCTTGAGGCCACCTTGCTGGCCCCCAGTGCTGGGATATGTGCTGGAGGGGAGGGAGATGTGCCCTCCAAGGATGAGCTGCTGTTGTTGGTGTCCCCACTGTGCCTCCACTGAGTCTCATGGAAAGGGGGAACACCATAGGTGGCTCCTTACCCCAAGGCACAGGACCCAGGATGTTGGACTACCCCCCCCCCCCCAGCAATGCATTCTCCAGCTGATGCTGCCCATGCAGTGGCACATATGGACACCCTGCTGGTGGAAGGCATGGTAGTAGGCAGAGGAGCATGTTCAGGTGCCACAGTAGCAGTGGACCATGGTGGAGGTGCTGACACAGGCCTGGTGGCTGTAGATGGTAGCCCAGGGGTGGAGATGTCAGGTTCACCCTGAGACCTGCCCAGGTGGCTGACAAGAATCTCAATGTTCATTCCAAGGTGGCCTATGGAGGCATCAAGTTTAGATGTTGCAGCCAGCTGCTGCTCCTGGAGGGCCAGCTGCTGCCCCTAGAGTGAGACACCCCAGCAAAGATGCTCCAGCTTCATGTGCATGTGCTGTGCATGTGCCTCATTGTGTGTGAGCAGGTGCTGAGCGCACTGCACCAGCAGCTCAGATGAGCATTGCCATGGCCATTTGCTGGGCATTGCCCCTTCCTGTTGCTTTGGTGGCTCTGGTGATGGAGGGTCCTGGCCCTCCCATCCTCCAATATGGTATCCCCTCCCCCCTGTGCATCCACAGGCCCTGTGGCCATGTCACTAGGGCTGCCCAGATGTGATCCATCTGCTTCTGCTGGTGCCACAGAGGTTGCAGCCCATGCAGGTGAATGGGGCAGTGGTGGAACGGCTAGTGGCATGGCTGGCAAGAGAGCAATGCTGGGTCCTGCAATGGCATCGGCATATGTTGAGAGAAGCATTACCAAGCAAACCATTATGGATACATACATTCAGTGTGCACACACACCTATGCAGAGGTGTAGGTTGAAGGACCTAGAGACACAGCAGTGCAGAAGTGTGGGCACAGCAGAGACTGAGACATGTACCACAGTGCAGACCTCAACAACAGAGCCCCCCACTGAGGCAGCAGAGAGAAAGGTGACAGTGTGACATGGCCATGTGTGCCCAATGCCCACCCCAAGAGGGGACATGAGAAAGGTGCAGTGGGAGGTGAGGGGATGTCCCAAAACCAGAAATGCAGGGCACAGACAGAGGCCATATAGGAGGTGGAAGACAGATTATGCATATATCCCTGTCCCCTGGTGCCGTGGAGGCAAGGAAGGAATTAAAATACCACCTTTATTCCATAAAGCCAGGCCCGACACAGGCCGTGTTTCGCTCATTCCTTCATCAGGGGCTTTTGGCTATAACAACATATAAAAACTCGTTAACAACAAACAATAAAATAAAATAATATAATTAATGAACTTAATCATATAAGGCACTCCTAATTATAAAAATACATGAAAAAACAAATGTAAATAGATAAAATCACTCACTATCACAGTACAACGAAAAGTCTGTGACCCAAAGGGCCAATCAATAAATAAATAAATAAATAATGAATAAATAACTGCATGCTTGTAATACATATAAAACCACATAAACATATGATCACATTAATAAATATTCAAAATATTATTAAAATAATTACTGGCTCATAATATATAGCGAAATATCTGTTAAAAAAACATTTAATTATAAAATTAAAAATTACAATTACAATTAATTACATACGTATAAACACACACAGTTATAGACTTAAAAATTTAATAATTTAACACATATATGGACCACAACAATCGCACAAGAAACAGCACAACCTACCATATATTATACTAAAAAGTATATTTTAATTATCTTCTCACCTATATAATCTTCTTGCCACACTGCAATAAACAAAGAAAAAGAAAAAGGAAAAAGAAAAGGGAGAAAATAGAGGAGCCGTAACAATTAACTGCGTTCTGCAAAAAGTTTGTACAAAAAACAAAAAACCTATTCGGTGCAAAGATCAATATTGGATAAAAATGAACAATTAAATTATAAAAATATTAGTAATAATTAATTGATTAAATTGTTAAATGACACACTCATAAAATTAATTAAGTCCACACAATTATAAAAAATCATAAAAACCATCACAAAAAACCTCCATAAAATCTGAACCCAGGATAGCGCAACAGGACAACACCCAAAGTGTTTATATTAAAATAAAATTCATTAAATGCTATTTCATTCAATTGTCTGATTTAATATTATGTGATTACTTTCAATCCCCCAGACTCATACCTCAATTAGACATTTATTTATTTATACAGGGGCATCTCAATACTAATTTACATCAGTATTTAACTTCATCTTGCTCAAAAATTTATTTACAAAATATCCTCATATAATTCTATCATTCTATACACAAGGTACCACTCGAGATCATAGATCCATCATTCACTTATACTATATATTATATTTAAAACTAATTACTCATGTTAATTTTTAATTTTAAATTTTTTTTAATGATGTTTATGGAATAATGTCATAAATATAAATAGATGTAGACCCTAAATCATAAACTCTGACATTCCCTAAAACCACCTTGTATAATTATCCTCTCACAGCATGTATTCTTTCAATTAAAAACACTACTGCTATTCTAAAGCCATTGTGTCACAATTCATTAAATTTCTTTTCGCTTACCAGGTATGAACGCCAATTACTTGCAAAAATAATTCCTTTGCCGTTGCTCTCTTGTCTAACTATACCTGCACACGTGTGGTATATTCTGATCTGCAAATACGCGGGAAAAGGATGACATCAATATCTTCCCTATTAACCGTCCAACCCTTTTGTCTTACATATGAACCACTTCGTATATAAGATCCATCCATCAAATCATAAGAAGCCCATTCATTATAATCCATAAAAAATGAAACCAGCAATTGCTAATACACTGACTGTTTTAATACCCTGAGCCTTTACAAAATATCTTATTGTGTGATAACACACAGTTGACTTCGTCAATGTTAACCGTATACACACTCACCCGACGTTCTAAAAACCACCGTAAACGCAAAACTCATGTTCTTAATATCACTCCTTTCTGTGATAGTGTTATATGTATTACAAGCATGCAGTTATTTATTCATTATTTATTTATTTATTTATTTATTGATTGGCCCTTTGGGTCACAGACTTTCCGTTGTACTGTGATAGTGAGTGATTTTATCTATTTACATTTGTTTTTTCATGTATTTTTATAATTAGGAGTGCCTTATATGATTAAGTTCATTAATTATATTATTTTATTTTATTGTTTGTTGTTAACGAGTTTTTATATGTTGTTATAGCCAAAAGCCCCTGATGAAGGAATGAGCGAAACACGGCCTGTGTCGGGCCTGGCTTTATGAAATAAAGGTGGTATTTTAATTCCTTCCTTGCCTCCACGGTTTTTATTGGATCTGTAGTTGGCACGTGGATTGTGCTTTTTTGTTGGACAGTATATCCCTGTCCCCTGCCATCCTTGTGGTGTCCAGGTCACTGACGGTCTCCAATGTAGCAGAGTCAACTGTTGCCAGGACTGCCTCTCCAGGTCGGTCAGCTGTGGCCCCTGACCATCTGGATGCTCACTTTGTGCCTTTGCACATGTGTCCCGGTGCACCTGCCGCCACTTTTGCTTCAAGTCCTCTATCTCACAGTTGTTGTGGTGTATGGCATTAAGCTTGTGACAGTTGGCCAGCCACCGCCACTGCCACTCATAGGCACTCAGCTTGCACTCCTCAGGGCAACAGAGTCAGACTCAAGGGTGAAGGGGAGGAATATGTAGAAGCTGATGAGGATAAAGCGGAATTGCTTAACAAATATTTCTGTTCTGTGTTCACAGATGAAGAACCAGGAGCAGGACCTCAGAAAACACCCACAAACAGGAACAGAAGCGAGGGATATCTTGAACAATTTTCAGAAGACTGTGTTCATGAGAAGCTAGCTCAACTTAAAGTAGACAAAGCGATGGGACCGGATGGGATACACCCTAGAATACTGAGGGAACTTGGGGACGTTCTAGCAGCTCCACTGACTGACCTTTTCAATGCCTCATTGGAGTCGGGAGTGGTACCAAAGGACTGGAGAGAGGCTCATGTGGTGCCTTTACACAAAAGCGGAAGTAAGGATGTGGTTGAAAACTACAGTTCAGTTAGTTTAACTTCGGTGGTGAGTAAATTATTGGAAACGCTGCTGAAAGAGAAAATAGTGAGGTTTCTGGAATCCAGCAGATTACAGGATCCGAGGCAGCATGGATTCACCAGAGGCAGGTCTTGTCAGATAAATATGATTGATTTCTTTGACTGGGTGACCAGGGAGTTGGACCGAGGGAGAGCCCTAGATGTGGTGTATTTAGATTTCAGTAAAGCCTTTGACACTGTCCCTCACAAGTGACTTATAAACAAACTGAGCACCCTAGGGATGGACCCTAAAGTTACTGCTTGGGTTAGAAATTTGTTGGGTGGGAGGCGACAAAGAGTACAGGTAAATGGAGCTCACTCTGAGGAGAAGGATGTTACCAGTGGTGTGCCCCAGGGATCTGTCCTTGGTCCGATTCTTTTTAACATCATTGTTAGTGATACAGCGGAAGGGCTGTTGGGTAAGGTTTGCCTCTTTGCGGATGATACCAAAATCTGCAATAGAGTAGACACCCAGGAAGGTGTAGATAACATGAGGAGGGATCTAGCTAAGCTTGAAGAATGGTATAGAATTTGGCAGCTGGGATTTAATGTTAAAAAATGTAAGGTCATGCATTTGGGCTGCAGCAATCCAAGGGAATAATATAGTATAGGCGGTGAAGTACTTTTGTCCTAGTAAAAACAGAGCTCCAATACCAGCTGCTCTCCTCCAAAAGCACACTGCACCTAGACACAATCACCATAGCTAACAAACACAACACCATCAACCTCATATACAGAGCCCCAACCTCTCCCCGGAAGACCTCTCTAACATAATTGACCTGGCCTGTAACCCTGAAAACCCACGCAAACCAAACTGGGTGATGGGTGATTTTAACTTTCCAGCACTTCAAAGCAACCATGCCAATGCCTTCCTCGAGGCAATGACTGAGCTGGGCTACAAACAGGTTGTCAATGCTCCCACCCACCACAGAGGAAACTCACTGGACCTGGTCTTCGCCCCATGACCTGACACAAGCCAAGACCACAGCTTCAACCTATCCATCACCCCCGTCCCATGGTCTGACCACAGCCTAATCACATTCCAGATTCCCCCACAGCAAGAACATGATTCACCCAGCGGCACAAGCGACGCATCATGGGCACCTGCAGGACGCTTCAAGTCCCTTGACAAAGAAGAGATCATCAAGTATGTACTTCCAAAACTCAAGCAGCCGTCATCCAACCTCAACGACATGATAGCTAGGTGGAACGACACCCTGAGCTCACTATCTCAGCTACCCTCTTCAGACAAACCACCTGATCATAACAGACCGGCAAGAAGAAGGAAGCCGGACCCCTGGTTCTCCACAGAGCTGCAGACTTCTCTTCTCTTCTCCTCCTCAGGAAGCTCGAGAGAAAATGGCGACATTCCCGTTCCCCAGTGGATCAGTCAGCATACACATCCCACTTAAAAGTACACCGTGAAACAATCTCAGAGAAAATGAAAGAATACCATGCCAAGATCCTTCACAGCTCCCTAAACAAGCCCCGGGACCTCTTCAACTTAGTAAAGTCCTTAACGAAAGAACCATCCTCTCCCCACCTAGGACCAATACAACCCCAGGTATATGCTGACTACCTACAGGCTAAATCCAACAAAGCAAACACAGCCTGGAGACCCACAACTAGTCATAACCCATGCCTACAGCCACTGCTTACAGAAACTCACGCCACCATCTGAGAGAAGCATCGAGGACATCATCGCTACCATCAATACCACCACTGCACCATACAACCCCTGCCCAGCACACTGGATAAGAGTGATGCGCGTAGAACTAGCCAGGATCATGAGCCTATCCTTCTCAACAGGAACTTTCCCATCAACTCTCAAACAGACTTCCATACGACCCCTTCTGAAGAACAACAGACTAGATCCCCAGAAGGCTGACTCATACCGTCCGATCTCAAGTATCCCCCTGCTAGCCAAAATAATCGAGAAAGTCATCCAAAGACAGATCCAGCAACACATCGATACTGCAGCCCCTCTAGACCCCTGCCAGCACGGATTCAGGGAATCACACGGAGTGGAGATGCTACTTACCACGCTAATCAATACCTTAACCAGAGGGATTGACAATATCAAAAATGGGTTTGCGCTTATCTTCCTTGATATCGCCGCTGCATTCGACTCCGTCAACCATAATCAGCTCCTGACACACCTCCATGAGAAGGAAATTCAGGGCTTGGCCTTGGACTGGTGCAAATCCTACCTAGCAGACAGATGGCAACACGTATGGATGGGATCCAAGACTACTGAGCCTTTTCAACAAGGCCAGGGGGTACCCCAGGGCTCCTCTCTATCAGCGTTACTCTTCAACATATACATGCAGCCTATATGCGAAATCATCTGCTCCTTCAAAATTTCCTGCCTGATCTATGCAGATGATGTACTGCTACTTGCCCCAATCAACGTCACGCAACCTGACTTTACAGCACTAGTGAATTGCTTCAATGCAATCACCGAATGGCTTCATTCCCATAACCTCCGAATCAACTTAAAAAAACCGAGGTCCTGTTCATCACAAAAAACAAAAACTTTTCTCCCCCCACGACAATAAGAGACGCAGAGCTCCCAAGTAAACCCACAATATGCTACCTGGGTGTCACGCTAGACCAGCATCTTGATTTGAAAGTGCACATAAACAACATCGTCAGGACCATATACCACAAGATCAGGACACTACGTCACCTAAGACCCATGCTGCTGCCAGAGGACTTCCGAACAATTTTCCAAGCACTTGTAACACCCCATTTTGACTATGCTAATGCCATTCTGCATGGTCTCCCCAGGAGCACTCTAAACCCACTACAACTTACGACGAATGCTGCTGCCTGCGTCCTCTGCAGGATATCCAGAAGAGAACACATAACCCCAATCCTGAAAGACCTACACTGGCTACCGATCAACTGCAGGCTCACATACAAAGTGCTACTCCTGACCTTCAACATATAAGAACATAAGATATGCCATACTGGGTCAGACCAAGGTCCATCAAGCCCAGTATTCTGTTTTCAACAGTGGCCAATCTAGGTCATACGTACCTAGCAGTTTCCCCAAGGGACACAGGTTCCACAATGCTTGTATTGGTTCAAGCATTGATATCCTGGGTCCCTTCTTAATAATGGTTTATGGACCTTTCCTCCAGGAACTTGCCCAAACCTTTTTTAAACCCAGCTACACTAACAGCCTTTACTACATCCTCCGGTAACAAATTCCAGAGTTTGATTACACGTTGAGTGAAAAAATATTTTCTTTTATTAGTCTTAAATAGTTTACCCTGTAGCTTCATTGCATGTCCCCTAGTCTTTCTATATTCTGATAAGGTAAACAATCGATCTACGTTTACCCGTTCCACTCCATTCATTAATTTATAGACTTCTATCATATCTCCCCTCAGCCGTCTCTTTTCCAGGTTAAAGAGCCCCAACCTTTTTAGCCTTTCTTCATAGGAGTATCCTTCCATCCCCTTTACCATTTTGGTGGCTCTTCTCTGAACCTTTTCTAAAATTGCTATATCCTTATTAAGATACGGCGACCAGAATTGCACACAATATTCAAGGTGCGGTCTCACCATGGAACGATATAGAGGCATTATAATATCTTTTGTTTTATTTTCCATTCCTTTCCTTATCATACCTAGCATTCTATTTGCTCTCTTGGTCGCTGCTGCACACTGGGCCGAGGGTTTTAACATGGTATCCACAATGACGCCTAAATCTTTTTCCTGGGTGGTGGTTCCTAATGTGGAACCTTGCATTGTGTAACCATAGTTTGGGTTGTTCTTCCCTAGGTGCATAACCTTGCACTTCTCCACATTAAATTTCATCTGCCATTTTGATGCCCAGTCTTCCAATTTATCAAGATCCTCTTGCAATTTTCCACAATCCTCCTGGGTTTTAATAACTTTAAATAGTTTTGTGTCATCTGCAAATTTGATAACCTCACTCGTTATTCCACTTTCCAGGTCATTTATGAATATGTCAAAAAGCAGCGGACCCAGCACAGATCCCTGGGGTACACCACTATTCACCTTTCTCCATTGGGAAAATTGGCCATTTAGCCCTACCCTCTGCTTGCTATCTTTTAACCAGTTCCTGATCCACAATAGTACACTGCCTCCTATCCCATGACTCTTTAGTTTTGCCAAAAGTCTCTCATGAGGGACCTTGTCAAAGGCTTTCAAAGCCATCAACAAGATATCCTCCTCCTCCCTCAACGACTTCCTCACTCCCACCCCCAACAACAAATCAAGAAGGACATTAGCCACCAACACATTGGTAATCCCCATGGAAACAACAAAATGTTCTCAGGCAACAAGGAACAGAGCCTTCGCGTTCTATGCCCCGAAGTGCTGGAATAACCTCCCTCCCAATATCAGAGCGATCAGGGACCTCACCCAATTCAGGAAAGCCCTTATGCATCACCTATTCCTTCTACACTACTCACAGCCTAACGGTGCATCCCCAACTCCCACACCCCAGCCCTCACCAGCAGCACCCCCACACACCACATGCAGACCAGGATAACGGTAGACTCCAACCCAACTACCGGATATGACAATGATGTCAAACAAATGTAAATATAATAAGACTGTGATGTTAAACAAATGTAAATATAATAAGACTGTAGAATTGCAAATAACCGACAAGATCTGGACCTAACCACGCCGTTATACAGCATGGTGACAAAGGTCTAACTGTATATAGTGTCACCAGCAGTAGCTGAACTGTGGCGTAAGCAGCCAACTAACTAATGGTGCCTGACCTCCATAAAGAAAGTGGTAGCTGTGAGTCCGAATGGTCAGGTTTCAAAAGGATGTTTTATTCCCCTCCCGGGGTTGGATTTTCAAAAGTAATACAATACAGAAGAACTTAGGATACAGCCTTTACTTTGGCATAACTGAAGAAACTTAAATACAGCGTCTTGCTTTAAACAAAAGTTACAAATCACAGTGAGCAGTTTTACTCTAGTATGCTGGCAGTCTCTTCTCAGCTTTCTCAGCTATTATCAGGACACTCTTGTCTTTAGCTTCAGCGCAGAGAAGAACTCATGTCAGATACAAATACAGAGCAATCCATTTCTTCAACACATGGACTTGTGAAACTAGCCTCAGTAATCATAGGCTCATCACTTATAATCTTTTCTTTAGGACAGAAAGTCTGTATCTTTCCTGCCTCCGTTTCTCTCTCTGAGCCCTCTATACAGCTGTCTTCACAACCAGGCAAATAATTATCATATAGCCTATAGTAGCAGGAAGGAGAGACACTCTTATCTAACCAAGCTTTCTCTTTGGCACTTTTAAACCTCCTGCCTTTTAGACTGGGCTGTAGCTCATAGCACTGCTCTCTTCTGTTCACTGAAGACTTTTCTCGGGGAAGTCTTCTACAGGGTTTTACTGGCATACATTCATCTGGGTCAAACATGCATACATCCTCCACAGGACAGCTTTCCCTCTCAAGGGCTTGGAACTGTTTTAAACAGCCCTGCTTCTCCAATACATACGGTTTGTTTCTAGCTGCCTCACGTTCCTTCCACTCAGCCAGGTGCCTGGGAAATTCACACTGCGTCAGAGGTAAGCTTTTCCTGTAGCTAACTCCTCTGGGTGAAACTTTCCTTGTTTCTCTTTGGTAATTCCTCTGTGGCTTCCTGCTAGATGTTTTTGGCAGTTCAAACTCTATATCAGAGTATTCTGAGCTTCCTTCCAAATCCAGCCAGTTTCCCCTCTCTTGCCAAGCTCTGGCCTCTCCTGAAGCTCCTGAAACTCCTGACTCTGGAACTGAAACTAATTCTGTTTGCTTTGAGGATTTTTTATACAGCTTCCTGGGCGTTCTCCGGCCCAGGTGAAAGCTGTTTTCCTCATCAGTTGGAGAATACTCACTGACTAGGCGTGACTGCAGACCTCGTGTCTGAGTTTGTTTGTGTTGCCTATGGTAACTAGGAACCATTTTGCTTGCCTGCCTGTCAGAATCCAAGCTATACATAGCAGATTTCTGTGTTTCAAAGGCAGAGGGTAGATCTTCCTTGTTACAATAGTTACCCCAGTTACAACTCCAAGTTACTGCACCTGTTCAATGTAAGCACAAGGCAGGTCCTTCCTGCTTTGTACAAGAATTGTTAATTGTAAACCGCACTGATATTAAAGAGCGCGGTATAGAAAAACTTTTAAATAAAGAAAATAAAGAAATAAAGAAAAGCGAGACCTAGGCGTGGTTGTGTCTGATGATCTTAAAGTAGCTAAACAGGTAGAAAAGGCGACTGTAAAAGCTAGAAGGATGCTTGGGTGCATACGGAGAGGAATGGCTAGCAGAAAAAAGGAGGTGATAGTGCCTCTGTATAAGTCTTTGGTGCGACCTCATTTGGAGTTTAGTGTGCAATTCTGGAGACCGCACCTTCAAAAGGATGTGAACAGGATGGAGTCGGTGCAGAGGGTGTCTACTAAAATGGTTAGTTGTCTTCATTATAAAGCATATGAGGACAGACTTAAGGATCTTAATATGTACACTTTAGAGGAAAGGCAGGATAGAGGCGATATGATCGAGATGTTTAAATACCTCTATGGCATAAATGTTGAGGGGGAGAGCCTCTTTCAATTGAAAGCAAGTTCTGCTATGAGGGGACATGGGATGAGGGTGAAGGGGGATAGATTCAAGAGTGATATGCGGAAATATTTCTTTACGGAAAGAGTAGTGGATCCATGGAATAGTCTCCCAGTGGAGGTGATAGAGATGAGGACAGTAACTGAATTCAAAAAAGCATGGGACAAATGCAGAGGATCTCTAAAGGAAAAAGGGGACTGTTGTAGTTGTTGATATGGAAAGACAGACTAGATAGGCCATGTGGTCTTTTTCTGTCATCATATTTCTATGTTTCTAAGTATTGCCTCTATGATGAGGGTCAGTTCTCCATGACTGAAGTTGTGTTTCCTTGCTGAGACCTTAGGGGCCATTGCCAAATTCATGATGGCGCAGGACATTATTGAGGCAAATTCCTGACCTGGAGACACACACCTGCAGATTCCACAACCCAGTTTCCACACACAGGTAGGTGCAACATGTGCCTGATGTACAATGTCTGCTAGAGCCATGCCTACCTGGTGAGACAGTGTCCCCAGGACTAAAGTGAGGGTACCTGTGCAGATGTAGACACAGATCTGTTAGGTGGTTGGTGTATAGCACCCATCAAGGACTGTGACAGTGTTGCATGAGTATGAGCTGAAGGAGAGGGGATATCCCAACAGATACACTGTGGAGGGAAGGTGAAATGGAGGAGGGTGACAAAGGCCACACACAGCTGATGGCAATGGGAGATATAGGCCAATGGTGCCACTGGACCACACCTGCTGCCTCATCTAACAAACACAGAGTCACGGAGGCAGTGAAAGGCCATATGGCCCGCAGGCCCCCCCCCCCTAATGTCAGGCACCATGGTCCCATTGTCCCCCCTTGGATGAACAACTGTGTCTGACCCATGCTGTCCTACAGGTGTGGCCCATCCACCTCACCACCACCCCCTCTGCCATGCAGCTGCTACCCCTAAGTAGCTGATGTGGAGGCCAAGGGGTCTATTCTGTTCAGTGAATAGTGAGTCAGGCAGAGTGAACCTGATGTTCAGACCCGCTATGTGTCCAGCTGGCAATGGGGAAACAGAGACCCCTGCAGGTGGAGCTGCCTGTGTGTGTAGTTCTGGTTGTGGGTGTGTGGGTGTAGGCTGCAGGTGGGGTGAGGGCATGATGGGGGTGCTGCAAAACCATGGATGTACAGAGCTAAGGTCAGTCCTGTACGTCTGGGTCTGTGCCCTGCATTTGAGATGTTTCCCACCATGGAGGTGAAATATGCCCCTCTGGATGGAGGACGATGGATGGCCCAAGACAGGATAGGCAAGTGAGGGTATGCAAGGGATTCCCCACTGCCTGACACTGGGCCCTCCAGGCCCAATTGGGGGTTAGGCTGTGGGGAATGCAGGTGGCTGTGGGTCTGCCATAAAGTGCTGCCCCTGCATGTAACTGTGGTGTTATGGCAACATGGCGGCATGGTGCTGTGGCCCCATGCAGGAGCCAGGCCAGGCAAGCCAGTAAGGGGACTGGATGTCCAGGGTGCCTGTAAAATATCTTGTCCTGGATGCCAACCCTCTTTGCTGCAGCCCTAGCCCTGCGGGATTACCTAGCACCCGCTGGACCTGTGACAGGTACATCATCAGCTCATCCAGATACTTGGGTGTCCAGATGTGCCAGACATGGACTGTGGGTAGTGGCCTCCACATGTATACTACACATGGCTTGACTTGTTGCCCACAGGTGTGAGATGCTGTTGCGCTCAACCATGTGATGCAGTGGGAAGAGACATCCACATGGCTCGCCACAGCTCTGCTTGTATGTGCAGAGCATGAATGCCGGAGGGCCAGATGGTGACACCCATATCCCAGCATTCCCAGACTGCACTGCCAATACTTGGGCCTGAACTATAAGTGATATGTGACCCGCTACAGGTTTGATCGTGCTGCCATCCACGACCTGTGCCTGGAGCTGTAGGCAGACCTAGCACCAGGTGTACTGCGACGCCCTTGCTTGGGCCCAAAGGCTTACAAGCATAGAGCGGCCTTATAGTGTCCTTTTAAATAAAGCTTCCCTTGTTTGTCCCCAGAGGGATTCTGGGACTTGTAGTGGGCTTACTTATATAAGGACAAATGTAGTTGTGAGACCGGTGGTTTAAGGCAGCAAGAAAATTTATTTTTTTGCAGGATTCCCAGGCATTAAAGCTTAAAAACACAAAAGCCAAAGGATGCTTCTCCAACATAAGAGTAAATCAGGTTAACAGAGGAAAATGCAACAAAAACCTTCTATCACTGGGCAGCAGCTTTCATTCAAATAAACTTTCACAGAGCACAGCTTCTTGTGGTCATTCCATGTATCAGGTAAACTTTTTAACAGCTGCTGTTTTCTTTTCCAAACCAAACTTTTACTAAAGGCAGCTTCTTGGCTTCAGAAGCTCACATACTTAGTAGAACACAGTCTTGGCTTTTTCCAACTCTTGGCAGTCACAGAAATTAGTCACTATATTGTTTCACAGTCTTTCAACCCTGTTCAACAATGCTCAGTTCTCCTTTAGACAAAAAGAGCAATCCATTGGTGACAATTCTGACTCAGCTTCTGGCATACAAGAATCCACCTGCATCTCTTCTATGGACACCGGGTACTTCTTACTTCCACCAGTTTTATAAACTTGCCCAGCCTTCCTGTCTTCTAAAAACTCTTGGAACTGCTTCAACAGCAAATCACCCTGAGAAGGCACACTTGTATTGGGAGGGTAAAGCTTCCTCTCTGCAGACTGTTTTCTTAATGCTTCTAGTGTTAAAAGCTCAGTTTCTCTGCTCTTATCTGGGTTTCGGTTCTCTTCATACATAAAACTATCCACCAACCTCTTAGCAGACATTAGGACTGGCTCCTGGACACTAGCGGAAGCAAACTGTTTCTCTGCAAGCTGTTCAGGTCTACATGTACTGGCTTTACCTTGGGGCGGGTCTCTCAGGCAGCTACTGATTCCTTTCCTCCTGATATCTTTCAGGCTATGGAACTCAGCCTTCTGGTGCCTTTCTCCATTCCTTCCCAGATAGCCACTCTCTTGAAAGTTTCCTTGGAACCTTTCTCCCTTTCCTGGATCTCTCAGAGTTTCTCCTTCGTATGCCTCTGTTGCTCTGTCTGCTCTGGCTGCAGACCTATTCCTTTCCAGCTTCTCCTGGACCTGCTGGTTCTGCTCTCTCTGCTGCGTCTCCTGTGTGTGTGTGTCTCCCTTCTCTCCTGTGTGTCCTGTGTGTCCTTTCTTTGCTCTGAGTGTGTTTTTAAAAACTGTTTGCTGCCGGGCACTCCCTTGCCTCTGCACAGGTGTGACCAATCATTGAGCAAGCTTGGTTCTACGTCTGAACTAGGGCGTGGCCTGGCTTCAGCAGAAAGCTGAGTTTTTTTCTTGTCTGCCTTGCAAACACTGTGCACAACTGAACTGTCACTTGTTTCAAAGGGAAAAACAGGGTTTTCTTCCACTTCCATCTCTTCCTGTGGGCTCTCCTCACCACAGTACACAGACAGGACAGAGTTCCTGTCCATGTGAGGTGCTCAAGGCCCTAGCCTTCCTAGGAACAGGGTCCTTCCAGCCAGGCAGCTGTGTCGCGTTGCATCACTGGGGTCCTGGATGCCCTTGTGGCATGCTGTAAACAGTATATATCCTTCCCTCATGTCCCACACCAGCAGCAGTGGATCATGCTGCAGTTCCATGAGGTTGCCGGCTTCCCAGCTGTCCTGGGTGTAATTGACTGCACACATGTGGTCCTCCATCCCCCATGCTACCACAAGGCTGCATATCGGAACCAGAAGGCCTACCACTCACTGAATATGCAAGTGATCTGCAATGCCGATATGGAGATCACTGATGTCATGGTGCACTTCCCTAGGGCATGCTATGATGCCTACATCCTGGCCCAATCTGGGATACATGAGGCCTTCAAGAGTGGTGCAATCACTGGTGGCTGGCTGCTGGGTAAGTTGAGATAGCACAAAGGAATGCACACATGCATGCAGGTCACCATGCAGCACAGGGGTACGGGCTGCCATGTGCATGCCAGCCAGCCATAACCATGGAGACGTGCATGGCGTGGCCAGGGGCACAGCAATGGCCAAGGGCACCGGTCGCACCTCCACCACCATATGTCTGCATGGAGGGCTGCACACCTGTGACATGTGGGCATGTCGATGAGAGAACATCAGCAGAGCATGTGCAACACCAGTGGGTGGTTTGTATGGCATGGGCACTCCACCCTGCATGGGTATGTGTAGCCTGGCATGGGTAGGGCACACATGCATGCTGGGCAGGGTGGGTGGGGATATGTGAATATATGAACATATGAAATGCCATACTGAGTCAGACCAGGGTTCTGCAGGGCCCAGTATTTTGTTTCCAACAGTGGCAACACCAGCCCACAGTACCTGCTAGTTCCCATAAGAGACACATAGGTCCCATAGAGGCCAACACAGTCATGCAGAACTTTATCCTGGAGGGATGGGCAGAATCAGGTCATGCAACAGTAGTACCCGGCTCCAACCCTGTGGGGGCTAAATGTGCCTGCAGGACTTGACTCAGGTCTACTGGCCTGGATGTGCAGACCGTGCCCTGATGCTGATTAGCCTGCACACCCAGCCACATACCCGGTTACCTCAGCCAGGCCCCTGAATGGAACTGCAGTGACATGACACCCCATTGCCATGGCACTGCGGCTCCATTCCAGAGCCATGATCCCCTGCCACTAACCTGGCTCTATGTTCCCTGCACAATCCTGACAACTGGCAAAATCAATACGTTCATTGTCGATGGAGAAGAAATTGAAATAGTGGACAACTTTAACCTACTTGGATCAACTATCAATAAAGAAACAATAAGCAGTCAAGAAATCCGACAATGGATTGCTCTTGGCAGAATGGCTATGAAGGACCTAGATAAAATTCTGAAGAGCAGTGATATCTCTCTCCATACAAAGATTTGAATTGTTCAAGCCATTGTATTTTCAATAAAATCATATGGATGCGAAAGTTAGACAGTGAAAAAGATAGACAGGAAGAAAATTGATGCCTTTGAATTATGGTGCTGGCGACAAATACTATATATATCATGGACTGCCTGAAGAACAAACCAGTCATTGATAGAGGAGCTGTATTTTTTAGAAGCTCAGATGACAAGACTTCGACTTTCATATTTTGGACACATCATGCGAAGAGAGAGATCATTAGAGAAAGACATCATGCCTGGCAAGGTAGAAGGTGAACGCAAAAGAGGAAGGGCAGCATTGAGATGGATCAATACAATAACAGCAGCTATGGGTGCCACTTTATCAACAATGAGCCGCCTGACTGAAGACCAAACACAGTTTAGGACAACTATCCAGAGGGTCACCATGAGTTGACACCGACTCGATGGCACTTAACATTAACAACATACCCATTGTCTATTTCAAGCCAAAACCTAGACAAAACATTTACTAAAAAGTAGGCTATTGGCACAGATATGATCATTAGAATGTTTCCAGGATGCATATTGTTGTAATAATTAAGCTTATTTACATTCTCATATATACTGTGCTATTCTGCATCAGTGCAGTTTACATAGAACAGGGCATTACAACTCGGAGATAACTATTTTACAGGAAACATGGGCTATGGAGGGTTAAGTGGCTTGCCCAAGACCACAAGGATCACCTGTAGGACTTAGAAACCCCAGTCCTTCCAGTCCAAGGCTGCTGTCCTCTAGTGGGATTTGAACCCCTGACCTTCTGGCCTGAAGTACCTTGTCCCAACCACTAGGCCACTCCTCCACTCCTATAAGTTCCATTAAAAATAAGAACTCTCCTTCCATCTGTATTCCAATTTGCTGTGTTGATGTTTTTCTACTTTCTACACACAACTCTTATAATCCCCTGCAAAGGTAACAATGGGTTTGTTTATTTATTGTATCTATTTATTTAACAGGTTTTTTTTATAGCACTTTATCTTTTCAGTCAAAGCAGTTTACATTGTAACTTAAACTTCATAATGGACATTAAACAGGGACATCGATAACTTGGATTTTTCTGAGGCAATGGAGGGTTAAGTGACTTGCCCAAGGCCACAATGAGTGCTAGTGGGAATTAAACCCTTTTAATTCTTGCTTTCTAGTTGGCTTCTGACTCAGCAATGAATTGTCCAACCCCAGGTGACTGAGCTAAATGTAACTGAGTATTTTGCTGCCTTCTCAAGCCCTGACCCTTTTCCTTTCTGCTTAAAATAAATGCCAGTGCAATGTGGACAGAATGGGAGAATAGTTGAGCATTTTATATGGTGGTTTCCTGGCAGGTAGACATACATGAGGTCTCTAGTGAGCAAAGAATTCCTGTCCAAACGGGTATAGCATGGGCTTTATTCAATTAAGTTGCATTTCCATAGATATACTTTGGGGCCCTTTACTAAAGCGTGCTATGGTTTTGCAACTAACATGCCAATAGCAAGCAAAACCATGGCATGGTAGGTGCAACACCACTGTGTTAACTGTTGAGGGAGTGGACAGCATGTACCCATTAGTTAATGCAATGCACTGTACACTAATGCATGCCAAAATTAGTGCAGGTGCACTTACCGCCACCTACTGAGGTGGCAGTAATTGCACTCACGCTAATTGTGTGCCTTGCAGTTAGCATTGGTGTGCTGACTGCAAGGCACTTACCACGCCCACTCTACACCCTAGTCCATCCACTTATATCTCAAATGCGCAAACATAGTGCGGAAATCGTGTTAGCTGTTAATGTGGGTCCCAGTGTGCACCAGAACTGGTGCTAGCAGCTCATGCCCTTTAGCAAAATGGCCCCTTTGGGTAAAAGTCCTTTTTGAAAAAGACCCTATGAATCCCAGTCTGTCATTTCCAGTTGCAGTGATACCTAATTAGGTCTTCTAAACAATAAATAAAAAGGCGTTGTCATGACACCTCTGCTCGTCCAAGCTGTGCAAGTAGCAACATTTATTTCAAAATAACATGTGCACACAGATTTTCTTAAGCTGTTCAATTTCTGATTGATTCCATTAACCAAACTCACCAACAACTTGTTATGTTTCTCAATGGGATTAACACATCCTGAACAGAATTTGTAAACCTTCTGTAGGACTAACACGGCTGTCACAGTGTTTTATATCCAGAGAAGTAAAACTGTTACCAAATGATGCCAGTCACAGGCAGCTGCAAAATATTTTCTGCTCCGCTGCCTTACAGACTCTTTAGATTTCCCTTCAATTTCTCCTGCACCAATCCTCAATCGATACACCATCTGATTGTCCTACCTCCCCAAAATATAGCAGAATGGCATGATAGCATTCAAGTTAAAGGAAGAAAGGATCCATTAAAATATAAGGGCCTGACATTCATTTGGGCAGGCTATGCATATATGGCATATTGTATATTATATTTCTTGAATATATTGCAAACTGGTTGTACATAAATGTTAAAGAGGAGGGCAGAGAGCTAGGACCCTTGAGGAACTCCTTGATCTGTGTGGAAAGTAGCTGAGGTAAGGGGACCAGATTTAGAGGCATTTACACGGTTTACAGGACTATAAACTGTGTAAATGTCTTTCTAATATCAGTTCCTAAATGTCTTGTTTATATTTTAACATTCATTTGTACAATGAGCCAGAGCCACTTCTGTTTAGTTGTGAACTGGTATTTATGTTTATGTTGACTTGAGACTTTATATGCTGCTTTTCTGTACAGAGGCAAAGTGGTTTACAACTATGAATACAAATGAAAAGGAAAGGAAAGGAAGGGCATAAACTGATAGGAAAGAAGAAACTAGAGACGCAAAAGGCCAGCTAGTAATAATAGAGGACAGACCCCTTTGCTTCCAAACTCCTTTCCCTTAGTTTCTCATTTAACCTCTAGCTTTGCTCTTCTGCCCCTACTCATCAGCACGGCCATTGCCTTAATCTTGTTTTCTTCTCTAATTGTTTACCCTCTAATTTGTGTACCTCAGTTCTTCCCTTATCTGACCATCACCTGCTTAGCTTCACTCTACATCATTCCCCACCTCATTCTCGCCCAGTCTCCTCCTACCTTTTTAAGAATCTTCATGTTATCAATCCATTACCTCTCTCCACTATAGTCTCATTATCTCTCTCCTCCTCTTTGTCTTCTAGCTTGGTTGATGAAGTTATAGTTTCCTATAATACTGCTCTCTCCTCTGCTCTGGATACTCTTGTTCCACCTATCCTTTGTCCTGTGAGGCACACTATACCTCAGCCCTGGCTGTCTTCAACTACCCGCTACTTTCACTCCTGTGCCCGCCCCCTTTCTGATTTTTTTCACTTCAGATTCATGCTTGCTTCCTTCCAATCTGCCATCACTTTTGCCAAGCAAAGCTACATTGTCCATCTAACTAACTTCTTCCAATGTCCTTCTCTACTCTCATCTCTCTCCTCAAGGGATCTCTGCCTCCGACTCCTCCTTCTCTTTCTGTCTAAAACCTAGTCAACTATTTCCATGACAAAGTCCACAAGATTTCACTCCAATTTCCCTCAAGATCAGCTTCATCCTGTCTTCCTCCTCTTCAATACCAACTTTGCTGTTACTCTTTCTTCCTTTTCTTTTCTTTTTAAATTATTTATCTATGCAATTTTAAAATTTTACACAAGAAAAAATTACTTGTTACAGAGAAGAATACAGTCCAAGAAAAGAAAATGCAAACAAAATAGGGAAAAACCTCCCCTATCTTAACAAGTCTATACCATGCAAAAATTCACTAGCCCACAAATGAGGTGAAAAGCAAGACACAATTTGCAATCAAAAATAACAGGAAATAAAACACAAACCTGGTGCAGAATTAATTACTAACGGACCTTAATCCTCCCCCCCCCCCAAACCCAAGGGGAGGAACAGTGAAAAACCCAATGGCTAGGATGAAGGCACAGCATAACCTGAAGCTTAGAGGGGCGCGGCAAGCCTCCTTCCGCTCCCGACGCCCCCAGCAAGCCAAGCACTGGAATCTCTGCCGCACCATAAGAACATAAGAACATAAGACATGCCATACTGGGTCAGACCGAGGTCCATCAAGCCCAGTATCCTGTTTCCAACAGTGGCCAATCTAGGTCATACGTACCTAGCAGTTTCCCCAAAAGACACAAGTTCCACAATGCTTGTACTGGGTCAAGCATTGATATCCTGGGTCCCTTTTAATAGTGGTTTATGGACCTTTCCTCCAGGAACTTGTCCAAACCTTTTTTAAACCCAGCTATACTAACAGCCCTTACCACATCCTCCGGTAACAGATTCCAGAGTTTGATTACACGTTGAGTGAAAAAATATTTTCTCTTATTTGTCTTAAATAGTTTACCCTGTAGCTTCATTACATGTCCCCTAGTCTTTCTATATTCTGATAGCGTAAACAATTGATCCACGTTTATCTGTTCCACTCCATTCATTAATTTATAGACCTCTATCATATCTCCCCTCAGCCGTCTCTTTTCCAGGCTAAAGAGCCCTAACCTTTTTAGCCTCTCTTCATAGGAGTAGCCTTCCATCCCCCTCACCAATTTGGTGGCTCTTCTCTGTACTTTTTCTAATAACGCTATGTCCTTTTTAAGATACGGTGACCAGAATTGCACACAATATTCAAGGTGCGGTCGTACCATGGAGCGATACAGAGGCATTATAATATCCTTTGTTTTATTCTCCATCCCTTTCCTTATGATACCTAGCATTCTGTTTGCTTTCTTGGCCGCCGCTGCACACTGGGTGGAGAGTTTTAACATGTTATCCACGATGACTCCTAAATCTTTTTCCTGGGTGGTGGCTTCTAATGTGGAGCCTTGCATCGAGTAACTATAGTGTGGGTTGTTCTTTCCTAGGTGCATGACTTTGCACTTGTCCACATTAAATTTCATTTGCCATTTGGATGCCCAGTCTTCCAATTTATCCAGGTCCTCCTGCAGTTTTCCACTTTCCTCTTGGGTTTTAACAGCTTTAAACAGTTTTGTGTCATCATTCCTCATTCTATCATAGTCTCCCTTTTGAAAGTTAAAAGGTAGTACTGTGGATTTCTTTACTATTTGTTCTCCAATAATTAAATCAAACACCAGTGGGCCTCAAGAAGGTATCTAGAGGTCCCTTAACCGCCGCAGCCAAAACTACCGGCAAAGCCCAGCTTTTGGCCTTCTGTTTACGCGGCATATTGAAAAAAAACAGGAAATGAAACTAGACGCGGCAGCTAACACGTGTCGGCCATCTTGCTTTTCATGTCTCTTTCTTTTTTCCTTTTATGTTTATGTTTATGTTTATTACATTTGATATACCGCTCAAGCCAAAGCATCAGAGCGGTTTACAATATTACATAAAAGTTACAGAAAATATGAAAAGAACGCCATTAATTAGATAGGACAGAATAAGAGATACAGTGATAGTTAAAGGAATAGAGGAGACAAGAAGAAATGCTCCACATAGCATCTGAAGAGGTAGATATCATACCACCAGGTGTTTAAGCTCCCACTCACAACCTCCGCTGTCGACATCACCCCTCCACCGCTCCGATCTCCACAGCAAGCAGAACCAATGTAGCAGCATTTTAAACGGCCCTGCACGGTCCTACGCCTAGGGGCCACGCCAAAGGGCCCTCTGGCGAGGCCCTCAGGCGCGGGCACGCCAGTGGAAGTGACGGTTTTAAAGCCGTTAAAGGCAGCTGGTATGGGCAGGCTGAAAGGAAAGAGGTGGAGCTCCCGCTCACACACCTCCGATGCTGGCTGGCTGCTGCTCTCCCTGTTTCTGCGCGCCAGTGGAAGTGACGGTTTTAAAGCCGTTAAAGGCAGCTGGTATGGGCAGGCTTCTTTCCTCCTCTAAACGTATTACCTGTCCCTCTGTTCCTATCCCCTCCCACCTCCTTAATTCCATCTCCTCCTCTGTCATCCTTTCCATCGTTCTCCACTGCTACTTTCTCTGCAGCCTTCAAACATCACACCTCACCTCTCCTCAAGGAACCTTCACTAACCCTACTTGTCCCTCTAATTAATGACCCATCTCCCTTCTTCCTTTTATTTCCAAAATTCTTGAACGTGCAGTTCTCTGCCATTGCTTTGAATTTCTCTCTTCTCAAGCCCTCCTTAATCTACTTCTGTCTGGCTTTCATCCCTTACATTCTACTGAAACGGACCTTGCCAAAGTCTCCAGTGACTTGTTTCTGGCTAAATCCAAAGGTCTCTACTCAGCCCTTTCTCTTCTTCTGCTGCTTTTAACACTGTTGACCACCACCACCTTCTCCTTGATACATTGTCCTCATTTGGTTTTATGGCTCTGTACTGTCCTGGTTCTCTTCGTATCTCTTCCAGTATTCTTTCAGTGTCTATTCTGGTAGTTCCTCCTCTACGGCTATCTCTCTCTCAGTTGGTGTATCCTAAGGGTCTGTTCTTGGCCTTCTCCTTATCTTTTTCTATTCTGAGTCCCTTGGTGCTCATCTCCTCCCATGGTTTTCAATATCATTTTAATGCTGATGACTCTCAAATCTATCTATCTATACCTTATATTTCTCCTACATTCCAAGCTTGCATATTGCCACCTAGATGTCTCACCGCCATTTGAAATTGAACATGGCCAAAACTGAACTCTTATTTTTCCCTCTAAACCCTCTTCTCCCCTTCCTCCTTTCTCTGTCTCTGTTGAAAACACTCTTCTGCTTCCTGTTTCCTCAGCCCATAACCCTGGGGTCATATTCAAATCCTCCCTCTTCTTCTCCATACATATCCAATAGAAAGCAAAAACTTGTCATTTCTTTCTCTATAACATTAACAAAATGTGCCCCTTCCTTTCTGAACACACTATTAAAAGACTTATCCACTCTTTATTCATCTCTCACTTAGATTATTGCAACCTCCTCCTTGCTGGTCTCCCTCTGAATCATCATTCTCCCCTTCAGTCTGTTCAAAACTCTGCTGCGTCGCTAAACGTCTACAAGTCCCATTATATTCATATAGCCCCTCTTCTTAAATCACTTCATTGGCTTCCCTTCTGTTTCCGTATCCAATACAAACTTCTCCTTCTGACGTATTAATGCATTCATTCTATTGCTCCTCACTACCTTTCCTCTCTTCTCTCTCCCTACACCCCTCCTTGTGAACTCCGCTCTTCCTCTAGCTTTCTTCACTCTATACCCTTCTCTTCCACTGCTAACTCCAGACTTCAGTCCTTTCACCTTGCTACTCCTTATGCCTGGAACAAACTACCTGTATATTTATCTCAGGTTTCATCTCTCACCTTTTTCAAATCCATGCTAAAGGCTCACCTCTTTCAGGCCACTTTTTGATCTTAATCCTTTGTTCTCCTTCTGTCTCCTTACCCTTCCCTATTGTACCCTTGTTCCCATCTATTGTACTGTCTGTCTTGATTAGATTGTAAGCTCTAATGAGCAGGGACCGTCTTATTATATGTGTCTGTACAGCACTGTCTTGTAGTGCTATATTAATGATTAATATTAGTAGTAGTAGTAGTAGTAGAAAGGGGGAGACTGCCACATTTTCAGTATTAACACATGCAGTCAGGACTTCTCGACTCAACTATCCAAAATTAGCATAGAACAGTGAAAAACATATGCTCAGGTTATGTTATTAAAGTGTATAATGGTTGTAGTTTGTAATATAAATGGAATGGGGTAGATAATAAGTTACCTCATTCAATAATGCAACCTTTTCTGGCTGCCTGGGTGTTGTGCTTTTCGATGGCGAGATAGGACACTGATCAGGCCTGCTTGCCTCTGACTCTTTTCTGAAGGCTGTTGTTTCCCGGTAGTTTCTCCAAATGGGTTAGTTTTGCACATACTATGGCAGTCGTGAACCTCAATTCTAAGCCATGGTATGTGGAGTATGATCTTGGTCTCTCACATTTATTGCTAAGGCTCGGCGTAGTACTTGCATCATGCCAAAGAGAGTCTCCTGCTGGAGTTCGTAAGATGTAACATGCATGAATAGTTTGTCAAGATGTGCTTGGAAATTTTTCTTTATCAAGCCTGTGACTCCCAGTACAATGGGAAATATTTCCGTATCTTTCTGCCACATTTTCTTGGTCTCTGACTACATTTCCTGGTATTTCAGGATCTTCTGCCTCTCCACGTGATTCAGAGAATAATCACTCGGTACCGACATTTCTATTATCATTGCAGTTCTGGTATTATTCTTCTTTACCACTATGTCAGGTTTCCTGGCATCTAATTTCTTATCCTTCAGAATGGGAATGTCCCTGTTGTTCTGTGTGAGCAAGCTAGTTGCTGTTAGTGCCTGCCTTGCAAAACCAGCAAGCATGCCTTAATAGGTTCTGGGGCTTCCTTTACATTTTATTTAGCAATATTTAGCTCATGTCTTTCCAGTAGTAGTTCAAGGTGAATTACAATCAGATATTGCAGGTATTTCCCTGTCCCTGGAGGGTTTACAATCTAATGGGCCAATGCAGAAAACCACGCCAGCTTCAGGCAGGTATAAAGATCCAGCTGGGAGCAAAAACATCATTTGAGGTGAAGTTTGACACTATACCTCAGATGATCCAAGCATAGTGGAAAGCCCCCGATGCCACTGACACACTGTCGGGGGGCCAGTGCCCCCCGGGGATACCGACTCCCTGATAGATATAAAAGATCTAGTGGACCAGTGGCCCCAATCCCCCCACCCAACCAAACAAAAGCCTGAAGGTCCAGCGTCCCAGATCCCCCCCCATCCAACCAACCAAAACCCTGGTGCACCATTGGCCCCAAACCCCTCTGCCCCCTCCAGTACCTTAAATGATGGGATGGGCACGTTGCCCACATGCTCCTGCCCCTGTGAAACCACCTTGTAAAATGGTGACTCGTGGCTCAGCATTATGCATCCTGGGATGCACTGGGTGGGGTCAGACTGCCATATAAGGCAAAATATGCCTTATATGGCATTGAACCCCACCATGTTGCATCCTGGGACATTTCGTGCATCCTACGATGCAACATGGGGGTCACTATGTCATTCATGGATGGCAGGTGCAACACAAAAGGCTATAGACCCTAAGACAACAATCTTTCAGGACCAAGTACTCCAAAAAGATAACATCATGCCATGACTTACCATGGGGGGGGGGGGGCTTCCCCCTTAACAATATCTAGACGCCAGGGTATGCTTTTCATCACTCTTGAACACACCTCCTCCCAACATATCACTGTCCCCTCAGTGACAGCATCATGCACAGTTTGAAAACTTGTGGGCCTGTAATGCTAATCTAATGATTTATGAGGTTAACACAATCAGATAGTGAGTTAAAAGAATGGCACTTGTGTTGCACTAAAAGGCACATTTTAGAAAATCCATGGAGCTTGGAATTGAGACATGAGGTCATGATATTTACAGTTCTGGTGGTATTTAAGAAAGGGTATTCCTAAATGTGGAATCGTTTCTAAAATGCCAAAACGGAAGTGCAGGAGTGGATGTGGATATGCATCCACATACATGAGCCTATATGTGGGGGGAAAACAATGCAAGAAATATGACTACATACACATGTAAATCCAAGCACCTACATGTGAAGGCTGGTATTTTGCATCTTATACATGTAGGTGCCATGCACTTAAAAAAGTTATGTGAGCCATTTTGCAACCCACAAGTATAAATGGCAACAGTTAAATATGCATGCTGCTATCTTTTCCTAATTTCAAAATGGAGGGAGAAATAAATAGGCAACAAAAGATGATAACCCCCTTAATCTCCCCTGTAAATGGCTGACCAAAATGAGCACTTTTCAGAAACCTAAATGCTTTAGGGAACAGGTGTAAATCCCAATGTGACCATTTTTGGTCATAATTATATATTCCCCATATGAAATGGGGAATACATGTGTGGCTTTTGGACCTGCCCTGCCCATGCCCTAACCACACCCCCTCCATCCTCCCTTGCAACTTACACATAGAAAAGGCATCCACATGCAAATTCAGCCTTTTCTAAAATAGCCAGTTACAGAGGATGTCATTTTTGCGTGTAAGTGTAAGTGCTGGCATTTGTACTTGTAAATTATGTCTAAGAATTCTAAAAAGGTCCCTAATTGCAATACATATGGTTATAAATAAAGTAGCGAATGTGGGACTGAAATATGCCTCTTATGAAAAGAAATAAAAGCAATCCTTTCCTATATCACTTACCTATTTTAGAGTATTATCAGGGCAGTTTCTCCAAATGGGTTAGTTATGCGCATACTGTGACAGTGATGAAACTCACTTCTAAGCCAGGGTATGTGGAATATGATCTCAGTCTCCCAAATTTGCTGCTAATGTTTGGCATTGTACTTGCATCGTGCCAAAGAGAGCTTCCTTCTGGAGTTCATAAGATGTAACATGTATAGGCGATTTGTCAAGATGTGCTTGGAAATTCTTCTTTATCAAGCCTGTGGCTCCCAGTATGATGGAAATATTTCTGTATCTTTCTGCCACATTTTCTTGGTCTCTGACTACATTTCTTGGTACATCAAGATCTTCTCCCTCTCCACGAAATTCACAGAATAATCATTTGGAACTGACACATCAATGTTGTTCTGGTGTTTCCTTGCATCCAGGTTCTTACCTGTCGAAATGGGACTGTCCCAGATGATCATAACTTCTTCATTCTCTGTAATTCTCTTAGGGCCATGATCCCAGTACTTTTCAGGCACAGTGAGGTTGTAGTGTTCACAGTTTCCAACAGATGAGGCATGCTACTTTGTTGCGCCTTTCTGTATAGAAATTTTCCACCATCAGAACTTCACAGCTAGCTATGAGGTGAGTCACTGTTTCTAGGTCTTTCCCACAGAATCGACGTATGTCTTTTTTGCCAGTTTTTTCAATGCTCACTGTAAACTATCTCATCCGTAATCCACTCTCCTGGGCTGCAGCTATCAATCTCTCATTCTTTGGTTTCAGTTCACCTCTCCTTAATCGTTCGTTCATCTGTTCTTGATCGACAAAGGATTCCTGGAGTAACACTTTGGGGTATGTTTACTAAACTGCGTTAGTGTGATTCGTGTTAGGAGCAGCGGTAGAGACAGAAATCCCAAATAAGGACATGGGCGGTACATCGTTACCGATAACGCGCGTTACCAGGCGCCATAAATGAACGAGCGCTACAGGGCACGTTACCACGCGTTAATCTTAAGAAGGCGCGCAGGCATACAAGCACAACAACAGAGCTGTAGCACAATGGTTACAACACTGACTGATGGTATAGGGGTCATGGGTTCAATTCCCCAGTGGGCCTACTGTATAAGGCTGGCTGAGGCAGCACCCTTTACATTTAAGTAGTGATTGTTGAGGCATTTGACATGTATTTTAATTTGTGCTGCCAGCAAACACACCCTCACGGTGGCATAACCTAAGGTGTCGCATAAGGCACCCCATAACGCACTCCATAGGGCACATTATAAAGTGTACTGTCCGCCAAGGCACCCTATAATGTCCCCTATAGGACACCTTATAAGGCTGTGAACAAAGCCCTGGCTGGCTGCAGGACTGCACGTCACCACACAAACTGTATGCTGTGGTTACCAGGATAGGGTTAACCCACCCGTACCCATGATGCACTGCACATGCAAATCAGCAGTCGAGAGATGGGCACAAGATTGGGTATGCACTCCCACAGCACCTCAGCCTGGTAGGGGGAACAGACCGTGTGTGGTACTACCACAGAGTAGCCACAGACAGTCACATTGTGCGGGTACTGTGCCCACCCTGAGGTTGAGGTGGGGCACCCAGCACCAGGTCCACAGCACCTTTCATGGCTGTAATATGCCATGCTGCAGGTCCCCATCAGTGTGTGATAGGTAGTTCCATTAGACACACCTGGGATACATCTGTGTCCTGCTGTATTTCTCAGTCATGTCTAGTCCCTATGGGCGATGATGCACCCAGAATAGTTCATATCCTGTGTTGGTGCCATGGTTACCTGCTGTAGGTGGTGGGGTGGGGTGTATGGACCCATAGGCAGATTATGTACCACCACACAACCCACCCTCTTGGGATCAGGGTGGGAAACAGGATCACCCACCAATAGATCCACATTCTACCTCCCTGCAATGGTAGCAGTAGAGGGGACCATCAACCCCAGTCCTGCTGGGGAACAGACAGAGCGGTACACATCAATAACGCAATAGCAGACAGAAGACCTGGAAATGCTCAGCTGCCCCCCACCATTATCTGACATTCTCCAGCAGCAAGCCTCCAGCCGCTGCACCCGGCAAGGTGCTCCAGCAAGACACATACTAGCTGCAGACAGTCTGCCAGCTAGTCATAAGAACATAAGAACATAAGAAATGCCATACTGGGTCAGACCGAGGTCCATCAAGCCCAGTATCCTGTTTCCAACAGTGGCCAATCTAGGTCATACGTACCTAGCAGTTTCCCCAAAAGACACAGGTTCTGCAGTGCTTGTACTAGGTCAATCATTGATATCCTGGGTCCCTTTTTAATAGTGGTTTATGGACCTTTCCTCCAGGAACTTGTCCAAACCTTTTTTAAACCCAGCTATACTAACATCCCTTACTACATCCTCCGGTAACAGATTCCAGAGTTTGATTACACGTTGAATGAAGAAATATTTTCTCTTATTTGTCTTAAATAGTTTACCCCATAGCTTCATTACATGTCCCCTAGTCCTTCTATATTCTGATAGCGTAAACAATTGATCCACGTTTATCCGTTCCACTCCATTCATTAATTTATAGACCTCTATCATATCTCCCCTCAGCCGTCTCTTTTCCAGGTTAAAGAGCCCTAACCTTTTTAGCCTCTCTTCATAGGAGTAGCCTTTCATCCCCTTCACCAATTTGGTGGCTCTTCTCTGTACTTTTTCTAATAACTCTATGTCCTTTTTAAGATACGGTGACCAGAATTGCACACAATATTCAAGGTGCGGTCGTACCATGGAGCGATACAGAGGCATTATAATATCCTTTGTTTTATTCTCCATCCCTTTCCTTATGATACCTAGCATTCTATTTGCTTTCTTGGCCGCCGCTGCACACTGGGCGGAGGGTTTTAACATGTTATCCACGATGACTCCTAAATCTTTTTCCTGGGTGGTGGTTTCTAATGTGGAGCCTTGCATCGTGTAACTATAGTGTGGGTTGTTCTTTCCTAGGTGCATAACTTTGCACTTGTCCACATTAAATTTCATCTGCCATTTGGATGCCCATTCTTCCAATTTATCCAGATCTTCCTGCAGTTTTCCACAATCCTCTTGGGTTTTAACAACTTTAAACAGTTTTGTGTCATCTGCAAATTTGATAACCTCACTAGTTATTCCCTTTTCCAGCTCATTTATGAATATGTCAAAAAGTAGCGGACCCAGTACAGATCCCTGGGGTACTCCACTATTCACCTTTTTCCATTGGGAATATTGGCCATTTAGCCCTACCCTCTGCTTTCTATCTTTTAACCAGTTCCCGATCCACAATAGTACACTGCCTCCTATCCCATGACTTTTTAGCTTTGCCAAAAGTCTCTGATGGGGGACCTTGTCAAAAGCTTTCTGAAAGTCCAGATACACTATATCAACCGACTCACCTTTGTCTACCTGTTTATGCACACCTTCAAAAAAACAGATCAGATTAGTAAGACAAGATCTTCCTTGTCTAAAGCCATGTTGGCTGTCTCCCATTAGGCCATGACTATCTACATGCTGTGTAATTTTGTTCTTTATGATGGTTTCTACCATTTTCCCTGGTACTGACGTCAGGCTCACCGGTCTGTAATTTCCCGGGTCACCCCTGGAACCCTTTTAAAAATTGGTGTTATGTTGGCGACCCTCCAATCTTCAGGTATTACAGATGATTTTAATGAAAGTTCACAGATTACCAATAGCAGGTCTGCAATCTCATATTTCAGTTCTTTCAACACTCTGGGATGTATACCATCCGGTCCAGGTGATTTGCGACTATTCAGTTTATCAAATAGTTGTAATATATCTTCCCGGTGTAGCGATATTTCTCTCAATTCCTCTGCAGTATCACCTTTAAATACCACTTCAGTAACATCCCTACATCTTCCTCAGTAAAGACCGAAGCAAAGAATTCATTCAGTCTCTCTGCTATAGCCTTGTCTCCTCTTACTGCCCCTTTTACCCCTCTATCATCTAACGGTCCAATTGACTCTCTCACAGGCCTTTTACTACGAATGTACTTGAAAAAGTCTTTATTTCGTGTTTTTGCTTCCGTAGCAAGTTTCTTCTCAAATTCCCGCTTTGCCTGCCTTATCAATGCTTTGCATTTAACTTGCCAGTGCTTGTGCTGTTTCCAGTTTTCATCATTTGGCTCTTTTTTCCATTTCCTGAAGGTTGCTCTTTTGGCAGCAACAGCCTCTCTGACCTCACCTTTAAACCATGCTGGCAGTTTTTTGGACTTTCTTCCACTTTTCTTAATGCGTGGAATACAGCTGGTCTGGGCTTTGAGGATAGTATTTTTAAATAACACCCAAGCTTGCTGTAAGTCTTTAACCTTTGGAACCGCTCCTTTTAGTTTTTTCCGAACTATATTCCTCATTCTATCATAGTCTCCCTTTTGAAAGTTAAAAGGTAGTACTGTGGATTCCTTTACTATCTGTCCTCCACTGATTAAATCAAACATGATCATACTATGATCACTATTGCCAAGTGGTCCCAACACCCTTATTTCTTGCACCAGATCTGGCGTTCCACTAAGGACTAGGTCCAGTATGGCTTCCCCTCTGGTTGGTTCATGAATCAGCTGCTCCAAGAAGCAGTCATTTATTTCATCTAGAAACTTTATCTCGTTAGCTTGTCCTGCTGTGACAGCATGTGGTCTGTGAACCAGTGAATATTCATAGTCCATAGTGCATGGTCCTGGAGGATATGCATGTACCCAGAACAGGGATGTCAGCATACACACTAAGCAGATAAGTCAGTGATTGGGCCCCAAACAAAAACCCATAAATATCACATGAGAAAAATGCTACATAGCACTATGGGGGAACCTAGCCATGCCATGGTCACTGCTCAGTCAGGGTGAGAGTGACCTCCCAGCAGGACATGCTATGGCCACCCTTTCCGTGCAGGTTGTGGCCAGGCACTACAATGTCTGAGCCATTGCATATGCCGTGTGCAGATGCATCCAGGCCAGGCCACCCTATCCAGGCTATTCCCACGGTACCTTGCTCCTCATTATGCACATTGGCAGGCCAATACTGGCAACATTGCTAGCAGTGTGGGCTGTGGAGGGTGTTGGCAGCCACCACAACCTGGATAGACAGACACACACTCCCCACACCTATGCCAGCATTGTGCAACTATAGAGGTGCTGGGCAGCCCAGGCCACCACACCAGTCCTGGGCACAGTGCAGGCATGGTTATGGTACGCAATACTGTAGGAGTCACTCCCCAGGTTGGTAAACACTGTCAGACACAAGACCTGTAGCACACTCCACAGACATCAGAAAGGTTGCTATGATGCAGCTCACTCAGAAACTTGTAAGTAACTTAGGACTTGCTATCTGCCAGTAATCATAGCAAACGTTTGATAGATGTGTACCATATTCCCAGGTTTGGGGTGGCATTACTAAGGTATGCAAGTGCTAGTATTGGGAGATGCACGCAGAGCCCAAAGTCCTGCCTCTCCAGGAGGCTTTGGATAATGGGGCCTGTGGGTGCGGGTGTGTCTGCCCCTGTTGGCTGCTGCTTTACGGCAGAGGTTCCCAACTCCAGTCCTGCGGTGCCAAACACTGTTCGGGTTTTCATGCTGTCCCTCATGAATATGCATGAGATACATCTGCATACCATGGGGGTGGCGCATAGAAATGCAGCACAAGCATCTTTATCAGAGGCAGCATGGAACCAGAATGGTGTTTGGCCCTCCAGGACTGCATTTGGGAGACTCTGCTCTAGGTAATGTGCATGTTTATGGTGTCTGTGCTCCATAGGGTAAAATGTAGGTGTCTTGGGCATGTTTACATCATCTGCAATAAAGGTGCTGTCTGTATTCGCACGTTGTAGTAGTGGGTAAAATATGGGGACTGGGTTGGCAGGAACCACAGCTGGGACTTGAAGCTGTGACCTTCTGCTTCTGAATACACTGGTTTTGTGCACTGCACCACCTTGTTGTCACAGCGTCAGTACATTCTTTGGTGATACCATGACTGTTCGTCAGACAGGGCCCGTCTGTTGCAGTACACAGCACCCACCTACACAGGGCTAGGCCACGGTCTGCTCTGGGCAGCTGCCACTGCCCTCTCCACCACCAGTATCCCTCAGCCACCATGCTGACATGCCCTTCTGCTGGTGGTGCTGGTGGTGCGAAGTCTCAGGCCATCCAGTGTGCAGGTAGGTGGCTGCCTATGGTGCGGGTTCTGGGGTAGGAGTGCCTGCATAGACGTCCACGCTCCCCCCAGCCCCGCCTGCCAATGTTCCATGCCCTTGGGGGTAGCTGTTGGGTACTATCCCCTGTGCCACTGTGGGGAACACACTCGTGCCCATGTTGGGCCTTCAGCAGTTGCTCTCTGGCTGCTCTGCTGTTTCAGCATTCGTATGGGCCACCTAGGCATCACCCTAGTCCGCACTGTGGCCCAGCTCCACCACAGCATGTGCCGCCTGTGGCCCTCTGTATCCCCTTTTCCGGCATCTGTCCAGTTGCCGTTCCGACATGCCCGCCCTGTTGTTGCGGGACATGTGCATGCCATAGGAACCCTGTCCGATGATGGGGGAAACCCTGAGCAGCGCTATTTCACTGTGGGCTCATTCACCTTGTATGGGGACGGAGTATAGACCCTTCCACGATTTATATCTTTTCTATGGAGCTTACTCAGGGGGGAGGGGTTGATGTTTCTCATTCATACCACTATTGGCCAGCTTGGTTATGTTTTTTTTCCAGTTTGTTGAGGTCATTTTCAGTGTTTATGTGCCCTTTTGTTCTGTGCACATGTATCACACTTATCACTTTGTTTAGGTTTCCCTGCCTGGGCTGTACATTGCTGACACTGAAATGGTTTCTCTCCCCTGTAATGTGCATTTAACGGCAGGTTTTCAATCGCGTTTGGATTCAGCTCTTCAGATCAGCGCGTTAGTGTGAAGGGAGCCTCTCCCCGCCCACTCTCCGCCCACTGACCCCTTCTCTCTGCCCTCTCTCCATCTTCTGCGGTGTTTTACCGCACTGCGGAGCTTTACGATCGTTAATGTTGATTAACGCGCGTTTTGTAACGTTAACGATCGTTAGCGCATCATAACGCATGTTATGATGCGCTAACGATCGTTAACGTTACATAACGCGCGTTATCTAACGTTACCGCAGTTTAGTAAACATACCCCTTTGTATTTCCCACTGTATTTGGGCATTTGCCCCCTGTTTTTCCTCATTTGCTGATCTAATTCTTTGAAGAGTTTTTTCTCTTGTTCTGATAATTCTGTTGCTTCCTTTCTGTATGTGCTTGTGAATTCTCACTTATTCCTTATTACTTTCATATTTCAGCATTCTGAGTATTTGGATCCGATGATGCTGTTAGTTAGACTTGGAGGCCAAAAATAGTAGCTCTGTATGTGAAATCAATCTGTATGAGGCCTAGCCCTCCTTCGGATCTAGGGATGTACAGTCTTGGAATCCACTGGTTCTTGTAAATTACCTCATGGGCATGGAGGAGTTTGATTCTTTGCACATCCAGATTTTCAAGATCTTTAAGAAGCCAGTCTACAATCCCAAAGCTATATGAGAATATAGGAATTGCCAGCTGATTGATGGCTTGTATCTTATTCCATGATGTTAAGTACTTTTCAATAATAATTTTAATCTTCTATAATATTCTTTACTGATCTTTTCTTTTAGTAATTTCTGCTTGAGTGTTGTTCCTTCCTGTACTCCAAAATATTTATATACGCCTTCCTGTTCAAGTTCCTCGATGTCACAGCCCTCAGTAAGGAATATGTTTTCTGTTTTGCTCAATTTTTCTCTAAACAAACTAGCCTGAGCACATTTGTCAAGACCAAAAGCCATCAGAAAAGATTTTCAGTACATGGAGTTGGTCACTTGAATAGTAGAGCTTCAGGTCATCTACAAATAGTAAATGGTTGATGTGAGTACTCATTAGATTAAGTGCCATACAAAACAGAAGTGGTGACAGGTAATCTCCCTGAAATATTCCTCATAGGATCCTAATGTTAGGAATAATGTAATGACCATTTTCATACTTCAAAAAGAATGTCGTTTGCCACATTGTCATGGTGAACATAATGCAATCTATCAAATCAGGAGTTATCTTATGCATTTCAAGGAAATTTATTATTTAAGAGTGTGGGATTCTGTCAAGAGCTTTCTTAATCAGTCCATGCTATACTGAGATTTCTGCTTTTCTTAGGGGTATGTTTACTAAACCACGGTAAAGGAGCAAGTGTGCCATTAGCACATGCTAACTGTGAATGTGCACACTTAGCGCATGCAAAAATCCACTTTACTAGGTGCTAACGGTACCAGCAACTTTAGCACATGCTAACGGTACCTGTGGGTGGAGAGAAGGCATGCATGGAGTGGGGACTGGAGGGCAATGGGCAGGGAGTGGGCAGGAACAAGGCTTGCTCCCTTAACGCAGGCACCTCACCGGCAGGAACCCTAATGCAATTCAAAACCTGGTGGAAAGGGTGTTTTTTGAGGAGAGAGAGCCTATTTTACGTCTGCAATGTGATGCACAGACAGGGCAGCCCAAAAGAGTGATAGTGGTGCTCCATTAGCAGCAACAGCATAGTGCCCAAGTATGAAAGGGTGCTATGTTGATTGCACAAATAGGGGCAAAGGAGGTGGCACATGGGTCATGCAGTGGGGGCTTCTGGTACACAGAGGGGATCAGGTAGCTGCCTAGATGGCACATAGGAACTTAAGACTACAAAATATGCCAAACTGTGTCAAACCAAGATACATCAAGCCTAGTATCCTGTGTCCAACAGTGCACAATCTAGGTCACAAGTACATAGCAGTTTCCCCAAAAGACACACAAGATCCAATAACAACAATGGGGTAAGCAGTGCATAGCTCGGATCCTGTCTAGCAATGGTTTATGGACCGTTACCCAGTAACCTGTCCAAACTTTTTTTAAACCCAGCTGCACTGACAGCTTTTGCCACATCTTTCGGTAATGGATTGCAGGGTTTGATTATGCGTTGACTGAAAAAATATTTTCATCTAGAAGACCCAAATAGGTTACACTGGAGCTGCATTGAAGGTCCCCTGGTCTGTCCACAGTGTGATGGCATAAAAAAGCAACCAACATTTACCTATTCCGCTCCGGTCAATAATCTCTAGACCTCTATCATATTTCCCTTCAGCTGTCTCTTCCCCAGGTTGATTAGCCCCAACCTTTTTAGCCTCTCCACAAAGGGGTATTCTGCCATCCGCAGAACCATCTGTAATGTTTGTCATGATCTCACAGTGACAGTGGCAGCATACAGTCCTGCTACTGCTGTGGAAAGGCAATGTGCCACATGGGGCAGTCCAAGAGTCCTGGCACCCCAGGTAGAGATCTAGGCTGCCTCGCCTTCCCTCCCCCCACTGCCACAGAACACAGCTGTGGGGGAAGAGGCCAATAGTGCTGGATGGTGTAGCACTCCAGATAGCTGAAAAATGCAGGTGCCCTGGGAAATACTACAGCAGTGGCTGCCATCCTCCCCTCGAGATGTATCGGTGGCAGGTGGTGATGGGGCCTCTGCATGGGCAGCTGATGGGGGGGCTGCGTGGCCATCCATGTGTGCCTCTGCCCCCCCATCCGGACCTTTTGCCCAAGGCACCCACCAAACTCACATGTTTAACATGCTGGGACTGCGACCATCACCACTGACAGTGCATGGGCATGTCTGCATGGTGGGGTGTTGGCGGTGGCGTGGGAAGTGGCACCAGCCTGAAGCAGACAGAAGCCTTGTCCTTGTCATGTGCACCATGTGCATTGCAGGATGTGCCAAAGGTCAGCTGAAGGGAACCATGTCAGCAACATGGGCTGTTATCCCATAAGGTAGCACTGTGGTGCAACACACACAGTTGGTGTATATGTGTGTGGAGAGTCACAAGTTCAAGTCGATGCTGGGGTCTCTGTATTGCATATTCCTGTAGACAAGGTTTAGCTGACAGTGTAAGTACAGCTCCAGCATGTGTAGTCCTCAAGGAGACGGCCAATAAGGGTGGAAATACCCACCAGCAGCACTGACAGGCTCCACCATCCACAGCTTGTTGGAAGCTAATAGCACGTGCAAATAAAGCACACATTATCAATCCCTGAGCTAACATTGAGATAGGAGTGTCAAGCAGGAATGCCAACCATCTCCACTTTTGCTCAGTATGCCAATGAGAGTGTAAGTGCGTGTATGTGTGAATGACTCCCCTTTGTACTGTGGCTTTCTGCACTGCACTTTGGCTCACATTGTCTGAGTTTTTCCCAGCCTGTTTGGAAAATGTGAAAAGGTGAGGCAGAGGATTGTGGGTATCACCTGAAACAGTGCAGATTTGCCTGGATGTGTCTGCCACACTGGTAGGGTCACTGGCTGAGATGCCATTGTGTCCATCTGCTGCATGCATTGCCTGGATGGCCACTGTATGTCATGCTGAGATAGCACTCTCACTATGACCAAAAAGTGACCATGGCACGGCTATGTAACCACATAGAAGAATTAATTGGCTCCAGTGATGTAGGTGTATTCTCTGTCTGAAGATACTAATCACTGAGTAAATGGCTGAGTATCCAAAGGCAGAGTGTTCTTAGTCACATTACACACATGCTGAAAAGCAGACCTACTGTACTTGGTTTGTACTTGTCTACAGAAACAGAGAAAAATGATGACAGAAAAAGACCACATGGCCTATCTAGTCAGTCCTTCCCTATGAACAACTACAACAGTCCCCTTTTTTCCTTTAGAGATCCTCTGTGTTTGTCCCATGCTTTTTTGAATTCAGATACTGTCCTCATCTCTACCACCTCCACTGGGAGACTATTCCACAAATGCACCATTCTTTCCGTAAAGAAATATTTCCGCATATCACTCCTGAATCTATCCCCTTTCACCCTCATCCCATATCCCCTCATAGCAGATCTTGCTTTCAATCGAAAGAGGCTCTCCCCCTGTGCATTTATGCCATGCAGGTATTTAGACATCTCAATCATATCACCTCTATCCCGCCTTTCCTCTAAGGTGTACATATTAAGATCCTTAAGTCTGTCCTAATATGCTTTATAATGAAAACCACTAACCATTTTAGTAGCCACCCTCTGTACTGACTCCATTCTGTCAGAATTGCACACAATACTTCAAATGGGGATGCACCAAAGAGTTATACAGAGGCACTATCACCTCATTTTTTCTGCTAGCCATTCCTCTCCGAATGTACCCAAGCATCCTTCTAGCTTTTTCTATCACCTTTTCTAACTGATTAGCTACTTTAAGATCATCAGACACAACCATGCCTAGGTCCCGCTCTTCTTTAGTGGACAAAAGTACTTCACACCCAATACTATATTGCTCCCTTGGATTGCTGCAGCCCAAATGCATGACCTTGCACTTTTAACATTAAATCCCAGATAACAAATTCTAGACCATTCTTCAAACTTAGCTAGATCCCTCCTCGTGTTATCTACACCTTCCTGGGTGTCTACTGTATTGCAGATTTTGGTATAATCTACAAAGAGGCAAACCTTACCCGACAGCCCTTCTGCTATATCACTAACAAAGATGTTGAAAAGAATTGAACCAAGGACAGATCCCTGGGGCACACCACTGGTAACTTCCTTCTCCTCAGAGTGAGCTCCATTTACCTGTACTCTTTGTTGCCTCCCACTCAACCAATTTCTAACCCAAGCAGTAACTTTAGGGTCCATCCCGACGGTGCTCAGTTTGTTTATAAGTCACCTGTGAGGAACGGTGTCAAAGGCTTTACTGAAATCTAAATACACCACATCTAGGGCTCTCCCTTGGTCCAACTCTCTGGTCACCCAGTCAAAGAAATCAATCAGATTTATCTGACAAGACCTGCCTCTGGTGAATCCATGCTGCCTCGGATCCTGTAATCCAGAAACCTCACTATATTCTCTTTCAGCAGTGTTTCCAATAATTTACTTACCACCAAAGTTAAATTAACTGGCCTGTAGTTTTCAACCACATCCATACTTCCACTTTTGTGTAAAGGCACCACATGAGCCTCTCTCCAGTCATTTAGAACCACTCCCGACTCCAAAGAGGCATTGAAAAGGTCAGTCAGTGGAGCTGCTAGAAGATCCCCAAGTTCCCTCAATATTCTAGGTTGTATCCCATCCGGTCCCATCGCTTTTTTTACTTTAAGTTTAGCTAGTTTGTCACGAACAGTCTTCTGAAAATTGTTCAAGATGTCCCTCGCTTCTGTTCCTGTTTGTGGTTGTTTTCTGAGGTCCTGTTTCTGGTTCTTCATCTGTGAACACAGAACAGAAATATTTGTTAATCAATTCTGCTTTATCCTCCTCAGTTTCTACATATTCCTCCCCTTCACCCTTGATTCTGACAGTACCACCTTTGCCCTTCCTCTTCTCATTAACATATCTGAAAAATGTCTTATCCCCCCATTTTATTGCATTGGCTCTTTCCTCCTCTTTTTGAATCTTTGCTTTCCTGACTACTTTGCTAGCTTCTCTAAGTTTTTCCAAATATAGATGCCTGTCTTCCTCTCTCTGTGATCTCTTCTATTTCATGAAGGCATCCCTCTTTTTCTTCACCTTTTCAGCTACTTCTTTGGAAAGCCATAGCAATCTTCTTTTCCTTTTACCTTTATTTACCATTTAACAAAAAGGTTGGTTGCCCTTAAAATATCCCTTTCAGTTTTGCCCACTGTTTTTCTACATCTCCCAGCTGTTCCCATCCCGCTAACGACTCCCTGAAGTATTGGCCCATCTTGGCAAAGTTGGTTTTCCTAAAGTCTAAGACCCTCGCTTTTGAATGGATTCAAATAGACCTAGTCCTAATACTGTACCACACCGTCTGGTGATCACTGGATGATAAAAGATAGCCCACTCTAACATCAGAAACACTTTCACCATTGGTAAGCACCAAGTACGGTATGGCCCCTTCACATGTGTGGTCTGTTACCAATTGCCTGAATAGTTCTCCCTGTAGAGAATCCAGGATCTCCTTAGTAGATGATACTGCAGCAGGAATGTGCAAATGAAAATCTGAAATATTGAAATCCCCTATCAGTAGCACTTCCCCATTCCTAGTAATGCTGCATATGTCTTCAATTAACTCTCTGTCCACCTCTTCCTCTTGTAAGGGAGGTCTGTATATCATGCCAATGCAAATAGATTTCTCTTTCCCTCTTTCTAGTTTAACCCACAGAGCCTCCTCTCTCCCTTTTAAGCTCTGTAATTCCAAAGCTTTAATATTAGTTTTTACATATAGTGCCACTCCTCCTCCCCTTCTTCCTATCCTGTCCTTTCTGAATAAAGTATAGCTTGGTATTGTTACATCCCAGTCTTGGTTTTCTGTGAACCATGTTTCTGTAACTGCCACTAAATCCAAGTCAGCCACTCCCACCAAAGTTTCAACATCAGGGATCTTATTTCCCATTCTACGGGGCATTTATACACAATACTTTCCATATGTTACCCCTTTTACCCATTTCCATAAAGGTATTTAATGCTTCACTTACCTGGGGGCTTTCTTCACCCATCCCCAATGAATCTAGTTTAAAGCCTTCTTCAGTAGATTAGCCAGTCTACTACTGAAGACACATCGACTTTTCTTGGACAGATGGATGCCATCTCTGCTCTGCAACCCTTGGAACAGCATCCCATGGTCCAGAAAACCAGAACACTCTCAATAACACAATCCACACAGCCATGCATTCATCTCCAGGATATGAGCCTCTCTGCCTTGGCCTTTACGCGCAACAGGTAGGATTGAAGAGAACACCACCTGTGCACCTATCTGCTTCACCCTCTGTCCCAGAGTCATGAAGTCACCTTTGATACACTCAGAGGGATTACCTGGTAGTATCATTTGTTCTGACATAGATTACCAACATTGGGTAATAGTCAGTGGGCTTGATGAGTCTCAATAAACTCTCTGTAACATCTTGGATTTTGGAAACACAAGGAGCAAGAGTGATGATGACACAGATGCTTTATTGAAATTTCCCAACGCGTTTCGGCGGAACGCCTTCCTCAGGGGGGTAAAAAGACTTACAAACATATATTAAAAACACATATTAAAACATATTAAAAACATGTAAAAGTATAAGAAATTAAAAGAACCATATTCAAGCTGAACGGGCATATATAATAAAAATTTAAAAAGTAATAACATAACTACATCATGTAACACTCAAATCAATAAATAAATAAACAAATGATTAAATAATAAGAGCATATGTGGATAAAAATATTTAAATAATAAGAGCATATGTGGATAAAATTTTTTACATGCAAAGACCATATATAATGTTATACATATGTACATCATATAGTCCAACTTATACATAATCTCAAATGAAGAGAACAATGAAGAAAACAATACAATAGATGCAGGGCAGAAAACAGGCTAAAGAATTAGACTCTCAGAGAAACATATAGAAAATTTTTTTGACAATCAGTACTCACTAATATATACCATGGGAAAAATCTCCGTATATTGAAATCTAAATGGCAGTCGCCGTTAAACCAACAGTAAAGGAGCCTTGTAGGTATAGAACTGAAGGAACTACAATATAATGGCATCATAAAGTTAAAATCCATCTACTATTTGAATGGGCTCACAAAACTCAGTGCAGGATATATTGTCTGAATCTAAAGGGCTCAACATGTTTTCATTCTTACTGATGAACTGAAATAAAGTAATATGAAACTGGCACTGGAACATCAGAGCAGTGCCTAAAATCACATATAAAAGCATACTGAGGCTAAAGAACAGGAGCGTGTGACATCTTTTATAAAACCCTTCGTGGTAATAAAACTAAGGGGTATGTTTACTAAACCTTCTTAACGTGCGCACTGTGCAATTAGCACGTGCTAAGGTACCTTAGCACGCGCTAATGACGCTTTACGGGGCAAAAATGCGCTTTAGTGTGCGCTCACATGCGCAACGGCGCAAATAAACGCTGAAGACGTGGAAAGGCTCCCGGAGGTCGGAGGAAGGCTCCCCAGGGGCGGAGAGAAGGGGTCAATGGGTGGAGAGTGGGAGGGGAGAGGCTCCCCGCACACTAACGATGTGAAATTCGAGGCCAAAAATAACGCAAGTGAAAACCTCGTGTTAGAGCTGATTTAAAGGGAAAAGAAACCATTTCTGTAAGCAATGTACAGCAAAACCAGGGAAACCTATAAAAAAGTGATAAGTGTGATACATGTGCACGGAACAAAAGTGCAAATAAACACTGAAAATGACCCCAACAAAATTTAAAAAAATCATAATCAAGCTGGGCAATAGTGATAGTAATGGGAAACATCAAAAAACACTCCCAAGAAAGCCCCAAAAAATAAATATCAATTTTGGAAGGGTCTACGCTCCGTCCCCATACAAGGTGAATGATCCCACAGTGAAATAGTACTGATCAGGGTTTCCTTCTCCATTGGACAGGTTACCTATGGCATGCACATGTTCCACAACAGCAGGGCGGGCATGTTGGAATGGGCAAATGGACAGATGCTGGGAAAGGGGATACAGAGGGCTGCAGACGGCACATGCTGTGGTGCAGCTGGAGCACAGTGCGGACTAGGCAGATGCCTAGGTGGCACTTAGGAATGCTGAAACTGAACAGCAGCCAGACAGCAACTGATGAGGGCCCAACATGGGCACGAGAGTGTTTATCACAGTGTCACAGGGGATAGTACCCAGCAGGTACCCCCAAGGGCACAGAACATTGGCAGGTGGTATTGGGGGGAAGCGTGGACGAATATGCAGGCACCCCTACCCCACAACACGCACTATAGGCAGCCGCCTACCTGCACACTGGATGGCTTGAGACTGCACACCACCAGCACCACCAGCAGAAGGGCATGTCAGCATGGTGGCACAGGGGTACTGGAGGTGGAGGGGGGCAATGGCAGCTGCCCAGAGCCGACCATAGCCTAGCCCTGTGTAGGTGGGTGCCATGCACTGCAACAGACAGGCTCTGTCTGACAAACAACCATGGTATCTCCAGGGACTGCACTGTCTCTGTGAGCACAGTGTGGTGCAGTGAACACAGCCAGTGTGTTCAGAAGCAGAAAGTCACAAGTTCAAGTCCCAGCTGGGGCTACTGCCAATCCAGTCCCCATATTTTACCCGCTACTAAACCGTGATAGTAAGGACAAACCTTTATTGCAGAGAACATACGCATGGTTCAAACGCCTATATTTTACCTCACTGAGCACAGACACCAGAAACATGCGCATTACCTAGAGCAGAGTCCCCCAAATGCAGTCCTGGAGGGCCACAAATCATTCAGGTTTTATGCTGTCTCCAATATAAGGCCATGTCAGCATGGTGGCAGAGGGGTACTGGTGGTGGAAGGGGCAGTGGCAGCTGCCCAGAGCAGACCATGGCCTAGCCCTGTGTAGGTGGGTTCCATGCACTGCAACAGACAGGCCCTGCTGGACAAACAGTCATGGCATCACCAAGGAATGCACTGCCTCTGTGGCAACACGGTAGTGCAGTGCACACAACCAGTGTGTTTGGAGGCAGAAGGTCACAGGTTCAAGTCCCAGCTATGGTGCCTGCCAAGCCAGTCCCCATATTTTACCCACTACTACAACGTGCTAATACAGCCAGAACGTTTATTGCAGATGACGTAAACATGCCCAAAACACCGACATTTTACCCTACAGAGCAAAGACACCATAAACAGGCGCATTACCTAGAGCAGAGTCTCCCAAATGCAGTCCTGGAGGGCCAAACACCATTCAGGTTCCATGCTGCCTCTAATAAAGATGCCTGTGCTGCATAGCTATGCACCACCCCCATGGTATGCAGATGTATCTCATGCATATTCATGAGGGACAGCATGAAAACCCGAACAGTGTTTGGCACACCAGGACTGGAGTTGGGAACCTCTGCCGTAAAGCAGCAGCCAACAGGGGCAGACACACCCACACCCACAGGATCCATTAGCCAATGCCTCCTGGAGAGCAAGGACATTGGGCCCTGCGTGCATCTCCCAATACTAGCACTTGCATACCTTAGCAATGCCACCCTACACCTGGGAATACGGTACACAGCTATCAAAAGTTTGCTATGATTACTGGCAGATAGCAATTCCTACATTAAGCACAGTTTGCTGATTGAGCTCCATCATAGCAACCTTTCTGATGTCTGTGGAGTGTGCTTCAGGTCTGGTCTCTGACAGTGTTTACCACCCTGGGGTGTGACCCCCAACAGTATTGCGTACCATATCCATGCCTGCACTGTGCCCAGGACTGGTGTGGTGGCCAGGGCTGCTAAACTCCTCTATAGTAGCACAATGCTGGCATAGGTGTGGGAGTGTGTGTCTGTCTATCCAGTGTGTGGTGGCTGCAAACACCCTCCACAGCCAACACTGCCAGCACTGTTGCCATTATTGGCCTGCCAATGTGCATAATGAGGAGCAAGGTACCATGGGTATAGCCCGGACAGGATGGCCTGGCCAGGATGCATCTGCACAGGGCATAGGGCACTGTCTGGGACATTGTAGTGCCCAGCCACCATCTGCACAGACAGGGTGGCCACAGCATGTCCTGCTGGGAGATCACTCTCACCCTGACTGTGCAGTGACCACAGCATGGCTAGGCACCCCCATAGTGCTGTATAGTATTTCTCTCTTGTGATATTTATGGGTTTTCTTTTGGGGCCCAGTCACTGACTTATCTGCTTGGTGTGTATGTTGGCATCCCAGTTCTGGGTGCACGCATTTCCACCAGGAACATGCACTATGGGCTAGCTAGCAGACTGTCTGCAGCTGATATGTGTCTTGATAGATTGCCTTGCAGGGTGCAGCGGCTGAAGGCTTGCTGCAGGAGAATATCAGATAGTGGTGGGGCCCAGCTTAGCATATCCAGGCCTAATGTCTGTCTGCTAGTGTGGTGTGGATGTGTACAGAGCTGCATTGACTGCCCTGTAGGGTGTCTGTTCCCCAGCAGGACAGGGGCTGATGGTTCCCTCTACTGCCACCATTGCAGGGAGGTAGAATGTGGAACTGTTGGTGGGAGACCCTGCTTACCACCCTCAGCCCAGGAGGAGGAGGAGGAGGAGGAGGAGGGTGGTGGTACATGATCCTCCTAGGGGTCCATAGGGGCTACACCTGACTGAGACATACAGATATAGCCAAGGTGTGTCTGCAGAAGCTACCTGTCTCACATATTAGCACTGCTGGGGACCTGCAGCATGGCCTATCTCTGCTGTGGACCTGGTGCTGGGCGCCCCACCTCACCCTCAGGGTGAGTGCAGTACCTGCACAATGTGACGGTATGTAGCTACTCTGTGCCAGTACCACACACGGTCAGTTCCCCCTACCAGGCCGAGGTGCTGTGGGGGTGCATACCCCATCTTGTGATCATCTGTAGACTGCTGATTTGCATGTGCAGTGCATCATGGGTATGGGTGGGTTAACCCTATCCTGGTGACCACAGCAGACTGTTTGTGTGGTGACTTGCAGTCCTTCTGCAGCCAGCCAGGGGTTTGCTAAGAGCTGTAGCCCACTGGTTACTTCTCTGCCAGTGATGCCAGAGCTCATGGGTTCAAACCCACAGTGGGGTTATTTGATAGGGCTGTCGAAAGCATTATCTATTTTTAATGTACATTAGTGCTGCCAGCAAAAACACCCTCAGCGTACTGTACCCATAAGGTGCCTCAGAGGGCGCTTTATAGGGCGCCCTATAGGGCACCTTAGGGTTACCGTCCATATAAGGTGCACTATACAGTATCCTATGGAGTGACTGATAGGGTGCCCTATAGGGGACATTATAGGGTGCCGTGGCGGATAGTGCACTTTATCATGTGCCCTATGGATTGCCTTATAGGGTGCCTTATGCGGCACCTTAGGTTACGGCACATGAGGGTGTGTTTGCTGGCAGCAATTAATAAAATATAAATAAAGTGCCATAGGAAACAATACTTACATGTCAAAGCTGATGCCTCAGCCAGCCTTACGTATTAGGCACACTGAGGATTGAACTCATGACCCCTGTACTCATCAGGCAGTGTCTTAACCATTGGGCTACACTGCTGTTTCTCCTTGTATGTCAGCGCACCTACTGAACATTTTCATGTGTTACAATGCACAGTGCTGCCATCACAAACAGTGCTATGACCTTGCCGTGCCTCATAGGGCACCATATATGGCGCCCTATAGGCTACCCTTTATGCAACATTGTAGGTTGTCGTGGCGGAAAGTGCACTTTAAAATGTGCCCTCTGGGGTACCTTATGGGGTGCCTTATGCAGCACCTTATGTTACAGCGCTTTGAGAGTGCGTTTGCTAGCAGCAGTAATTAAAATAAAATTAAAAAGCCTCATAATGCAATATTACACATAGATGGTAGTGCCTCAGCCAGCCTTATTCATTGGACACAGTGGGGGATTGAACCCATGACCCCTGCACCATCTGTCAGTGTCTTTACCATTGTACTGCAGCCCTGTTCCTCTGTTTGCACATCAGTGTGCCTGCTTATGCTACCTGCGCACGTTACTCATGCGCTAATGTGCGTGGCACACAAGAGCGCGCAGCACAGCACGCGCTAATCCCGTTTGGCTATTTTTGACCAGACTGCCCACTCCTTTTATGGCATCCTGCAGACTAACGCGGCGCGCACGTTAAGAAGGTTTTGTAAACATACCCCTATGTATAAGTTGGACTATATGATGTACATATGTATAACATTATATATGGTCTTTGCATGTAAAAATTTTTATCCACATATGCTCTTATTATTTAATCATTTGTTTATTTATTTATTGATTTGAGTGTTACATGAAGTAGTTATGTTATTACTTTTTTAATTTTTATTATATATGTCCGTTCAGCTTGAATATGGTTCTTTTAATTTCTTATACTTTTACATGTTTTTAATATGTTTTAATATGTGTTTTTAATATATGTTTGTAAGTCTTTTTACCCCACTGAGGAAGGCGTTCCGCCGAAACGCGTTGGGGAATTTCAATAAAGCATCTGTGTCATCATCACTCTTGCTCCTTGTGTTTCCTGATCGATTTTGCAAGAGCTGCTGCTCTTTTTGTGCCTGACATCTTGGATTTTGGCACCTGGCAGACAGCATACTTCTCTAGACATCAAGTCTGGTCGGCAGATGGATGCCTCAGTACCCCTCAGAAGAGAGTCACCAACCACCACTACCCTTCGATTCCTTGTGGTCACTATTCTTCAACTTTGGGGTACTTGAGCTCTGGTTCTTCCCTTTCCAGGGATGCGTTCACCTCCTCCACTTCCAGGGCTGCATAATGGTTCTTCAATTCAAGGGCTGGAGAAGTTGGATTGGTGATTCTGCAGAACCTGGTGACTTGTGTCCAACCTTCGTCATTCTGTAGGCACCCATCTTCTCCTCTGCTGGAGAGCTTGGTTGTTGCAAGAAGCATCTCATCAATGTACTTCTCACTGTCTTGAATGCTCCTCAGCCTCGCCACATCCTCTCTGAGTTCCTCCACTTGTTTCCTGAGAGCTTCAGTGTGCAGACACCCTGCACATGGAAATGGTCCTTCAACTGGCATTGGGACCTCTGTCTGGACAGAGACAGAAGCTATAACGGAGGCAACAGCTTTAGCATTATGATTTTTCCCAGCCATTGTTCTGTTTGTGGAGCTTAGGTATCTGTTAAAGCAAATGAGAGAGATCTATCAAAGTACCAGCCGGTTTTCCAGCTGTCCTTTCAGAGAAAAAGCAGTTAAATCTCTTTAATTATATTCAAAATGTGCTGTTCCAAGTCCTTGTGTTTCGTTAATTGGGGAGGTGCCTTATAAAGCAAGAATGCTCACTAGGGGTGGGTGGGAGTTGGGGGGGGGGGTAGGGAGGGAATTAACACTTGATTAGGTGTGAGTAGCTTCAAAGAGCTGAGAAAGATACTAAAGCAGAGTACCAAAACCCTTTTAAGAGCTCCCAGTCAGAGAGCTAGCAATTTTAAAAAATCGCAAATTCTTACCTTTGTTTGAAAAGAATAGCCCTGTTAGGAATGCCTCAACAGTGCAGGGCTCTGAAGCCTTTTATGCAGGCCTCAGCTGATCTCACTTCTTTCACAGGCTAATCAGGCCCACTAACTATTGATTAGGTGTCAGTAGCTCCAAAGAGCTGAGGAAGTTGCTAAAGTGGAGTTTTAAACCTACCTCACTAAAGAAAATATTTTACCTTTTAAACTAAAGCACCAAAAAGAATGTAACTTTGTTTTAAAAATGTACCAAAACCTTTTTAAAAGCTCCCAGTCAGAGAGCTAGCAATTTAAAAAAACCACAAATTATTACCTTTGTTTGAAATGAATAGCCCCTGTTAGGAATGCCTCAACAGTGCAGATCTCTGAAGCCTTTTATGCAAAGTCCTCCAGGTCCAGCATGACATCCTTGAGGAAAAGGCTCAGTGGGACCGAGGAGTGAGTCTTAGCACTCTTTGGACGCTTCATGACTGACTCAACCATGATGTAATTGTGGGGTAACTGCAACCTTTCAAATCCCAGGGCCTTCTGGACCCAGTATAAGGAATCGAGCCAATGGCTGACAACAAGCAGCATAAGAAATGCCTCACAGAGCTGCAGCAGCAGCCTCTGTAGGACATGGTGGATGGGAACCGTCACCACCTCCTGGGTGGCTGAGGGGTACTGAAGGAGTTCCAGTTCCTCCACCTTCGGTTTCTCCAGGGAAAATTAAATGGCCTTGGCTATGTTCCAAATGAAGTCCTGGAAGTACATGTCATCCGGGGGTGACTTACGATGCTCAGGTGGATGCAATGGATTGGATGGAATGTCCGGGGACCAAAGGTCCAATGCCATTGATTCCACCTTGGTCTCCCATTCCAATTTGGATTCCAAGAGAAAGTGAAAATAGTGTCAAGTCTCCTCGTCCCGCTGGCTCCGTGGCTTGGGAGAAGGAGGGTGCTGATTATCCTCACGACACCCAGCATGCCAATGGCAGTGCCCCTGAGCCTCAGACTCCGACACACTGGAGAGGGAGATGGCTCCAGCAACCAGGGTTGATACTGATCTCCCACTCGATGTCCCAGTCTCCACAGGCAGGGCAAAGGTCTCCACGATAGGCTAGAAGGCATGCAGTGACAATGCATTCCATGCCATGAAGCCTGCATTCTGCAAGACTTCCACCATTGCCAGGTGAGCTTTTAAGCCTCGAAGGTGTTCCTCCAGAACCATCACCACTACTACTACTACTATTATTCATTGTTTATTTATTTAAAAGGATTTATATACTGCTTTATCTTGAAATCAAAGCGGTTTACACTTCAACCAAAGCAGAGTTCAATGTCAGTGGTGTGGGCATACAGTGGTAAAGCGAGTGTGTGTGTGATGGTGATGATTTCTTGGTGAGCTATTTATAGAGTAAGCTATGTACAAGGAGCTATATACAGGGAGGGGTGTGGGGTACAGAGGGGGTCAGGAGGGTTGGGAGGTAAACCTTGGGCCATTGGTCAGTTCATGTGATACCATTATAGTGTTCAATGAAGAGCGTAGTTTTGAGATGCTTCCTGAAGTCCTTGAGGTCCAGAGTTGAATGTAGGTCATCCGGGAGGGAGTTCCAGAGGGCGGGCACAGCCAGGGATAGTGCTCTTCTTGAGGTGTCTTGCTATACTCTGGTGAATGTTTTAGGGGTATTGATGGTGTCTGAAGTGCCTCTCCTTTTTGGTCTGGTGCTTGTGTCAGGCCTGATGAAGGGCTGCAGACTATTTGCTGAGAGGTTCTGTTTGATTGTAAAGATGTTTAGTAGAGCCTTATATCTGATGCGTGAGCTGATAGGGAGCCAGTGGAGGTGGTTGAGAATGGGGGTGATGTGATCGTGTCTTGATGATCCAGTTATTATGCGAGTGGCAGTGTTTTGTGCTATCTGCAAGGGCTGGAGTGTTAGTTTTGGGAGTCCAAGGTAGATGGGGTTGCAGAAGTCTAGTATGGGTGTGATTAGTGCTTGACAGATAGTGCAGAAGTGATCCTGTGAGAGAATTGTCTTGAGGCGTCGCATAGTTCTCATTTTGAGGTATGCGTTTTTGGTGGTTCTGCTGATGTGTGATTGTAGGTTCAGGTCTTTGTCGAGGGTCACTCCGAGGTATTTTACTTCCGGCTTTATTGGTATTGTAATGTCGTTCAGTTTGATGGAGGTAGGTGGGGTGAAGATGGCATTTTGGGTGATGATTAGTGCTTCTGTCTTGTTGTAGTTTATGGTCAGGTGTTTTCTATAGACCAGCTTGTCATTTGTTGAAGACAGTCTGCTATGTTGGTGTAGTCCGGGCTGTCAAGGTTGATTGGGGTGTATATCATAATGTCATCTGTGTAGACTGTGTATTGTATTTTGTGGTGATATTTTGTGGTGATATTTTGTGATATCGCAGATCGGTTGAATGTAAAGGTTAAATAATAGAGCAGAGAGGGCGGATCCCTGTGGTATGCCCTGTTTGATTCTTAGTGGTGATAGGTCTGCATTTGACTTGGAGCTGCCTGTCCGAGAGGTATGAAGTTAATCACTCCAAGGTGGTGCCGTGTAGTCCAATGTCCTGTAGTCTCGACTGAATTGTGCTGTGGTCCACAGTGTCAAAAGCTGATGTGATGTCTATGAAGATCATGATGATGCTTCTCTTGACGTTGTTGATGACCTGGATCAGATTATCAAAGAGGTATATTAGGAGGGTTTCGACACCATGGTTTGGTCGGAAGCCATGTTGATTCAGGTCGAGTGGGGCGCGGTTGTCTATGTGATCTTGGAGTTGATGTTGAACCACTTTTTCGATAATCTTTGCTAGTAGAGGGAGGCTTGAGATGGGCCTGTAGGCAGCTGGATTGGTCTTATTTAGTGGGAGTTTTTCGGGATTGGTCGTGTTGTTGCCAGCTTTAACAGGTATGGCATGATACCTCGGGTAAGGGATTTATATAGTGCTATGAAGCATGTGTAGTGCTGTACAGACACATATAAAAGATGGTCCCTTCTCATCAGAGCTTACAGTCTAATCAAGACAGACAATACAATTGCTGAGAACAAGGTACAAATAAGGAAAGGAAGGAAAGCAAGGGATCAGGATCCAAAAACAGCCTAAAAGAGATGAGTGTTTAGCATGGATTTGAAAAAAGACAGACATGGAGCCTGACATACAGACTCAGGATGTTTATTCCAGGCATATGGAGCAGCAAAGTGAAAGGAACAAAGTTTGGAGTTGACAGAGGAAGAAAAGGACATAGAGAGAAGAAAGTCAGTAGAAGAGCAGAGTTCATGAGAAAGGGTGTAGGGAGAGAAGAGAGAAGAAAGGTAGTGAGGAGCAGTAGAATGAATGCATTTGTAGGCCAGAAGAGAAATTTGAACTGGATATGAAACACAAGAGACTTGAAAAGAGTGGTTATATGAGTATAATGGGGCTGGTGGAAGATTAGCCGCACAGCGGAGTTCTGAACAGATTGAAGGGGAGAGAGATGACTCAGAGGGAGACCAGTATGGAGGAAGTTACAATAGTCCAGACGGGAGGTGACTAGGGAATGGATGAGTGTTTTAGTAGTGTGCTCAGAAAGGAAGGGGTGAAGTTTGTTGATGCTATAGAGGAAGAAATGCATAGGACACATGGGTTTTTTTCCCTCTGCGGACTCTGGAAGTGGGGGGAAAAGGGGATCGAAGAGAGGAATGGGAGTGGGAAGGGGAGGGATGGGGGAGGACTGAACTGTACATAGAGATGTTAGAGGAATATAATTCTGAATCCCTATTAGACCGCAGTTTGGGTTCTAGTATTATAACAACCATTGTCTTGTGTTTGTTGGATATTGTTCTTGAATTTGAGGGTGTTGGGATGTACTATTTCCCATAGAGGGGATGATGGGACTGTTATAAAATATAGATATGCACAAAGAAATGAGGGTGGGGGAGGGGGTTGAAGAAATTTGAAGAAATTTGGAGAAAATAAATAAAAAAGACCATTGATATAATTAGTCAACTAGAATAATCAACACCCTGTGTAACTACACACAAAATGCAACTACTTAGGTTGCCTGTTGAATATTGTAATCACGTGTATGCATGTAACAGTTGTTGTGAATCAATAAAAATGATTTGAACATATAGAGGAAGAAACAAATTTTAGAAATCAATTGGATGTGTGAGGAAAAAGAGAGGGAAGGGTCAAAGATGACCCCAAGGTTGCGGGCTGAGGAAACAGGACATCAACAATACCACCTTGAGTGGGGACGATGCTAGGTACATCAGGAGACATCCGGCTGCCCTCATGGGCACTGGGAGTGGACTCCACCATTCTGGTCGGGTCTTCCACCGTGGAAGCTTGGCTGGCCGCTCCCTGCCATCGCTTTCCGCATCTCTTGAGAATCCTCCTATCCCATGACTTTTTAATTTGACCAAGAGTCTCTAATGAGAGACCTTATCAAAAGCGTTCTGAAAATCCAGATACACTATATCAACCGGTTCACTTTGGTCTACCTGTTTATTCACACCTTCAAAAAAATATAACAGATTTGTAAGACAAGATTTTCATTGGCTAAATCCATCTTGGCTTTCTCCCATTAAACCATGACTATCTACATGTTCAGTAATTTTATTCTTTATAATGTTTTCTACCATTTTGCCTGGTACTGGCGTCAGACTCACCGGTCTGTAGTTTCCTGGATCACCCTGGAATCCTTTTTAAAAATTGACGTTGCATTGGCCATTTTCCAGTCTTCAGGTACTACAGATGATGTTAATGATAGTTCACAGATTACTTAATAGTAGGTCTGCAATCTCGTATTTTAGTTCGGTAATTAACAGTGCCCAACAGTGATGCCTCCCACTTCATTACAATCCTGTAGATATTTTGACTAAGAAGAATATGAAATAAAATATACATAAGGGGACATGTTTAACATGATTTTTATTTATTTTGTGTGTGTTTATTGCCCCCGCTTTGGTGCATTTAGTGCTAGATTTACTGCATTATGCGATGGGACCTATTTACTACTAATAAGGGTTAGAAGCTCTAGTTGTGAGTTGGACATCTGAAAATAGGCATTTAGATGTGCAAATCATGGAGATGTCCCCTCCCCCAATCCTTCTGAACTACCCAGGTCAGCATGCCCAAGTTCCTGGTTCTACTGGCGTGCAATTTGTGAATGTCCATATTTATGAAATGGCCTACACCGATTCACGCACCTGGCCTTGTTATCTGTGCGGGACCTGTCTCCAGAATGAGTTACTGAGTGGAGACAGAACAATTTCACTTGGCACTTATATGTGTCTCCCCTTACTTCTGCCGCTTCCCCAGAATTTTAGACATTAGAAACATAGAAACATAGAAACATGACGACAGAAAAAGACCACATGGCCCATCTAGTCTGTCCTTCCATAACAACAACTACAACAGTCCACTTTTTACCATAGAAACATAGAAACATGACAACAGAAAAAGACCACAAGGCCCATCTAGATGTCCCGGATTCATCCTAGAATGTCACTTGACACGTATTAATGACGTTAGCACATTTTAACTTGGTAGTGCACTTTAGCTGTTAATGAAATAGTGGACAATTGAGTTCTAATAAGAACTATATGAAAAAGGTTTATGTGGAGTGGCTGATTTACCTTTTTCCAGCACAATTAGTCTCCTTGTGTGACAACAAATATAAAAGCTTGCACAGTTTCTATTGCTCTCTAAATTAACCACCCACACTAATCAAAGTACTAGGAACAGAATACTGCCACTATGGTGGTGATATTAATGGAGTTAAGTGTGAAGTGTATTAATTACTGCAATAAAGAATGGTGTGCTGACACGGGACTCTGGGAGGTGCACTTCCATTTTTCACATTACATCTGGCTCAATGTCAAGAAATAGAATGAAATACCTACATTTCATTTTTATTTCCAGTTTTAAAGGTAATTGGTAGGCTGTAAAATACTGCTGTATTTGTTATAGGAAACCTTCAGTGTAGAAAGGTGGCAATTTTCAGTAGCTTGCCTTGGTGCAAAATGTGTGGGCACGTTCATGACTGCAGGCTTTGCAGGCAATTTTTAAGGAGGAATTACCTGGGTACAGAAATCAAGGCAATGGGGAGAAAGGGAGGAAAGGGGGCTTTAAATAGGAAATGGTAGGGCAGGGGATTACTATGCAGAGGGGGTTGGGGGAAGTTAATGTATAGGCAAGGAGAGAGGAAAGAGAACTATGTCACCTCCCTCTTTAAATATTTCTACAATTTGGAGGGAGAGGGATGACTGTGAGGACTTTTTTGATATTTACAAATAGGCAGGGAAGGTAATTGGGCAAATTGAGGTCTGCTATTTGGTCAGCCAAGTTAGATGGCCAGCGTTGAAAATCAAGACTAGCTTTTTAAGGGGCATGCCTATTAAAGTGCAGTAGCTGGGAATGTAGGACTTAGTACTCATCCTGGCCCCTTAGTAGCTGGAAATGGGAGGTAAAAATGCATCTGCACTAAAAATCCTATGGTATTGGAGTACTGCACAAAAAGGTGGGGTTAGGGTGGATTTGGGGTGAAAAGTGGGCATAAGCAGCTGTGCACAGCTAGTGTGACCATGCTAGTGGCGCTTCTGACCATGAAAGACACTGCTAGAGTGGACAAAAATAACACCGGCCTCTGAACAGGTGCTAGTTGCATCAGGCGGTCACCTAGGGCATCGGCATCCAAGGTACAGCAATCTGCAGCAGCCATGAAAGCAGAAGAATAGATCCTGACATCCACAAAAACTAGAGACACGCCATATGACTGCACCTGCTGGGAGAGCAGGCACACATCTTGTCACGCCCATAGCCCCTTACATGTGTATGGAGGGGCGTGCTTATTATATAGAGTTCCCCAATTAAGCAATGTTCCAGACTGGCTAGCTTGCAAAGGATTCTGGTAATGGTAGTCCAGTCATACGGTGCTTGCCTTGGAGGTCAATGAAAACAATTGTAGCTGGCTCGAGTGTAGGCAATGACAGAATATTTATTTATGAGGTTAATCCAAATGCACACAGATTCACTTGGTAACACCTTAGGATGTATTCTCCAGGATTTTATATTCAAAATAATAATAATAATCATACAACTGAATGGTTAAGCAAATAGCTTATAAAGTCCATTAACAGAAATTCTCTCTCAGTCACTGCTGACAAACCTTGCTCAGCAGTGCTGGTGTAAAGGAAAACAAAATAGTAAAAGCTTCTTCACAAAAACAGCTCTTTACATTCTATGTTCAAAGCACTTTTGTATCCAACGTGTGCATAGCCTGAGCTGTGTGCTGCTCTGGTACCAGGTGGCTAACAAGCTTCAATCAACAGCTCTGCTCGTCTCTGCACAAGTATTTACACAAACTTCTAGTGCCAGTTACTAGGACGTTTCCTTTTATGTTGATCCTACTTTCAGGCTTTCTCTGTGCTAGCAACCTTGCATAAAGAACAGTCCATGAGACTATTGTCTCCCTCGGTAATTATGGCTTGGTCTTCTACTTGCATAGGTTCTATGTCAGGAGCTGGATCAGAGGGCTTTATTAACTGACCTTCCTTAGGACAGGAACTGTGTCTAAACGCCTTGCCTTGCTCTAGGTTAAACAAACATTCATAGTTCCTACCTGAGTTGCTGGCATTAGGGTGTCCTTTCAAATATTCTGGCCAGTATGCATTGGAGTTTTTATAACCTGTCCTCCAGTCTATATTCCTGGACCTCAGGGCATCTGCTCCATACCTCTGCTTAGGGTTCCTAGCTGCAGTTCTCCAAGCCTTTGGATTTCCCCAATCCCTTGGAGCTGGCTTCTCCCAGGAATCTCCCCAAGAACATGGATCTCTCAGAGCTCCTCTCTCCTTGCTCTCACGTTTGCCTTCAAGCCTCCTCTCAGGCTTCCTCTCTGTCCCAGGCTTTCCTTCTCTGCCAGGTCTTCCTTCTCTGCCAGGCCTTCCTTGTCTCCCAGGCTTTCCTTCACTTCTCTCTGCATATTCTGTTCTAGTTTTAAAGTTCCCAGTTTCCAACCCCTCCCTTGCAAACCTCAGATGTTGCTGATCAAAGTCTCTCCTGGCAGCTGAGTAATTAGGAGTGACGTAAGGGTTTCTCAATCTGGGCTTAAACTGCTGCACCTCATCTCCACTAGAGGCTCTCTCCAGGCCACTGCAGCCTGGAATAACCTGTCTTTTAGGTAAATATGGAGTTTTATTCCTGTGACCTGGCAAAACAGGTCCCTTGATTAGGGTAAATTCCCTTCCTTTATCCTTATTCTCTGGGCTCTGGGCAGCTTCCTCATCACAATCTTCATACAAAGCAACTTTAGTCTCAAGAGTATGATCTGCAGATATGTATATGCACTGGATACTTGTGAGAGGGCAGCTGGTGTGATGAGCTGGGGAGGGGGCGTAGCTTGGAGTCAGCCTTCTCTGTCCTTCACTGTTAACATATGTGAGGTCACTATTAACACATGACTGATGTACCTACTTCCGTACTGCGATCGTACCCCTGCATTTATCATGGCCACCAAATTCTAAAATTACAATAACTGCACATTAGTCCAGCACTTTAGTAAACATGCCCCTAAGTCTCTTCCTCCATTTTTACACTGTCCCCAGGCTCCAAAATTTGACCAGCGTAAGTTATCTGGCCTAGAGAAACTTAGAAAGCTAAATGTAGCCCGTTAGCCCAGTCACAATTCAAAAGCTTTCGTCTAATCTGTAGTATTCTTACTTAGCTGGCTAGATTCCTTTGAATATTGACCTCTTTATGATTTATTCATGTTTAACTAAAATGAAACGCCATTGTGACTTACAACTGAAAGTTTTCATTTATATAATGACAAAACTATTGAGTTGTATTATTCGACAAAAACTAACAGGATGGTTTTTGAACTCCGCAGTCATCTTTTTTTTAAATGCCAACTGTGGCACTTAAATAAAATACATATATTCAGCATTGCTGCCTGCATAGTGAGTGGTACTGCGTATACCTATAGAGCAGTCAGAGCTGCTCATTATCCAGATAATGGTGATAGTCAGTTCACTATCCTGACTGCAGACTGAATATCACCATTATCCATCTCATTTCATAGAATGCTCATCTACAACCCCAGCACTATCTAGATAATGCTGAGGCAGTCTGGAAGGATTTTCAACAAAATTATCCATATAATGCTACTGAAAATCCACAACTAGTAACAGCTAGAGAAAATATCCAGAAAACAGCAGCTGTAATTCAGATATATATATTTTTTATATTAGGCCACAAATGGCTACAAATGGTTTGATGAACTTGCATATGTTTCGTTTGAGTAAAATGGGTAGACATATTATTCAGTGAGCAGCTATTAATATTTTACTCGCTGAAACTCATAGCATCTAGGGGATCAGAAAGGCTAATGAAGATTGTTCTTGGATAGATGGAAATGTCCTTTTTGGATTTGTCTGTATGGTAGTTTGGCATATAGCTACAGATCATGGACACCTCTATGAGCACCATGAGGTGACTATAGTATGTCAACATTTTCATGGCATTTTGGAATAAATATCTGGCTAAACCCTTCAAATAGTACCAATATAATGAAGACATTGTTAGGATTTGGGATGAGGAAGAACAGACTCGCAAACAATTTCACAAGATTTGTAAAGAGTAATTTAATAACGTAGGCACTATTTTATAAAGTCAAGTAGACGCCTGCTCATCTTGCGGGCAGGTGTAAATCTTTATGCATACTTTACACACATACCAGCATAGATTAAAGTATTTTATAATCTATGTATGCACATGTGAACTACACCTGCACCCTGCCCGTATCGCAGCTCTGGCTACGTGTACTGGCAAAGTACACACCTTGACGCCAAAGTGCGCATTTTTGGCCAGTTGGTATTTTATAAGAGATCATTTTTGCACATTTGTGGCCACATAATGCATGGGAATGACTTCATAAAATTGCCTCCTTAATGCATTTCATCCTTCAATCAGATTCAAAATGGATTGCTCCACAAAAACAGTTAACATTTTGGATACAACACTCTCAGTAAATAATGGCCACCTTCAACTATCTGTTTACATGAAACCAACTCAAGGAGACAGCTACCTTTACAGTTCCAGCATCCATCATTCACAAACAAAAAAGTTCATTATACAAAACCAGACAAATGATATCACTGTATATGCTCTGACCCAACAAACAGGGACAGGCACATCAAAATCCCGACTGAATCCTTCAAACAAAAAGGCTACACCAGAGCCAGCTCAAGGGGTTGTGCTACGTTGTGCCAACTTTTCTTTTATGCACTCCCCATCTTGAGCCAGTCTTGCAATATGAACCACAAAGATATCAGAGCTCATATTGCAAGAATGGTCTTACCCTAGAAGGAAGCTAGTTTTGTAACTTAAATACCATTCCATACTTTAGATCCTACAGCTCCCTTCCCTCCATTAACGAGCACATTCTCAGCTTCCGGTTCTGCTGCCGTATTCTGCCTTCCTAGCAGTCTGTGCAAGCTCTGACTCTCCGCCCTCTTTCCCAGGCTCCCATTACTGCTCCAGCAAGTCCAGCAGTGGTCCTGGCTAGCTCCAGTCACAGCCAATAGGAAGACAGCAAGCAGCACAGGGCATTAGTCAGTTCCTGAGGTGGAAATGCAAGCCCATCTCTGATTGGTCACTGAGCTCTCTCTCTTCTGAGTACCTATTCTTACGTTTTAAATTATTTGCAGTTCTGGTAGCAGTGTCAGCTGTAGCCACAGTGGGGGGAGAAAAGAAACAAGCTTCCACTGCTCTGCTGTGCTTAAGAGGTGAGCTGATGAAGCAGGATTTTGGTACTCTTAGTTTTCAGCACCCTAAGCCAGTGTCTCACTGTCTCACCCCTTGAGCTCCAAAATAATCTCCAGTGCCCTTTGGAGTGAATGCCCTTCACAGTAACAGAAAGACAGAGAAAAACTATAATGTGCCGACAGTCACTACTTTGGAGGATGAATCACTGAATGAAATATTCCCTGCTATATTTGTACTAGACTTCTGGCAACCACTTAATCTGAAGCAGAACTTAGTACAGTTCTTTGCTAGCCTTTTAAGAGAAAGTTAGAAAATAATGGCATAAACCCTTGCAATCTAGGATGCTACAAACTGCTTTTGCATATGACAGGAACTCTGCAGTCACCTACTTGTGAAAAATTCAACATGAAAGGATCCCACTGATGCTTATACTCTGATATAGTATGTTTTATTCAACGAAGAAAATGCTACAATAGTGAGACAGGCCAAATGCTTAAAATGAGAATCAATTCACGCAAACATTAGATGAAACACTACAGAGAAGACCACCTCTGTGGAGAAGCAATTTTCAGGACCAGACCATGCATCAAAGTCCTGATGATTAGGATAATTAAAGGGAAATTCAAAACAATCTAGAAACACAAGACGTTTGAAGTTAAAATGATTAGACACGTTGGGATTCATTATGAGTAAATTGAATAGATTGAAAACACTGGTAGTACTAGCATCAAATTCTACTTTTATGCATAAAAACCAGCAAACAAAGTTCTATTGACCAATGTGCCTCTTGAAAAATATGAGTCTGAAACTCAGCTGCGGCGGTCAGCATCTTTTAAAGAGCTTGACTGCTGCAGCTGAAAGTGAAACTGGCTATTCAGCACCACAGCCTATCCAGTGTCCAGTCCTAAATATCCAGTTTTGCCACTGACTGGAATTTTAATCTGGTTAGTGGTGATATTCAGCAGCTAACCAGATAGCAAAGCTGCATATAGTTGACATTCTAGACTTGTTTTAACTTTATGGAATTTAGCTATCCATTTAGCAGCTGAATATCACCGCTAATTGGATACCAGTTCCACCCACAGAACTGCAGTAAATGAGCATCTTTATTGCGTCTGTCGAGATATTCAGCGGTTAGTGCTGCTGAATATCCCTGGTGCCATCACTGCATGCCCAATGCTAGCTGGTTAGCATCAGGGCATTCTGGGGGCAGACCAGGGGCCTGGTTACCACAATGTGGTGAAAGTTAGGCACTTTAAAGGCTGGCCTAACTTTTGTCATATACATCTTGATAGATCATTTAAACCAAATTGCCATAAAAAATGTATTCATTTAAACACAAAAGTGATTTCTTCTCAGTCTCCTTCGAAGTTACCCATAGAATCATTAAAGTGTTTGGATTAAGATTATGAAGTTCCAGGCTGATTCATAGGATTATGCCTGTAGTCCTATTTATTCTTGGCTTTGTGCTCAAGAATCATATTGGGACAAAAGGGTTGCCTTTCATTTTTCATCTGAGGTTCATCCAGTGAAGACGAATATGGTTACTTTTTTAGGTTGTGGTTTGGGACCAGGATTGACCCCAGAGAGGATGCGGCCATGGCCAATACAGAGGACAAATGAACATGGCAGCGTTGCATTGCTCGGTGACTCAATTGCAGATGAGGTCATTTCTCCAATAATTAATTGATCAAGTAAGTGTTTAACAGAAGATGAAGTTTCATTATTGTCTTTATAACTGTCTTATGTTCCGACAACTACATACAAACTATTTGCTACCAGAATTGACATGCACAAATTAATTAAACAACTGCAGATTAACCCTGGAATTACCGAGAGTTTTTGCACACACTGAATACCGTTGGGGTCATAAATGACCCCACAATGAATTTTAATTGTTAACCATGAAAATTTTAAACTAAACAGACAAAATATTATTCCAAATTAATTATTTATTATATGAAGGTTAAATGTTTTGAAATGTAATGCTTTATCATAAAATCACATGAAGAAGAGTTGCCATGTAAGCAGTTTTTGCTGCACTTGATGAACACAGTAAAGTACTACAGTCATTTGCATGAGACACAGACAATTTCTGAATTTTCTTTGCAAACATTGCGCTTGCAGGAGGTGCAAACTCTGTTGCTTTTCTTGTCTTTTTCTCTGGAACAGCAGTGACACCTTGCCCTTTTCTTTGGGATCCCGACATTGCAAACAGCATCAGTGGCTTCTTCAATGCTGGAAGAAGTCTCGCTGCAATTACTCTGAAGCAGCTGCTTTCCTAATTCCAAGAGGAATAGACAACGTCTGTGCTTTGACTTGGACTGCCATTCTGTATTTAGTAGTATAGATATAAACCCGTTTGAAGAGGATAAGTGATAGATCAAAAAAGAAAATCCCCTCAATGTACAACCCCTCAATCACTTCACCAATCTTATTTATTTATTTATTTATTTAGCTGTATTTATATACCGCTTTTCACCGGGTCAAAGCGGTGCTACATGGGGGGGGGGGGGGGAAATTAAGTACAGGGGTGGGGCCTACACCGGGGAGGCAACATTGATGATTCTGACATAGGATAGACTTTGGACATAGGACAGACATTGGACATAGACAAAGGCTTTGAGTTAGAGGTTCATTGTGGGTGAACTCGGGGGTTTGTGGATTTTTCGGTGGGGGTCTAGTTGAAGTATTCCTGGAAAAGGATGGTCTTTAGCTGTTTTCTGAAAGATAGCAGGTTGGTATTGTTTCTGAGGTGGGTTGGTAGGGAGTTCCATAAAGATGGAGCATAGAGTTCAAAGGCACGTTTGCAGGTCCGTTGTGAGCATTTGGTTCTTTTGTGAGGGACGGTGAGGGAAATGCTGGAGGCTTGTCTAGTAGATCTGCCGTGGGCTGGGCGAGCCAGTAGGGTGCGAAGGTGGTTGTCCTGCGTTTGATGGATAGCTTTGTGGGTGAGTAGGATGGCTTTGTATTTTGTCCGTGCTTCGAGGGGGAGAATGTGCAGTTCCTTCAGAATTGGGGTGATGTGGTCGGTTTTCTTTGCGCTCTGAATGATTCTCGCAGTGGTGTTTAATGCAGTTCGGAGGGGGTTGGTGTGTGTGGCTGGAAGTCCATGGTAGATTATGTTGCAGTAGTCCAGATGTGGGAGTGTCATGGCTTGCATCACTGTTCGGAAGTCTTGATGTTCCAGGAGGGGTTTGAGACGTTGCACTGTTCTTGCCTTGTGAAATATTGTTCCGGAGGTTTTAGTGATCTGTTGCTTTAAGGTGAGGGCTTGGTCGATAATAATGCCCAGGTATCTTATCTGAGGTTGAATTTGGATGCTCATAGGTCCTATGTTGAGATGTGTGGGTGGCGTGAAGTCTGGGTCTTTTGTCACTATGAGGGCTTCGGTTTTCTTTATGTTGATGGTGAGGTTGTTTGTTTGTAACCAGTCAGACACTGCTGTAAAGCACGCTGACAGGTGGGTGTTTTTTGGGTTTGTGGTTGTAATGGGGGCATAGAGCATGATATCGTCAGCGTAGATGTGGAAGCTGACGTTGTGGGTGCGTATGACAGTGCAGAGTGGTTGGAGGTAAATATTGAAGAGCATGGCTGACAAAGTGGATACTTGGGGTACCCCCTGGTGTTGTTGGAATGGGGGGGAGGTTGAGGCGCTGGTGCGGATTAGCTGTTGTCTGTTAGTTAGGTAGGATTGAAACCATTTCAGTACGGTGTCCTTGATCCCGATAGTCTGCAGTCTGCGTATGAGAATGTTGTGGGAGATGGTGTCAAAGGCTGCAGATATATCGAGGAAGATCATGGCGTATCTGGAGTGTCTTCCTTGAGTTCCAGTGAGGAGGGTGTTCATCAGTGTGGTCATGAGGGTCTCAACTCCGTGTAGTGGGCAGAAGCCGTGTTGTTGAGGGTCCAGTATGTTGTTAACATCGAGGTGTTCCTGAAGCTGTTGCTGGATGATCTTCTCGATTATTTTGGCTGTGAAAGGTAGACTTGCTATGGGTCTATAGGATGCAGGGTCTAGAGGGTCCATGTTTTGCTTTTTCAGGGAAGGTCGGATGATCGTGGTTTTGAGGGCGTCTGGCATGTGTCCTCTGGAGAGGGATTCGCTGACGATGCGGGTTAATGGTTTGCTCAGTTCATTTTTTGATTTATAAATATCATGTTAATTGATAATGTTGATTTATAAATATCATGTTAATATCCTTAAATAATTTTTTGTCGGAGCGTGCCGAGGGAGGGCCAGAACGAAAAGTCTAACCCCCTCCAGACGGCAAACTTCTTTTATTCAATACAAGGTTTCCAAAACCATAAAAACCCCTCCAAAAAAAGGGGGGACTTATCTGTATATCTTCTTAATAGAATTATCCCAAGCCAGCTGTTGCTCATAGCAAAATGTCCGCACGACGTGCACGTTTCGGGGTAGACCCTGTATCAAGTGCATTCAAAAACTAAATTTCATCAGGCAACTGGTTCTCCAAAAAACGCCGTCACTGCGTTGAAGAATGAAGAATCCTGGCCGCAGTGACGGCGTTTTTTGGAGAACCAGTTGCCTGATGAAATTTAGGGGCTTGTTTACAAAGCCGCGGTAGTGGTTCGCGATCGCGATCGCAGCCGCGGCCCCATTGAAATCAATGGGGCCGCGGCTCCGATTACGATCGCAAACCACTACCGCGGCTTTGTAAACAAGCCCCTTAGTTTTTGAATGCACTTGATACAGGGTCTACCCCGAAACGTACATGTCGTGCGGACATTTTGCTATGAGCAACAGCTGGCTTGGGATAATTCTATTAAGAAGATATACAGATAAGTCCCCCCTTTTTTTGGAGGGGTTTTTATGGTTTTGGAAACCTTGTATTGAATAAAAGAAGTTTGCTGTCTGGAGGGGGTTAGACCTTTCGTTCTGGCCCTCCCTCGGCACGCTCCGACAAAAAATTATTTAAGGATATTAACATGATATTTATAAGGTTGGTGAAGTGATTGAGGGGTTGTACATTGAGGGGATTTTCTTTTTTGATTCTGTATTTAGTGACATCCAAACAATGAAGGCGTTCAAAGCACTGATGTCCAACATGTTGTAGAAGATTGTCACTGACCAACGTCTTGTCATTCGCTTTGTGGTATACGTGCGCAACATTTGATCTGCCGTATCTACTCCACCTTTACTAGAATTATAGTCCAAGATCATGCGTGTTTTTTTGTCTGGACATGTGTTGTCTACTTCTTCTTGATCATGCAAACTGCTCAGAAGAACAACCACTTTCCTTTCTTCGGGCAATAGGAAACCAGAGTGGTGTCATCGCGAAAGGCAAACAGTGAAGTGAATACCTCTCAGCCCTTTGCTGTTACAAATTCTGGAGGTAATTCTTTTCTGTTCTTTCAAATTGTCCCCAAAAGTGTCATTTGTTTTTCTAGCAATTTCCGTGACAGGGATAAATTGCAGAAGAAAGGTACCATTTCTGCCAGATCGCGTCAATCCTTCAGTGAGTTGCAGCACAACCCTTTCACCCTGATTCTGTTCCCCGTTTTGTCCGAGTTCCCTTCCTGTATATACTTGAAGATGCAGAACATATGACATTGTACTGTCACACAACATCCATAGCTTTATGCCATATTTCCCAGGTTTGCTGGGAATATATTGTCTGAAAGGAACACGGCCACGGAATGTAAGCAGTTGCTCATCAACGGTAACATTTTCACCAGGAACAAAGGCGTCACTTAGAGTTGCTTCCCAGGTATCAAAAACGCGTCTGATTGGAGCAAGCTTATCCACACCTCATTGTTCACGTCGGTTGGTTGCATCATCAAATCTGAGAGCACAAGAAATTTGCTGAAAACAGTTACGGGCCATATTTTTGCCAAAAACAGAATGACCATCTTCAATGTTCCACAACTGAACTATGGATTCATTTCGTGACTTGTACACGCCTGAGAGGATCAGAAGTCTAAGAAAACGTTGAAATTCTTTGTCTGTCAAATCTTTCCAGGTGACTTCCTTATTTGCTCGTCCACATCATGATTTCATTCAATAAGTTCTTCCTCATGAACAAGTGGAATGCTGTGAGAGGGCCATCAACATTTCGTACAGCATACCTTGTAGGACCTTGTTGTACGGGCATGACATTAGCTATGGCATATCTTCCAGCAGCTTGCTTTATAGGTTTCCTGTTCCATGATGTGGCATCCTTAGATACATAGGCTTCAATGGCATCATTTGTGCTTATAGTTGATGACCTCTTAGCTCCTCTACGACCACAACTAAGATTCCTCACAGATGATACTGACACCAAGGACTCCTGCCTTCTTCCCCATCCAGCACAGCCTCGACCTTTGCCTCGACCTGTAACTTGACTCTTTACTGCAGGCGATGTTACCGGCTCAACATCAGTCTCACATTCACTTGGCGACCAACTGCTGTCGCCATCTGAATCATGACTGTCATCATCAGATTTATCGCCCGAACTTGGCTGATATGCTTCTTCACTTGCTGAATATGCTGCATCATCAGACGACTCAGAGCCATCACTCTCAGCATCTTGTTGCAATATTTCTCTTACTTCGGCAGCTGAATACTTTCGTTTTGACATCATAAACAATAACTGAAAATAAATAAACAAAGATAAAGTTGAATAAAATGCAAAGCAGTTTTACTATAGGTGTACAATAATCGTGATGAATGAGCTGAAAGCCTTTAGATTTCATTGGAAATAATGAGAAAACATATGATATCAATTACAGAAAATGTGTAATTTTCATAAAATAAGAGTACAAAAAATAAATGATACATAATTAATGATAAATACCTTTGTCAGATCAAAAAATTCACAAAACTGCAAATTGTATCACGATCCAAACCGGACGTAAGCAACTGGGGTCAAAAATGACCCCACTGGTACTCTGTTCTGCAATTCATCACTAGCGTCACCTAGCGGATGAAAATTATTCCTCTCATGGTGCAATATAAAGAGAATATTGACATGTGAAAAGTCATAAAAAGATTGCATTCTTGAACAACTAGTTTCCGAGATACGCGTTGTGAAACTTGCAATGGGGTCACTTTTGACCCCATCGGTACTCCCAGGGTTAAATTATTTTTTCCAAAATGTTTAGATCAAAAAATGGACTGCTCTAAATCCAAATGTATTCCTTCACTTTAATTAGATCCTCTTATCTCTGCATTCAAAATGCTGACACTTCAATCAATGGAAGCTGCAGCACCTAAACGTTTTTTTCAGTTTAATAAAGGAGCAGTATACAGCCATATAGAAGTAGAAAAATTCTCAAATTGTAATTAAGGCTGCAGACAAGGGGGCGGGGAGCGGATTATCATTCTAGATTGACAGACGTCTGTAGATGAGTACTCAGACAGGTATCTGACACTACTTTTTACAAAAAATTGCCTGCAGTTCCCATGTATGAGTTGTTATTTCAGGTTTGTGTAATGGTTGTAAAACATTTTGCTCAAAGTTTTTTTTAACTATCCCAGAAAAACAAATTTTGATACATCCACATAGAGTGCTAATGATTTATGCCCTGCTGAGTAGACCTGTAGAGCAGGGGATTCTTAACCAGGAGGTATCCATATCCCTTGGGGGTATGGGAACCAAATGATGGGAGTATGGGACTGGATCTCTGAACAATTAAAAAAGATGTTGTTAGATTAAAATGTAGATGATTAATAATCACAGTTATCAACATGAAATGAGGCGGTGAGGCTGCTAAACAATCAAAAATCAGATCACTCAAAGTGGATGTCTTCATACTTCCCCATGTTCCAGTTGATATGTTGATGGCATTAGCATTAAATTGCTTTCTATAGCCTCCAGCCTGTCCAGTCCTTACGTGCAACTTTATTTTTGTTATAAGTGAGTGTCTATTTTAAAATATTTTTTCTCAGATACTGTTATTTCATTAATTTTTTTTTCATCTGAAATTTTAATACACATAAAAACATAAGATATGCCATACTGGGTCAGACCAAGGTCCATCAAGCCCAGTATCCTGTTTCAAATAGTGGTTAATCCAGGTCACAAGTACCTAGCAGGTTCCCAAAAAGGCACACAGGTTCCACAATGCTTGTCATGGGGCAAGCAGTGGATTTCTGCGGTCCTCTTAATGGTTCATGGACCTTTCCTTTTTTAAACCCAGCTACACTAACAGCTTTTACTACATCCTCTGATAATGAATTCCAGAGTTTGATTATGCATTAAGTGATAAAATATTTTCTCTTTTTTCTCTTTTTAGTCTTAAATGGGTCACATTGTAGCTTCATTACGTGTCCCCTAGTCTATCCACTTTTGATGGCATAAACAATCAATCTATGTTTACCCCTTCCACTTCATTCATTCATTTATAGACCTCTATCATATCTCCCCTCAGCAGTCTCTTTTCCAGGTTGAAGAGCCCTAACCTTTTAAGTCTTTCCTAATAGGGGCATCATTCCATCCACTTTACCATTTTGGTGGCTCTTCTCTGTACCTTTACTAATTCCTCTATATCCTTTTTAAGATACAGCAACCAGAATTACACACAATATTCAAGGTGCGGTTGCACCAATAACTATACGGAGGCATTATAATATCCTTGGTTTTATTCTCCAGTCCTTTCCTTATGATTCCTAGCATTCTATTTGCTTTCTTGGCTGCAAATGCACACTGGGCGTAGACTTTCAATGTGTTATCCATGATGACGCCTAAATCTTTTTCCTGGCTGATGGTTCCTAATGTGGAATCTTGCATCGTGTGACTATAGTTTGGGGGTTTTTTCCTAGGTGCATAACTTTGTACTTGTTCATATTAAATTTCATGGAATCTGTTTGAATCATGAACCCATTCTTGTTAGATATATCTACGAGGAGTGACAACAATTTAGCAAGGTCAAGCCCACTAGCATTCCTAGTGGTCTTGAGCAAGTCACTTAACCCTCCATTGCCTTGGAAGAAAGGCCTGGCAAACTACTTCCTGTCACACTACCAAGAAAGCTGTTGGGTCACCAGAAGTCAGCAATGGCGATGGCATACATTTATTATTTATTTATTTATTTGAACATTTTTGTTTTTTTTTAATACTGCTCCTTCCAGCGATCAGGGGCTGTTTACATGGAACTACAACACAGTGGTACATGGAACATATTTAATCAATACAATTTAAACAAGGAATTTAAACAATAACTATATACATACCAGTGCACACTTATTACAGAGGCATAGTGATGGCTGGATTTTCTTAGCTATATACATTGAAATAAGAGAGGGAAATGGAAGGTGTTAGACTGTTGGGGTAGAAGGGGGGATGGAGTTATTTGAGGTATTGTTTATTAGGTGAGCATTATAATATTATGAGAAAAGGTGTGTTTTCAATTCCTTGCGGAAAGTTAGATCTTTGGTAGCTCTGATTTGGTCAGGGAGGGCGTTGCAAAGAGCCGTATTACTTGTGTGCTGTTTAGTTTTGCGTATAAGGGTTAGAACTTGCAGAAGGTTTTGAGCATGCTTTTGCTTGTGTCTGGTGTCAGTTTGAGATTTTATTATAGTGGAGAGGTAAGAGGGGGAGATATCATTATACAATTTAAAAGCAGTGAGGATTTGCTTGTATTGTATTCTGGAAGTTATTAGGAGCCAGTGAAGGTTATATAATATGGGGGTGATGTGTTCAGATAGGTTGGTCTTGGTTATTATCCTGACAGATACATTTTGGACAAGCTGGAGGGTGTGAATGGACTTCTTTGATAGACCTTGTAAAATACTATTATAATTGTCGAGATGGGGGTTCACTAGCGCTTGAACTATTGTGTGAAAGTCGTGTGGGTCTAGGAATGGTCTCAGGTGTTCAATAGTTTTTAGTTTATAGAGTATTGTTCTGGCAGTGAGTTTGATATGAGATGCCATACTTGAGGCCCTGTCTATAACGACCTCTAGATATTTGACTTCTTGTTTGACAGGCAAGATTAAGTTGTGTAATTTGAATGAGTTAGGAGGGATGTACTTTTGGTTTCTTGTGGCGATTAATATTTCTGTTTTTTTAAGGTTGATTTGTAGGTTGCTTTTGCTTAATATTGGTAATTTGTGGATTTTTTATATCAACCGGGGAATAGACCATTATATCGTCTGCATATATTTGGAAATTGACTTTGTATTTGGTGAATATGTCACATATTGGTTGCAGGTATAAATTAAATAAGAGAGCAGATAGGGCTGAACCCTGGGGTATTCCTTGTTCTTGGGGGAAGGTGGTGGAGGTATCCTGCTTAATTTTTACATATTGGGAGTGATTGGAGATATAGGATTGGAACCATTTTAGCGGCATTCCTGCAATGCCAATCTTGACAGCAGTACAACATGGTCGACATTGTCGAATGCTGATAGGATGTCTAGGAACACCATGATGTAAGCTTGGTTTGGGTTGTCTAAACCGCATATGAGGGTGCAAAATAATGCTATGAGGAGGGTTTCCACTCCATGATAGGGGCGGAAAACATACTTTTGAGGATCTAGAGGTGCATGGGTGTCTATGTAGTCCTGGAGTTGGAGTTGGATTACTTTCTCAATAATCTTTGCTACGAATGGGATACTGGCTATCGGCCTGTATGAAGAAGGATCATTTTTGATGAGTGTTTTGTTTTTTAGTATGGGGCAGATGATAGGGTGTCTGGTAGTATACCCTGGAGGAGGGATTGATTTACTATGTTCGGTATCACCGGAGCTAGCTCAACTTGTACTGCCTTAATCCAGGATATTGGAGAAGGGTCTAAGTAAGAGGTGGTGGTGGTGTTGATTTTGGTGATGGTTTCAAGGAGCTGTTTTTCCCCAATCAGGTAGAAGTTGTGCAGAGTGTTAGGTGTTATCATGGGGTCATTACTATGGCATGTATTAGGGGTGTATTTTTTCTTTAGCTTGAGTGCCAGGTGGGCTGCTATGGATTGTGAGCTAATGTCTCTAGTGATTGTTATGTTTGTGTGTGTTTTGGTTAGGGATTTAACGATATCAAAAAGTTCTCTGGGGCGATTGATAGCCTTATTGAGTATAATAGTGTAGTGAGCTTTCTTTGCTTCAAGGATTGCATCCTTGTAGGAGTTTAATGTTGTGAGGTAGAGTTCTTTATTTTCGGATGTTTTTTATAACTTGCATAGTGCCTTTTTGAGGTTATAGAGATCTTTGGTGTACCATTTCTCAGTTAGTTTGTTTTTGTGATCTTTTGGGCAGGGAGGTGGGTTTAGATGCTTTATTTATAGTTGTGATCCAGTTCTCTATTGCCTCATTAAGGTCTTGGGGTTGGGTATGGAGAAGGGGGACTATCTCAGAGAGGAATGTGTCGTTGTCAAAGTGTCTGAATCTTGGGGTAAGGAGGGGTGTAATGTTTTCTGTCTCTGTTGTTAGGGGTATAATGGCAGATATTCATATTATGAAATGATCTGACCATGATACTGGGTTAGCAGCGGGATATGTGAAGCAGGGGTGGGTGGTGAGTGATGTAGGGTAAAATATTAGGCCAAAGGTGTTTCCTTTAATATGTGTGGGATGGTTCATTATCTGAATGAAATCTAGATCATCCATAAAGTCCAGGAAGTCTGCAGATTGTTGTGGCGGGAGAGATGCTAAATTGAAATCTCCCAGTATGATGGGTGTGTTTTTTATTAGGGAGGCACAGGCTGATTCAAGTATGGTGGTCAGATTTAGGTGATTGTTGTTAGGAGGACGATAAAGGAGACAGATTGCAGTGTATCTGTTTTCAAGTTTAATTAAGTTTACATTATCAGTGTTTGTGCAAGTGCTTGTGGTCATGTTGAGGCTGGTTTTGGTCATGATAAGGACTCCACCTCCTCTCTTAGCGTCTCTTGGGAAGTTAAATATTAAATATTAAATATCTTTGTGTAACTGGTTTATTATGACAGAGTCTTTGTCTGTGAGCCAGGTTTCTGTGATACACAGGAAGCCGGGGGACTCATCAATAATCAGGTCTCGGATTACTGGCAGTTTGTTGTGTGCATTTATCATGATGCCCTGAAGGCAGGAGGTGGTATTCTGTGAAGTGCTGGAGGGGGTAATTGGGATATGGACTAATCTACGGTGTTGCCTGAATTTCTGGGAGTGGGCACTGTATGACTGGTTGTTTCTGGTGGGTATTAGATTGTAGCGAAAGAGGGGGTGAGCAAACTGGAAGGGGTGTATAATTATGGGTGTTTGGCGTGTCTGTAAGGTCTAGGAGCTTGGAGCTAGGGTTGTGGTGATGAGGTGGCAGCATAATATTTTCATTATAGTACTCATTTTAGATATGGAAGGGTGAGTGTGCAGAGAAAGGGAATTGTTTAGCAGCTTGTAGTAGGTGGAATTGTTTAGCAAGAAAGGCTCAATCTGCTTCTTGAAAAGATCTATGGGTTTGCAGTAGAGTATATAGGATAGAGAAGGCAAGGGTTAGCGAGAGTGAGGAGCAAGGGGGAGTGACCTAGAGAAGTAACCTAGGGATATCAGTGGAATCCAATCAAAAGCTTACAAGATTTCTATCAAATATAAATTGTACATCAATTTTAGCTTGGGATTGGTGGACGATCATGCCTCTGGTCCACACCTAAGGACCACGTCAGAGGGCCCTCTGGCGAGGCCCTCAGGCGCGGGCCTGCAAGACACGGGCGTACCTGTGCCGCGCTGGCTTTTAAATGCTGTCTGGCTTCCTTTGCTTACTTATCTGTCAGATTTGCGGTATTCATTGTAAGAAATCTATTTTCTTGCTGTTTTTTGTTAAAATTCATAAATAAAAAACTAAACTAAAATAAATGCTGTCTGTGCGGGTGGAGACAGAGCTCGGTGGGCGGAGCTTGCTGGTAGAGTGCAGAGTAGGAGTAGGAAGAGGCAGCAGGATACATTGCATTGTACAAAATATTTTAAAAACAACCTAAATTATGGATAACTTACAGTTAATATTTTTATATAAATCTTTTTATTAATTTCACACAACCACAAAACCACACAGAAATTCCTGACAGCAGTGCAACTAGCACGAACCACACAGTACCCCCACTCCTACAACCCCTCCCCCCCTCCCTCTCCCCGGTCCCCTTGGGATCCTCACTAATCAGAATTACACCAGAAGACGAACAGCAGCTCTGAACTGTTGTATACAGCCAATAGACACTACACCCTTGCTCGAGCTGCGTATTCGTCTAGATAATACCACTTGTTAACCACTTCCTTCTTGCACTCTGACTCGCACTGCACCCGCCGTGCAACGAAACATTGACGCCATCCAGCCTCCCTGGCATCCTGCACTTTCTCAAATTTGGAGTACAGACATACCAAGTTCCACCAGTGATGGCCGTCCAACTGCGTGAGATCTTTCCAATGAGTCACGATCATTTTTAAGGCTATGGCCATCATGAAATTAAAAAGGAACTCCTTATCCTTTCCCAGCGCTAAAGAGCGCGCACAGGAACGGAGGAGGATGATCTCCCAATTTAAAGGAACTTGTATGTCTAAGATTTTCCCAATCTTGTGCCAAGTCACTCTCCAAAATCTCTGGACGTAAGAGCACTCAAGAAACATGTGTTGAAACGTACCCAGGGCAGCGGCACACGTCCAACACTGCCCGGAGTCCTTCACTCCCCATTTCGCCACTCTAGTCGGAGTAAGGTATGCCCTATGCACAATGAAGTAAAGAGATTGGGACAGTGTTGCCGCTCTCGCTACCCTGTTGATCTTCCCCCACACCGCTTCCCATACTTTGGGCGAGAAAGAGCCACCAACCTCCTCCTCCCATCTCTGCACCACCGTGCCGGGGAATGAGTAGGACTTGTCTCGGAGAATAGCATAAAATTTAGACACCATGCCTTTAGATCCCAGACACGCCCCCACCGTCTGGAACAAGGCACCCTGATCCAGTATCGCAGAGGGAACCCCGGGGATGGACTCCAGGCAATGCCGCAACTGTAGCCACTGGAAAAAACACTGCGGGGTGAGGTCGAACTCTATCTGCAAGTCCTCAAAGGATTTCCAAACTTTATCCTTAATCAGCTGACCAACCGTCCATATCCCTTTACTTTGCCAACCCTTCCACGCAATGGGCTTTCGACCAATCCTTAAGGTAGGGTTATGCCAAATAGGAGAGGCAGCCGAGATTCACCCATTCCGTTCTACTAATTGGGCCAACATCCAAAAAGCGTGCTGCGTGGCCCGGAGAATTCCCACCCCCGGAAGATCCATCTCCACCAGCAGCTGTGAGGGGATGGGAGCTGCCAGTTGCTCCTCCACCTCCACCCACACGGGTTTGAGTCCCCCTTCGCCAGAAGCCCCCCAATGCGAACCCTGTTTCAATAGGTGGGCTGCGTGATATAGCCGAAAATCCGGAAATTGGACGCCTCCCTCCTGCTTACGGGCCTTCAGTTTCTTGAGAGCGATCCGCGGCGGCTTACCCTGCCACAAAAAGGTCACCAACGGGCGCTCTAAGGCTTTGTAGAAGGACGCTGGGAACTCTAAGGGTAGCATTTCCAAAACGTAGTTCACCTTGGGGACCAGCATCATTTTAATGGAATCCAACCGGCCCCACCAAGACAAATGCAGTGGGGACCACCGCAATGAGTAAGCCTGTACCATGTCCCTCAAAATCTTCATATTCGCCGCCACCGTCTCTTCTAAGGAGGAGCAATATAAAACCCCCAAATATTTGATGGCCGTCGCCTCCCACTTAAAAGGAAATCCTTCCACCGAGGACGAAAAAGTCCACTTGTTCATTGGAAAGGCCGTAGACTTATTCCAGTTGATTTTATATCCCGATAACCTCGAATATTGGGCAATCAAATCCAAGACTTCCCCCACAGAGTCCGGCTGTAGAAATAGCAGGAGGTCATCAGCATAAGCTGACAGTTTGATTTGTTTCCCAGCAATCTCTAGCCCCGTGACTGCGGGAGATTGTCTTACCAGAGAGAGTAAGGGCTCGAGAGCTAGATTGAAAAGCAAGGGGGAGAGGGGGCAGCCCTGGCGGGTTCCTCTATTTAGGGAGAAGGATGCAGACAGAGAGCTGTTGGCGAGGATCCGCGCTGAAGGGGACGTATAGAGCACAGTTATCATTTTTAGAAAGTCACTCCCAACACCAAACCACCTAAGCGCCTGCATGAGGAAGCCCCATTCTAGCCGATCAAAGGCTTTCTCCGCATCCACCGAAAGCCCCACCAGGGAGTCCTGAGCCTTCTCCGCAGCCGCTAGAGCGTTTACGAGAAGTCTCCCATTGTCTGCCGTGGAGCGTCCGGGGACGAAACCACACTGATCAGGGTGTAACAGGGATGGGATTACGGTGACCAACCGCCGAGCCAGTACCGAAGCAAAAATTTTATAATCAGCGTTGAGTAATGAAATTGGACGGTAATTCTCCACACGATGCGGGTCCCTACCCGGCTTTTCCAAGACTACCACTGTCGCCGCTGTGAACGAACCCACAACAGGAGCCTGGGCCAATAAATTTTGAAAATATAGTGTTAGATAAGGTAAAAGTTCCTCAAGGAAGGTTTGATAAAATTCCACCGGTATGGCATCCGGCCCTGCAGCCTTCCCACCCTGCAAGCCGTGGATACTATCCCTGATCTCACACGCCGCCATCTGTTTGTCCAGCTCCAGTACCTGGGTAGGGGTTAATGTCGGGTGAGAAATGTGGGCAAACAACTGCTGGAAAGAAACTGGGTCCGATGCCGCTTCAGAGGCGTACAATCGTTGATAATACTCCCGAAAGCGCTCTACAATCTCCGTATCCCTCGTATGTAGACCCCCACTATCATCGATAATAGCCTCTATCCTGTGTTTAGACTTACGAGGGTTTAAGGTAGCAGCCAAGAGATGTCCGGCCTTGTTGCCCTCACAATAGTACTTCCCCTGCGCCTGTCGGATCTGCAAGGTAGCTTCCACACTAAGGAGATCATTAAATTGATAACGTAGCCTCTGCAGGCGCAATAAAATACTGGGGTCAGATCTGCCTGCTAAAATTCGCTCCCCTGCCAAAATTTGTGCCTCTAAGTCCTTCAACCTCTCCCTTCTTTTCCTCGCAACACGTATCTTGTAACTGGTGATCACCGCTCTGAGCGAGGCCTTGAATGCCTCCCACCAGGCCCACACTGCAGTTTCTGTAAGGGAATTCAATTGGAAGTAGTCAGCTATGGCTTCCTTAATTTCCATTCTGAACTCCGGGTCTTACAGTAGCTCCCTGGGGAAGTGCCAGGAGGCCACCCTCGGGGTAGAGACGCGCAGCTGAAGCACCAAGGTTATCGCCGCGTGGTCCGATAAATGTGTACCCAAAATGTCAGCAGACGACACCCCTGAAAGTAAAGGCCTGGAAACCAAAAAGAAATCAATACGCGAATGCGATCCGTGAGGAAGCGAGTAAAATGAATATTGCCTGTCTTTAGGATGGCAGAGCCTCCATATATCCGAAAGCCCGAATTCCTGCATAATAGAAGTAAGTATCGCTGCTGACCTACTATTCCGAAGGGACCGATAAGGCTGACGATCCAATAGCGGATCCAAAATTAAGTTGAAATCCCCACCTATAATCCACTCCTCGTGCTCCCATTCTTTCACTTCTCGTGCCAGGGCTTTATAAAACCTCCCGTCATCCAGATTCGGCCCGTAAACATTCAAAAGGGCGAGTGTCCGGTTCCCAAGCTGCAGTTTCACCTTAGTCCATCTACCCCCGGGGTCTGCCCTCTGCTGCAGCACTTTAGAATGTAACGCCTTTCTGATAAGAATAATAACCCCATTTTTTTTCCCTACCGCCGGGGCGTGGCCAGCTAGTACAAAGTCTCCCCCACCCAATTTCCCCGACTCATGCGATGACAAATGTGTTTCTTGTAAGTAAACCACATCCGCGGCCTCATTCTTACAGTACACTAGAATTTTCTTTCGTTTGATGGGATTATTTATGCCCTTTACGTTCAGAGAAATAAATTTCATCGCTTGCATGGCACAAGAGTATCTTCACGGTAAAGGCTGTGCAAGTCCGAAAACAGAGTGCAAGAGTAACATCCCACCACAAGTAACAATGAATCCCAAGAGGACACCCCCGAGCTCCAGCATAGAGCTATAATCGGGAGAACCATTCAATCCCGACTACCATATAACCCCGCCCCTTCCACACATCATATGCATTCTTCTCCCCTTGTGGCCAGGTTTTATCCCTCCTACCCCCACCCCCCTAAACCCCCTACGAATGAGCTTCTCCAGGCCCCAGACATCAGGTCCCCCCTCAACTAAACCGAAGACTAACAACATAAACAGAGCAAGGAAAAGTACAGTGTCAGTTTTAAGACCCACATTCCCCCCTCCCCCTCCCCCCCGCACAGCTATTGTTCCACTCACTACCATAATCACACTCAGTTTATCACTCATCCTCATATGCAATCCCAACCCTTCCCCCCCACCCTCCCTAGCCCCCCAGGCCCCCCCCAGGCCTCCCAACACTCCCCCCCAGATCCCCAACTTGAACATCAGCACACACATAACACTCTAATATGTTCAGTAATTTCAGTCTCAATGTGAACAGTCAGACATTCAATCTGGGGTGATCCCATCACAGAGTGCTCCTGGGCGACCGTACTGTGGGGCGCATGTGGCAGAAAACGCTTCACCAGGCCATAAGTCAGCTCGCGCATGCCAGGGGTAGGTTGCCCAACTCCATAGGTGCCCACAACACTCGATGCCGATGGCGACTCAGAGGGAGCCGAGATTTAGCCCAGTTCTCTATGGCCAGTTCGAACACAGTTCGTTCTCCAGCAAACACTGCATAGGCCTTAAATAGCATTGCAGACAGATTACCAGTTCACACTCAGTAGCGCGATCACTGTATTCCCATGGCCTCTTTATCATCCAGAAAGGCTCGTAGCACCGCCGGATCATCAAACGTACGGGTCTGGTTGTGCAGGGTCACCCTTAGCCTCGCGGGGTAAAACATGCCATATCGGGCTTGTAGGTGCTGTAGCCGCGGCCTACACGCGAGGAGTTGTTTTCTTTTGTCTACTGTGGCCTTGCAAAAGTCTGGGTAGAACGCCACAGGATGCCCCTCAAAACTTAGCGGACTGCGCACCCTGGCCGCATTCATGACCTGGACAACTTGCGCATAGCGGAGCACCCGCATTATCAGGGGCCGAGGGAGTTTCTGATGCGGACTGACCTGCGTCGGCACTCTATGCGCCCTGTCGATTTCCAAGGGGTGAGTAAACTGGAGCTGTAATAGTTGAGGCAATAATTTCTCCAGGAATTCCACTGCATTAGCTCCCTCTGCGCCTTCCGGAATCCCGACAACCCGAATGTTGTTGCGGCGCGCCCGATTACTCTGATCCTCCAGGCTCTTTTCAAGCGCCTCAATGCGTTTCTTATTTCGATCCACTTGTCGGGTTTGTAGCTCCTGTGCCGCCATTTTACCCTCCAAGACCTCAATCTTAGCAGCCATGGATGCCACTTGCACTTTGAGCTCTTTCAGCTCGAGGATGTCAGATTGAACCTCCGCCAAGGCTTCACCATTGGCCGACACCATCTCTTTCACAGCCCGGATCTCTCGTAAGATCTCTTGCATGCCCGCTCCACACTCATGGCCTCCCGCCGACTTCAACGGGGAGGGAGGGTCAGGCTTTAAGCGTTTGTTAGCCTGGTTTGTACTACCACCAAACTCCAGCTTGGTAGGCTTACTGGTAGCCATTACCCTCGTCGTCCGGGTGAGGAAGGGATCAATCTATTCTACACAACCACACAAAGGAAGCAAATTCTTAGTAGGATCAGGCAGGGGACAAGGATTATGCGGCCATCTTGGATCGTTGCAGGCTCCGCCCCCCTACAGTTAATATTTTTAATTTCAGACTGATTACAGGGAAAAGGTATTATTGGCAGAGTGAAACTTTGACGTATGATTCAGGAAAAAGACGAGAAAACTAGTTAAATCCCCTCTCTCTCTCTGTGTCAGTGTACTCACCTGCAGTTGGCTAAGAATAATAGTTAACACTAGCTCTTATGCAGAAAGGCCTTTTCCTCAAAAATATTTTTTGATTTCGGCCCGTTGAGTCTTCTCTTTAAAATTTTCAATGCAGGCTGAATGTAAGAAATATCTGCCAGGCCATCTATTGCAGAACAGATGCATGCAGTGCCGAATAAGGACATCTTTAAAAACCATTTGTAAAATAGCTTCAGGGATGTCTCTGTGATTTGGACATCCACATACATGTTGTCAGACATACAAATTGCAATTAAGGCTTTTAAAATGACCCCCTTAATGCATAGAAAATGACTTTACTGTGCATTAACTTAATGGCAGATAATGTGATGCAGTTCTCTACACCTATTCAGGTGGCATTAAGTATGCTGCATTATCCGCCATATTAACAGCTAACAGATGGTAAGTATCTCCAAGTTAATGATAAAGTGCATTCCCTGGCCCCTTCTGCATTAGGCAATCAGGGGCATCTTTACAATTGGGCATGCCATTTGCGCAGTTATCAGGGCCTGGAATTAGAGTGGCAGCCCATGCTAACTGTGTGGGGTCTGCCAGGTATTACCCCCCGCAGTTAGTGTGCTGCAGCTGTGCGACATCATGCTCACCGGCACTCCAATGCAGGGCTGGTGCAAGGACTGGAGGCACCTTAGATGGGCCCTCCATCCTGCCACTGCCCCATGGGCCCACCTGCCACTGCTGCCCCCTCTCTCCGCAATGCAGCACTTATTACCACTCCTGCACGGCATCACAGTTTCCTCTAGTTCAGAATGTGCCAACATCCCACGCTAATGATTAGTGCAGTAGGTACTAACCCTTGGCACACTTTAGTAAACATGCCCCTTGATGCAGAAATTAACATGCACTAAAGCGCCATATTAACTGTTAAAGCATGCCTCCATTAACTGCTGCCATTACTAATGTGATTTAATACATAGCCTCCGCCATGGTTTTCAAACACTGCCTCAGTCTGGATTACCAACATGCCTTGAAAACGCTACGAGTCCCTTGTACTAAAGAGTGGTAGGAGTTTGCACTTACTGTGCATTTACCGCTAAAACGAATCCATGGTAGTGCAGATCCCACCGTGCATGTTCCCAGCAGTTATCTCATGAACATGTCACCAAATGCGTGACAGCAGCATTCACAATTAATGCTGGTGCATTCAATGTCACCCATTGAGATATCATTAAGTGCACCCACGTTTATTGCAACATTGACAGCGCACGGTATGTTCCCCTGCCCACTCTCTGTCCCTAACCCAACCATTCCCCACCACATTGCACAATTTGCAGTTACTGTGGGAAATGGCACATGATAACTATCATGCCTGGGCCGTGCTGACAGTTACCAAATGCCTAAACGCACATTTACCACTTAGTGTACTTTAGTAAAGGAGCTCCTAAGTTAAGAATCATTTTTATTCAGAGCAATTGTTCAGGAAGATTGTTTGTGCTGTTAAATTCCTTATAGGTGCTTTATCAAATCTTGCATCAGTTGTCAACAGCTGATGCCCAGCAGGGCTCCATAACAGCATAAGTGCAGCAGCACAATTACCTTTTCCAGCACTATTCTGGGTAAATGTAGCAATCATCTTTGTTCTGACAAGCACAGTATGTTGTCTGCAGACTTCGTTGAGAATGGAGCATGTTCTTTCACAATGCAAAAGAAACATCAATTCTTTTGTGGAATAACATTAAAAAAAATGCATGAATGCATTCCAAGAAAAGAAGCAATATTATTATACAGATATCATTATAGGACAGTATTATTTAAGCTCAATGTGCCTAATTTGTTTGTCAGCCATCAATGGGTTTGATATGCTTTGCCTCTAACTCTTTGCTGTTTTATATTTTGCCCGCCTGTATGATGCAGCCCGACTTCCTTTTCTTGAAAAAGATCACAGATCATTATTTAGCTTATTAGTGCAAGCACCTTAAGAAGGTCATCTAAGAAGCGTTTACATGTGTAAATTCACTATTGACCACATCTAGTATTCTCCCTTGGTCCAACTCTCTGGTCATCCAGACAAAGAAATTGATCAGATAAAAAAAATATGGTAGACTTATTTGGAAAAATCTATATTTAAAATTCTTTAAAAGCATAAATTAGTTATTGGCTTGGCTTAAAGATTTGGAATTAATTTACCCTAATTTTAGTTAGCCCTTTTAGAACTTTAATACAAAAAAGATAAATAGTTAATTTTTTCTCGTCGACCCCTCTAACTCCCACCCATTCCAGGTACATTCATTAATTTATAGTCAGTTTTCCCAATTAAAAGTAAAATTTATCATCACAGATATATTAGCAGTTCAATGGGAAATAACCACAAAATATTAGCAGATAATATACCACAAAATGCTGAGGCCTTCATTTTAATATAGGCATACCTACTCCCTTAGCAACTCTAAATAACTATACAACTTATCAACACAAAGATACAGACAGAAGTCCAGCAATGAGACTGGAGTTATCCAGTCTTTTTCACTGAGTGCCATATATATGATTATCTCCTAGTTGGTGAGATGTCATATGTGTGCACTTGGTGAAAAGAGTTCCTGTCTGTCAGAGATCACATCCAATCTCTGGAGGCTAGAATAGCAGACTTAGAGGAACTGCAGCAGACAGAGAGGTACATTGAAGAGACCTACAAGGATATAATAGAGAAGTCCCATCTCTAATCCTGCAGCCTTTGTACTGCCTTGAAGGAGAGAGGACACCTGGAAGTAGAGCATAACCTTGTTGTGGTAGAAAATGATCCTGTATGCAGGTCCTGCCAACCAGGGGATACAATATTCTCTCACACAGAGGATGTGTCTCCAGAGGCTTCAGCTCAGAAGGGTTAGGATGGCCATTCTAGTTGGCAATTTGATAATTAAGCATTTAGATAGCTGGGTAGCTGGTGGGAATGAGGATATCTTGGTCACTTGCCTGCATGATATGTAGGTGGAAGACCTCATGCGTATCATAGTTCGGATTTTAGACAGTGCTGGGGAGGAACCAGCTGCCCTGGTATATGTTGGTACCAATGACATAGAAAAATGTGGGAGGATGGTTCTGAAAGCCAAATTTAAGCTTTGAGGAAGAAAGTTGAAATCCAGGATTTTCAGGGTAGTTTTTTCAGTAATGTTTCCTGTTCCATGCGCAGGACCCAAGAGACAGGCAGAACTCCAGAGTTTCAGTGCATGGACAAGACAATGATGCAGGGAGGAAGGTTTTGGATTTGTTAGGAACTGAGCTTCATTCTAGGGAAGGGGGATCCTATTCTGTAAAGGTAGACTTCACCTTAATTGGGATGGTAGTAGGCTGCTGTTTAAAAGGAGATAAAGCAGATTTCAAACCAGAACCTGGGGTAAAGCTGACACTGGTTCATGAGTGCATGGTTTGGAGTAAGATATCTTTAAAGAATACTATAAAAACAGGACATCTCAAAAGAGCGGTTGCAATAAAGGCTAAAGTAGCTGGGAGGGGAATACCTTGCTAACATTGGAGGATGGCTCACAGCATCCTTTGAACATCATAGGAGTGTAGCAGTGCAGAGTGCCATGAATAGTTAGCCAGTGATGTCATTGACATCAGTGGAGGCCAATACAAAAGCCAGTGATCTATTGTATTATGCTGCCATGGGCAGAAAGGCTAATAAGGTTAGGGTTCTTTAACCTGGAAAAGAGACGGCTGAGGGGAGATATGATAGAAGTCTATAAATTAATGAATGGAGTGGAACGGGTAAACGTAGATCGATTGTTTACGTTATCAGAATATAGAAAGACTAGGGGACATTCAATGAAGCTACAGGGTAAACTATTTAAGACTAATAAAAGAAAATATTTTTTCACTCAACGTGTAATCAAACTCTGGAATTTGTTACCGGAGGATGTAGTAAAGGCTGTTAGTGTAGCTGGGTTTAAAAAAGGTTTGGACAAGTTCCTGGAGGAAAGGTCCATAAACCATTATTAAGAAGGGACCCAGGATATCAATGCTTGACCCAGTACAAGCATTGTGGAACCTGTGTCTTTTGAGAAAACTGCTAGGTACTTATGACCTAGATTGGCCACTGTTAAAAACAGGATACTGGGCTTGATGGACCTTGGTCTGACCCAGTATGGCATATCTTATGTTCTTATGTGATTGTGGACATCTGACTGAGGGGATATGAGCAAAGGGGAACACCCATTTGGAGTCCCTGAGGAGATAATAGGAGGTGGGAATTCTTACAGGATCATCATTTATAGGCATGCAAAGAAAGGGCAAAAGAAGAAAGATAGTAGGGGCCCTAAAGCTGTGGAAATGGTAGTATATGGTTTGATGGATCTACATCTTCAACATGTAATTAAGAATGACTCTCTCATGCATTGTGAGGCTAACCCCTCTTCTAGTGGTGCTACTCTGAGTTCAGGTTGTCGGACCTTACCCTCCCCCACCCCAGCCTAATCTGACATATTTGTCCCAATGAGAAATTCAATTTAGCTGCTCCTGCATCCTAGATGACAACTATCCGTGGTTCCCTCCTGAAAGTGCTTTCATCACTGCAGGATATTGGAGGAACTTTTCCTGCTGTTCCTGAGAAGTTCTTCCAAAGGACATTTGGTTGCTACATAGTAGAATGGGTATTTCTCTGAAAGGGACTTTATCTCAGTTACGTGGGACAGTTTTGAAATTTGCTGAGTATGAGGAAAAGTGTACTGGCTTTGAAGAATGTTTGGGCAAGATAAAAAATATTTTGGGGTATGTTTACTAAACAGCGCTAACGTCGCAGCGGTGATGTTATCACGCGTTAAGTGACGTTATTGTGTGATAAGTGACGTTATCGTGCGATAATGGCACATTACCGTGCGATAACATCACGTATCGCGCAATAACGTCTCTGGAGGCGTTAAGGTGCGCAGAGGTTGGAGTAAGGCTCCCCAGAGGGCGGAAATAAGGGGTCAATGGTTGGAGAGTGGGCAGGGAGAGGCCCCAGGCACACTAACGCTGTGAAATCAGGGTCTGAAAATTAATGCCACTGAAAACTTTGCGTTAGAGGCACATTTGCAGGAGAGAGAAATCAGTTCAGTCATCAATGTACAGCAAAGTCAGGGAGACCCAGATAAGTGATAGAAGTGATACATGTGCAGTAACAAAATATGCAAAAACCAGAGAGATAATGACCAAAACCAAAATAGAAATACAAAACACCGAGCTGGCCAATAGAAAAAACATTGATAAATGGTAATCAACACTACCCATAAAGAATAAAAAGGAAGATGTCACTTTCAGAAGGGTCAATTCTGATTCCCCCCACAAAGTGAATGTTCCAACATTGATAGTGCTGATGAGGGTTTGCTGTGATGTATATTGGGCAGCTTGCCTATTTGGCTTTCACATGTGCAGCAACAGCAGAGAGGCCACATAGGAAAGGGCACTAAGGTGATGGTGTAAAGGGGTACAGGGGGCTGCAGGCGGCACATGCAGTGGGCCAGCTGGGCACAGGGTGGACTAAGCAGATGCCTAGGTGAAACATAGGAATGTAGAAACAGAAAACCAGCAAGACAACAACTGACCAAGGGCAAACATGTCCACGAGTGTATGTCCCACAGTATCCCAGGGGACAGTACCCAGCAAGTACCCCAAAGGGCACATAACATTGGCAGGCGGTGCCGGGGGGAAGCGTGGATGTCTAGGCAGGCATCTCTACCCCATATCATGCACCATAGGCAGCCACCTACCAGCACACTGGATGGCCTGGGACTGCGCACCACCAGCACCACCGGCACAAGGGCAAGTCAGCATGGTGGCAGAGGGGTGCTGGTGGTGGAGGGGGCAGTGGCATCTGCCCACAGCAGACCAAGGCTAAGCCCTGTTTAGGTGGGTGCCGTGCACTGCAACAGACAAGGTCTGTCTGACGAACAGTCATGGTATCCCCAGGGAATGACCTACCTCTGTGACAACAGTTTGGTGCAGTACACACAGTCAGTACATTCAGGGGCAGAAGGTCACAGGTTCAAGTCCCAGCTGTGGCTCTTGGAGACCATGTCCCTATGTTTTGCCTAGTACTAAACCGTGGTAACAAAGACAGAACCTTTATTGCAGATAAAATAAACACTCCATAAGCACCTTTATTGTACCCTACAGAGCACATACACCATAAACATGTGCAATCCCTAGAGCAGAGTTTCCCAACTGCAGGGACGGAGGGCCAAACACCATTCAGGTTTTATGCTGTCCCTAATAAATATGCCTGTGATGCAGATGTATGCACTACCCCCATTGTATGCAAATGTATCTCATGCATATTCATTAGGGACAGCATGAAAACCTGAACCATGTTTGGCATACCAGGACTGGAGTTCGGAACCTCTGCCCTAGAGCAGGGGCCAACAGGGGCACAAACACCCACACCCACAGGCTCCACTATCCAACGGCTCATGGAGAGTCAGGCTGTTGGACCCTGCGCAGAGCAGCATCTACCAATACTAGCACCTGCATACCTTAGCAATGCCGTCTTAAACTTGGAAACACGTTCCACATATATCAAAAGGTTGCTTTGATTAATGTCAGATAACAAATCCTACATTAAACACAATTTGTTGACAGAGATTTATCATAGCAACCTTTCTGATATCTGTGGAGTGTGTTTCAGTATTTGTTTCGGACAGTGTTTACCACCCCGGGGAGTGACCCTAATAGTACTGAGTACCATAGCAATGCCTGCACTGTGCCCAGGACTGGTGTGGTGGCCAGGGTTGGCAACCACCTCTATCTTTGCACAATACTGAAATAGGTGTGGGAGTGTGTGTATGTCTATCCAGTGTTTTGTGGCTGCCTACACCTTACTGAGCCCATAATGCTTGCACTGTTTCCAGCCCATAATGCTTGCACTGTGCCTGCCAATGTGCATAATGAGGAGCAAGGTACTGTGGGTATGGCCTGGGCAGGAAGCATCTGCACAGGGTATAGGGCAATGGCTGGAACATTGTAGTGCCTGACCACCACCTGCACGGACAGGGTAGCCACAGCATGTCATGCTGGGAGGTCACTCTCACCCTGACTGAGCAGTGACCATGGCATAGCTAGGTTTCCCCATAGTGCGCTAGAGTGTTTCTCTCACATGGTGTCTATGGGTTTCCTTTTCTGGGGCCCAGTCACTGACATACCTGTTTGGCGTGTATGCTCACATCCCATTTTTGGGTGCACACAGTTCTTCCAGGAACATGTACTAGCTATCAGACTGTCTGCAGTTAGCATGTGTATGGCTGGACCACCTTGCAGGGTGCAGTGGGTGGAGATTGACTGTGTTCTCTGCTGGTGAATGTCAGATTGTGGTGAGGGGCTGCTGAGCTTTTCAAGGCCTACTGCCTGTCTACCAGTGCCTTCTGTGAGGTATACAGATCTGCCTTGACTGCCCTGTAGGGTGCCTATTCCCCAGCAGGACTGGGGTTGATGGTTCCCTCTACTGCCACCATTGTAGAGATGTAGACTGTGGATCTGTTGGTAGGAGATCCTGTGCCACACCCTGACCCACTGAGGGTGGGTTGCGTAGTGCTACATAATCCACTTTTGTGTCCAAACACCACCCTTCTCTTATAACATGTGACCATGGCAACCACACAGGATATGCACTATTCTGGGTGCATCATAGTCCACAAAGGCTAGATGTGACTGGGAAATACAGATGTACACAAGTGTGTCTACAAGGACTACCTATCACACACTGGCACTGATGGGGATCTGCAGCATAGCCTATCTCAGCCAAGCCAGGTGCTGCGGACCTGGTGCTGGGCACCCCACCTCACCCTCAGGGTGAGCACAGGAACTGCACAATGTCACGGTCTGTAGCTATTCTGTGCCAGTAACACACACGGTCAGTTCCTCTTACCAAGCCGGGGTGCTATAGAGGCGCATACCCCATCTTGTGATCAGATGTAGGCTGCTGATCTGCATGTGCAGTGCATCATGGGTATGGGTGGGTCTACCCTATCCTGGTAACCACAGCAGACCGTTTGTATGGTGACCTGCAGTCTTTCTGTAGCCAGCCAGCAGTGTGTTAGATGCTATAGAGATGTAGCCTACTGGTTACTTCAATGATTGTGGAGGCAGAGGTCATTGGTTTGATCCCACAATGGTGTTATCTAATAAGGTTGTCTGAGGCTTTTCCTTTTATTTAAATCAGTGCTGCCAGCAAAAACACCCTCACAGTGCCATAGCCTAAGGTGCCTCATAAGGCGCCCTATAAAGCGCCCTATAGGGCACATTATAAGGTGCCTTGGTGTACAGGGCACTTTATTATTTTATTTTTTATTTATTTAACAGTATTTCTAAACCGCCTTATCTTAATAATCAAGGTGGTATCACAGCAAGCAATCAGGTAAAGTGTGTGTGTTGTACATGCAGTGAGGATAAAACTTAGTTGTGTGAGGGATGTGTTGGGTGCTTGATTTGTTTGAGCTATATACAGGGTGGGCTATTTACAGTGGTGCTAGAATCATATTTTATATATATTCAGTTGTTTGGGAGGATTGGAGTGCTGTTATCCATTCTCTTAGGTTATGTGATGTGACCATAGTGCTCTATGAACAGCATGGTTTTCAGTTGTTTTCTGAAGTCTTTGAGGTCTGGAGTTGCCCTTTATAATGTGCCCTATGGAGTGCCTTATTGGGCGCCTTATGCGGCACCTTAGGTTATGGCACTATGAGGGTGTTTTTGCTTGCAGCACTGATTTAAATTAAAAGGAAATGCCTCAGACAGCTTACTTTCATAACACCACTGCAGAATCAAACCCATGCCCTCCGCCTCCTCAGTCATCGCCGTAACCAGTGGGCTACACCTTTATAGCTTCTAACACTGTGCTGGCATAAACTTAGGGTTAACGTGCGTTAACGTGCCACGGCGCCCACTATTGCGCTATACAGATTCTTGCTACCTTGCCGCCGGAATGCCCACTACCTTATATCACAAAAATATGTGCGTTAAATACAACAAAATGGGAAATACATCCAACAATAAAAAATAGGGATGACTTGAGAGTTTGGATCTGTTCAAGAGTTTGTTTGTGTGTTCACAGCGGCAACAAGAAGAAAGTTATATGACAGCTCCTTTGTTATGATTAGGAGAAGAGTTACACGATTTTGTATGGGGCAGGGCATATAACTGTATTGCTGCTGGCTACTAAGGAGGTCGTTGATGTTATGTAGCTTTTCTCTCCCTAAGTTAGACTTTTTAGTCTATGAGATAGAAGCTAATGTTATTCTGAGACCATCCAGTAGCAGTTAAATATAGATTATATAACCATATAATCGAACAAACAAGCGATTTTTTATTGTTGGATGTATTTCCCATTTTGTTGTATTTAACGCACATATTTTTGTGATTGAGTTCAGCGTTTACGAGTTGACCATTTTTTACGCACTACCTTATATGGCATTCTTCACATTAACGCTGCAACTAGCGCCAGTAACATAAAGACGGTTTAGTAAACATACCCCTTTGACATTTACTGCTTCCATTAAGGAGGATAGCACATTATTGTACTGTATGTTGGAGCAGTTGGAAAATGGGATGACATCTAGGAATCTCAGGCTTTTGAATTTTCTTTGCATGCATTTATTATCTCCATTAGAGCTCTTAAGGAAATCTCTGAAAGAGGTGCTTGGTTATCCTAATGTGCAATTTCTAGTATTTCAGAATATATATTATCTTTTGAGAAGCTCCAAGAGAGCAATGGAGGAAGGGGGTGTGTTTGACCAACAGTCAGGACCAGATAGTCTGGATCTGATTGCATTTTTAGAAGCCTCTTAGGATAATATATCCACTCATTCAACATTACTAGTTACTTTTCAGTCAGAAAAGGAAAGAATTTCTGTTTTGAGGTTCTTCTTTAAGAAAAAGAATATGAGCCTGATATTCAGAGTGATTAACGTGGTTAGCAGAGCTGCTAATCATGTTAATCATGGTGAATGGGATATTCAGCGGCACTAACATGGTTATGTCGCTGAATATCTGCAGCTGTGGACTGTACATGCCCCAATGCTAACTGCTTAGTATTGGGGTATTTTGGGATGTTCCAGGGAGGAGCATAGGCAGTACTGATCACTAACCGGGCATTGGCAATATTGAACTGCCACCTGGTTATCGATATTTATTTATTTGGACAGATTTGTGTACCACCTTATCCTTCAATCAAAGTGGTCCCTTCACAATTGGAGGGTTACATTTAACATGAAGGTACTTAACAACATTATACAATGAACTCGTATGTCTAATTGGGATGAGTGGGTACCGAGTTTGATATGCGGTGAAAGCCAGGCACAGGAAACCCTGGACTAGCATTCACCACATATTGCTAACTGGGTAGTGGCTCAATATTGCCGCTGCCTGGTTAGCGGTCTTTCTATGCGGTGAACCCAGATATTCAATGTTGGGGCCGGATATGACCCCTAGCATTGAATATCCGAGTTTAATGTTCAGCGCTGGCGGCTAGCCACATTAGCAACGCTAGCCACCATCGCTGAATATTGGGCCTTATGTCTTTTTGTGGTCAAAGGATCGATATTTTTCCAGATGTTTCAAAGAATATTCAGGCACGGAGGAGGTTGTTCCTGCCACTGAAACCATGTGTCTTGGTTGCCGGGGCAACCTTCTTTCTTAATATTCCTTGCAAAGTCTGATCACATATAAACCTGATTGATATATTTTCTCTGATCCTAGTCAGTTGGATAATTTCCTTGTTGGTAATAGTGCTGTTTAATTTGATTTATTTTAACTTTCTCTGCCTTTTTGTACTAGGCTGTTGTGAAGGTAGATCCGAGGTCCTAATATTGATTTAGCTCTTTTCACAGCTTTAAGCAATATTCTCACTTCTGTGATGTGGACTTATTTGTGTAGAAGTGGGTTATAAATACATCACCTTTTGTTTCTATTTTCCTTGTATTTCCTTATAGTGTAGTGTATGTTAATAATGACAATTAAATCAATAAATACAACATTTTTAAAAAAGAGTCCAGGTAGACCTTGGAGTGTTTTTTAACATTTATTTATTTATTTTATGTATTTGAGATTCTGCTTATGATCAAAAAAAACTCTAAAATGACTTACAGTTTAAAACAGAATACATAAAGATCCTAAGAATATATACAAATTCTGTATAATAATCCTTATATCACAGGTAACTGACAAGAACATTTTCTTCAAAGAGATTGTTAACTCATGCAAAATTCTAATCAACAAAGTAAAAAGAAAGACGTTATCTAGGTACAGAACACCCAACATATCACAAAACCATAAAATAAAAATAATGAAAGCAAGGAGTTCGGATTTCTTCACGGTGTATATCAAAACCATCCCGACTTAACCATTCATGATTGCTCCATTGAAAGCTTTCTTTATTCAAAATTTTTATAGCAATTTCACAATATCAGATTCTTATATTCTCACTTTATGTTGTAGAGGAAAAAAATCCACTTATCTTAATATGTAAACTCCATGTGGAAGGCCATCTGATCCCAAAATTCACAATCCACCCTGACCTGGCTGGGAAGTTTCACTGCGCCAGGGGCTCCATCTGGGTAATACTGTAAAATAACAGACATTAAGGCTTAAGTACAAATCTGTAAATTATTGCAAAATAGGTAAAAACAAAATAGCAGCAGCACCTGAAAATGCCAGCGATACAGCCAAGATGGTTGAAAATGGTGGCGCACGTGTTATAAAAAGCTGTCCACACACAGAATCAAGTGACGTAAGTCGCACACTGCCAATAGGAATTAAGCTTAAGCAATTCAAACAGAATCTTCAAAAGGACATTATTAAAGAAAATATACCCATTCAAATTATTGAAGATTAGGTGACAGGAAAAAGAAAATATCCTGAACATTCAAGAAAGAAGAGATCCATTGAACAGAAAAACAGAAGAAGCTGACCAAGACCTTGGCCCCAATGAAAGGAGAGAAAACCTCTGAAGATAGGTAGCTACATACAAAATTGACACTATGGGGTATGTTTACTAAACTGCGGTAATGTCATTCGCGGTAGGTTCCGCGGTAAAGGTAGAGATGCCCATATAAAGTCATGGGCGGTGCATCATTACAGCAAGCTGACAGAGAACGCGTGTTACAAGGCGCCTTAGAATAACGAGCGTTACAAGGCGCCTTGTAAAGCACTTTGCAAGGCACCTTGTAAGGCGCCTTGTAAGGTGCCTTATAAGGTGCCATGTAAGGGGCCTTGTAAGGTGCCTAGTAAGGTGCCTAGTAAGGTGCCCTGTAAGGTGCCTTGTAAGGTGCCTTATAAGGTGCCATGTAAGGTGCCTTATAAGTTGCCATGTAAGGTGCCTTATAAGGTGCCTAGTAAGGTACCTTATAAGGCACCTTATAGTAAGGTAGTAAGGTATAGTAAGGTACCTTACATGACACTTTATAAGGCACCTTACAAGGCACCTTACATGGCACCTTACAGGGCACCATACTAGGCACCTTACTAGGCACCTTACTAGGCACCTTATAAGGCACCTTACAGGGCACCTTACAGGGCACCTTGCTAGGCACCTTACTAGGCACCTTACATGGCACCTTATAAGGCACCTTATAAGGCACCTTACATGGCATAACGATCGTTAACGTTACATAAGGCGCGTTATGTAACGTTACCGCAGTTTAGTAAACATACCCCTATAATACACTGGAAATTTATATTTAAGCTCAACTATAGCTACAGGCAATTACTATAATCAAGAATTGTAATATTACTGGCATTTATATTTTATGACCTCTGTTTTATTTTTGAGGTTCTAACAATTAAATTGAAATTTCTCTAAATAGAAGTTTATTTCTGGAAAGGGCCCGTATTTCAGTTGGATGGTGCTATGCACCACATCGGCACACAGCTTGCCCACCTCCAGCAAACCTCCTGCCTAACCTAGATTTTCCATGCCGGGGTCATATGCGGTACCAGCATAGAAAATCTGGGTGTTGCTGCACAGCCAGATAGCCGCAGGAGCTACCCGTGTAACACCGATTTTCGATGCTACATGGTTAGCTCCAGCGCCTTAAAGATAGGTGAGATTTCCCCATGCCTATCTTTAAGGTGCAGAGCGCTAACCGTGTAACATCGAAAATCGGTGCTACACGGATAGCACCATGGTCTGCCTCCGCTCCGCCCCGGAAAGCCCCCATCACGTCCTAATGCTATGTGGATAGCATCTGGGCGTGTTAAAGACATATCTGGGATTTTTGAAGGGCACTACCCATGTGAATCCAAATCGGCTAGATGCCAACATCAAATATCAATAAACAGCCCTATCACGGGTATTAATAAGAGGAGAAAAAAGGCTTCAGAATACATGGATCAGGCAGGTATAACAAAAACCTTTGCCATCACCAATTACATCAATAGCCAAAAAAACTCCTCTTTAATAAATTTCACTTTTCATTTATCCATAATTGTCATTTTCATTTAACGCTTTCATTTATCATTCCATTGTTCATTTTTATCTCATTTTTATCTCAATTTTAACAATGCTCTCCTCTAAAGCATGTCATCCAGCAACATATAGAGCAGTCCTCTAAACATATCCGAACACTTAGCTGAAGCAATCTTCATAACTTCATAACTTCATAAGTTATTCTGGTCTTCTAAAGCAGCAAGCTGAACACCCCAACGCCAACACTTCTGTCGACTACACGTTTCGCCTTAACGCTTTTTCATGGGGTCCCAACCAGCATGAAATGCTGTAGAAGAGAGCACAAGAAGAACAAACACCTGTGTAAAACTACATCAAAAACTACCCGACAGATTACCACCATGTAGAACAAAGCCCCGAAACAGCTGTATCCAAACCTTCCATCTACTACAGCAGCAGTACTGGCCAAAAAACATCAGTAGACCCATTCAAGATCAAACAAAAACCTGCTACAATCCAAAAAATGAGAAAAAGAGAGAGAATTATACTCATCCGCACTGACTGCCAATGCTGCTCAACATGCTTTACAGCTCCAAACGGCTGAAAATGCCACACATGAGCAGTGTATTAATGAAGAAGCAACCCAAATCTGTTTGGCTCACCTTTCAAACAACCATAAACCATTTCACTTCACAGAGCGCAATCTCGCACCCCAAATAAATGCTTCCAATCTGGCACAGACTCTACACCTATACCCATCCATATCTGATCAATACAAAAACATCTTAAATTTGCAAATACATGACCCTTCTCTTGACAGTGCTGAACAATAGGAACCTCAAGTCTTCCACAGCGCAAGCAACTTCTATGCTCTCCCATATGCAGCCTGAAAGGCCGAGTGGTCTGCCCAATATACAGCATATTACACGGGCATCTGATCACATAAACACAAAACAGGAGTTACAAGTGGTATCAGACTGCAATCAATAATTTTAGCTTCTATAGTTAAAAACAGTGATTGTTTCTGTGATTTCACAAACTGAACAATGGCCACACGGTTTATGCCCATTAACAATCTTGTCAAACCCAACTGCCTTCCTTAATATACTAGGGGGTATGTTTACTAAACCGTCTTAATGTGCGCCCGGCGATAGTGTGCAGGCTGCCATAAAAGGAGCCACACTCAAACTCCCCATAATGGTGGCAGTGGAGAGAACCATCAACCCCAGTCCTCCTGGGGAACAGACACCATACAGGGCAGGCAAAGCAGACAGAAGGACTGGAAATGCTCAGCTGCCCCCCACCACTATCTGACATTCTCCAGCAGCAAGTCTCCAGCTGCTGCACCCTGCAAGATGTTCCAGCCAGACACACACTAGCTGCAGACAGTCTGCTAGCTAGTCCATAGCGCATGTTTCTGGAGAAGATGCATGTACACAGAACTAGGATGTCAGCATACACACCAAGCAGATAAGTCAGTGATTGGGCCCCAAAAGAGAACCCACAAATACCACATGAGAAAATCACTATACAGCACTATGGGGGAACCTTGCCATGCCGTGGTCACTGCTCAGTCAGGGTGAGAGTGACCTCCCAGCAGGACATGCTGTGGCCACCCTGTCCATGCAGGTGGCTGTCAGGCACTACAATGTCCGAGCCATTGCCCTATGCCCTGTGCAGATGCATCCTGGCCAGGCCACCCTGTCCGGGCTATACCCATGGTACCTTGCTCCTCATTATGCACATTGGCAGGCTTACACTGGCAACAGTGTGGGCTGAGGAAGGTGTTGGCAGACACCACACACTGGATAGACAAACACACGCTCCCACACCTATGCCAGCATTGTGCAAATATAGAGGCTCTTGGCAGCCCTGGCCACCGCACAAGTCCTGGGCACAGTGCAGGCATGGCCATGGTACGCAATACTGTTGGGGTCACTCCCCAGGGTGGTAAACACTGTCAGACATCAGACCTGAAGCACACTCCACAGACAGCAGAAAGGTTGCTATGATGCAGCTCAATCAGCAAATTGTGCTTAACTTAGGAATTGCTATCTGCCAGTAATCATAGCAACCGTTTGATAGGTGTGTACAATATACCCAGGTTTAGGGTGGCATTGCTAAGGTATGCAAGTGCTAGTATTGGGAGATGCATGCAGGGCCCAATGTCCTGCCTCTCCAGGAGGCATTGGATAATGGAGCCTGTGGGTGCGGTTGTGTCTGCCCCTGTTTGCTGCTGCTTTACAGCAGAGGTTCCCAACTCCAGTCCTGCGGTGCCAAACACTGTTCGGGTTTTCATGCTGTCCCTCATGAATATGCATGAGATACATCTGCATACCATGGGGCGGCGCATAGAAATGCAGCACAGGCATCTTTAATAGAGGCAGCATGGAACCTGAATGGTGTTTGGCCCTCCAGGACTGCATTTGGGAGACTCTGCTCTAGGTAATGTGCATGTTTATGGTGTCTGTGCTCTGTAGGGTAAAATGTAGATTTATTGGGCATGTTTCTGTTATCTGCAATAAAGGTTCTGTCTGTATTAGCATGTTTTAGTAGTGGGTAAAATATGGGGACTGGGTTGGCAGGAGCCACAGCTGGGACTTGAACCTCTGACCTTCTGCTCATCAACACACTGGCTGTGTTCACTGCACCACTGTGTTGCCACAGAGATAGTGCATTCCCTGGAGATACCATGACTGTTTGTCAGACAGAGCCTGTCTGTTGCAGTGCACGGCACCCACCTAAACAGGGCTAGGCCATGGTCTGCTCTGGGCAGCTGCCACTGCCCCCTCCACCACTAGTACCTCTCTGCCACCGTGCTGACATGCCCTTCTGCTAGTGGTGCTGGTGCTGCGTAGTCTCAGGCCATCCAGTGTGCGGGTAGGCGGCTGCCTATGGTGCGGGTTCTGGGGTAGGGGTGCCTGCATAGCTGTCCACGCTTTCCCCCAGCACCGCCTGCCAATGTTCCGTGCCATTGGGAGTACCTGCTGGGTACTATTCCCTGTGACACCGTGGGAAGCACACTCTTGCCCATGTTGGGCCCTCAGCAGTTGCTGTCTGGCTGCTCTACTGTTTCAGCATTCCTATGGGCCAGCTAGGCATTACCCTAGTCTGCACTGTGCCCCAGCTGCACCACAGCATGTGCCGCCTGCAGCCCTCTGTGTCCCCTTTTCCAGCATCTGTCCAGTTGCCCATTCCGACATGCCCGCCCTGCTGTTGTGGAACATGTGCACACCATAGGAAACCTGTCCAATGGAGAGGAAAACCCTGATCAGCGCACTTTCACTGTGGGCTCATTCACCTTGTATGGGAACAGAGCATAGACCCTTCCAAAATTCATATCTTTTTTTTGGAGCTTTCTTGGGGGTGTTTTTTTATGTTTCCCATTGATATCACTATTGCCCAGCTTGGTTATGTTTTTTTTACATTTTCTTCTGGTCATTTTCACTGTTTCTTTGCCCTTTTGTTCCGTGCACATGTATCACACATCACTTTTTTGTAGGTTTCCCTGGTTTTGCTGTACATTGTTGACGGAAATGGTTTCTTTTCCCTTTAAATCAGCTCTAACGCCAGGGTTTCACTGGCATTAGTTTTCAACCTCGGATTTCACAGCGTTAGTGTGCAGGGAGCCTCTTCCCTCCCACTCTCCGCCCATTGACCCTCTCTCTCCGCCCCTGGGGAGCCTTCCTCCACCCTCGGGGAGCCTTTCTCCGCCTTCAGCGCTCGTTTGCGCCTTAGCGCGCGTTAACGCATGCTAAGGTGCCTTATCGCGCGATAAGGCGCCTTATCGTGCGATAACGTGGGAGAGCGCACGTTTAGACGGTTTAGTAAACATACCCCTAGGGCTCAGTAAATCATGCAAATTTCGATTATGGTACCTTACACAGTGAGGGGTAACATTCCTCAAACCCGGAACCAACCTCAGGACTTGAAAACACCGCTGAATGATCCACTGTAACTGATAACTCAATGGGGAAAAATTTGTTACAAGATGTACATAGTCGCTATTATCTCTAAAACCCTTTTTCCCAGGGGTAGATAACCACCATTCCCTATTACAGTATTAAATTTAGCCTGTTGAAATGCTCTATCTACAATGATATCAGGATATCCTCTCATCAAAAATGCACTTCTCAACTGGGTGGACTTACCAACAAAATCATTCAAATCAGAACAATTATGACGATATCGAATAAATTGAGAAAAGGGAAGTCCTTCTCACATTCTATGAGGATGGACACTTGAATAATGTAAATAGGTATTTCTATCAGTTTTCTTCCTATATACTGAAGTCCCCCATCCAAAATCCTATCTAACCACCCAAACATTTAAAAATGCAATTTCATTCACATGAAAATTGAGGGAAAACTGGATATGAGGATGAAGGCTATTAAGCCATTGATGAAATTCCACCAACCTTTCAATTGACCCAACCCAAACCAAAATGCTGAGAGCTAAACTATCGGTAGTTTAACTACTGGCAGGGTCTCCCAAGATGGACAGGTCTCAGCTGAGATGCCAGACCAAGACAAACCACCCATCTGGGCAGCAGCAGAATGGGATAGTGTTGACAGCGGAGGATCACATTTCTGTGACAACGGCAACAACACCAAACAAACTGCACGGAAGAAAGGCCCGGCAATCTACTTCTGTATCTTGCCATGAAAACCCAATGGATAGTTACAACAAAACACATTGTGCTGTAGTGCTGGAAGATGAGACCCCCAGGTTGGAAGGCACTCAACTAGCTATTGGGGAAGAGCTGAAGACTTTTCAGAGTAAAGCCAGCATTTATGATGTGGTTGGATCAAAGCCCTCGGGACGTCTGACTGCTGATGTAGCTGCGCATGAAATGAGAGTCAGAAGCTGTAAAGATGTCTTACACATTGGAACATGGAACGTACGAAGCATGAACCAAGGGAAGTTGGAGGTGGTCAAGAATGAAATGGAACGTGTACAACTTGATCTGTTGGGTGTCAGCGAACTGAAATGGACTGGCATCGGGCACTTTGCATCAGATGATCACATGGTCTACTATGCTGGAAATGAAAGACAAAGAAGAAATGGTATTGCATTTATAATAAGAAGAAACTTGAAAGAACAGTAATGAAATACAATGCAGTCAGCGAACGCTTAATCTCTATTCGTCTACGAGGAATGCCTATCAACACAACTATAATTCAAGTATATGCCCCAACAACAGCTGCAGAAGAGAATGAAATTGAAGAGTTCTATGAACAAGTACAAGCTGAAACTGACAGAACATGCAAACAGGATATCCTGATAGTCATGGGTGATTGGAACGCAAAGGTTGGCAACAAAAAAGAAGACAAAGTAGTTGGAAAATATGGACTTGGCAACAGAAATGAAGCTGGAGAAAGACTGATAGAATTCTGCAAGACCAACGATCTATTCATCTCGAACACCTTCTTCCAGCAACACAAGCGGCGACTGTACACATGGACTTCACCCAATGGATTGTATAAAAATCAAATTGACTACATCTGTGGAAGTCAACGATGGAAAAGCTCTATAACATCAACAAAGACAAAACCTGGAGCTGACTGTGGTACAGATCATCAACTACTAGTATGCAAACTCAACCTAAAGCTGAAAAAGAGCAAACCACTCATGAATGCAGCAAAATATGACCTTGAGAATATACCACTGAAATTTAAAGACTACCTGCAAAATCGATTTGCTGCTTTAGATACAAATGATAGAGTTCCAGTAGAGTTATGGAATGACATCAAGAAGGTTGTGTTGTGTTGGAAGGTTGTGTTGGAAGAAAGCGAGAAGTCTCTACAAAAGGTAAAAAAGAAAAAACGGCCAAAATGGATGACGGAAGAAACTCTGAAAATTGCCCAGAAACGCAGAGAAGCTAAAGCCAGAGGAGAAAGAAAGACAATCACAGAACTCAACAGAGATTTCCAACGTGTAGCAAGACAGGACAAGGAAAAGTACTACAATGACGCATGCAAGGAAATAGAAGCAGAAACTATTAGAGGAAGAACAAGATCAGCTTTCCTAAAGCTACGAGAGTTAAAGAAAAAGTTCCAGCCTCGAATTGGAATGTTACAAGATGCTCAAGGTTCTATGTTGAATGATGCTGAGAAGATCAAGAAAAGATGGAAGGAATATACAGAGTTTTTATATGATAAAGATCAAGTGGACCAACAGCCGTTTCAACCTGTACCTTATGATCTGGAACCATTGGTGATGAAAGAAGAAGTTGAAGCAGCATTGAAAGCCTTATCAAAGAACAAAGCACCAGGCATTGATTGCATTCCCATAGAAGTATTACAGCAATCTGATGCAGCTGTTACCGAACTTACAAGGCTCTGCCAAGAAATATGGAAGACAGCATCATGGCCAACTGACTGGAAAAGATCTGTGTTTATACCAGTACTAAAGAAAGGTGATCCAACTGACTGTGGAAATTATCGCACAATCGCTCTGATCCCACATGCCAGCAAGATTCTACTGAAGATTATTCAAAAGAGACTACAATCATACCTGGAACAAGAACTACCTGAAGTGCAAGCAGGGTTCAGAAAAGGGCGAGGAACGAGAGACATCATTGCGGATGTGAGATGGATCCTTGAAAAGACTAAAGAATACGAAAAGGATATCTATTTGTGCTTTATCGACTATAGCAAAGCTTTTGACTGTGTAAATCATGAGAAACTCTGGGCCACATTAAGAAGCATGGGTATACCAGAACACCTGATCGTTCTCTTGCACAATCTGTACATTGATCAAGAAGCAACAGTTCGAACGGAACAAGGAGAAACAGAATGGTTTAAAATAAGCAAAGGTGTAAGACAAGGCTGCATACTTTCCCCCTACCTGTTTAATTTATATGCAGAACAAATCATCAGAGAAACAGGATTGTATGAAGACAACAGAGGTGTGAAGATTGGTGGAAGACTCATCAACAACCTTCGCTATGCTGATGATACCACATTACTGGCGGAAAGTGAAGATGATCTGAAACATTTGCTTCTCACAATCAAAGAACATAGTCTCAAAATGGGCCTGTACCTTAATGTAAAGAAGACAAAGATCATGACAACTGGCATAATCAACAGGTTCATCGTCGAAGGAGAAGAAATTGAAATCGTGAATAACTTTAACCTACTTGGATCAACTATCAATAAAGAAGCAACAAGCAGTCAAGAAATCAGACGACGCATTGCTCTTGGCAGAATGGCTATGAAAGACCTAGATAAGATTCTCAAGAGCAGAGATGTCTCTCTCCATACAAAGATTCAACTTGTTCAAGCTATGGTATTTTCAATAACATCATATGGATGTGAAAGCTGGACAGTGAAAAAGATAGGAAGAAAATTGATGCCTTTGAATTATGGTGCTGGCGGCGAATACTGTGTATACCATGGAATGCCCGAAGAACAAACCATTCTGTACTAGAGGAGATCAAACCTAAGCTTTCTTTAGAAGCTCAGATGACAAGACTTTGACTTTCATACTTTGGACACATCATGCGGAGAGAGAGATCATTAGAGAAAGACATCATGCTTGGCAAGATAGAAGGTCAACACAAAAGAGGAAGGCCAGCAATGAGATGGATCAATACAATAACAGCAGCTACGGGTACCAGTCTGTCAACAATGAGCCGCCTGACTGAAGATCGAACACAATTTAGGATAGCTATCCAGAGGGTCGCCATGAGTCGACTCCGACTCGACGGCACTTAACAACAACAACAAACCAAAAAGACATCATCTATAAACCGACACCATACTTTAACATGGGTGGCAAAAGGAAAGGCTGTCAACCATTTTTGCTCAAAGTGTCCCATAAATACATTTGGAATGGAAGGAGCAAACGTGGCTCCCATTGCAACCCTGAAACATGCTGATAGATAACATCTTCAAACTCAAAGAAGTTTTTCATCATTGCTATCTCTGTTAGATTCACCAAAAATGCTATCATAGCCCCAGAAAGATCACCCTGTTAAATAAGAGCTTGCCATACCACCGACAGAGCTTCACCCTGAGGAATACTAGTATATAAAGCCGCCACATCCAAAGTGGCCAATATCACATTGGGGTTAGTGGACAAGTGACCAATTTCATGTAAAACATTTAAAAAATGAGTAGTATCTTTCAGATAAGATGGAATCTGCGATAGAATGGGACGTAAAAAAGAATCAACAAAAACCGACAGTGGATCCAAGAGAGTACTCCTTGTAGACACAATCGGCTTCTCCGGCGGATTGACCAAACTTTTATGTATTTTAGGTAACATGTAGAATCTAGCTAGTTTCACAGAAGAAGCATTCAAAAACACAAACACTTTTCTAGTGATCAGGTGCTGAGAGAATGCTGGCTTAATCAGGTCCTCAATACAATGGTGTAAATCATCAGTTGGAACTTTGTCCAAAGGAATATCATGCAGCTGGTGCAAAACCTCAGTCACATAATCAGCACGATTTAAAAGCACAATCCCTCCACCCTTATCTGCTCATTTAATCACTAGTTCTGATTGCTGTTTTAATTCCTGTAAAGCTCGTTGTTCCTCAAAGGATAAAACACATTGTTTTCTTTTGATATGTTGCACTCGCTCTAATTTCACTACATCCTACAGAACCATCTTACAAAATACCAGCACAGCTGGAGGAATTATACCAGGAGGAAGCCAGGTTGCCTTAAAGGGTAATGCAACTCGACCTGGACCTACCTCAGTTGTCTCCGAAGATTTCTCAGAACCAACAGGCCGAGAAGGTCTTACATGATTTTGTCCATCCTCAGAAGTGGAGAAAAATGCTCATAATCTTAATTTATGCAAAAAATGTTCAAAATCAATCCAAAATTGAAAAGAATCAAAATCTGTCATTGGAACAAATGACAGACCTTTGTTCAGCACCTGCAACTGAAGCGGTGTGAGGACAAAATTTGACAAATTAATTACTAAAGCATTCATACCAAAATCGGGTGGGCTCTGCCCCTCCGATCCACTGCTCTGGATGGCTCGTCCCTCTGTCGATTGAATGATACCGACTGTTTTTTCTTTGTCTTGCATCTTCCATTCACCACAAAATCCTCATGAGGAGAACCTCCTCCCCTGGTATTTGAAGAATCTTCAGACGTCAAATCAGACTCAGTCCTCTGCCAATCTTGCTTACCACTCCATCGATTAGGGTTCATCCATGGGTGTACATATCCAGTGGAGTAATCTGCATGATCTCTTTTCAGCTTCTTCATTTTCACTTTCTTAATCTCTTCTCTAAACTGGTTCACCTGTTGCTTCAAATCCTCTTGTTTTTGCAAATACATTTCAGCAAATTCAGAACTTCTTAGTGTACTAGTCATGTCCTCAATTTCTTTATATAATGAAGCAGTCATGCCATTAGTTGTATCCACAACCAGGACCATTAGATCTAAGGAACATTTATTAAGAATCTTATTCCACTTCTCAACAAAGCTAACCTCTGCCATAGGAAGGCGAGGTTCCTTATACATCCTCAAGCCCCTCGGAATCTGCTGTCTTCTAATGTATTCTATTAAAGAAGAATGATGAAGCTCAGTCGCATCAGTCTTTTCTGTAGATTCAAAACAGCTGTCCAAGATGTTCAGACTAAAGATTCATCATCTACCCCACAAGGGGTAGCCTCTTTTATAAGATCTTCAATATGTCTGTCAGAAAAGCTTAAAGTATCTTGCCATAATAATTGACCTTCCATTGTGGTAACACAATCAAAAAATAGTCAATATCAGAGTGAAAAGAACTAGGTTCAAAAAAACAAAATCCAATCTACTATGAATCCAAATCTACTAGGTGCCAACATCAAATATCAATAAACAGCCCTATCACAGGTATTAATAAGAGGAGAAAAAAGGCTTCAGAATACATGGATACTCTCCTCTAAAGCATGTCATCCAGGAACATATAGAGCAGTCTTCTAAACATATCCAACCACAGCTTGTACTGCTAGAGATGGTCTCTGCAGCTCATTCTGCAGATTCATATCATTGCTAGTATGTGGCAGATATCATCTGCAGTGTTTTAAGCTAGTCACCTTGTTCCATGCACAGTGGCAGCATGCTGTAGGTGCCTGTCAAATCTGGGTCCTGTATCCTGCCCCTGTTGGACAGGGACCCTCTAGAACAGTGTATGTCACTGGCCACTGTTACAGCAGCTGATACCATGCATGCCAAATGCAGTGGCTACTTCTAGGCTTGTGTGGTCCTGCCATTACCACAGTGAGCAGGCCAGGAACAACTGCTTCCCAACCATCTGGGAATACCAATCTATCACAGCCAAACTACAACTGCTGCCCACTCAGGGCTGTTGCAGCCGTGCACATACGAATGGTGGCCGGCCCGCTGGTCCACACACAATGCATCTGCACGGGGTGCTGGGCTTTGGCCCTCACCAGCTCCCTCTGAAGCCAGTCAAGTGCTTGCAGAGCCCCCCATGGTGTGAAGCTCTGTGTATGTGTGGGAGAGGGTGGGGATGAGCTGCTGGCAATATAAGAGGACTAGGGACTAGAATGGGAAATGGGCTAATGTTGGGGGATGGAAAGACTGCTATTGAAATGGAGATAATACTGGGAAGGACTGGGACTGGAAGGGGACTGATACTGGGGGGGGGCTAGTACTGGAAATGGGATGATGCTGCGAGGATGGAGGGGCTTGAAGGGAGCTGAAGCTGGGAGGGACTGGAATTGGAGGAAGACTGATACTAGGGGGCTAGTACAGGAAATGGGATGATGCTGGGGAATGAGGAGCCTGGAATAGGAAAGGAGATGATGCTGGGAGGAACTGGGACTGGAAGGGAGATGATGCTTGGCGAAGACTGGAAGGGAGAGGGGTAGGGCCAGGGGCAGGGGGATAAAAAAAGAAGCTGGGGAGTGAGGATGGAGAGGAGGACAGATATTTTGTGTGGGATGGAAGAGTAAAGGTCATACAGAGGGAACAGTTGAGAGGGAGTGCATAAGAGTGAATGCTGAGGTAAGAATGAGGAATGGTAAGGTTAAGAAATATTGGAGAAGGAAGTAGCTGGGTGGAAGGGATGTAGGAAGCAGTACTGGGGAAAGGGAGATGGGGAGAATAGAGAGTGTGATTTAAGTGTAGACTTTTAAAATTGGATGGAAGTAAAGAAGAAGACAGAATCTAAGATTGGCTGGGTATGGGGAGAGTAAGTGGGAGACTCAGGTGGTGAGCCCAGGAGCTGGCACAACTCACTGTACATGCAGCTCCAGAGTCGTGCAGCCCATCCCCAGCTTCATCTTTCTTTCTCTGAGTCAGCAACAGCAGCCAATGCTGCCCATAGCATTCACTTCCAGTGCACGGGGCCATTAACCAGAAGTGAATGCTACAGGCAACACTGGCTGCTGCATGCTGATTCAGAGAAATAAAGATAAAGATGGGGATGGTGCTATGAGATCTTTCTGCTCCCGACTCAGAAAAAGAAAGAAGACACCGGAGATGGTGTTGCATGATATTTTTTCCAAGGGGAAGGACAGAGAGAAGGAGAAAAAGAGGGATGGGATATGCTGAATGGGAGAAAAGAGTGAGTGAGAATTGGGAATAATGGACCAGGAAAAAAATGAGGTGGGGAATGGGAGGACTGGGGGTGAGGGCTGAAAAGCAGTAGTAGATAGAGTAAAAAAGAGAGGGATTGAGGACTGAATAGTAAGAAAGAATAATGAAGTCTGAATGGACAGAGAGAAAAATACATGGAAGAAAACTGAAGGGAAAAGATCAATATCCAAGATGGAACAAAGTGAAGAAAGCAAAGAGGAGACATGAAATGGCAGATGGACTAGAGATCATAGAAAGACAGCTAAGAGAAGACAGAGGAAAACAGAAACGTCAGATTGGGACCAGCATGATCAGAGAATAAAATGGTCAGACAACAAAGGTAGAAAAAAGAATTTTATTTTCAATCTTTATATTTTATACAGTACAGGAAAATGCATCTCTTTCTATTTCTCATGATGTTGCATTGTATGCAGAATATGGCTTTTGGGGTTGCAGTTTAATTTTATTTACATATTTTTATTTTTAGGTTATGGTCACTTATTCTGTACTTGGTGAGAGTCTGTGTTCTGAGTGTGTGCCGAAGGCCAGGTGTTCTGTTAACATGGAGTTTGTACGTAGGGATCTGTACTGTAGTAATCTGAGTTGTTCAGCTTTTCATATAGGTGTTTGGATGTTCCAGGGCCTGCTGCATTATTTACAATGCTGCTTTTTTTGGGTAGGCTCCTTATGGAGGGGGGTGGGGTGTAGTCAGCATTAATAATAATGAGGGAAGGGGATGCCGATCTATAGATTGCGGTGGGGGGGGGGGGGGTGTGCCAGAAACCCTAGCACCGTCCCTGTCTTCCTGGGTGTCTACTATGTTGCAAATTTTGGTATCATCAGCAAAGAGGCAAAGCTTACCTGTCAGCTCTTCCACAATATTACTACCACTGGTAACATGCCTCTCCTCAGAGTGAGTTCCATTTACCTGTACCCTTTGTCGCCTCCCCCTCAACCAATTTCTAACTCAGTCAGTCACTTTAGGGTCCATCCCTAGAGTGCTCAATTTATTTTTAAGTCACCTGTGTGGAACAGTGTCAAAGGCTTTACTGAAATCTAAGAACACCACATTTAGGGCTTTCCCTTGGTACAACTCCCTGGTCACCCAATCAAAGAAATCAATCTGATTTGTCTGGTAAATCCATGCTGCCTCAAACCCTGCAACCCAGTCAATTATCCTTCTTTAAGTCATCAGTTCTTAAACTGACAGCTTTTCCTTCTATTCAGCATGACCAGATCAATCAGTTGTGTAACATATATTTTCCAAGGTTATAATCACTGGCTCATTTCCAAAAACCATTGTAGTCAGCTGTGAGGATATACAATATAGTCCTGAACAGGGATGGAATACTCCCAGTTGCCTGGTTGTTCAAGCAACTAAAATGGAATTACATGGTGCATTCTCTGCCAGACTGTATTAAACAATAGGGGAATAATTCTATAAGCCCCACATAGCTTCTTGAGGAGAGGAGTGGCCTAGTGGTTAGGACAAGGTACTTAGGGCCAGGGGTTCAAGTCCCACCTGGGGACAGCAATCTCAGGCTGGAGGGACTGGGATTTCTAGTCCTATAGGTACTCCTTGTGGCCTTGGGCAAGCCACTTAACCACCCATGTTCCCTGTAAGTATTAGCATATGTGTGTCATATCCCCTCATGTTTAATGTATCTCCCAATTGACCACTTTGACCTGGTGAAAAGCAGGATATAGATACAGCTAAATAAATAGCACTTTTACGCACGTTAATTGTGCCTATTTCTATAAAATCAAATCTATATGATTTGGCTTTATAGAATACTAGCATAAGTAGCCACTAACCTGCTGCAGAATAATGCCCACATAATTTACGTGCTTTATTTATTTATTTAGAATGATTTTTATACCGCCTTTCACCGGGTCAAAGCTGTTTACAATAAACAATTCAAAACTGGTTTACAGAGAATGGTTGACTATATACAGTCACAAGAAATGCATAACAATGAACAATTGAACATGGCTTGCAAGGCCGTTTAACTATGTACAATGAATTTTGAGCTCTTTGCTATGTACAGGTCGATTATATTGAAATAGTTGGGGGAGGAGGTGTGGAGTTCAAGATGATAGCGTTGCAGGTTGCTTAAGTTACATCTGTGAGGTACTTGGTCAATAGGGAGGTTTTTAACATCTTTCTGAATGCAGTGAGGTCTGTGAAGTTTCTGAGATCATTAGGGAGGGGATTCCATAGGGAGGATGCGTAAAATTCAAAGGATCTCAGGCAGGCTTGCTGATTGCTTTTTGGTTTTTCAGGTTGTATTGTGAGGGTGTTTGCAGTGGATTTTCTTGTGGGTCAGGTTGAAGTGTGGGGATGGAGTCATTTTTGAAGGTTTATGGATGATAGGTTGTTGAGGGTTTTAAATGTGAGGAGTATGGTCTTGTATAAGATTCTGGCTTTTAGTGGGAGCCAGTGGAGGCGTTTCAGAATGAGTGATATGTGGTCTGTTCTGGTGACCCCCTGGATTGTAGAGGCAGTGGTGTGCAGGGCTGTTTGTAGAGGGTGGAGTATGGATTGAGGGAGTCCTTGTTATATGGCATTGCAGTAGTCTATGTGTGGGATGGTGAGGATTTGTAAGGCTGATCTGAAGTCAGTTGGTTCTAGCAGTGGGCAAAGGCATTGAAGGATATGGATTTTGAGGTAGATAGTTTTTGTTGTCTTTGAGATATGTGGTTAAACTCTTCCCAAGCTCATGCGCCACTCCTTTATTCTCCTGTTTAATATCCATGTGCACTTTAATAATTTCCTTCTCCTCTCTTAATTCTTGTAGAAGAGTATTCCAATTAATAAATCTACTAACTGAGAAGGCACGAGATCTCATAATAATTTAACTTGTATGGCCCATGGAGGTAATTGTCAATAAACCAGTCTGACTGAAACACAGAATTAATAATTATTCAGTGTTTTACAAAAATAGACAATTCAGAACCTGAAGAATCATAAACTGATTTATAAATCAAACGACACTTTAAAAAGAACACATTTCTCAGCTGAAAGCCAGTGAAGTTCTTTTCGTTTATAAAGGGACTTTCCTTAAGGGCATGGACTCTAGAATGTTCCGTCTTGTAAGAAAGAGGACACAGAACTGTTTTTATTTTAGTATATGATTCCAATAATTTGTTAGGTGCTAGTGATACAATCAATAACATGATTCTAGTAAGACACTGGAAAACATTAACCATAAAAAGACATATTTTGCAATAGGTCGTCCAAGCACAGTCATGGACTTCAAAGTCAGAATGTCTGAAAAAAAATGCAGGCACTTGAAAGTTTGGGCACAATTTAAGAAATATGGATGTGCCTGATATGGATATCTATAGAGACTTCTACATAGACATCCCTGGAATAGCATCTCAGGATGTGATTGTCTAACAGCATAATGATAAAAGTAGTGGGTTGGAAGTGGAGTAGGGTGGCCAGGGTTCAAATCCCAGTGTGGGTCTGTCTGGTCATAGACTAGTCACTTAACTCTCCATCTTCTCAACACTCTTTGGATGTTTTAAGGCCAAAACAAGTACTTTCCTGATGCCTATTCATGCCCACAGCAGGCATAAATGTGGATGTGCTCGCAAACATCCATCATTTCTGAAATTGAAGGGAGACATGTAAGTCCATAATGCCTCCATCATGCCCCATTGCCTACTTGGACGTCCCTGCACCAGAGAAGTCTGTATATGTCATTTGTGGAATGACTGCAGAGACATCTCCTTTTAAAATGTTTAAGGGAGTTATTTTAAAAGACCCTTAGAAGGGGGGAGGCAGTGACATGGTAGAGGTGTTAATTCAATAACCAGTGTTGCTGCTCCTATTATCATAACGACAAAAGGTGTAGACTTTACCATCTGGAATATAAATACTTGCTTGACGGGTGGCCATTTCAAAACAACCCTGTTTGTAGCATCTTAACATCCTATTAAACCTGAGAAGGACAGAACATGTTTTAGTGAATTCTGAGTCTGCTGTAAGCATTTCTTGTTTGTGATTGTGATGTATTAGCATACTTTTTTGGAGTCAGGTTAGTTGCACAAGAGTCTCTGGCACACAGACTTAGTAACGAAATTTCTTCCAATTAAAATCATGAGCAATGGTGGAGCAGCCTACAGTCTTTAGCACAGCAAAGGACATTGAACTCACCACCCATGTACTCTACATAAGCCTGAAATCTGAAAGATGTAGGCAGCCAATAATAAAGAAACATCAGATATGGAGGAGGCTCCTTCAACCAGCTGCAGCTAAAGCAGGCCAAAGGCAAGCTGCACGAAGTGTGCAGTGTATTTACAGGATGTAGATGGTAAGGGAGTGAGTGGGAGGCACGGGGGAGGAGGATTGGGAAAGAGAAAGAAAGAGCCAGAAGCACGACATAGGCCTGCCATCTGTGCAACATTATATTCTAGTGCTCTAAGGGAAAAATAAGGAAGGAATGGAAAATGGCAGGAAGAGAACATAAATGATAGGGTGAGTAGGAGAGAGAGGTAGATGGACAGACAGGTGGATAAAGAGCAATTCATCCCGAAGACACAGTGGATTAGCACTGCATCCAGTGGTTCCCCTATGAATTGCTTTCTAAGGATTAGGAGTGGATAAATGTCATTGTGACGTGACTCTGGCCCTCAGAGAAAAACGCTGCTCGTTGCAGGGCCTCACCTCAGCCAGAAGAGTGACAAGCACTGTTATAGGATTAGTCAGGAACCTGCATCAATGTCTAGGTATCTGATAGAAAGCTACATGCACATATATCAGGAATACAAAGGGGATGAATGAAGACAAGTGTGAAAATTGCAAGCAGCAGAGCCAAGTCAAGGTTTTAGCCCTTTCTTCTGTAGTGCGTTGATAATTTTGTTTGCATATTTTTAAGGCAACTCGTCAGGAGCTAAGATTGTAGCCTTCATGAAAGCCGTTACAATTCATATGTTTTAAACTTGGCAAATTCAGCCCCTCGTGTGTCTGATGTCACATGTGAATTTTCTGTGTACTAGTATGTAGGTTCCCAGGGTACTCACTATTTTGTAAATCTAAGGAAAATTGGTCTCCTTTATGGCTGAAGGCCCTCACTTAGATGATACAGTGCCTGGAAATGTGTTTCTTTAATTTTTGACTACAGTCCTCTTATTTTTAAAAACCTCAAAGCAGGTTATCATTAAAAATAAACTACAATCAAATTGTACTGTAAAATTTGACATGGACATAATTAGTCACGTTCAGAAAGGTACATAAAAGAGGAGATGGATTATGATGAGATCATGACAGTATTTACATCTTCCTTAATATGTGGCTTTTTACCATAACTTCTTTCCTACAAACGTTAAAGAGAACTTTCCTCTTACATTGCTTCTTTTGAATTTGCAGGAAATGCTGTAAGCTTCTTTTAGGGATACTATGGGGTATGTTTACTAAACTGCGTTAGTTTGATTCGCGTTAGGAGCCGCGGTAGAGCCAGAAATCCCAAATAAGGACATGGGCAGTACATTGTTACCGATAACGCGCGTTACAGAAATTAACGAGCATTAGAGGGCGCCGTGGCGCGTTACCGCACGTTAAACTTAAGAAGGCGCACAGACACAAAACACTGAAACAGAGCTGTAGCACAATGGTTACCACACTGACTGGTGATACAGGTGTCATGGGTTCAATTCCCCAGTGTGCCTAATGCATAAGGCTGGCTGAGGCATCACCCTGTACATTTAAATAGTGAACGAGGAGGCATTTTATGTTTATTTTCAGTAGTGTTGCCAGCAAACACACCCTCACAGTGGCGTAACCTAAGGTGCCGCATAAGGCACCCCATAACGCACTCCATAGGCTACATTATAAAGTGCACTGTCCGCTGAGGCACCCCATAATGTCCCCTATAGAACACCCTATAAGGCACCTTATAGGGCGCCATATAAGGTGCTGCATGGGGCGCCTTATGAGGCACTGTAAGGTTACAGTACGCTGAGGGGTTGTCGCTGGCAGCACTAATGTACATTAAAAATAGACAATGCTGCAGACAGCCCTATAAAATAAACCATGGTGGGTTTGAACCCATGACCACTGACCCCACAGGTAGCAAAGGAACCACTGGGCTACAGCCCCATAACTGCTAACAACCCCCTGGCTGCCTACTGAAGGGTGTCAGGCCACCACCCAAACCACCCGCTGTGTTGGCCAGGATCTGGGTCAACGCACCCATACCCATGGTGCACTGCACATGCAGATCAGCCGTGTACAGATGGTCATATGTTGAGGTGTGCCCCCCCCCCCATCACCTAGGACTGGTGGGGGGTCCTGACCATATGCAGCCCCACAGCACCTCGGCATGGTAGGGGGAACAGACCGTGTGTGGCACTGCCACAGAGTAGCCACAGACAGTCACATTGTCCGGGTACTGTGCCCACCCTGAGGTTGAGGTGGGGCGCCCAGCACCAGGTCCACAGCACCTTTCATGGCTGAAATATGCCATACTGCAGGTCCCCATCAGTGTGTGATAGGTAGTTCCGTTAGACACACCTAGGATACATCTGTGTCCTGCTGTATGTCTCGGTCATGTCTAGTCCCTATGGGTGATAATGCACCAAGAATAGTGCATATCCTATGTTGGTGCCATGGTTACCTGCTGGAGGAGGAGGGGAGTCAGTATATTCCTCGGTGATACCATGAGTGTTCGTCAGACAGGGCCCATCTGTTGCAGTACACAACACCCACCTACACAGGGCTAGGCCACGATCTGCTCTGGGCAGCTGCCACTGCCCCCTCCACCACCAGTATCCCTCAGCCACCATGCTGACATGCCCTTCTGCTGGTGGTGCTGGTGGTGAGCAGTCTCAGGCCATCCAGTGTGCAGGTAGGCGGCTGCCTATGGTGCGGGTTCTGCGGTAGGGGTGCCTGCATAGACGTCGACGCTTCCCCCAGCCCCGCCTGCCAATGTTCCGTGCCCTTGGGGGTGACTGTTGGGTACTATCCCCTGTGACACTGTGGGAAACACACTCGTGTCCATGTTGGTCTTCAGCAGTTGCTGTCTGGCTGCTCTGCTGTTTCAGCATTCGTATGGGCTACCTAGGCATCAACCTAGTCCGCACTGTGGCCCAGCTCCACCACAACATGTGCCGCCTGCGGCCCACTGTATCCCCTTCTCCGGCATCTGTCCAGTTGCCGTTCCGACATGCCTGCCCTGATGTTGCGGGACATGTGCATGCCATAGGAACCCTGTCTGATGGTGGGGAAAACCCTGAGCAGCGCTATTTCAATGTGGGCTCATTCACCTTGTATGGGGACGGAGTATAGACCCTTCCACGATTTATATCTTTTCTATGGAGCTTACTCGGGGGGGGGGGAGGGGTTGATGTTTCTCATTGATACCACTATTAGCCAGCTTGGTTATGGTTTTTTCCAGTCTGTTGGGGTCATTTTCAGTGTTTTTGTGCCCTTTTGTTCTGTGCACATGTATCACACTTATCACTTTTTTAGGTTTCCCTGCCTGGGCTGTACATTGCTGACAGTGAAATGGTTTCTCTCCCCTGTAATGTGCATTTAACGGCAGGTTTTCATTCGCGTTGGAATTGAGCTCTTCAGATCAGCGCGTTAGTGTGAAGGGAGCCTCTCCCCGCTCACTCTCCGCCCATTGACCCCTTCTCTCTGCCCTCTCTCCACCTTCTGCGGTGTTTTACCGTGCCGCGGGAGTTTACGATCGTTAACTACGGTTAACGTGCATTATGTAACGTTAACGATCGTTTGCACGTCATAACGCGCATTATGACGCATGAACGATCGTTAACGTTACATTACACGCGTTATGTACCGTTACCGCAGTTTAGTAAACATACCCCTATGAATAATGGGGTTGATAATCAGTGGTCCTGTGACCATATAAAGATATATGGATAGTATAACCATGTATATCCTATGCAGATATTCAGCTGTGATCTTCTCCCAAGTCAGACCACTGAATATACTGACGTAACATACAGATAAGTTATCTGTCCAAAATTATTCCTGCAATTTCAGTAGTTTGATTTCCACAAATGAAAGGCAGCTGAATATTGCAACTATAAGTGATAATTTAGAAAGGACGTCCAGAGCAGAACACCCAAATGTTGCAAATGCAATGTGTGCCTTCGAGTCAGTCCTGACTTCTGGAGACCCAGAAGCTCCTGGGTTTTCTTGGTAGTGTCACCAGAAGTAGATTGCCAGGCCTTTCTTCCGAGGCAAGGGGGGTGACAACAGTGAAGGGAGGCATGTATAGGTGCCTTCAAAAATCGCTCCATTGCCACCCTGAAAAATGAACATCCCTGTAATCAGTTATGGAGGCGGGCTCTATGAATATGCAAATTTTTCACAAATATGGACGTCCCCAAATTGCACGGCCTCAGAACCAGGTGCTTGGATGTGTTGGCAGAGGTATTTCCGAAGGGGGCAACTACACTATAAGACTTAATGATATGTTTACTAAACCATGGTAATGTTACCCGCGTTAGGTTCTGTGGTAATGGTACAGATGCCCATATAAAGGCATGGGCGTTGCATCGTTACAGCAAGCCGTATCAGCTAACGTGTGTTACAAGGCGCCTTATAAGGCACCTTATTAGGTGCCTTGTAAGGTGCCTTGTAAGTAAGATGCCTTATAAGGTGCCTTGTTAGGTGCCTTGTAAGGTGCCTTATAAATAAGGTGCCTTGTGAGGTGCCCTGTAAGGTGCCTTGTAAGGTGCCCTATGGGGTGCCTTGTTAGGTACCTCATAAGGTGCTTTGTAAGGCGCCCTATAAGGCTCCTTAGGCTAAGCACTGTATTAGGCACCCCTGGACAAGGCACCTTAGAAGGCACCCTGGGTTATGGAACCATAGGTTAAGGTGGCCTAACAAGGTTATGGTGCCCTAGGTTAATGTGCCCTAAGGGCTGCAAGGTTCTGCAGGATGACATGCATGACCTGTGAGGCATAGAGACAGATGTAGCCCAAACGAGTTTATAATTTTGTATATAGCATTAATTTAACCTGTACATAGTTCTCCCGGTTGTCCCTTGTTGAATTTCCCTGTTCATTGTAAACTCAATGTTACCTGTATGCATTGTAGTATGTTCTTGTTTAATGTACACTGCACTGATTGTAATAGCGCGGTATAAAAGAAATGTTAAATAAATAAATAATAAATAAACACTAGATAGAGCACCGAGGAAAGGCAATGAACAGGTGAGTGAAGGAGGGAGAGCTGGGAGCTGCTGGACCTGCCATATCTGCGGGCATCCTATGTGGCTGCCAGTACTGTTGACAAAAATGGTGTGCAACTGTACCACAGCACAGGGTGTTGGCCATGTAAAGTACTGGAAAGACAGTGGGTGGCAGACGATGGGAATACGTGTCCCCAGTGGAGGCGGAGGTGGCAGGATAGTTCAAGTGATAGGTGGACAGAGGAGTGGTTGGGCCATGCAGATCAGGCACAGGCAAGGCAAGCACGAAGGGGTGCAATGCAGGAAAGGGTAGCAGTGCAGGACATGGGGTGGCAGGCTGCACAGGCAGACAGGACTCTACACAGCTGACAGACGCAGATAGACGGACCGAAGGAATGTTGGCAGGTGTGGCGAGGGTATTATGGGCTGGCAGCACAACTCTGCAAAAATATGAGTGTTATAGGCATGCAAACTATTTGAGTAGGGTAGGCATGAAAGGAGGGAACAATGAGGAATTGAACCCATGCACACTGCTGAGAATGGCATTGTACTAACCAGTAGGCTATACCTCCGTGGTGTATCTCACATTAATGGCTGGGTACAGAAGGACTGCAGGTCACCGCACAAACTGTCTGCTCTGAGTGCCGGGATAGGGTAACCCCACCAGTACCCATGATGCAATGCACATGCTGACTAGCTGTCTACATCTGATCACCAAATGGAGTCTGCACCTCTCTGGTACCTCAGCTTGGAAAGACAAACTGACAGTGCATGATACTGGCACAGACTAGCTACAGACCATGCCATTGTGCAGGTTCTGTGTTCACCCTGAGAGATAGGATGGTGCCCAGCACTAGGTTTGCAGTACATGCAGTGCTGGAGGTAGGTCCTGCTGTGCATTCTAACTACTATTAGTGTGTGGTAGATGATTCCTGCAGTGCATCTGAAGGTAGTTCTGGTGTTTGTCTGTATTCTTCAGTTATATGTGGCTCTCTGGCACCGGACACCACCCAGATTAGTGTGTACCCAGTGTTAGGGTTTGGCTGATGTAGGCAACTGTTATCTGGGCAGTGAGGTTCCTAAATTTGCATGAGGTTTGTGTAGCAGTGCCTCTACAGATCAATGTGGTATATACTATATACCAGAGCTACTCAAATCCAGTTTTGGAGGTCCACAAACTAGTCAAGGTTTTGGGATATCCCTAATGAATATGCATGCGATATATTTGTATTAGAGATATCCTGCCAACCTGTCTGGTTTGTGGTCCTCCAGGGCTGGATTTGAAGACCCTTGCTTTACACCTCTGTCATTTAAGATTGTGAGTGGGTGCAGATGTCCAAGACATCAAAAAGGTTAGGTCATGGGTGTCCAACCCCGTCCTGGAGGGCCGCAATCATGGCGGGTTTTTGTGATAGCCCTAATGAATATGCATGAATATATATGCATTAGAGATATCCTGCCAACCTGACTGGTGTGTGGCCCTCCAGGACTGGTTTGGGGACCCCTGCCTTACACCTCTGTCATTTAAAATTGTGAGTGGACAAAGTGCAGATGTCCTAGACATCAAAAAGGGTAGATAGAATTTATCACATTCCTCCTCGCTTCTCACCACCACCAAAATGTTGTCTATTAGTACAGTGGATAGTAAGGAAATCCACTGTACTACCTTTTAACTATTGAAAGGAAGACTATGGTAAAATGAGGAAAATAGTTAAGAAAAAACTAAAAAGAACAGTTGCAAAGGTTAAAGTTTTACATCAAGCTTGGGTGTTATAGAAAATTACTATCTTGGAAGCCCAGACCAGCTATATTCCACGCTTTAAGAAAAGTGGAAGGAAGTCCCAAAAACTGCCAGCATGGTTTAAAGTTGTGGTCAGAGAGACTGTTGTTGCCAAAAAAGCATCTTTCAGGAAATGGAAAAAAGAGCCAAACGACGAAACCTGGAAGCAGCACAAGCACTGGCAAGTCAAATGCAAGGCATTGATAAAGCAGGCAAAGGGAGAATTTCAGAAGAAGCTTACTGCGGAAGCAAAAACGTGAAATAAAGATTTTTTCAAGTACATTTGTAGCAAAAAACCTGTGAGAGAGTCAGTTGGTCCATTAGATGATAGAGGAGTTAAAGGAGCACTAAGAGGCGACAAGGCGATAGCGGAGAGACTGAATGAATTCTTTGCTTCAGTCTTTACTGAGGAAGATGTAGGGATGTTACCCATGACTGAAGTGGTATTTAAAGATGCAGAAGAATTGAAGGAAATATCGATACATCGGGAAGATGTATTACAACTATTAGATAAACTGAAGAGTAGCAAATCACCTGGGCCGGATGGTATACATCCAAGGGTGTTGAAAGAACTGAAATATGAGATTGTAGACCTGCTATTAGTAATCTGTGAACTATCATTAAAATCATCTCTAATACCTGAAGATTGGAGGATCGCCAATGTAACACCAAATTTTAAAAAGGTTTCCAGGGGTGATCCAGGAAACTACAGACCAGTGAGCCTCACATCAGTACCGGGAAAAATGGTAGAAACCATCATAAAGAATAAAATTACTCAGCATGTAGAAAGTAATGGCCTAATGGGAGACAGCCAACATGGCTTTAGACAAGGAAGATCTTGTCTTACTAATCGGTTATGTTTTTTTGAAAGTGTGAATAAACAGGTGGACAAAGGTGAGTCGGTTGATATAGTGTATCTGGACTTTCAGAAAGCCTTTGACAAGGTCCCTCATCAGAGACTTTTGGAAAAACTATAGAGTCCTGGGATAGGAGGCAGTATACTACTGTGGATCAGGAACTGTTTAAAAGATAGAAAGCAGAGGGTTGGGCTAAATGGCCAATTTTCCCAATGGAGAAAGGTGAATAGTGGTGTACCACAGGGATCTGTGCTGGGTCCACTGCTTTTTGACATATTCATAAATGACCTGGAAAGTGGAATAACGAGTGAGGTTATCAAATTTGCAGATGACGCAAAACTATTTAAAGTTGTTAAACCCCAAGAGAATTGTGGAAAATTGCAAGAGGATCTTGATAAATTGGAAGACTGGGCATCAAAATGGCAGATAAATTTAATTTGGATATGCACCTAGAGAAGAACAACCCAAACTATGGTAACACAATGCAAGGTTCCACATTAGGAACCACCACCCAGGAAAAAGATTTAGGCGTCATTGTGGATAACATGTTAAAACCCTCAGCCCAGTGTGCAGCGACAGCTAAGAGAGCAAATAGAATGCTAGGTATCATAAGGAAAGGAATGGAAAATAAAACAAAAGATATTATAATGTCTCTATATCGTTCCATGGTGAGACCGCACCTTGAATATTGTGTGCAATTCTGGTCGCCGTATCTTAAAAAGGATATAGCGTTATTAAAAAAGGTTCAGAGAAGAGCCACCAAAATGGTAAAGGGGATGGAATGATACCCCTATGAAGAAAGGCTTAAAAGGTTAGGGCTCTTTAACCTGGAAAGGAGACAGCTGAGGGGAAATATGATAGAAGTCTATAAATTAATGAATGGAGTGGAACGGGTAAACGTAGATCGATTGTTTATGTTATCAGAATATAGAAAGACTAGGGGACATGCAATGAAGCTACAGGGTAAACTATTTAAGTCTAATAAAAGAAAATATTTTTTTACTCAACGTGTAATCAAACTCTAGAATTTGTTACCGGAAGATGTAGTAAAGGCTGTTAGTGTAGCTGGGTTTAAAAAAGGTTTGGATAAGTTCCTAGAGGAAAAGTCCATAAACCATTATTAAGAAGGAACCCAGGATATCAATGCTTGACCCAGTACAAGCATTGCAGAACTTGTGTCTTTTGGGGAAACTGCTAGGTATGTATGATCTAGATTGGCCACTGTTGGAAACAAGATACTGGGCTTGATAGACCTTGGTCTGACCCAGTATGGCATATCTTATGCTCTGGGAACAGCTAGTATAGAGCACTATGTGAGAACCTAGACATGTCATGGTCACTGCTCGGTCAGAGTGAGTGCCCTCCCAGCATGCCATGCTGTGGCCACCCTGTCCATGCAGGCAGTGGTCAGGCACTACAGTGTCCAAGCCATTTTCCCACACCCAGTGAAGATGCATCCTGGCCAATCCACCCTGTCCGGGCCATACCCACAATACCTTGCTCCTCATTATGCACATATTCAGGCTAACACTGGTAACAGTGGGATATTGTGGGCCCAGTGAGGTGTGGGCAGCCACAGAACAATGGATAGACATACACACACGGACACACTCCTATTGCAGCATTGTGCAAAGATAGGGGTGGTTGGCAACCCTGCCCGCCACACTGGTCCTGATCACAGTGCCGACATTGATAAACTGTGCAGGAGGTAGTAGTAGTGCTCTGGTGATAACTGCAGCTCCGTGCTGGGGCCAACAGCCTGACTCTCCATGCAGCTTTGGATTGTGGAGCCTGTGTGAGTGAGTGTTTGTACACCTGTTTGCCGCTGCTTTGGGCTTTGCACATGTTGCTGTTGTATCTGCATTGTAGGATAAAACATAGGGACATACTCTGCAGGAGCAACAGCTGGGACTTGAACCCGTGACTCTCTGTTTCTGGACACACTGGTTGTGTGTATTGCACCACACTGTTACCACAGATGCATAGTAGTTACTGGAGCTACCTGTACTTTTCCTCAGCCAGACCTTTTATGTTGCACTGCACACCACGTACTGGTACAGGGTATGGCCTAGGTTCACTGCAGGCAAGTGTCACTGCCCCCTCCAGCATGGGCACACATCCCCTTGCCATGCTGACATGACCATATGCTGTCGGTGCTGGTAGTGCGCAGTCCCAGGCCATCCACTGTGTGGGTAGGCGGTTGCCTAGAGAGCGGGGTCTGGGATGGGGAGGCATACATGGGCATCCTCACATCCGCCTCCTCACCACCTGCCAATATTGTGGTTGGCTGGGGGAATGTCAGCCCTGGCAACTGTTAGCTAGAGTGGACCAGGTAGATGTAGGTGGATTGTGTTTGGCCTTTGTCATCTGCTGTCTTGCTGATGTCCGGTTTCTATGTTCCTATGTGCCACCTAGGTGACTGCTTAGCCCACCCTGTGCCCCAGCTGCCCCCACTACATGTCCCGCCTGCAGCCCCCTGTGTCCCATTTGCACCGTCACCATAGTGGCTTTTCATACTTGGACACTATGCTGTTGCTGCAAATGGAGCACCACTATCACTTTTCTTGGGCTCCCTGCCTATGCTGTACATTACTGACACTGAAATGGTTTATCTCTCTTGCAAATGTGTGCTAACGCCAGGTTTTCAGTCGCGGTAAGATTCAGCCCTTCAGTTCCCAGCATTAGTGTGGAAGGGGCTTCTCCCCGTCCACTCCCTGCCCATTGATCCCTTCTCTCCGCCCTCCCTCCACCCTCTGCGGGACTTACCGCAGCCGGGAACACTAATGCACATTATGTTACGTTAACGCGCATTATGTTACGTTAACACACGTTTGTTTACATGCGTTAACGTTACCTAACATGCGTTAATGGAGCATCTGCTACGTTAACATGGTTTAGTAAACATACCCCTTAGATATCCTAGTCTGCCATTTTAGATACTCAAACATGTGGCAGTAGTCATTAATATGTTTGTATTTATGTTCAGATTTCTTCAGGCAAGAAATAATAACTGTGGTGATGTAAGCGCATTATGCACTTTACCCTGAATATTTACATCCATGAAATAAGCATATTTATTTTACCTTATTCATGATCAGGAGCAGATATAGACATGGATATCTCACCAACCAAGCCCAGATATGGTAGTGCCATTCTGAAATCACACTGCGACCTGCATCTCCCTTGCTTCACCCAGGCCACGCCTCCACCACGCTCCCATACTACATGGATGCTCTCACTCTGGGGATCAGTGGTGGGATTCAGCTGGTTTGGCCTGGCTCACACAAACCGGTTTCTGACATGAGCTGCGTTTGCCAAACTGGGCCAAAAATGGCATCCCATTGCCGGCGCTGCACTGGCGTGAATACCCGCCCACTCGTGTTTTGATGGCATCAGTCCCCAATGCTGTCAAACCACTGGTGGGTGGGGAGATCAGGCCAATGACCATCAATGAGTTGCTGCCCTCTGGTGGCTGCCAATAGCCTAAGCGTGCAGCGCCAGCAATGCAAATGTGTGCCGTGCCGCCACAAGCTCAGTTCTGGTAGTGGCAGGATCAATCCAAATCAGTCCCTGTTCATATCGAATTCTGCCACTGCTGAGGATGTCTCTATACCCAGCTTCTAAAATGGTTTTGGTGACGTCTCCATGATTTGAGGTCTGTGCCCATTTTCAGATATCCAACTCACAAATAGGACTTCTAAAATACCCCCTATCTGTATGATTTCTGGCCTGACCCTGGAATACACTGGCTCCTCCTCCCATTTTACAAATAAATTTTTTCTATATATTGCCTTATATGATCAAAATATATCTGTGGAGCATGAGCCCCCTGGAATACTGAAATAAGGGGGTATGTTTACTAAGCAGTCTTAACGTGCGCCCGGGGATAATGTGCAGGCTGCCATAAAAGGAGTAGGCGTTTCGGTCTTAACGTAGCAAAATGGGATTATCGCGCGATAACGTGTGCTGCGCACATTATTGTGCGAGACGCCGCTAAGCACATTAACGCGCGGTAATCTTAAGTAGATGCGCTGACATCTAAGCACGGAAGCAGAGGTGTAGTGCAATGGTTAATACACTGACTAATGTCACTCGGGACATGAGTTCAATCCCCCAGTGTGCCTAATGAGCAAGACTGGCTGAGGCATCTCCCTTTATGTTTAAGTAGTGCTTTTTGAGGCATTATCGTTTTATTTTAATTAGTGCTGCCAGCAAACACACCCTCACAGTGGTGTAACCTAAGGTGCTGCATAAGGCACCCTATAAGGCACTCCAGAGGGCACATTATAAAGTGCACTGTCCGCCAAGGCACCCTACAATGTCCCCTATAGGACACCTTATAAGGCACCTTATAAGGCGCTTTATAGGGCACCTTATGGGGCGCTTTATGAGGCACCTTAAGGTTACAGTACTCTGAGTGTGTTTTTGCTGGCAGCACTAATATACATAAAAAATAGACAATGCCTCAGAGAGCCCTATCAAATAACCCCACTGTGGGCTAGAACCCATGACCTCTGGCTCCACAGGCAGTGAAGTAACCAGTGGACATGCAGTAATCTTAAGTAGGTGCGCTGACATCTAAACACAGAAACTGAGTTGTGGCACAATGGTTAATACATTGACTGATAAAACAGGGGTCCTGATTTCAATCCCCCAGTGGGCATAATGAGTAAGGCTGTCTGAGGTATTGCCCTTTACTTTAAATCAGTGCTGTCTGAGGCATTTTCTTTTTTTTTTTTTGTAATCATATCTTTATTGCATATAACACATATACAAACAAAAAGCACATAACAATCCCATCAACCATCACACCAGAACATAATATAGAAACATATTACGGAACCTTGAAAACATACAAAAACTAATTGCAGTCAATCCAATCCAATCCCGCTCCCCATTTGTTACCTCAGGTTTGCTGTAAGCAGTACAGGTGAAGACCATCTCTTTACATTAATAATAATAATAACATCCACATCTAAAGGGGCCCCTGTTGGGGGAGCTAAGCCCCATAGTCGACATTGCCAGCATGTGCCATATAGGTGTTTAGAGGTTCCCACTTCAGGCCCAGTTTAACTGCTGTCGGGTACTTCATCATGTACATCTCTTCATGTGTCTTATGCTGACACAGCAGCGTCCACCAGCCATCACTGTGGACTTTCTCGTTATCTTTCCAACAGATCAAAATTAGCTTTATGGCCATGCTGATCATGATGTCCAATAGTTGACCCTCTCGCTTGCTCAGTAGGAGCCCATCCATCGTGGATTTATACATGATAATTTGATAGGATATAGGCATTTGAATGGGCAAAATGTCCCATATCCGCTGCCACACGCTTCTCCAAAATACCTGGAGGTGTCCACAATAGTAGATCATATGGGAAAGCGCACCAATCTCAGATTTGCAAGACCAGCATTGATCACTCCCTTGCGGTGCCCACTTCGCTATCCGTGACGGGGTGAGGTGAGCACAATGTGCAAAAAAGTACATTGATTGGGTCAGAGATGCCGCCCTCATCATTCGGGTTTGTGAACTCCAGAAGTCGTCCCAAGATTCCGGCTGAGCGTTTCCTCCAATGTCCCTTGCCCAGGCTGACTGTGTCTTAGTGCATTGCTTGTTAGACCTGGATCGGAGTAGTGCCAAAGATTTTGAGATAATACTAGTACCACTCTGAAGCTCCCTCAATTTTAGTAACAAAGGCCATTCCGTACGTATTGCGATCGGAGTTACCCCAGCTCGGCTTAAGCAGTGTCTCAGCTGGCACCACTGGAAGTAAGAAGTTTTTGGCAGACCGAATTCACATTGTAACATGTCAAATGTTTTAAACCCCTTATCCAAAATCAGATGACCTAACATAGTTATTCCACAAGCCACCCATGTCTTCCAGAGAATTACTTGTCCATCCACTGTGAACTGACGATTCATCCATATGGGCATCGTTATGGCAAAGTCATCACCGCCTTCGATACAGGAGGTCACTGATCTACATGCATGCTGCGTTGCTGTGATGATCTCATTCTGTGGCCTATAGAGATCCACTGATGTACCTATTAGGAGAAACTTCGGAAGAGGGGCAAAAAGTGCACTCTCCAGCTGCAACCATCTAGAAGGTTCATCGTCATCTCCTTCAGCAGTCCACTGTGCCCCCTATTTGAGTAGTGAGACTAAATGCAGGTGCTCAACGTCCGGGAAGTGCAGTCCCCCTTGTGCTTTAGGTAGCCATAGTTTCCACGCCGCAATTCTCGGAACTTTCTTATTCCAAAGGAATGCAATTAGCAAACTGTTCATTCTCTTGTACCATCCTGGTGGGAACAGGACTGGAATCATACTTAGTATGTAGCCGATCTTCGGAGCCAGTACCATCTTTATGGCTTCTAATCTGCCGTTTTCAGGTTGGAGGCATTTATTGTCCGTTAGAGTGTACCTTTGAGCTGTGGAGTTGTAGTTATCGTGCTTGAGTCCACTGTCCCTGAAGAAGCCTATTAGGCAAAACAAAAGCTTTTGTTGGACTTTTAAGAACTTTCTCGGCATTGACTCTGCTTCTCCAAATTGAGGCTATTGGATTCTATATTAAAGAATTGAAAAAGTTTGTGCGGTCTTGATGACAAGCGTGTGCGGGAGATTTCAGCAGAACCTTAAGTTGAGTATGCTGTTTACATTTTTAATGTTATCATAACTTACTTTGAAAGGTTCTCCTTATTTTTTGTAGGTCACGGAGCCTCGTGTGAGGCCTGCTAGCACCCGTATTGGGCATTCCGTACACACTTTTCAGTTGTGTGATTAAGACAATGAACTTCTTTGAAATCCCGAAAAAGTACTTTTAGGTGATTTTTAATTAGGTTTAATTCGATTATAGATAATTGGTGTAATTAAATTGATATAATAAAAAGTGAAAGGCTTTTGGCCCTTGATGTTGAATTTTCCATCTAACCCTATGGTGATTCGATTCGCCAAGTGAAGGGTAAGATTTCTCTGAGGCCTGTTTGCCTTTGTTAAATTAGTGATCTACTTCAATGTTGGAATATTAAGGAACGTTGGGGTTAAGGAAGGTTGGTGTCTGTTTTAATATTCTAATCTGCCCCACCATGTCAAATGCAGAGGCGTCCATTACAAAACGTAGTCTTTGACAAACTCTTCACAGCACCTTGCATTGAGAGTCACCGTATCTGTAAGCGAGCGTCCATACTCCACTCCTAAATAGTGGAAAGAAACCCGCGCAATTTGGAATCCATAATCAGTAAGTTGATCTTCCCGCATGGTAGAGCTGAGAGGCATTATAGTAGTTTTCGTCAAATTAACTTTGTATCCAGATACTGAGGAGTATTGTTCAATCGTCTTCAGGACCACCGGCAGAGACCTAGGCGTGACAAACAGCAACAAGTCATCCGCATATGCTGACAGTTTACACTGTCCATCTATCAGATCCACTCCTCGAATGTCGTCCTGTTGCCTAATGGCTATCAGCAACGGTTCCAGAGCTAAATTGAACAGAAGTGGAGAGAGCGGACAACCCTGATGGGTGCCTCTTTGGAGTTTAAAGGGCGCTGAGATTTCAGAGTTAGCTGTTATCCGTGCTGTTGGATTGGAATACAACATCGCTATCCTCCTGATAAAGCCCTCTCGCATCCCATACCACCTTAGAGCCCGAAACAGAAAGGAACACTCCAATCTGTCAAAGGCCTTTTCGGCGTCCAATGCCAGTCCCACTACCGGCGCAGGATCCGTCTGGGTTTTGGCAAGAATATGCGACAGCAATCTTCCGTTATCCGTAGTGGATCTTCCAGAGATAAAACCACATTGATCCGCCCGAATCAATGTAGACATTACTTTGTTCAAACGGTTAGCTAATACCTTCGCATATATCTTGTAGTGTGCGTTGAGGAGGGAGATGGGTCTGTAATTTTCCACTTTCTGGGGATCTCGCCCTGGTTTAGGATGAATCACTATTGTTGCCTCTGCCAGCGCACCCACATCTGGGCTTTCTTCATAGAGGCCACTGTAGTAGACCTGCAGCATGGATCCTAATTCCCCCTGGCATTTAGAATAAAACTCCAAGGGTATTCCATCAGGTCCCGCCGCCTTACCCTTAGCGGATTGCTGGATTGCCTTTCGTATCTCTGCCACTGTGATCTCTTGCTCTAGCATCTGCTCTTGGTCTGCCGATAGCATTGGTCCAGATATGCCTGATACAAAATCTCCAAAATCCTTGTCACCACAGCTCACTTCCGAACAGTAGAGCTTCTCATAGAACTCCTTACAGCGTTCCAGGATTTGTTCATTTTGGAGTAAGAGATCTCCGTTCTCGTTCCGGAGTGCATTCTTTCTGGCCTTTAACAATTTAGCCAAGAGGGAACCAGCCCGATTACTCTCAAAGTAGTTATCACTTTGCTGAATGCGGATAATAGATTGTACTTGCGTATTAAGGACACTATTGTATTGATATCTTAACTTCCGCAGTCGGGTCAGGACCAGTGGGTCTGCTCTCTTTGCCAGTAGACGCTCTCCTGCTTTAATTTGCATTTCCAGGTCCTCCTGCGCTTGCTTCTGCTGCTTACTCTTCTGTATGGAGAAAGTTGTTATGTGCTCTCGGAGTGTCGCCTTAAAACCTTCCCACCAACCCCATGTGGATGTCTCGGAGGGGTTATTACATACATTGTATGACTCGATGACCTTGTTGATATAAGACATGAAGGAGCTATCAGCTAAGAGAGATTTGTTGAAAGTCCATCGTGGAGACTGCTGGCGCGGCTTCCCTAAAGCAATAGCCAAGGAGACCGCAGAATGATCAGAAACTGTTCCAGCGTGTATGTCGGAAGCAATCATGCGCTGGACTAATCCAGCAGTTACCAGGAAAAAATCTATTCTGGTCTGGGTATCGTGTGGGATGGAGTAAAAGGTAAATTCTTTGTCTACCGGGTGTAGTAGGTGCCAGGCATCACTCAATTGCAATTCTTTCATCATACTCACTAATATACTGTGGGACCTAATTTTATCAGTTGTACGATAGGGCAACCGATCCAACAGAGGATCTAGAACCAGATTGAAATCCCCTCCTAGGATCAATTCCGTATCCGCTGCGGCCATTAGTTCCATGGCGATGGTCCGGAAGAAAGCAGGGTCATCTACATTGGGAGCATAGATGTTCATCAGTGTATACCGCTCCTGGTCCAAAAGCAATGTTACTTTCACCCAACGTCCGCCCGAGTCAACCTTGGTTTCTTTTACTGTGGCTGGCAGGGACTTCCTCAGCAATATGAGCACCCCTCCTTTCTTGTTTATGGCAGGAGATGCAGCCGCTACTTGGTAGCATTTTGAGCATACTTTCCAGGACTCTGTCTCCGTTAGATGTGTCTCCTGGAGATATACTATATCTGCCTTCTTTTGCTGACAGTAGGACAAAATCTTCTTACGCTTAACTGGGTTCAGCACTCCTTTTACATTAAGGGTAAATATCAATAACTTATTGGACAGCGGGAGTTAAGGGTAGGTGCCTATGGGTCGGATTCTAATGGCCGCACCTGTTTCAGCTTCCCTATAATGGGGAGAAGTACTGGATCGGACTGATCTGCAAAAACAGTTTAACACATCAAACAAATGTCGTATGGTGAACACCATCAGCTGTTGGCAGACTGCCTTAATTAATACATCTTATCCCCGTTGCCAGTGCTAACATTTTCATGCAAACAGTTTCATTACAAGAAATAAAAGGAAAAAGAAAAGAAAGAAAAAAAAAGAAAAAGGAATCAGTACGTAATGATATTACCTCCCCCTTCGAGCATCCAGCCCCTTGAATAATCAGAGCCCCTATCCACCTAAAGCTCTTGATCACAGGCGTATCAAAGATGTGATTTAGCTAAACAGGCTATCTAAATCACATAGAAATACCATACATTCTCCCTATCTTTTAGACTGCAATATTGCTCTTACATTGCCCACCCACTGAACAATTCTCACTGCATTCAGGTCTCCATGTTACCAGTTTCTTGCGGGAACATTTTTAACATGTCAGCATCTGTAAAATTTCTAGTAACATTATTTAAGGTCACCCGCATAGTATCCGGATAGTACAAGCCATATCGTGCCTGGAGTCTTTGCATAAGCGGCCTACAGGCCAACAGGGCTCTACGCCGATCCATGGTTTGCTTACTCAAGTCCGGAAAAAGAGAGACTTTTTGGCCCTGTATTTGCAGTGTCGTTAGCTTCTTGGCCGCTTGTAGGATGAGCAATACCTGTGGATACCGCAGGACTTTAAAGATAATCGGGCGGGGATATCTAGTAGTGTCCGTCCGGTGTGTGGGAATCCGGTGTGCCCGCTCTAGCTCAACGGGTTGCTGGAAGGTCAACTGGAGGAGCTCCGGGATCTGTTTCTCTAGGTATTCTAGTACATTTGCACCCTCTGCACCTTACGGAACACCCACCAGCCGAATATTATTTCTCCGAGCCCGGTTGTTCTGCTCCTCTATCTGGGCCTCAATCTTTTTACAACATGCTGAGAGGGCCCCCATCTGCGCAAGCATGGCATCGTGTTTCTGCACCTGGCCCTCTACGATCTCCAATCGCCCGTTCACATCTTGCACCGTGCTTTTTAGTTCATTTAGATCAGCCTGTATATTGCCTAGCGAGGTCGTGTTCGCCACTATCAGTTCTTTGACCCCTTTTAACTCCATTAAAATTTCTTTAATACCATCAGCCGTTGCTTCTTTTCCTTCCGCCGCCATCTTCTGAGGAGAGCCCATGTCCTGCTTCGTCCTCTTTGGGGCTGAAATGGAGCCTTGGTGAAATTCTTGGCGCGTAGGCTTCAGCACCGACATCATTAACGGGACAGGGAACGTGAGACTAGCTCTCGGGGGTTTTGTTTTGTAACCGTATTAAACAGGATTCTAAGCTGGCAACGAGAGCCTGAAATTATGCGACCATTCTGCTCCGCTGTTGGCTCCGCCCCCGGCATTTTCTTTTTTAATTTAAAGTAGTGCTGCCAGCAAACACACCCTCACAGTGCCGTAACCTAAGGTGCCACATAAGGCGCCCTATAAGGCACTCCAGAGGGCACATTATAAAGTGCACTGTCCGCCAAGGCACCTTATAATGTTCCCTATAGGGCGCCTTATAGGGTGCTTTATAGGGCGCCTTATGAGGCACCTTAAGGTTACAGCATTGTGAGGGTGTTTTTGCTGGCAGCACTAATTTAAATTAAAAAAGGAAAAGCCTCAAACAGCCCTATCAAATAACAACACTGTGGGGTCAAACCCATGACCTATGTCTCCACAGTCAGTGAAGTAACCAGTGGGCTACATCTCTATAGCTACTGACAAACCCCTGACTGACTACAGAAGGACTGGAGGTCACCACACAAACTGCTGTGGTTACCAGGATAGGGTTAACCCACACGTACCCATGATGCACTGCACATGCAGATAAGCAGTCTATAGATGATCACAAGATGGGGTATGCACCCCCACAGCACCTCGGCCTGGTAGGGGGAACTGACCGTGTGTGTTACTGGCACAGAGTAGCTACAGACTGACACATTGTGGGGGTACTGTGCTCACCCTGAGGGCGAGGTGGGGCACCCAGCACCAGGTCCGCAGAACCTGGCTTAACTGTGATAGGCTATGCTGCAGGTGTCTATGTTACCTGCAATAAAGGGTCTGTCTTAGTTACCATGGTTTAGTACTGGGTAAAATATAGGGAAATGGTTTGTAGGAGCTGAAGCTGGGACTTGAACCTGTGACCTTCTGCTTATGAACACACTGGCTGTGTGTACTGCACCACACTATTGCCACAGGGACAGTTCATTCTCTGGGGATACCATGACTGTTCGTCAGACAGACCCTGTCTGTTGCAGTGCAAGGCACACACCTAAACAGGGCTAGGCCATGGTCTGCTGTGTGCAGAGGCCACTGTCCCCTCCGCCACCAGCACCCCTCTGCCACCATGCTGCCATGCCATTATGCCGGTGGTGTGCAGTCCCAGGCCATCCAGTATGCCGGTAGGCAGCTGCCTATGGTGTGGGTTTTCGGGTAGGGGTGCCTACATGGATATGCATGCTTCCCCCCCCCCCCACCTCCTGCCAATGTTATGTGCCCTTGGGGGTACCTGCTGGGTACTATCCCCTGTGACACTGTGGGACACACACTCGTGCCCATGTTGGACCCTTGTCAGTTGATGTCTTGCTGCTTTACAGTTTCGGCATTCCTATGTGCCACCTAGGCATCTGCCTAACATGCACTGTGCCCCAGCTGGACCACAGCATGTGCCGCCTGCAGCCCTCTATATCCCATTTACGGCATCAGTACAGTTGCCCTTTCCTACGTGCCCACTCTGCTGTTACTGCACATGTGCACGCCATAACAAACCTGCCCAATATAGACGTGGAAAAACCCTGATCAGCACTATTTCAATGTGGGATCATTCACTTTGTAGGGGGACAGAGAATAGACCCTTCCAAACATGATATCTTATTTTTTGAGCTTTGTCAGTGGTGGTGCTTTATGTTTATAATTAATATCACTTTTGGCCAGTTTGGTTATTGGGCTTTTAGATGTGGTTCTGGTCTTTTTATATGTTTATTTGCCTCTTTGTTCCCTGCACATGTATCACAACTATCACTTTTGTGGGTTTCCCTGCCTTTGCTGCACATTGCTGACTGGAATGGTTTCTCTTTCCTGCAAATGTGCCTTAACGTGAGGGTTTCACTAGCGTTAGTGTTCAGACCCTGATTCCACAGCGTTAGTGTGCCTGGAGCCTCTCCTCTCCCACTCTCCGTCCATTTACCCCTTCTCTCCGCCCTCTGGGAAGTATTACTCCACCCTTCAGACCCGGATTTCACAGCTTTAGTGTGCATTAACGCCGCCGTTGCGTTATTGCGCAATAAATGATGTTATCACGTGATAATGTTACATTATCGTGCAATAACGTCACTTATCATGCGATAATACCACTGCTGCGACGTTAAAACGGTTTAGTAAACATATCCCCTAGTCTTAGAAGATCCTTTGCAGGAAGAAGATCATAAAGAGAGAATTATGTCATGCTGCAAACTGTTGTTCCACCGGTGTGCATTTTTGTGTTGTGCTCCCTAATAGACTTGTAATGGCCCTCAGCAGGGGTGGGGGTGGGGTGAGGATAGGCCAAAAGGATTTCATTTTGAAAGGGATAATGTTTTCTACCCTAAGAAGAGCTCAATTGCTGCGTACCTTGCATTCTTACTGGATGTATTTTGTTAATTTATATGTAAAACAGTACAGACACCAAGCATGGTTGGTACAGTTTTTCTTGGTTTTGTTGTATTTAGTTTCTTTTATAGCACTTTACTAGTTACGAGACTGAGATTATATGGTGATATTCAGGATTCCATTCGGTGAGATATACCCTTGTGTAAGGTTTTCTTTCTCTGCTGGATATCTCTATGATTGTTTTGGTTTTATGGTTACTTCTTTTTTATTTCTATATCTCAGTGCACAATGAATTATTATGGGCTGTTACCAGTGATGGGACTGGGCCGGTTCAGCCTGGTTTGCGTGAACCAGTTCTTGCTGCGACACATGTTTGCCGAACCAGGCCGAACATGGCATTGGGGGGAGGGGCGGTGGGTTCACCCCTAAACAAAGAAACAAAGATATGGTGAGGGGTGAAGACATGGGGAGGGTTGCACCTACTCCTGGTGGGTGCACCACTAAGCAAAGACATGAGTAGGGGTGCACCTACTCCCTAAAAGACATGGGAAGGGGTGCACCTACTCCTGCCATATTGCTGGGCAGACTAGATGGGCCACACTGGTCTTTATCTGCCGTCATTTACTATGTTTCTATGTTACTATGAAACATAGAGGAAATCCCCGCAACTGAAAATGTTTGATGGCAGCAGGGAATCATGGCATCTGGAGAAGCCCTTGGTGCTGTCAAAACCTTGTCAGGTAGGGGATCGAGCCGTAGGGCAATAACCGGGTTGCAACACCTTGGTGGAAGGCAGTGGCCCAAGCGTATGGCTGCTGCAATGCCTCCATGCGAGGTACAGCAACCTGGCTGTTACCCCTTCAATAAAAATAAAGTTGCCAGAAAAAAAGGGGGTAATGACTGCCAAGCAATTTGCTGAGATAATTCAGACCACAATGATGATGAGATATTAAACACAATGAGCCTGATACTTTAAGGCACTTATTTATTTATTTAAAGCTTTTTATAAACTTCTTTCTACAATTCAAGACGGTTTACATGTAACTTAACTTGTAACAGTGTGGATGCAACTGTCGTACAGAGAACAATAACTTAATAAGGATAAGGATAAAACAAGGAACATTTAACAGTCAACTTTAATTTTTTACAGATTAATAGAAAGGTAGGCCGAGGTAGGTAGCTGAAGCTAAAGAGGAGAGAAAGAGGACTGTTAGGTCTCGAATAAGGGGGGCGGAGGATCCTTAAGGCGGGGTGGGAGGGGGTCAAAGGATAAGTGCTGCTAGCCAGGCCTATCCCAAAATTTTCAGTGGCACTATCTGGATACCTGAGTGGAGGAGCAGCCTAATGATTAGAACACTGGTGTGATATCCAGGTTTCAGTTCTCACTAGTACTCCTTGTGGCCTTGGGCAAGTCACTTAACTCTCCGTTGCTTCTGAAGAAAGGTCTGGCAATCTACTTCTAGTCACACTGCCAAGAAAACCCAGAGCTGCTGGGTTGCCAGGAGTCAGCTGAATATTGCTGCTATCTGGAGCATTTCTGGAATTGACCATGCTCTGCCCACACACCACCAGGCATTATACAGATAGCGCCGGGACAGTCAGTATGATTTTAAGCGACATCAGTACATTTATCTTAGCAAAAAAGGTGCCGGTACTCATATGCAGGGTGTTTTCATCAATATATGAGGACCATGGGTCGACTGTAGCAGGCAATGAAAAAGGTGCCAGTACTCAGTCCCACCGAGTACCCCCTCAAAAATATCCCTGAGTGACACTATCCAGATAGTGCTGCTGAAAATCAACAGATAGGCCCAGCCAGTGGCTTTTAACTGGCTAGCCAGTACTACTGTCCAGATAAGTGCCTCTGAATATCGAGCCCCCAAAAAGCTGTCCTAAGTTATCCAGATAGTTATCTACATAACTGCTATTGGCAGGGCCGGATTTAGCTAGAGTGAGGCCCTACGCCAAGAAAAATTGTGGGCCCCCCCCCCATGTCCCCGTGCAGTCCTGTGCCCCCCCTGTGCAGTCCTGGGCCCCCCCGTGTTCCCCCCCCGTGCCTCCGTGCAGTCCTGGGCCCGCCCCGGTGCAGTCCTGGGCCCCCCCCCGTGCCCCCGTGCAGTCCTGGCCCGCCCCGTGCAGTCCTGGGCCCCCCCATGCAGTCCTGGCCCCCCGGACAGCATCGCGGCTGTCTGAGGGGCTTCAGAGGGGGCCGGGGAAGCCCGCGCGAGGCCCCGGCTCCCTCTGTACAGCCGCCAGCGTGAAGAGCCTTTTCCTTCACGCTGGCGGCTGTTTCTGTGAAGCCGGGAATGCTGGGAAAGGTTAAAGCAGGATATCTCCAATGCATATATATCTCATGCATATTTATTAGGGATATCCTGAAAACCTGCAGGATTGTGGACCACCAGGACTGGAATTGAGTAGCTCTGCCATACACTAACTTTTAGTAAACATGCCTCTTAATGAGTATATGGATAAAGAAAGACTAAAAGGTTTCTACATTACTATAATCCAGTACCAACCGCCAGGCACATTAGGAACTACTACAAACACTGCCCATTTAGAACCCATAGCAAACCCGCCATATCCTAACAGCACTACCAGGACTCACAAAGCACCATACCCTAACTATCAAAAGGCAACACTGCAAATATTAAACCAATACATTTCAGAGAACAACAATACATGACCTACTGGGGAAAGAACAAGTGGAAATGTCAAATAGGAATTATATAAACAGAATACCTCAGCTCAGTTACACATGCACAACATAGACCATCACCAAACAAGGAATCACAATTTAGAAACAGGAAGACAATAATTAAACTGGGAACCCCAAAAGCCAAACTTGGAATATACAACAACACTGTAGAAATAAAACTATAAATTAATTTCCTCTTGTACTAAACAAAGCGCAAAAATTAATGATGCACATTTCCCAGAGCTGACATATTCCAGTTAATAAATTCAAAATAAAGAGATATTTTTCTACCTTTTGTGCATTTTTTTTCAGTTGCAATTGTTCCAGCCACTTTCTTCTGGTTTCTTTGTGTCTTCTGCTAACTCTCCATCTGCTGTCCATTTGTCCTTTCTTCTGTCTTCTTGGTTTTTTTTTTTCCATTCTCTCTCTACATCTGCTTTAACATACTAATCTTTCTCCTTTTGCTCTTTCCTCATTCCTATTTCATCTACTCAAAATTTACCCCTCCATCCTCAATCCCCACTTACTCTCCCAATACCCGGCCAATTGTAGATTTTTTATCCCTCCCACACAAAATATTTTTCCCCTCTCCATTTTACTCTCCCAGCACCATCCCATTCTAATCCTCCCCCAACACCAGCTCCCTTCTAGTTCCAGCCTCACCCAGCATCCATTCCCTTCTAGTCCCTGCATCAGCCCATTTCCAGTCCTAGCCCCCCATTAGCCCATTTCCAGTCCTAGCCCCTCCCATCAACCCAATACCAGTCCTAGCCCCCCCATCAACCCACTTCCAGTCCTAACCCCCCATCACCCCATTTTCAGTTTAAGCCCCCCCTATAACCCATTACCAGTCCTAACCCCCCATCAGCCCACTTCCAGTCCTAACCCCCATCAACCCATTTCCAGTCAGCCCCCCATAGCCCATTGCCAGTCCTAACCCCCCCCCATCAGCCCACAGTCCATTACCAGTCCTAACCCCATCAGCCCACCTGAAGTCCTAACCCCTCCCCATCAGCCCATTTCCTGTCCTAGCCCCCCCCCCATAGTCCATTATCAGTCCTAACCCCCCATAGCCCATTATCAGACAGCCCCCATCAGCCAACAGCCCATTACCAGTCTTAACCCCCCCATAGCCCATTGCCAGTCCTAACCCCCCCATCAGCCCACAGTCCATTACCAGTCCTAACCCCATCAGCCCACCTCAAGTCCTAACCCCTTCCCATCAGCCCATTTCCTGTCCTAGCCCCCATAGCCCATTGCCAGTCCTAACCCCCCCCCAACAGCCCACAGCCCATTACCAGTCCTAACTCCATCAGCCCACCTTCAGTCTTAATCCCCCAACCCATTACCAGTCCTAGCCCCCCATAGCCCACTCCCAGTCCTAATCCCACCAGCCCATTTCCAGTCCTAATCCCCATCACCCAATTTTTAGTTTAAGCCCCCCCCCCATAGCCCATTACCAGTCCTAAGCCCCCATCAACCCACTTCCAGTCCTAATCCCATCAGCCCATATAGACTTAGCTCCCCCATAGCCCATAGCCCCCCCATAGCCCCCCCCATAGCCCATCACCACTCCTAACCCCCCCATAGCCCATTACCAGTCCTAACCCCCCCAACAGCCCACAGCCATTACCACTCCTAACCCCCCCCCAGCCCATCACCAGTCCTAACCCCCCCAACAGCCCACAGCCATTACCACTCCTAACCCCCCCAGCCCATCACCAGTCCTAACCCCCCAGCAGCCCACAGCCATTACCACTCCTATCCCCCCAGCCCATCACCAGTCCTAACCCCCCCAACAGCCCACAGCCATTACCACTCCTACCCCCCCCCAGCCCATCACCAGTCCTCACCCCCCCAACAGCCCACCGCCATTACCCCTCCTAACCCCCTCAGCCCATCACCAGTCCTAACCCCCCCAGCCCAGCGAATTTTTTTTTACAAAAAAGCTGTCGCTGCCTCTGCCGGGGCCGCCGCGGCAGAATCGATTGTGCCGCGGGGCCCCCCCTGCCCAGCAGAGCCTGGCCTGCCCTCCCCGGTATCACCTCTCGAGTCTCAGCTGCCTCCCTCCAGTCACACGCGTCGGCTTTCAGAGCGCGAGGTGAGTTTCTCCCTCGCTGCTCTGTTAAGCCCGCGGGGGCTGATGGGAAGTCCCATCAGCCCCCGCGGGCTTAAACAGAGCAGCGAGGGAAAAACTCTTCCCTCGCGCTCTGAAAGCCGGCAGCTGAGACTCGAGAGGTGATACCGGGGAGGGCAGGCCAGGCTCTGCTGGGCAGGGGGGGCCCCGCGGCACACTCGATTCTGCCGCGGCGGCCCCGGCAGAGGCAGCGACAGCTTTTTTTTTTTTTGTTTTAATTTTAATGATGAAATGAATGTTTTTTGCGCGGGGCCCCCTGAAACGCGGGGCCCTGTGCAAAAAACATTCCCGGTGGGCCCTTGCCAGCTGTGGGCCCTACGCCACGGCGTACGTGGCGTATAGGCAAATCCGGCCCTGGCTATTGGAATAAATCTGCCAGTTGCCATTCTATCTGGATATTTGGTGGTGCTCACTATCCAGATAGTGGTGCTGAATATCTGGAGGTTTTTTAAATGCCTCATCTGGAGTTTAAAATACACTGATTGCAGCTGACAAACATCTTCAATTGAATTTTCAGTGAGAACACTGTTTCCTCATGGCAGGAACCAGTGAGAAATCTAAGTACATTCCATAGCAGCTGCAATCTGAGTATTAGGAGTCACTTCGTCTGGAGCAAATAGCAGCATGCAAGAATGAGCAATAATCTCTAGCTCTTATTTTTTGTTCTGTTAAATATGAACATGATTTTAAATAGCATTTGTAATTATACTTTGGAGGCAAAGTAGGGATTAGTACAACAAAAGTCACAACCTAAGAGATTTAGATACCTCTTTCCTTCTGGCCCCCTTATTTTATGTTCTCTCTATTCAAGATTTCTGCGGCCATAAAAACAAGCATTTGATAGACAAACCATTTATATACTCAGGGGTGAGCTTTTGTGACTGACCTGCTTCATTCCTGATCCCCTGTTAAGAGGAGCAGATGGAGAAGGCACTGTTTGGCTCAGACACCTTCAGTTTATAGACACTAATATTCCGCTGATTTAGTGTAGTTCTCTTACTTAGCCCATGATTGCACTGTCTGATGCTCTTTTGGTTTCTTCACAACATTTCACCTTTCCTCGCCCTGCTTTTTACAAAAAAGAAGTAAAGGCAGCAAGTTTTCTCATTCTCAAAAATCAGAACTATGAAAATTTGGTTTAACGATAAGCTTAATAAGGCATAATGGTTTCATAGCCCCTGATTTAAAGAGCAGCCTGGAAAACAAGTGCACTGGGCAAATTCACAGTAGAAGTGAACAAAATCATACCGGGTAGGTTTTCAAAAGGCTCAAGGAATGATTCATTGATGTTCAAGCTAAAACAAGCAGCATCCAGGAGCTCAATTTTTTAATCTGTATTGCAAATCTCTGTGGATACCTGCCCCTAGACAGTTCTGGTGTATGCAGGCTCTGCAAATATCTATCTTATTTTGAAACTTGCTGCCTAATGTTTCTCTAAGAGTTCTCACAGGAGTGCACAGTACTTTGCCACTCTCGATTTTAGTGACTGGATCTGTCTTAAGTAAAGCAAAGGACTGATGAATCCCAGTAGATGGGGAAGGGCAGCTGGAATCAAACTGTGCAAGATAAATGTAGCCTCTGAAAGGTAATAGACAGCCAAGGGATCCAATGGCCAATCAAGTACTGGTGCTGTGGCTCCCTGGAGCCCTCAGTTACCCATAACTTCTCTACACTTCCTTTTATTTTGAAATGGACCGCACTGTGCATCTAGTATTGTATCCATGTTTAAAATATGGCCACACCACTTAAATATGCCTGACCTTGTCTGGTGGTCTTGGAACCCCAGCCTGATGAGCTTGATTGGTGCTTGGATGGGAGACCACCTTGGAATACGAGGTGCGGTAGGCTTAATGTGTGGAAGAAAGACCTGGCAATCTACTTCTGGACATGATGTCAGGAAAACCAGTGGATTATCACAACATGGACAACTATCCACAGGGCCACCAAGAATTAACACCTTACAACAGCAAGAGGCTAACTTTACATTTAACATCCAAATCAGTAAGATCATCATGTGCAGATAGGGCTGACCCTAGGGTTTCTGCTGCCCTAGGTAAAAACCCTGGTCTTACCGCCGCCACCCCCCCCCCCCCCCAGCTACCGCCGCTGCCGCCACTCCAGATGCCGCTGATTCTATTTAGGGGGAAAGAGATCATCAGCAGCAGCAGTATTTCAAAAAGCAGCAGCCTATTACCACCACTTTCTTGCCAGTAGCAGCCAAGGGCAAGAAAGCGGCGGCAAAAAGCAGCTACTTTTGTAAATGCTGCTGCTGATGATGATCTCTTTCCCTCCCCCTTAAATGGAATCAGCAGCAGTTGGGGGGGAGGGCAGCACGACTGGTCATGTGTGCCACTGCGACTGCCCACCTGGACTGACTGCCCTAGGCAGCCGTCTAGCTCGCCTAGTGGGTGGGACAGCCCTGATTGTAAGCCCTGCAGGGACAGGAAAATCCCTTCTTTACTTGATGGTAACTTACCCTGAACTACTACAGAAAGGTGTGAGCTAAATGCTGCTAAATAACTAAGAACCTGATATTCTGCGGTGGCAGCTAGTGTTGAAAACGTGGCTAACCATCGCCGCTGAAGACTAACCCTGGATATTCAATGACGGGACCATATCCAGCCACCAGCATTGAATATCTGGGATAGCTGCAGACCCCAGAAGCAAACCAAGCAGGAGTGGTATTGAGCTGCTGCCTGGTTAGCTTCCACAGGTAAATTTAGGCCAGCATTTGCCACACCTGACTTTACCTGCCGGTCTCTGCCGGGCAGTGGCTCAATATCGCCGCTGCCTGGTTAGCAACGGGTACCCCCTCCGCTCTACCCTGGTGTACCCTAGGACATGCCCTGATGCTAACTGCTTACCATCGGGTGGCACTCGCGGATATTCAGCAGCACTAACTGTGTTAGTGCCACTGAATATCCCACTAACCAGCATTTACATGGTTTGCAGTTCTGTAAACTGTGTAAATGCCTTTGAATATCGGGTCCTATAATATTTATGATTATGATATCTTCATTTGCTCTCATGTTAGCATCAGTGTTACCAGACATTAGATTAATATTAATGTGTTACAGGTACTAATACATGCATTAGGGCCTTAGTGCAAGGTGATCACTAACATATGCATTAAAAGTGGTTTAACACATACATTAGTAATCCTACCAATTCATACAGAGCCCCTCTTCAATAGAGCTGCTTTCTGGAGATGACATCAACATAGTGCATTTCTGTCACTTGTTAATATGAAAAGATTCCTGTACAATTTCAAGTGCTAGTGTCAAACGTTTTTTTCCGATATATCAGAAATGACATCCATATGCACCGTGCACATAACATGGATGCAGTTTGGAAAAAGGGCCATGCAGACAGTCAGCATTGCACTGTGAGTTTATGCTACATGAACATCCTCAAAATGCTATTGCCATTTGACAAGGTCTGAACCACAGTCTCTGGCATTGAGATCTGGTTTCATGCACCCTGTTGCTTCTAACTCTCTCTCTGTCTGGGAGCTGCCAGGTGTTAAGTACATGTCTGTGGTCTGCAATACTGGTCTTGTTAACTACAATGACCATTTTCTTGCCACTAGGTTTGCCTGAGCAATGATGGAGACAGTGATTTTGTGATCAGATAGGGTCTCCTGTCTCTCAGATAACTTCTGTTTGGTTGCAAAATTAAAAACATACATTATGAATATGAGAAAATAATTACTGGAGGAGCCTCTATGTTGTATATACAGTCATGCATGGGAGTAAACCTTTGTAGGGCAGAGTCAAAACAATTGCACCACCATTCCATCCTCTCTCACCCAGTCAACCCCAATGCCTTTTTTCCAGCCTGAGGGAAAATTATTTATGTTTATATACTGCTTTTCACCTGGTCAAAGCTGGAACATTCAGGTATGGTATATATTTCTCTTGTCCCCAAAGGGGTTCACAATATACATTATATACCTGAGGCAACAGAGGGTTAAGTGGCTTGCCCAAGGCCACAGAGAGCACCTGTGGGACTAGAAACCCCAGTCCCTCCAGCCTGAGGTTGCTGTTTTCCAGTAGAATTTGAACCCCTGGCCTGAGGCAACTTGCCCCAACCACTAGACTATGCCTCCCACCAATAGTGGGCCAATAGTTTGCAGGCAGACAGGTCTTTAAGCAGCTCAGGAATTTTGCAGAATAGGGGCCTTTGGATGAGATTTAATAATTGAGTAAGAAAGTATACAAAACCTGCTTATCTGTGCAATTTTGAATAAAGTAGCATGGATTCCTGTATATGATGGCAGATAAAGATCAGTATGGTCTAGTCTGCCTAGCAAGGTGGCAAGAGTAGGTGCACTTGCTGCTCCATGCAGGTCACCTCTCCCCATGCCTTTTTTTAGGGGTGTACCCGCCTCTTTGTGCAGGTCACCCCTATTTTTTGAGATACAAGAGATAGTTATGTTTATTTTGATTTTATCCTGTTTTTATAAAGGGATAGAAGAGCCACCATCATCCCTGCAGCAACACCAGCAGGCAGATCAGCATTGGGGAGTAGAGCGGGAAGGATTGCTCCTCTCCGATCTACACAGTGAGGCCAATCAGGCTGCCGCTGCACCATTTAAACTAAGCTCCAGCTCCGAGGCGCATAGAAGAGTTGCCATCATCCCTACAGCAACACCGGCAGGCAGATCAGCATCAGGGAGTAAACCGGGAAGGATCACTCCTCCCTGATCTACATACCGAGGCCAATCAGGCTGCCACTGCACCATTTAAACTAAGCTCCAGCTCCGAGGTGCGTCTGCACCTGGCGGGCTCGCCCCTGAGGACCCTTTGGTGTGGCCCTTAGACGCGGCTCATAGGCGTCTATACTATACGATGCAACATAACCCCTTCAAAAACAACCTCCTGCTTTAGCAGTTAAAACTCTCCAGGCAACAAAGCAACACCCCCAGCTAGGTAAACCACCTTTAATAGCTACCTAAATTAAGCTGCACAGTGCTCTGTGGCACCACCGGTTCCCTCCGAAGCCACACATCAGTCTCTTGGCATACCACCACTATGGCAGGGCATCTCACACTCACCCTTCAACTCCTCTGCCTGGCCCAACTCATCACATGGGCAGGCTCACTAGAACAAATCCAAGGTCTAATACCCACAATGAGAACCCCTGGACGCAGAGACATTGATGACCCCCCTCCCCTCACCACAACAGATCACACCACTTTGCAAAACCTCACCGTCTGATTCACATAACCTGCTATCCCCTGGAGAAATCTAAAAGACACAGGACCCCACACCAAGTGAGTCTCAACTGCATGCTAATTAATGCTCGATCTATCCATACCAAATGGCCAATCCTTACTGATTATATTAAACAGTGGAATCTGGACTTGCTCTTTGTCATGGAAACCTGGCTAACCAGCACAGATACAGTCATCACCAATCAGCTAAAACCTCCTAACTATGACCTCTTCAGCTGCCCCAGAATGCACTGGCGAGGAGGTGGTGTCCTCATACTAGCCAGAAGCAACCTCCACTTCCAGTGCACCTTAACTCAAAGTTCCAAGAATCTAGATCACATCCAAATCTCCAATAAGACCTTAGCAATCTGTCTCCTTTACTGTGCACCTTCCTCAAGTGCAGAAGAGCTAGCCACAATCCTTGATCTAGCTTGTAGCAACAATACCCAGCATAAACAGCTCTGGTTCTTGGGCAACTTTAATCTTCCTTCACTTCCTGTCAAACACTCCACAGCATTCCTCGATGCAATGGCCACGCTGGACTACAACCAAATCATCCACACCCCTACCCACAGTGGAGGTAACAGCCTGGACCTTGTATTTGCCCCGCTACCTCTTAACACCTTACACAACCAGACCTCGCCGCATGTACAAGCAGTGCCATGGTCTGACCATAATGCCATCCTCTTTGACATTCCACATAACAGAGAAGAACAGCAATCTACCTCCTCAAACTCTCAAGTTCACCGCCACTTCAAACACTTCAACAAAGAAGCCTTCCTCAGCAACACTCTTCATCATCTCAACACTGACTCCAACAACCTAGACAATCTATTAGACAACTGGAACAACCACCTCTCCAGGGCTGCTCTCCTGCCTCCATTCACAAAACCTATTTACAAAAAACACACAGCCGTATGGTTTACCGCTGACCTCTGTGAATCACTAATGCACCTCAGAAAGCTTGAACGCCGCTGGCGACACTCCAGGCATATCAACGACCAAACAGCTTATCTGAATAAACTACAGCAACATCGAAGAGCTGTCAACCTCAAGAGGAAAGAACATCAGACCAACATCCTCATGCTCTCCCTCAACAAACCCCGTGAGCTCTTCAACCTCGTAAAATCACTTACAAAAGATACATCCTTGCAAAAAACAATAAACACTCCAAGCCCAGAGGCCTTTGCCACCCACTTTCAAAGTAAAACAACATCAACATCGACCAACTCAGTATTTGCTGAACTTGAACATTCACCCAGGCACCTACCTACTTCCAATGACACACTCTGCTCTACACTCGACTCCTTCTACCCATACCCTCCTACACAAATAGAGAGTATCATCAGTGGAATCAACACCACTACCTCCCCACTGGATCCATGTCCACCATTCTGGATAAAACAAACTCAATCTTACCTTAGCCCAGTCATAGCCAAAATAGCCAACCTGTCTCTATCTGAAGGCATCCTCCCTTCTCCACTGAAAACTGCCTCCATCAGGCCTCTGATCAAGAACAACAAGCTTGACCTTACAGAGATCAAGTCTTACAGACCTATCTCAAGCCTCCCCTTCCTAGCCAAAATTATAGAAAAGATCATCTACCAACAAACCCAGGACCACATTCACTCCCACACACCTCTTGACCCGCAGCAGCACGGATTCAGCCAGCAGCATGGTGTTGAAACCCTCCTAAAAACCCTCCTGGACAGACTTCACACAGGCTTGGACAAGAAGAAACATAGTTTCATCCTCATATTCATGGAGATTGCCTCTGCCTTTGACACAGTCAACCACAATCTCCTTCTCACCCGCCTGCATCAAAAAGGCATAAGAAGCCTGTACATAGTTACCCTGTCAGTCCCGTGTAGAAATCCCTGTTTACTCTAAGTCCAATGTAGGCCCGCCTGCACTGCACAAATTTGTTAACTGTAAACCACACTGATTCTAAAGAGCGCGGTATAAAAAAGACGTTAAATAAAAAAAATAATAAAATTTTTTTAAAAAACCTAGCGCTTGACTGGTTCAAGTCATAGCTATCTGATCGGCAGCAACAAGTCCGCATAGATAACCAATCATCCAGACCATTCCAACAGACACAAGGAGTCCCACAAGGATCATTCCTCTCAGCCCTACTTTTCAATATATATATCCAGCCAATCTGTTTCATTATTCAATCGTTCAACATGTTCTACCACATCTACGCTGACGATGTATTGCTATACACCCCATTCCTCATAGATAGCCCTGACTACTCCTCCATAGCAGAATGTTTTGATGCAGTCTCAGACTGGCTTGCGACACACAACCTGACAGTTAATAGCAACAAGTTGGAGGTGCTATTCATGACCAAAGACCCCACCTTTACCCTGAAAACTTCCCTCAGGGTGAAGGAATTTGACCTCATAACCAAACAAGAAGTTTGCTATCTGGGAATCACAATCGACCAACACCTGAATTGGGAGAACCACATTTAAAATGTGTCTAAAGTAGTCTACCATAAGCTGAGAACCCTCCAGAACCTACGCCTTCTCCTAAAACACTCAGACTACCACACGGTATCCCAAGCTCTCATCTTCCTTCACTTAGACTACGCCAACATCATCTACCATGTTATGACAAAGCACGCGCTCCAACCACTACAACTAACAATGAACACAGCTGCCCGAACACTCATGTCCGCATCCAGATATGAACACATCACCCCACTGTTGATGCAACTTCACTGGCTCCCCATTGCAAGCCGCCTGTTGTACAAAGCCCTCCTGCTCACCTTCAAGACCCTTCATGGAATGTCTGCAGCCTCGCTCAAAAAACTTGTACATCGTATGCCAGAGACTAGAGCGAGAAGATCTTGCATGGCAAACTCTCTCATCATCCCCTCAGCAGTAAGGTCCTGTACCCAATTGATCAGGAATCGTGCATTTTCTCTATTTGCACCGACTCGATGGAACACCTTAACCCCAGCAATACGAGCTATCCCAGACCTGATATCCTTCAGGAAAGCACTAAAAACATACCATTTCCAACTCGCCCACAGTCAGCCACCCTAAACAAATCTTAAGTGCAACTCTCCGCTTTCACTTAATATGTAACAGACCCTGTTAATGTTTTATTGTTTACTGTTTACTGTTCACGTTAATACAATTTGATGTAAATTTGTTTCATGTAGCCTACCTGTTACCTGTTCGATGCAAACATGTTCTATGTAAAACAGTTATTATTTTTTGTTATATGTAAACCGCACTGATCTGAAAAAGCGCAGTATATAAAAACAAATAAATAAATCCACTGTGTCTGTCCCATGCCATTTTGAAATCTGTCACTGTATTTGCCTCCACCATTTCCATCAGGAGAGCATTCCAAACATCCACCAACCTTTCAGTGAAAAAGTATTTCATGATGTTGCCTTTTCGTTTACCCCCTTACAGCTTCATGTTATGCCCTCTAGTTTTACAGCTTCCCCATCTTTGGAAGAGGTTTGTTTGTTCATTAATACTTAAGTATTTAAAGGTCTGAATCATATCTCCCCTGTCCCTCCTCTCCTCCAGAGTGTACATATTTAGGTCTTCAAATCTCTTCTCATATGTCTTCTGATGTAGGCTCCATATCATTTTAGTTGCCTTCCTCTGAACCGTTTCCAGTCTTTTTATATCCTTTGCGAGATATGGTCTCCAAAACTGAACATAATATTCAAAGTGAGGCCTCACCAGCAACTTGTACAGTGACATTCGTACCTCTTCTTTTCTCCTGGTAATTCCTCTCTTTATGCAACCCAGCATCCTTCTGGTTTATGCCGCCACCTTGTCACACTGTTTCGCCACCTTGAGATCCTCAGAAACAATCACTCCGAGGTTCTTCTCCTGATCCATGCACACCAACCTCTCGTCCCCTATCGCATATAGTTCCTTTGGATTTCTGCTTCCTATGTGCATAACATTATACTTTATCACATTAAATCTTAACTGCCAAGCATTAGAATATTCTTCCAGCTTTTGTAGAGCTTTCCTCATGTTATCCAATTTCTCAGGGGAGTCTACCCTGTTGCAAATTTTTCTGTTGCAAATTTTTATGTCATCTGCAAAAAGACAGACTTTCCATTCAGTCCTTCAGCAATATCACTCACAAATAAATCGAACAGTACCAGTCCCAGGACCAAACCCTGGGGCACACTGCTAATCACTTTCATCTGAGTGTGTTTCATTTACCATTGTCTTCTATTGTCTATCAATAAACCAATTTCTGATCCAGCTCACCACCTTGGGAACCATCCCCAAGCTGTTTAGTTTATTGATAATCCTCCTATGAGGAACAGTATCAAAGGCTTTGCTGAAATCTAGGTAAATCACATCCATCACAAGCCCTTGATCTAGTTCTCTGGTCACCCAATCAAAGAAATTTATCAGATTTGTTTGGCAAGATCGTCCTTTGGTAAAACCATTTTGCCTCGGATCATGCAACCTGTTGGTTTTGAGAAAGCCACTATTTGCTCTTTCAGGAGTGCCTCATTACTTTTCTCGCTACCAAGGTAAAGCTTACTGGCCTATAGTTTCATTTTTTCCCTATTACCACTTTTGCGAAGAGGTACTACATCAGCTCTTCTCCAGTCCTGTGGAACTTCTCCTGTCTCCAAGGATCTTTTAAAAACATCCTTTAATGGTCCTGCAAGAACCTCTCTGAGCTCTTTCATTAGCCTGGGATGTACCCCATTTGGTCCCATGGCCTTGTCCACTTTCAGTTTTGCAAGCTGTACTAACACATCATCTTCTTTGAATGGTGTGGTATCTACTCCATTCCCATTTGTATATTTGTCAATCACAGGTGATCCTTCTCCAGGATTTTCTTTAGTAAAAACAGAACAGAAGTATTTGCTTAGCATTTTCACTTATTTAATGTCACTTTCCACAAACTGTTTCTGGCACTTTTGATTCCTGCAATTCCACCTCTGATTTTCCTCCTCTCCAGAATATACCTGAAAAAAGTTTTATTGCCACACTTCACATCTTTAGCTATCTTTACATCTGCCTTTGATTTTTCTATCCTTATTTCTCTTTTTGTCTCTTTTAGTTTTATCCTGTATGCTTTTCTGTATTCCTGTTTGTGAACCTCTGAATTTTGTGAAAGCTGTGTTTTTGCCTTTATTTGTAAAAACTGGAATCAAAACAAAATTTTTGTTTTTTTTAATTACCCATGCCATTGCAATGCATATCCCTACTAATTGCAGAGCTGTCAAGCTATCTAATTCTAGGAGGGAGAATTTTTAGCCAATCCTGATTTTAAACTTACATCCCAAAGCAGTGTGGGATTTGTAGTCCTTGATTCTACCATTGAATTCAGTACTGTAAGTCCTATAGTTCATCAAAATAGGACTGTCAGAAATCCAAGATTGTACTAAAATCTCCCTCTTGGAACTGGGTAAGTTGGAAACTGCAATTGCTGCTTTAAAATACTTATGTAAATTGTGGGTTCCACGGGGGTGTTACCCTACTTTACCTGAATGTTATGAGTATCACGGGTGGTTGAGTTACCTCAGGTAAGCCACCAATAGAAACTCCCAGCTTACAGAGAAAATATTTGTTTTATTTTTTCTCAATGCACTTTATAACTTCTTGAACCTTAAATTCAAATCAGAACTTACCAAGGGATGAGAACTCTCCCACAATGAGCCACTTGAACAAATGTAACTTTTGCATAATTTCTAATTTTAATTTGCTAAAAAATATAGGGGCATGTTTACTAAACCATCTTAATGTTACTGGCTCTAGTTGCAGCGTTAATGTGAAGAATGTCATATAAGGTAGTGGGAGTTCCAGAGGGAAGGTTGCAAGGAATAGGTATCGTGCTATAGTGGACTCCATGGCATGTTAATGCGCGTTAACCCTAAGTTCATGCCAGCGCAGTGTTAGAAGTTATAAAGATGTAGCCAACTGGTTACTGCAATGACTGTAGAGACAGAGGTCAAGGGTACAATCCTGCAGTGGTGTTATGTAAGAAAGATGCCTGAGGCATTTCCTTTTAATTTAAATCAGTGCTGCTAGCAAAAACACCCTCACAGTGCCGAAACCTAAGGTGCCACATAAGGCACCCTATAAGGCACTTCATAGGGCACATTATAAAGCGCCCTGTCCGCCAAGGCACCTTATAATGTGCCCTATAGGGCACCTTATGAGGCACCTTAGGCTATGGCACTGTGAGGGTGTTTTTGCTGACAGCACTGATTTAAATTAAAAGGAAAAGCCTCAGACAGCCTTATTAAATAACACCACTGTGGGATCAAACCCATGACCTTTGCAGTTGTTGAAGTAACCAGTGGGCTACATCTCTATAGTGTCTAAAATGCTGCTGTCTGGCTACAGAAAGACTGCAGGTCACCACACAAACTGTCTGATGTGGTTACCAGGATAAGGTAAACCCACCTGTACCCATGATGCACTGCACATGCAGATCACCAGCCTACATCTGATCACAAGATGGGGTATGCACCTCTATAGCACCTCGGCCTAGTAGGGGGAACTGACTGTGTGTGTTACTGGCACAGAGTAGCTACAGATCGTGACATTGTGTGGTTCCTGTGCTCACCCTGAGGGTGAGGTGGGGCGCCCAGCACCAAGTCCGCAGCACCTGGCTTGGCTGAGATATGCTGTGCTGCAGGTCCCCATCAGTGCTAGTGTGTGATAGATAGTCCTTGCAGATACACCTGTGTCCATTTGTATTTCCCAGTCATGTATAGCCGTTGTGGACTATGGTGCACCCAGAATAGTACCTATCCTGTGTGGTTGCCATGGTCATGTGATTTAAAAGATGGGTGGTGTTTGGACCCAAAAGCGGATTATGTAGCACCACCCAACCTGCCCTCTGTGAGTCAGAGTAGGGGACAGGATATTCCCCCCCAACAGATCCACACTCTACATCTCTTCAATGGGGGCAGTAGAGGGGACCATCAACCCCAGTCCTACTGGGGAATAGGCACCCTATAGGGAAGTCAATGCAGATCTGTACACATCACATCGGGCACTGGCAGACAGGCCTGGAAAAGCTCAGCTGCCACCCCACCACTCTCTGACATTCACCAGCAGACTGTACAGTCAGTCTGCACCCACTGCACCCTGCAAAGTGTTCCAGCCATACATATGCTAACTGTAGACAGGCTGTTAGCTAGTACATAGCACATGTTCCTGGAGGAACTGTGTGCATCCAAAAATGGGAAGTGAGCACACACACCAAGCAAGTATGTTAGTGATCAGGCCACAGAAAAGGAAACTCATAGATATCACTTGAGAGAAACAGTGCATAGTACTATGTGGGAACCTAGCCATGCCATGGTCACTGCTCAGTCAGGGTGAGAGTGACCTCCCAGCATGACATGCTGTGGCCACCCTGTCTATGCAGATGGTGGTCGGGCACTACAATGTCCCAGCCATTGCCCTATGCAGATGCATCCTACCCAGACCGCTGTGTCTGGGCCATACCCACAATACCTTGCTCCTCATTATGCACATTGGCAGGCTAACACTGGAGACAGTGCAAGCATTGAGGGCTCAGTACGGTGTAGGCAGCCACAAAACACTGGGTAGACATACACACACTCCCACATCTATGTCAGCATTGTGCAAAGATAGAGGTATATGTGGAACGTGTTTCCATGTTTATGATGGCACTGCTAAGGTATGCAGGTGCTAGTATTGTTAGATGCTGCTCCGCGCAGGGCCCAACAGCCTGACTCTCCATGAGGCTTTGGATAGTGGAGCCTTTGGGTGTGGGTGTTTGTGCCCCTCTTGGCCTATGCTGTAAGGCAGAGGTTCCCAACTCCGGTCGTGGTGGGCCCAACACGATTCAGGCTTTCATGCTGTCCCTAATGAATATGCATGAGATACATTTGCATACAATGGGGGTGGTGCTTACAAATGCATCTCAAGCATATTTCTTAGGGACAGCATGAAACCTGAATAGTGTTTGGCCCTCCAGGACTGCAGTTGGGAATCTCTGCTCTAGGGACTGCACATATCCATGTTGTATGTGCTCTGTAGGGTAAAATATAGGTGTTTATGGCGTGTTTATTTTATCTGCAATAAAGATTCCTTCTATATTACCATGGTTTAGTGCTGGGTAAAATATAGGGACATGGTCTGTAGGGGCCACAGCTGGGAATTGAACCTGTGACCTTCTACTCCTGAACACACTGGATGTGTGTACTGTACCAAACTGTTGCTACAGAGGCAGGTCATTCCCTGGGGATATACCGGTTGTGCTGGTGGTGCGCAGTCCCAGGCCATCCAGTGTGCCAGTAGGCAGCTCCCTGTGCTGCGTGATATGGGGTAGGGGTGTCTGCATAGACATCCACGCTTCCCCCGGCACTGCCTGCCAATGTTATATGCCTTTTGGGGTACTTGCTTGGTGATGTCCATTGTGGCACTCTGGGACACACACTCGTGGACATGTTTGCCCTTGGTCAGTTGTTGTCTTGCTGAATTTCTGTTTCTACAATCCTATGTGTCACCTAGGCATCTGCCTAGTCCACCCTGTGCCCCAGCTGCCCCACTGCATGTCCCTCCTTCAGCCCCCTGTACCCCATTTGCAGCCTCACCATAGTGCCCTTTCGTACTTGGGCACTATGCTGTTGCTGCACATGTATCACTGCTATCACTTTTCTTGGTCTCCCTGTCTTTGCTATACATTGCTGACTGAAATGGTTTCTCTCTCCTGCAAATATGCCTCTAACACGAGGTTTTCACTGGCGTTAATTTTCAGATCCTGATTTCACAGCGTTAGTGTGCCTGGGGCCTCTCCCCACCCACTCTCCGCCCATTGACCCCTTATCTCCGCCCTCTTGGGAGCCTTACTGCACCCTCTGTGTGCCTTAACGCCGCCGGCGACATTATCGCGCGATAAGTGACGTTATTGCCCGGTAATGTTACATTATTGCGTGATAACGTCACTTAGGGGTATGTTTACTAAACCGTCTTAATGTTACCAGCGCTAGTTGCAGCGATAATGTGAAGGATGCCATATAAGGAGTGGGTGTTCCGGCGGCAAGATAGCAAGAAACTGTATCGCGCAATAGTGGGTGTTAACCCTAAGTTCATGCCAGCGCATTGTTATAAGCTATAAGGATGTAGCCCACTGGTTACTGCAATGACTGCAGAAGCAGAGGTCATGGGTTCAATCCTGCAGTTGTGTTATGTAAGAAGGCTGTCTGAGGTATTTCCCCCCTTTTAATTTAAATCAGTGCTGTCTGAGGCATTTCCTTTTTGTAATTTAAATCAGTGCTGCCAGCAAAACACCCTCACAGTGCCGTAACCTAAGGTGCCGCATAAGGCGCCCTATAAGGCGCCCCATACAGCGCATCACAAAGTGCCCTGTTCGCCAAGTCACCCTATAATGTGCCCTATAGGGTGCTTTATAGGGCGCCTTATAAGGTGCTTTACAGGGTGCCTTATAGGGTGCTTTATAGAGTGCCCTATAGAGTGCCTATGAGGCACCTTAGGCTACGGCACTGTGAGGGTGTTTCTGCTGGCAGCACTGATGTAAATGAAAAGGAAAAGCAGCAGACAGCATTCCTAAACAACAACACTGTGGGATGAAACCCATGACCTCTGCCCCCACAGCCACTGAAATAACCAGTGGGCAACATCTCCATAGTGTCTAACACACTGCTGGCTGGCTACAGAAAGACTGCAGGTCACCACACAAACTGTCTGCTGTGGTTACCTGGATATGGTAAACCCATGATGCACTGCACATGCAGATCAGCAGCCTACATCTGAACACAAGACGGGTATGCGCCTCTATAGCAACCCAGCCTGGTAGGGGGAACCAACCGTGTACAGATGTGCAAACTGCCTAAATATTGCTTACTAGGATATTCAGCAGCACTAATGTGGTTAGTGCCACTGAATATGCCCAGTTTGAGCCACTGAATGCCATGATGCTAGCCGGCTAGAATCCAGGGGTGGAGCAGGGGTGACACCTGAGGATAACCAGTTAGTAGAGATATTCAGTTGCTAATTGGCTATCACAAACCAGTTCAAATTGGGCATGTTAACGGCTGGGCTAAGTTCAGCCAGTTTAGCTAACCAGCCAGCGGGTGAACATCACCACTGACTAGTTCGCTAAATCACTATCCAGCCAATCTGGATATTTTTTTAATGTCAGCCATAGTGGTTAAACAAAATCCAGATATTCAGTGTTATTATTTGCATAGGGCCTGATTCTGTCCCACACGTATATCTCCTTTGTACGTCCGGGCTGATCCAGACATACAAAAGAGATCGTGATTCTGATCATGCAGGGCACGTCTAGCACGTACAGCCACAGCCCGACTAATTCAGCCAGGGCTTTTGAATGGAGCCACAGTGCCATGGCATCACATCATGTGAAGAGAGAGATCATTAGAGAAAGACATCAAGCTTGGCAAAGTAGAAGGTCAACGCAAAAGAGGAAGGCCAGCAATGAGATGGATCGATACAATAACAGCAGCTACAGGTGGCAGTCTGTCAACAGGTGGCGGAGGATCACATTTCAATGATAACGGCAACAACTCTTCTGTATCTTGCCATGAAAACCCAATGGATAGTATTATAGCAAGGCAGTAGAATTTAACCAAGAAATTCAACAATACAACAAAATTCCGTAAATCTGAATTTTCTGTTAAATTTATTAAATTCCTGCATAAATTACACAGGTACACTAAAAAATTTTTTTTTTAAACTGCCTCTAATGTTTCGATTGATTTTTACGTTTTTTGGTGCGCTGAATCCAAATCTGGTAACCAATTTGCTCCATCACGTACAGATTTTTTGCTACATTGGGTTAGAAGTTTGAGGTGAACGTTTCAGATTGAGTGCGATCGAGATAAAAGTTTCTTGGATGAATTCTTTATACTAATTGTTTAGTAGTTATTCAAATAAGAATAAAGAAAATTGTAACAAGGCAGCACATAAGAATAGAGTAATGTCAACAAAACACACTGTGATGGTAGCAAAATTGTCTGCACTTAAAACAGCCACATACATGTGCACAAACATTGAGCATATAAGAGCGAGGTTAGACACAAAGCAAAGCAAAGAAATGTGCACAAAATGTTGTACAGGTATGTATGTAAGAATAGAAAACGCAAACCGCACCATTACAATACATGAAGACAAACACCCGATGGTGTGAAAATACAATTCTAATAAATGAGATCCGACACTGTGGTAATAACTAGCAAATTTTTATTTCAAAGTTTAGTAAAAACACGATATTTGTCAACACAGTTTAGATTTTAAAGTCATTCTTGGGTCAATCAATCTCCTGGTGGGCCCGTTTCTTCTTCCCCCGAATGCTTCTCTTGGTGCGCTGCTTGGCGTATTTTTCATCTGGGGTTTCCTGCAGCAGCAACCAGCAGAAATCAGCCATCATAGTGGTGTTCCATCTTCCTTGGTACCTTCTCTCTGCGTCCTTGATGTCCTGGTGAAACCTTTCACCTTGTTCTTCACTGTACGCCCCCATGTTTTCGGGAAAGTAGTTCACATGGGAGTGCAAGAAATGGACTTTCAGGCTCATGTTACAGCCTTGTTCTTTGAAGGCATTGAGCATCCTGGCAACAATATCCTTATAGTTCTCATCCCGCCTGTTCCCCAAGAATTTGAGAACAACATCCTTGAAGGAATCCCAGGCTTCTTTTTCCTTCTCAGACATCGTTTCAGCGAATGCTCCATCTGAAATGAGTTTCCTTATATCAGGGCCAACAAACACTCCTTCCTTTAGCTTTGCTTCAGAAAGTCGGGGGAACTTTGAGCAAAGGTACTGAAAGCACTCACCATCTTTTGGAAGGGACTTGATGAATTGCTTAATGAGACCCAACTTAATGTGGAGAGGTGCTAATAGAATTTTATCACGAGGTACCAAGCTCTCATGAAGAACATTTTTCTCACCGGGTCTCAAATACTCCCGAATTGGCCAGTCTTTTTTCCCCCAGTGTAGGTCGTGGGCCCGGCTATCCCACAAGCAAAGGAAGCAGGGATATTTGGTGAAACCGGATTGCTGCCCTAATAGCATGGATAGAATTTTAAAGTCTCCACAAATCATCCACTTATGCTCATCATAACGAATCTTCTGAAGAATCAGGGCCAAATTCTCGTATTTTTCTTGGAGAATAACAGAGTGAGCAATAGGAACTGAAGCGAATGTGTTGCCATTATGAAGAAGAACACCTTTTATGCTGTCTTTTGACGAATCAATGAACAGCCGCCATTCAGCAGGATCATACATGAGTTTAAACTTTTCCATCACTCCGTATATATCGTTGCAAAATACCAAATCTTCCTCTTTGCTAAAATACTTCAAAAATTGTGTCTCGCGGTTGCGGTACCAATAAAAAGTTGTTCCTGGTGACAATAGATTTTTCTGTTTAAGCCGAGAACCTAGCAGTTGGGCAGCATCTTTTGGGAGTCCTAAATCCCGGACTAAATCATTCAATTCAGCTTGAGAGAAAAGTTCAGGTTTCGGATCTGGTTCAGTTTCAAACTCGGAAGTACTGGACTCATCGGGAAAAGCCATCTGATGAGTCTCATCATGATCAGAACCGTCCACACAAATATGATCCAAAGATTTTGGTGGTTCAGGCACAGGTACTTCGTTGCTATGAGGCATAGGCCTAATTGCTGAGGGAAGGTTGGGGTAACTTATTACGTTCTTATTTTTTAAGTTGTATCCCTTCACAATGCAAGAGCAAAAATAGCAGTCACTGCTGTGGTCTCTTTGTTCACGCCACATCATAGGTATTCCGAAACGAAATGCTTGTTTTTTACCTTTCATCCATAAGCATAGATCTTCCTCACATGTCTTGCACACTTTGTGAGGAGCCCACGGTTTGTCTTGATCGCCTAACTTCAAACCGAAATAGGCGAAATATACTTTTTTAATAAATGCAGAAATGTTCCTCTGCCGCTTTTTCACGGTATATTCCCCACAAATAAAACAAAAACTGTCTGGAGAGTTGACGCAACCTCTGGCTCTGTGAGCCATCACAAATACACAGCACTGCAAACTACAACTGTAGTGAACCACTTCAAAATAAAGCTGGATTACGACTGAGCAAATAAAAGGTAATAATGAATTTGCAAGAAACTGAAATTTAACAGGAACGTTCATGTCGCAACCACCGTGTTTGAGCGAGCGAACGAGGCGAGGCGAACAGGAAAGAACATGCGCCAGCGCGAGTACTGGATTTAGCCCCCCGCCTCCCAATTGTCCTGTTAATGTATAAAATGAATACAAAACACTCTAAAATATCATGAGGGAGTGTTTCTAGTTAGTTAACCATTACAACCTCTATTTTGGGCCAAGAAAATAAACTGCAGTCGGCTAAAAAGAAATTATGTGAACATTCCTTATATGAGTAAGAAATCTAATTTTGCAAGAAAACGTGACGTGATGGAACATTTTGGCTATTTTTCCTGGATTCAGCACCCCAAAATCTATAGGAATCAGTTGCAAAACTGGAGGCAGTTTTTTGGTAGTGTACCTGTGTTATTAAATAGGGTATTTAAAATTGTGCACACACAAAAATGCAAGATCTAATTAAACATCCATAATAAATATCATATTCTTACTCTATTGCACAAATGACATTAAAAATAATAACCATCCAAAATATTATTTTTGTCTCACAATAACCTTCTTCTTTCCTCCAGAAGGTAACAACTCAGACTTGTGCATTCAGTTACATTCAGTATCAACTGTTGTTTAGCTATAAAAATTACCAGGATTTAAAAATACTATTCTCTTCTATGTAGTGCCTAGTAAAGCATGTTATTCAGGTGAGTCCTATTGTTTCATAAATTGGCTTTTAGACTTTTTCTCTAAATGCTCTTGTACAATTCCCGCTAAGGAATTTTTTTTCTTTCCAGAATCTTTAACCTTCTCAACCTCTAACAGGTAAATTTATTTTTTCTCAGAATTCCCAATGTTCCCTCTGTCTTTCCACTGTGTTTGTGTTGTTTGAGCTCAAACAAATGTTTTTTCCTCTTTACGTTTAGGGTGCACCACTACCTCTTCCAGTTCTTTCTTGGGATGGGGCCCTGGACTCTGGATCCTTCAGCTCCTTGACTGGAGATCCTCCCTGTTTCCTTGGCTCTTCAGGTGTTTTCTTCAAAGTTGGATCCTACTCCCTAACTGCACAAAATCAATAAGAGAAAACCCTGTCTACCCTACAAAATTAGGGGCTAAAATGCCTTTCTTTTTTAAAGAAAGCGGAATAGGATTTTTCTCCTTTCAATCCTCTACTACTTTCCCTACCTAATAAAAGCAAAAAATAATTGTGTACACTGTCTTCTTTTGTTTCTCTAATATATTCACATCTTACATACACATCTTTGGCTATAGCCCATTCATACTCCATGCAACATTACAAGCCCTCTCTCAGTCACTGTGACAAAAGTGACTGATTTGTTTTTAAATTCAAAAGCAAGGCTTCTTTTTCAGGATCATGGAGTGACAGTCACAATTAATAAAGCTCAGAGCCAGCATTATTTAAAAGCTCTGGGTTCAATTCTGTCCCACAGGACATCCATCCCCGCTATTCATGCCCTCCCCACCATTGTCTAACCTCCCCGCTGGTTGCATAGGGAAGTTAGACGGGGGCGGAGTTAGGATGGGCGGTCGCTGGCCCTGGACGTAAAGGACCGATTCTAATGTCGGCCCTGTACATCCAGGGCCGGCAATGTGTGTGGGGAATAACTTCCCTGGACGACTTTTTGGGGTGGGCCTGGGACACAGAAGGGGCAGGAGGGGGGCCTGAGGACATTCCTCACAGCACGAACCTGGCCTTAGGAGGCCGGATCGGGGGTCAGGCTGTGGGGAAAGCCTTTGTTTAGCCAGCGGCCAGGATCGTGGCTTTGCAATGGAGCCATGGTGCCATGGCAACCGGATGCCATGGCACCATGGCTCCATTGTAATGCCAGGCTGAATTGCAGGCCAGGTGCTAGACATGCCCCATGGGAACAGAATTGCTGCCCCCTCTGTATGTCCGGTTCAAACTGAACGTACAGAGGGGCTGTACGTATGGGATGGAATGAGCCTGTCTGTGCCCAGCTTCAACTCTTCACAATCAGCACCGTCCCAGATGAGGTTGAAAATCGTTTCCTCAATCAGTTACCTCAACCAGAAATACCAGAGATTTTCTCCCTCAGAATACAGAGAAGATATCCTTCTTTATCCCTTCTCTTGAATTCTCAAGAGCTATAAATAAGCTTCACTTTTACTTTTCAAGTTCTCTGCCTACAAATCAGGCTTTTTCTGATTTTTTCAACCAGAAACCACAGAGTTACATTTCTTTTTAAGAGATATTCCTTTTCAATTAGGCTCCCCACCTGGTAGCAGGTTTTCTTCTCAGAGTCCCACACAGCAAAGTTTAAAACTGCCACTAAATTCAGTAAAAAAAAAATCACACTTCCACAATCACCAGTCACCAGTTCAACTCTTTTCTATCCTCATCTTCTCTTATAAATATTCTTGTCAGTATTCGGTCACCCAACAGCCTTATACAGATCCTCTCTCCTTATAAGCTAGCCCCTCAACTGCCAGTTTCTCTGCTTAGCAACCAGCATTTCATGAGCCACAGCAGAAGTGCTTCTCCACTCTAGCACTGCAAAGAAAACTCCATTCTGCACTTAGCAGCCCCCCAGAAAGAGACTTCAGTGTCTCCTGGGCTAACAGATAAAAATTTTAATCCTCTGGTTACATTTATCCTCATCAGCTTCTACATAATCCTCCCCTTCACACTTGAGTCTGACAATACCACTTTTGCAGTTCCCCCTCTCACAAATATATCTGAAAAATGTCTTTTCCCTACAATTTAGTGCATTGGTTAGTTTTTTCTTTTGTTTATATCTTTGCTTTCCTGACTACTTTCATAGCTTCTCTAACTTTTTCCAAAATATTGATGCGTGTCTTCCGCTTTCTGTGATCTCTTGTATTTTATGAAGGCCACCATCTTTTTCTTTACCTTTTCAGCTACTTCTTTCGAGAACCATAGCAAACTCCTTTTCCTTCTATATATATTTACTTTACTAACAAAATGGTTTGTTGCCCTTAAAATATCCTCTTTCGGTTTTGCCCATTGCTCTTCTACATCCCCCAGCTCTTCCCATCCTGCTAATGACTCCTTGAGGAATTGTCCCATCTTGGCAAAGTAAGTTTTCCTAAAGTTTAGGACCCTCACTTTTGAATGGACTTTATCAGCCCTAGTTCTAATACTGAACCACACCATCTGGTGATAACTGGATGCAAGATGATCCCCTACTATAACATCAGGGACACTTTCCCTTTTGCTAAGCACCAGGTCCAGTATGGCCCCTTCACGTGTGGGTTCTGATACCAGTTGTTGGAATACTTCTCCCTGTAGAGAATCCAGGATCTCCTCGCTTCTAGATTTATTTATTTATTATTTATTTATTTACATTCTCTTATATACTGCGTTATTCTGCATCAGTGCGGTTTACATTGAACAAACTGAAATTACATTGAATAGGGCATTATAACTTGGAGATAACTATTTTACAGGGAACATGGGCTATGGAGGGTTAAGTAGCTTGCCCAAGACCACAAGGAGCACCTGTGGGACTAGATAACACCGGAGCAGTGATATTCCCCCAGCAAGTGGCACTTATCTGGATAGCTTCTAAATATTGACTCCAAAGTAATTAAAATAAAAAGGGGATAATATTAATAATGATAACAGTACAATAAAATTATGAGGTACAGAGGGGACAATAAATGGGACAAAGCCCAGATTTTTGTGTTGTTCTATATTGCCCCGGTCAGATTATTTTTCTTTCTGGTGGCAAGTACAACATATTTTGCTGCTACAGCTGCTGTTTCTCCTGTTTTCCTCCATATTTTTGCAGAGTTTTTAAGGCTTATTTTGTGGGAACCTTTGAGGAGGATATTCAAGTGATTAATGCAGTGAGCAGATCTGCTGACTGCATAAATCATGGTCACCGGGATATTTCATAGCACTAATGAGGTTAGTACCGCTGAATATTTGCGGGTGCTACTGCTGCACACCCTGATTCTAGCCGGCTAGCATTGGGGCATCCTGGGACAGAACAGGAGCGGTGCCAGCGATAACTAGCTGCTTCCCAATTATTGCAACATGGCATAAGTTATGCTCTTTAAAGACTGGCCTAACTTTCACTGCAGACACTAACTGGGCAGTGGCTGAATATTGCTGTTACCTGGTTAGCTGTTACCTGGTTAGCATCCTTCTGTCCAAGAAAGGTCAACGCGTCTTCAGTAGTAGACTGGCTAATCTACTGAAGAGGGCTTTAAACTAGATTCCTTGGGGATGGGTGAAGAAAGCCCCCAGGTAGGTGAAAGCCCCCAGGTAGGTGATACATTAAATACCTTTATTAAAATGAGTAACAGGGGTAACATATGGAGAGCAGTGTGTATAAATGCCCGTAGCATGGGAAATAAGATCCCTGATGTTGAAGCTTTGGTGGGAGTGGCTGACTTGGATTTAGTGGCAGTTACAGAAACATGGTTCACAGAAAATCATGATTGGGATGTAACTATACCTGGCTATACTTTATTCAGAAAGGACAGGGTAGGAAGAAGGAGAGGAGGAGTGGCACTATATGTAAAAACTACTATTTAAGCTTTGGAATTACAGAGCTTAAAAGGGAGAGAGGAGGCATTGTGGGTTAAACTAGAAAGAGGGAAAGAGAAATCTATTTGCATTGGTGTGATATACAGACCTCCCTCACAAGAGGAAGAGGTGGACAGAGAGTTAATTGAAGACATACGCAGCATTGCTAGGAAAGGGGAAGTGCTACTGATAGGAGATTTCAACATGCCAGATGTTGACTGGCATATTCCTGCTGCAGTATCATCTAGAAGTAAGGAGATCCTGGATTCCCTACAGGGAGAACTATTCAGGCAATTGGTAACAGACCCAACACGTGAAGGGGCCATACTGGACTTGGTGCTTACCAATGGTGAAAGTGTTTCTGATGTTATAGTGAGAGATCATTTTGCATCCAGTGATCACCAGATGGTGTGGTTCAGTATTAAGACTAGGGCTGTTAGAATCCATTCAAAGGTGAGGATCTTAGACTTTAGGAAGACTGACTTTGCGAAGATAAGCCAATATCTCGGGGAGTCGTTAGTGGGATGGGAACAGCTGGGGCATGTAGAAAAACAGTGGGCAAAACTGAAAGGGGATATTTTAAGGGCAACCAAACTTTTTGTTAAAATGGTAAATAAAGGTAAAAGGAAAAGGAGAATGCTATGGTTTTCGAAAGAAGTAGCTGAAAAAGTGAAGAAAAAGAGGGAGGCCTTCATGAAATACAAGAGATCACAGAGATAGGAAGACAGGCATCTCTATTTGAAAAAAGAGAAGCTAGCAAAGTAGTCAAGAAGGCAAAGATTCAAAAGGAGGAGGAAACAGCCAATGCAAAAAAATGGGGGGATAAGACATTTTTCAGATATATTAGTGAGAAGAGGAAGGGCAAAAGTGGTATTGTCAGACTCAAGGGTGCAGGGGAGGAATATGTAGAAGCTGATAAGGATAAAGCGGAATTGCTTAACAAATATTTTTGTTCTGTGTTCACAGATGAAGAGCCTGGAGCAGGACCTCAGAAAACACCCACAAATAGGAACAAAAGAAAGGGACATCTTGAACAATTTTCAGAAGACTGTGTTCATGAGAAACTAGCTCAACATAAAGTAGACAAAGCGATGGACCGGATGGGATACACCCTAGAATACTGAGGGAACTTGGGGACATTCTAGCAGTTCCACTGACTGACCTTTTCAATGCCTCATTGGAGTCAGGAGCGGTGCCAAAGGACTGGAGAGAGACTCATGTGGTGCCTTTACCCAAAAGCGGAAGTAAGGATGTGGTTGAAAACTACAGGCCGGTAAGTTTAACTTCGGTGGTGAGTAAATTATTGGAAACGCTGCTGAAAGAGAAAATAGTGAGGTTTCTGGAGTCCAGCGGATTACAGGATCCAAGGCAGCATGGATTCACCAGAGGCAGGTCTTGTCAGACAAATCTGATTGATTTCTTTGACTGGGTGACCAGGGAGTTGTACCGAGGGAGAACCCTAGATGTGGTGTATTTAGATTTCAGTAAAGCCTTTGACACTGTTCCTCACAGGCGACTTATAAGCAAACTGAGCATCCTAGGGATGGACCCTAAAGTTACTGCTTGGGTTAGAAATTGGTTGGGTGGGAGGCGACAAAGAGTACAAGTAAATGGAGCTCACTCTGAGGAGAAGGATTTTACCAGTGGTGTGCCCCAGGGATCTGTCCTTGGTCCGATTCTTTTTAACATCTTTGTTAGTGATATAGCGGAAGGGCTGTCGGGTAGGGTTTACCTCTTTGCAGATGATACCAAAATCTGCAATAGACACCCAGGAAGGTGTAGATAACATGAGGAGGGATCTAGCTAAGTTTGAAGAATGGTCTAGAATTTGGCAGCTGGGATTTAATGTTAAAAAATGTAAGGTTATGCATTTGGGCTGCAGCAATCCAAGGGAGCAATATAGTATAGGGGGTGAAGTACTTTTGTCCAGTAAAGAAGAGCGGGACCTAGGTGTGGTTGTGTCTGATGATCTTAAAGTAGCTAAACAGGTAGAAAGGCGACAGCAAAAGCTAAAAGAATGGTTGGATGCTTACGGAGAGGAATGGCTAGCAGAAAAAAGGAGGTGATAGTGCCTCTGTATAAGTCTTTGGTGCGACCTCATTTGGAGTATAGTGTGCAATTCTGGAGACCGCACCTTCAAAAAGGATGTGAACAGGATGGAGTCAGTGCAGAGGGTGGCTACTAAAATGATTAGTGGTCTTCATTATAAAGCATATGAGGACAGACTGAAGGATCTTAATATGTACACCTTAGAGGAAAGGCGGGATAGAGGTGATATGTTTGAGATGTTTAAATACCTCCGTGGCATAAATGTTCAGGGAGAGAGCCTCTTTCAATTGAAAGCAAGTTCTGCTACGAGGGGACATGGGATGAGGGTGAAGGGAGATAGATTCAGGAGTGATATGCGGAAATATTTCTTTACGGAAAGAGTAGTGGATCCATGGAATAGTCTCCTAGTGGAGGTGGTAGAGATGAAGACAGTAACTGAATTCAAAAAAGCATGGGACAAACACAGAGGATCTCTAAAGGTAAAAAGGGGACTGTTGTAGTTGTTGATATGGAAGGATAGACTAGATAGGCCATGTGGTCTTTTTCTGTCATCATATTTCTATGTTTCTATGTTTCTAGCATCCCCGCTGTCTGCCGACCTGGTTATTCATTGCCAGTGGCCAGATATTACCCCTGCATCAAAGATCCGGGTCTAAAGTTCAGTGGTGATGGCTAGCTGCTTTAGCAGTACTAGCTGCCACTGCTGAATAACAGACCCTTTCATTTTCTCTGTTAGGTTTGGGATATCTTTGATATCTTTGTAGTTTACATAGTTTAAGAAGAAATGCATTTCTATTTCTATTCTCCACTGTTGCACTGCATGCACTTTCTGGCTTCTTGTGGTTTCCAGTTCAGTATATTCATATTTCTATTTCTATTCTGTCATCACTTAGACCATGTTTAGTGAGAGTCTGTCTGTGTTTTGCTTATGTGGCCGAGGTGAGATGTTCTGCTAACATGTAAGTTCAGTGTAGAATCTGTAGCAATCCAGCTTGTTCTGCATCTCATAATAGGAGGTGTATTGGAATTCTAGGGCACATTGCATTGTTTTTCTTGCCATCTTTTCAAAGGCTGGACTGTAGCTGTTTGAATTCTGGGTTTTAGTGAAAGTTTGATATGGCAGGTGTGTTACATACGTGCTGAGTGTATTTTACATCACAGAGTGCCTCAATAATGGAGGAATTTTGACACTGTTTTTTGAGATGACACCAAAATTTGAATATTGTCCTTAGTGGAACACAATATCTGTTGCAAGAGATAACTGTGTTGGGGCCACTTGGCAATGGTGATCTTAACATGATCGCATTTGATTTAATAAATGGAAGGAGGACAGCAAGGAAATCCACAGCATCTGCTTTTAACTTTTAAAAGGGAGACTATGGTAAAATAAATTCACACTCAACACAGAACAAAATATACACCATAAATGATTACATAAATGGCCAACAGAAAGACATAATGAGGCAGATTCCATATTTATTTATTTATTTAAAAGGATTTATATACCGCTTTATCCTGAAATCAAAGCGGATTATATAGCAAACAAATCTAGTGGCAGGGTGCGTGGGTGTGGGCATGCAGTGATAAATCAAGGAGTGTGTGTGTGTGGTGTGAGGTTGATTGCGTGGTGAGCTATGTACAGTATGAGCTATGTACAGGAGCTATTTACATTTTTTATATTTTGGTGGAATAAAGGGAGTTAATTTGAACAGTTCATGTGATGTTCTTTTAGTGTTCTGTGAAGAGCGTAATTTTTAGCATCTTCTGGAAGTCTTTGAGGTCTTTTGTTGATCTCAGGTTGTTGGGGAGTGAGTTCCAGAGTGCTGGAGCAGCCAGGGATAGTGCTCTTCTTGAAGTGTCTTTTCTTGTTTTAGTAAAGGCTCTGGGTATGATGATAGTCTCTGATGTGTCTCGCCTTATGGGTCTGATGACTGGGTCCGATCTAATGAGGGGTTTCAGTGATTAGTGGTCATCATTGAATTGTTAAATGAATAGGGTGGTTTTTAGTAGTTTCTTGAATTCTTTTATATCTGTTGTTGATTTTAGGGAGGACATTTTAGATAGCAGGGGCAGCAAGAGAGAAGGCTCTCATGGATGTGGATTTGTTGGTTCTTGTAAATAGATTGGGTGTTGGTATATTGTTTTTGGTGCTATTTCTGTCTGGTATTTTGCTTGTTTTGGTTCTGATAAGTTCATGTAGTATATATAGGCAGCATATGTCCCGCATGCACATGCAAATTGGGCACAGGCACATTTTCAACCATATTCTGCATCCACGGGTATAGATGTACACATTTTTCTGTGATCAGGCCAGGGACATTTTTGCCATAGCCATTTTCGCCATAGCATCCGCAGGTCGGGAGAAACATGCACGTGTAAACTAGCAAAAATGCTTCTGCTGCTTGCCAGATTATGCACGTGTAAACTGTGAAAACATTTCCACCCCTATGAACTAAGGCAACATGTGCAACAGGAAACAGGATGGTGTTGTCCCCCCCCCCCCCCCCACCATTGTGAAACCCATATTGCGCTTCTTTCAGAATGGCTACCAGACAGCCCAACTTTTCTGAAGCAGAGACACACCTCCTCTGCAGGCTTGTCCTGGAGGAGAAGGAGGAGCTGCTGTTGCCCAGAGGGCATAGAAGATCAGGACAAGCAGCATCACACAGGGGCTGGTAGCAGATCCGCAGCACCCTGGCACAGTGAGTACATGACTAGCAATACACACATGGGAAGGGGTAGCAGCAGGCAGGCACATTGTAAGGGGATAGATAATCTAGCAGACATAAGAGAATGCAGGGTAAAGCTAGGAATGGAGACTTTACTGTGGCAGGGATGCTGAAGAAACAGCATATGCTGACGATGGCAGCACATATGGAGAGACTGAAACTGACCAGCACAAAGTAAGGGAGAGAGGGCAGAAATGGGAAGAATGTGTTATGTGCAGCAGGTACCACTGCACAGCCAAAAGTACACATGCATGCATGTGGAGCAGCAACAAAAGGGCAGATGCCATGGACAGCAGCACTAGTGAACAACCCAAACGTGGGTTACAGGATGCAAGGCTCCACATTAGGAAGCACCAACCCGGTTTAAGTGTCATGTTGAAACCCTCCATCTAGTGTGCACTGGTGGCCAAGAGAACAAATAGAATGCTAGGCCTCATAAGGAAAGGAAAACCATGGATATGATCATTAATATATTTAACATGATGATTATATCATCTTGGTATAGAGGTTTACGTTGCATGGAACTTATACTTAGTAATGTACATTAAACTAGGACTATGCATTAATTTTCTTCTGATGCAATGGAGGGTTAAGGGATTTGCCCAAAGCTACAAGGAGTACCAGTGGGACTTGAACTGTATTTTTTAAGCTAGCAAGTCAGTGCTCTAACCATTAGGCTATTCCTCCACACTGTTATGCTGTTGTAAAGTTCCATGCAATGACCACACCTTGTGGTCATATTGTGTGCAATTATGTTTGCCATATCTTAAAAAGGGCTTTTGGTTGGGGCATTTAATGGCAGTTATTTCGTTTTGGATGGCAGGACCTACAGCACTTGAGACAGGGTGATGTTTTTGCCCAAAATATACACGTCATGTGATTAAACCAGTCCAAACCATGATATTTTGTGGAAAGACAGAGCTTTTATTGACCAATTGCCAACCCCGACACAGGCCGTGTGATTATCCCATTGACACTCTTCTATACTGCTGCCATATCACTATGGCACCATAAAATAAGTATTTTTGCACAGTTTAATGTTTTTTGAGAACTGCTTTTTGATTTAAAGGGACATTGCCGGTTTGGGTAGGTGAGCTTTGTGTTTTCCCCTCCTCCTGTTCTGTGTCCGACACACAAAAAAAAAAACATTTTGTTGCTTTAAAAAGGTTCTTTTGAGGATCAATTGATTTTGGTGATGATCTCTTTTTGCTTTGACACTCCACCAACACATGGCACCATGAACTGCTGTCATGAAATGCACTGTAGTAGCAATGCACTGTAGTAGCAAGACAAGATTATATTGGCCACATATACAGCATGACCGCTAGCTAGAAAAGAATAAGATCACATTGCAACAATGTTCAAATCATATCACATGCAGATGTATCACACACAATTGTGCATTAAGAAGTAATTGTGGAATGAAATAGTTTGCTGAATCTGTTGCAATGCCGTCGTACACCATGCACCTCTAACCCACTAAGGCATTCTGTTGGCTGGAGTAAATACCAGTCAACGTGTACATATCAATGTTATGAGGGAATGAAGTGCAACAGATGTAGTATTCACTGGCCGATAAACCCCTAAAAGAACAGTTAAGGACACAGCATCCTTCATGTAAGAAGGAAAGTTGCCATTTACTGTAGAGTGGAGGAGTAGCCTAGACGTTTGACCAATGTCTTAAAACCCATGAGATCAGGGCTTGAGTTCCACTTAGAGCACCATGAAAAATCAGAAAGTCCTTTTAAAACCTGGAAAACAAAACACACCCAGTGAAGTGAATAATGTACGTAAAATGGAGTCCTGCAAAGGATGAACCCATATCCCCATAATAACCCAATCCACAAATGTGTCAATAATGTGTTTGTCAGAATCAGTGATGTACCTATCCATTCAAAAGCCTAGATACACAAGAAGTTGTAATCAGTCACCACGGCATATGTCAATAACAGCTGTCTCATCACTTCCGGTAGGTGCTTGTACATGAGAAAAGTATATTTACCTTTATTTTTATTCATGCACTTGATACCCACCCAGGCAGTAGCATCAGGGTGGTTTACAATAATAAAAATACTGTGAGACATAGGAGGTGAAAGGAGTGCCATCGTTTGACCGGATATAATTTGGACAGTCAAGTAGAGTCCCACAAATTGACAAAAAGGATCACAGGTGACGGTCATTGGAAAGAAAATTAACCAGTGACCCACCTAGAGCAGCCAGCTTCATTGGATTTGACATCCTCAAATGCCTACCCAGCAAGCATGTCCAGACACTCCATCAACATGCCCTAGAACATGTCGGGTGCACATCATAGGAGCATATCCCCCCTGCTGGGGTAAAGAGATAAAAAATGGGACAGGTTCTGCTGTCCAACACCTGTCAGCTGTAGACTACACAGGTCCTGAATATACAGTGCCACAGAATGGAAGATAGTCAGCAGAACAAATAGCAGAAAGGTTGACCCCCTTCCCTGCATGTCTCCATGGGAACCTGTCAGCCCCTCAAGCCTTCCATGGGTTCAGGAACTGTCATATATCCTGAGGATCTACACTAAATGAGTCCAATCTCATTACACAATCCTACAATAACCTCTCACCCATGTGAACCCCATAGGCTGACCATGTAAAGGCAGAACACAACTGGAAGCACAAAAGCTATGAGCAAAGAGGACACAAATGGCAACTGATTTTATTTATTTATTTGGTACATTTTTCTATACCACCCCTTCCAGAGATCAGGGGTGGTTTACAAGAAACTCAACAACAGTTTACATATAACAAGAAGCAACTTTTGTACAGGATAACATTTTACATAGAACGGGGGACAACTTTTGTACAGGATAACTTGGGTTTCTAAACAGGTTTAGATACAGTAGTTTAAGGACATAACTATGTACAGGTTGACTTGTGCAGGAGGTCTTTGTGTTTGTACTGGTTGGTCTTAGGCATGCCTTGTCATGGTTGTAATGGATGATTTTATTTATTTTTTTTATTTATTTAACAATTCTTATATACCGCACTATTTGTTATCAGTGCGGTTTACATTTAACAAAGAATACTCAGATCAGAGAAGACTGATTGAGTTTACATTATAACAGGGAATAGAACTTGGAGAACATGGGTAACTATTTACATATTGACATATTTCAGGATAGATGCAGAATACATGAAACTATACACATAAAGATATGGCATAATAGATGATACTTGATCTGAAAGTACGTAAGATGTTTCCAGGCTGGCGAGAGAATGCTTGGGGATTTAGCGTTATGTTGTGTAGGGGGCTCTAGTAGGGGATGGGGGATGGTTTCTTGGAGTCGGGGTAGCAGCTTGGGCTAGTCTGGCGGTGTGTGGGTTTTTAGGTGCGAGCTTTCACTTCCATAGTGCTTGGAGAAGAGGTAGGTTTTGAGCTGTTTTCTGAAATCTTTGAGGTCTTTTGTTGTATGGATGTGCAGTGGGAGGGAGTTCCAGAGGTTGGGAGCACTGTATGAAAAAGCTCTAGAGCTGGTGGTTTGTTTCGTTTTGCGGATAGAGGGAGGGACTATTATGGAGTGTAGTGCATTTTCCCTACGAGATCTGGTGTTCGCAGGGGTGTGGAGGAGGGTTGAGAGAAAGGAGGGTGCAACATTGTTAATGAGTTTGAATGTAGTAACAAGTAGTTTGTATATTATTTGGCTTTCTATTGGGAGCCAGTGTAAGCCATACAGAAGTGGTGTGACATTGTCGGTTAGTCTGGCTTTGCATATGATTCTAGCTGTGATGTTTTGTGTTCGTTGGAGTATGTGCATGTTTTTTTCTGGTAGACCCTGCAGCAGGCTGTTGCAGTAGTCAAAATGGGGGGTGATGATGGCTTGGATGACTGCTCTGAAGTCGTTTTCTTCAAGGAGGGGTCTTAGATGCTATATGGTCTTCAGTTTGTATAGAATTGTTCTGGCTGTTTGTTTCAGGTAGGGTATCATACTCAGTGATGTGTCGAGGGTTATGCCAAGGTATTTGACTTCTTGCTTGACTACAATTTTGGTGTTGTCGATGGTGATGGTTTGGGGTAGTATTACATCTCGTGATGTGAAGTGCCTCAGTCTTTTTGTAGTTTAGGTTGAGATTGCTGGATTTTAACCAGGAGTCGGTTTCTTTGATGCATTCAGTTACGTTGTTGTAGGTGGGGTTGTTTACATCTATCGGGAGTGACAGCATGATGTCATCCGCATAGATGTAGTACTGGATGTTGTGCTTTTGTAATATTTGAGTGATGGGTTGTAGATACAGATTAAATAGGAGGGTGGAGAGGGTGGATCCTTGAGGTATGCCTTGCTCTTGTGGAAAAGTGTTTGGGGATTCTTTTCCTATTTGGATCGCGAGCTTGTGGTCTGTGATATATGATTTAAACCAGTGTAGAACCATACCGCCCATGCCAAGGTGGTCCAGTCTTGTGATGAGGGTTTTATGGTTTATGTTGTCAAAGGCTGAGGCAACGTCTAGGAAGACTAGGAGGAAGGCATGATTGGGGTTATCTATGCCTCGGATAAGGTTGTCCATTAGGGCTAGGAGCAGGGTTTTGACACCGTGGAATGGGCAGAAACTGTATTGGTGGGCGTCCAGGGGGGCGCTGATGTCGAGGAAATCCTGGAATTGGTTAAGGACCAGTTTTTTAAATTTTTTCCGCAACAAATGGGATGCTTGCAATTGGTCTGTAGGAGCTTAGCTTGTTTCTGTTTAGAGTCTTGTTTTTTAGTATTGGGTGAACAGAGGATGTTTTTAGGTCAGCGGGCATGTTTCCTTGGAGCAGGGATTGGTTTATTATATGGAGGAGATATGGGGCGAGTTCAGTTTTGGTTGCTTTGATCCATGATAAAGGGCATGGATCCAGGGGGGAGGTGGTTGTATTGATGCTAGATATTAATTTTAGGAGGTGTTCTTTGTCCAGCATGTGGAAGGTGGTCCAGACATTGGGATTTGCTTGGGGGTCAGGTGGGGAGAGGGTGGGATCGTGGTTTTTGCTTCTGAGTTTGTCAGCAAAGTGGTTGGCGAGGGTGCAAGGTTCTACGCTGCAGGTGTCTGAGTCGTTTTGGTTGGTTTTTGTTAGGGATCGAACAATGGCAAATTGTTCTCCGGGCCAATTCAGGGCCTGGTTGATGACTCTGGTGTGGTGCTCCTTTTTAGTTTTGTTTAGTGCGTCCTTGTTGGCTGTGATTCATGTGTAGCTTATACTGATCATGCATATATATGGAAAGAAGCAGTCAACTCGCCCATACTGGGATGTTGACCTGCCAAATAGCATGCAAACATACAATTGTGGTAGTTAATGTGAAAATCTTTGTCTCCCATGCACAACCTTAGCAGAAAATGACTCACTCCCATCAGCAGCAGAAGAACAGCCTCTGCAGTTGCCAGCCCTGAACAGCCAACTGTGCCAGCAGGCAGCCAGCAGCAGCAGCAGCAATGCAGGCAAGAGGAGGGAGCAGTGTCCACAGCCTCACCATAGCCAGAAAGTAAGCCCTGCAGTGAGAGCCCCATCAGCACCATCGCCACCAGCAGCCAGAAGAGCTGGAACAGCAGAGGTGCCAGCCTGCAGCATCAGCCTGATTGTGCTGCTGTCTAGCCCATCCCCTTCAGAGGAGACTGACGAGGTAAAGGACATCATCCTCACCCTAACAGAGGTGGAGAACCCTTCTGAAGGGAATTTGCTAGACAGCACACACCAGCTGGAGGGGCACATATCAATCAGATCTGTGTCACAGCATGATGAGGGGAAGGTGTTGGAAGAAGGGGAGGTGTTGGAGGAGGGGGAGGTGCTGGTGGAGGGGGAGGAATGGGAAGAGGACTTGGCTGGAGGATGGGAGGGGAAAGGGAGAGAGGAAAGTGACTAGGCCGGGCTGGGCTGGGGGTTGGGATGGTAAGGAAGAGGGGGAGGGGAGGAAGCAGAGACCGAGCTGATAGACTGGAAGTGGGAACAGCTGCTGATGCCTACCTCCCAGCCAGCTGTGGTGCATCACCAGGAGGAACCAGCATCCAATGCAGCCAGTGAGGGCCTGCTGTGCCTTGACTCAACTGAGTACACAGTGCAGCAGGACTTCACTGTCCTGGCCAGACCCTGCATCCATAACATCACATATGTTGAAGACACTATCCTGTGAACCTCAAGCCTGTGTGTGCAAACAGGGCTGGTGCTATGTGTGACCCTCACAGAGGTGGGGAACCCATCTGAAGGGATGTGACTAGACACCACAGAGCAGCTGCAGGGGCACTTGCCTAACACCCCTGTGTCACAGACTGAAGAAGGGGAAGTGTTAAAGGAGGGAGAGGTGGAGTGGCATCCCTGCCTGTGTGAGTCATGTGCTGCCCCTCCTTCCCACATGAGTGTATTACAATGGAGCTCTTCACAAATCTCACTTTGCTCCCAACATGATGATAATTGTCTACAAGGTAGCCATGTTAGCATGGACTCTGGAGTGGCAAAAATGACAGGAGCCTCATATAATTTTCTAAGTGTATATGGCAATAGTGTGCCTAGCTGATGGGCACACTATTGCCATACCTTGAACCCACTCAGAGACCAGCAATGCATACCTAGAGGAATGAGTTCAAGGAAATGCACAACATATTGGCCCGGTGAATTGTAAACATACCCCTACAAAGACATACCTTGTTTGTCTCAGCAATGCCAGATACTCCACCTCCTTTCTGTCTGCTACATATCTCATTTGCACCATGGACATGTAGAGAAAATAGTGGCTAGGTTGAGGAAAATGCGTATGGGTGCAGGCACGGGTGAAAGAGGAAGCAAAGAAACATTTCCTCACTAGTATTCTGGTCCACCAAGAAAACAGCAAACTGCCACAGAAAACACAAGAACCAGTCCAAAAATGTGGCAGAAAGGGTAAGAAAAACCTTTATTATTCCAGGGGGTGAGTAGTGCCAAAACCGACACTGGCCGTGTTTCGTAAGAAACTTCTTCAGGGGTATATGGCTCCACTATAGGTGAATACATAAATAAAATCAAAACCATAAAATGAACAGATAAATAAGTAATTAATTAAAAAACTTACAATGATAAATAAATAAAAACAAAAGTAAAAGGACCATATGTGTAGTGCTTAGGAACGTCAGAGGAACAAAATGCTAGGGAAAGGGGAGGAAGGGGAAGGGGGAAAGGGGGGGAGGGAAACAAAGGGGAAGGGAGAAAGCTAGAGGTGTTATTAAAACAACTAACATAACTATAAAATGTAACACTTATATGGACTGGTTCTCACTAGTATTCTGGGCACGTATAGCTGCAGACATGGACATGCCCACTTCTAGAATGTCCACATCCTTGCCGTATTTCAAAGATTTCCACGTCTCCAATCGGACACATCTCCACGATATAAACGTGGGCAGCTCTGATGGCCACCCCTCCCTCGGTTTTAACGTACATCTCCCAAGCATGTGTTCTAACTGGGAAATGGCTCCAAAAGTGCCAAGCAGAAAATGCAACTTCTGTGAGGGGGAGCTAAACCTCGTGTTAGAAGAAATACTGTCACACCTGAATGTGCTCATAGGCAGTGATGACACACGAGTGGGTGCCTATGAGAAACAGCGGCAATGGCTTGCCATCTGCCGCAAGCTCAATACAATCTATCGTAATAATTGGGACATACAGGACCTGAAGCAGAAGTGGCAGCAAGTGTGCCACAATACATCCAAGAAGGCCAGATGTATGGGCCCAGATGGCCAACCAGAAAACCTGACAGAGTTTGAACAAAGTCTTCACCACCATTGACACTGCCTCAGTGGAGGGAGTGGGCACACTGGACACATCACGGGCCTCACAGGAGCTTGATGAGTGGCTGCAATATGTCTACCCCCTTTACACCCTGGTAGAGTTCCCCGACTGCATCTCCTGCTCACACTGCACACCCTTCCACCCACACTATCTGCATAGTGCTCCATATCCTGGTCCCATTGCTTTGAACAAACACTCTGATGGTTTCTGCTTTGTAGGGCTTGGTCTGCCCAGAAATACCCCCTGCTTCCATCATCACATTCCTGTTCTACTTACAACACTGTCCTATACCTCCCAACACATGGCTTGTCCTTTCAGGAATCTGAGGAAAGAGTGATGGGAGGTTGTCACATGATCACAGAACTGCTACCCTTGGGCATGGCACCTTCCCATAGTCTCCCTGCTACTGTTCAGTTGTGTAGGATAGGGCTTCTGTGGTAACATATAAGGTTCCATTTTGGCCTATATTACATTTCTGGTTATGTTGCACAAACAATGCAGTAGCATGAATGTCCCTGACATGTTATTTGGAGCTAACATTTCACCTGGGGAGTGAGCAGGAGGATTCTGCTGATCCAGATGGAGGCCTGTTTGGTGGGTACAAAAGAGGTGGCCTGCAACATCTGCAACTGTAAACCTGTCATTACCGTCATGTGTCCAAGCATGGCCTCAGACCTGATCTGTTGCAGTACTAGAGCCGCTAAGTGGGCAGCAGAGTCACTGTCACCAACGCACAATGTGATCTATTTGGGCATTGTATATAACCTTTCTGTGCTGTAGTGTTACATTCCTGTGTCCTGGATCACACAGGGTTTCTGTGGTCTGCTCTTCAGCATGATATCAGATAAGCAGTGAGGCCTCGGGACTTAGTACTGCTGCATGTTTCAGATACATTTCCATATCCCTTCCCAACATCCTTTTCATTGCAGTGCAGTGACAGCATGTATGGGAGAGTGATATGAGAGATATTACAGCCCCTTCATTCATCAGTGACAGAACAGACAGGATGAGGCCATGGCTTGATGACTATGAGGGCATACCTATACCTCCAATTAGACATGGGGGGCAAGATGGCAGTGGCAGGTATCTGACCTCTGACTGCTGCTCCGCATTTTGCTTGTTGTGATCGTGCTGGCTGTGAACTCCTGCTCCATCAAGTATGGGGCGGAAGAAAAGGAAACAAGTAGGCTTCCCCATTGCTCCACCACAGGCTTCCTTCCCGAGCCAGAGGACCCTCGAGCATTGTGGCTTTGCGGCAGCAGGGTCTATAACACCGTCTTCAACAGCACAGCTTGAAGATCTTGAGTTGGTGCTGGACGCATCAGGAGTAAGTATGTCTCCTGATCAGCGGGTGCCTCCGACACAACCCGGAAGTTTTATCTCTCCGGTTGGATTTTGTTCCCCTGTGTTGCCGGACATTCGGGTGAGCTCCCCGCTGCCCGATGGAGAGCAGCAAATTTCTCAATGGCTGCCTCTGGATTCCGGAGGGGAGAGGCTGCTAGAGAGATGGATTGTGGAAGATTCATCTGTTCGTGTGAGTTTCCCACGGCAGCTTGAGCCTGGAGAAGAGCTAAAGCCAGTAAGTTTGGTGTTGGAAAAGCCTGCAGTTATTACTTTAGAAGCACTGTGGGATGCCATCTCTGCTTTAACCACCACCCTTACAACTGTTGTGGGTTCTGTAAGTACTGACATTTCTAATATGAAAATGGAAGCAACTAAAAACCAGGAGTTGCAAGCTGGTTCTTTGTTACAAGTCAAGGAGGAAATATCTCACCTTAAGGAGGAGCATGTTGCTCTGATGACAGAAAGGACTGTGTTAACAAGGAAAACTGAGCATCTTGAAAATCTTGCCCGACGGGATAATCTCCATCTGTTAAACTTTCCATGGTCTCCTCTTATGTCTCCGGTGGAGATGGTGCGGAAATATCTGATGGAAGTGCTCAAAATTCCAATGGAGCACTTACCTCCCCTCACTAGGGCACAATATTTGTCGGTTAACATCTTGGAAGCAAGGGGGCAGAATGTGGAGGCTTCTGGGAGTGGAGTGAGGGACCTAACAGGTTTCCTGAGTTCTTTGGACGTGGTCACAGAAAGAACTACTATGCTTGTGACTCTGGCTTTAGAGGCTGACAAAGCTTTAATTCTTCGATCTTTTTTAAAAAATATTAATGAGAAATTCTTAGGATCTATTGTTCGTATATTTCCTGACTTGTCACGTTTAACCCAATTGAGGAGGAAGGAATTCTTGGCTTACCGTGCCAGGACCATCTCCTTGGGTGCTTCTTTTGTATTAAAGTATCCATCTAGGTGTTATATTTCCTATCAGGGGAAGAATTTCCTTTTTTTTATCCTAAGCAGCTCTCAGAATTTATATGTGCTCGGGAAGAGATTGGGGTAAAGGTTGGCCCCATTACAGCTGATGCATGTCTTATTCTGACGGTAATTTTTTTTGGGGGGGAACCTTATTTTGCTCTTGAGAAGGAGTGTAAATGTTGGTAATGATATTTCTTGTAGCCCCCTAATTTTTCTTGTGGACTAAAATTTTGGGACAACTTACTTCTTAAATATGTATGAGTTATTATGCATGTATTTAATGTGTAAGTCCCATGTTTTCTATATTCTCATTTATGGGAATACCTGAGTGTTATTATAAATGCCAATAAAGAGTTAAATATACCTCCAATTAGTCAGTGATTGATTACATTTCATAGTAAAAAGTTACTCTTTTGAGTAAATCTATAAACCAGGTGGCAGTGCCATTCTGGGCTTGCCACGCATGCAGCGCTTTCCAATTCTCTCCAGTACAGAGCTGAGAGCTGTTCTACCAATGTGAACACAGCAAAGGTGCTCAATCACAGATATTTTGAAGGGTAAAGCAGTGGAAATTGGTTGTGGCTCTGTTGTCTGGGTGCATGCTCTTCAACCTGAGTGTTAAGGGTATGAGAGCTGCTCAGGGCATGTATCTGCAGTGGTATAAAATGTCCATATGGATATATGATAGTGGTTTGTGAGATGCCATGTTGTGCTCTGCATTTCCTTTTTTCAGAGAGCAACATTGCACAATGGAACAGCAGCCCCCATCTAACAATTTGACCCTGTTCCAATGGAGTCATAAGAACATAAGAACATAAGATATGCCATACTGGGTCAGACCAAGGTCCATCAAGCCCAGTATTCTGTTTCCAACAGTGGCCAATCTAGGTCATACGTACCTAGCAGTTTCCCCAAGGGACACAGGTTCCACAATGCTTGTATTGGTTCAAGCATTGATATCCTGGGTCCCTTCTTAATAATGGTTTATGGACCTTTCCTCCAGGAACTTGTCCAAACCTTTTTTAAACCCAGCTACACTAACAGCCTTTACTACATCCTCCGGTAACAAATTCCAGAGTTTGATTACACGTTGAGTGAAAAAATATTTTCTTTTATTAGTCTTAAATAGTTTACCCTGTAGCTTCATTGCATGTCCCCTAGTCTTTCTATATTCTGATAAGGTAAACAATCGATCTACGTTTACCCGTTCCACTCCGTTCATTAATTTATAGACTTCTATCATATCTCCCCTCAGCCGTCTCTTTTCCAGGTTAAAGAGCCCCAACCTTTTTAGCCTTTCTTCATAGGAGTAGCCTTCCATCCCCTTTACCATTTTGGTGGCTCTTCTCTGAACCTTTTCTAAAATTGCTATATCCTTTTTAAGATATGGCGACCAGAATTGCACACAATATTCAAGGTGCGGTCTCACCATGGAACGATATAGAGGCATTATAATATCTTTTGTTTTATTTTCCATTCCTTTCCTTATCATACCTAGCATTCTATTTGCTCTCTTGGCCGCCGCTGCACACTGGGCCGAGGGTTTTAACATGGTATCCACAAGGACGCCTAAATCTTTTTCTTGGGTGGTGGTTCCTAATGTGGAACCTTGCATCGTGTAACCATAGTTTGGGTTGTTCTTCCCTAGGTGCATAACCTTGCACTTCTCCACATTAAATTTCATCTGCCATTTTGATGCCCAGTCTTCCAATTTATCAAGATCCTCTTGCAATTTTCCACAATCCTCCTGGGTTTTAACAACTTTAAATAGTTTTGTGTCATCAGCAAATTTGATAACCTCACTCGTTATTCCACTTTCCAGGTCATTTATGAATATGTCAAAAAGCAGCGGACCCAGCACAGATCCCTGGGGTACACCACTATTCACCTTTCTCCATTGGGAAAATTGGCCATTTAGCCCTACCCTCTGCTTTCTATCTTTTAACCAGTTCCTGATCCACAGTAGTACACTGCCTCCTATCCCATGACTCTTTAGTTTTGCCAAAAGTCTCTCATGAGGGACCTTGTCAAAGGCTTTCTGAAAGTCCAGATACACAATATCAACCGACTCACCTTTGTCCACCTGTTTATTCACTCCTTCAAAAAAACATAACAGATTAGTAAGACAAGATCTTCCTTGTCTAAAGCCATGTTGGCTGTCTCCCATTAGGTCATGACTATCTATATGCTGAGTAATTTTATTCTTTATGATGGTTTCTACCATTTTTCCCGGTACTGATGTCAGGCTCACCGGTCTGTAGTTTCCCGGATCACCCCTCGAACCCTTTTTAAAAATTGGTGTTACATTGGCGATCCTCCAATCCTCAGGTATTAGAGATGATTTTAATGATAGTTCACAGATTACTGATAGCAGGTCTGCAATCTCAAATTTCAGTTCTTTCAACACCCTTGGATGTATACCATCCGGCCCAGGTGATTTGCTACTCTTCAGTTTATCTAATAGTTGTAGGACATCTTCCCGATGTATCGATATTTCCTTCAATTCTTCCACACCTTTAAATACCACTTCAGTCGTGGGTAACATCCCTACATCTTCCTCAGTAAAGACCGAAGCAAAGAATTCATTCAGTCTCTCCGCTATCGCCTTGTCGCCTCTTAGTGCTCCTTTAACCCCTTTATCATCTAATGGACCAATTGACTCTCTCACGGGTTTTTTGTTACGAATGTACTTGAAAAGGTCTTTATTTCGCGTTTTTGCTTCCGCAGCAAGCTTCTTCTCAAATTCTCTCTTTGCCTTCCTTATCAATGCCTTGCATTTGACTTGCCAGTGCTTGTGCTGTTTCCAGGTTTCATCATTTGGCTCTTTTTTCCATTTCTTGAAAGATGCTTTTTTGGCAACAACAGCCTCTCTGACCTCAGCTTTAAACCATGCTGGCAATTTTTTGGACTTCCTTCCACTTTTCTTAAAGCGTGGAATACAGCTGGTCTGGGCTTCCAAGATAGTATTTTTCAACAACACCCAAGCTTGATGTACGTCTTTAACCTTTGCAACTGCTCCTTTTAGTTTTTTCTTAACTGTTTTCCTCATTCTATCATAGTCTCCCTTTCGAAAGGTAAAGGGTAGTACTGTGGATTTCCTTACTATCCCTCCTCCACTAATTAAATCAAAGGCGATCATGCTATGATCACTATTGCCAAGTGGCCCCAACACCCTTATCTCTTGCACTACATCTGGTGTTCCACTAAGGACTAGGTCTAATATTGCTCCCCCTCTGGTCGGTTCATGAACCAGCTGCTCCAAGAAGCAGTCATTTATTTCATCTAGGAACTTTATCTCCCTAGCATGTCCTGTTGTGACACTGACCCAGTCGATGCCGGGGTAATTGAAATCACCCATTATTATTACTGCACTGTAACTTTTGCTAGCTTCCTTGATTTCTTTGAGCATTTCATCATCCATTTGTTCATTCTGGCCAGGCGGACGATAGTACACCCCCACTGCCATCGCCTTCCCCTTTTTACATGGAATTTCAATCCATAGAGATTCTACAGCAAATTTTGTTTCTTGCAAAACTTTAATCCTTTCTGACTCAATGCCCTCTCTAACATAGAGCGCAACCCCTCCACCAATTTGATCAGCTCTATCATTTCGATATAGTTTGTACCCAGGTATCACAGTGTCCCACTGGTTGTCCTCCTTCCACCATGTCTCTGATATTCCAATCATATCTAACCTCTCGTTTAGTGCTATATATTCTAACTCTCCCATCTTGTTTTGTAGACTTCTAGCATTTGCATACAAGCATTTTAGAGACTGTATTTTATTCATATTAATTTGGCTATTGGTAGACATGGGTAATTTGGGATCTTTAAGTTCTGTCTGCTCCATACTCGGTGTCATCTTGATAGCTGATATACTCACATCCCTCTGTGGGTAATAGGCATCTCATATCTTGTGGCTAACATAATTGCTCTGTGTATTCACAAGTGCTGATGATGCTGCAGCTGCAGGACTTAGTAGTGACCTGGATCTGGGCACAACCCCTGCTTATCCTACAATATTGTGCACAGCCATCTATGCTGCAGGGCTCTCTGACAATGCCCAGGGGGAGGAATACCAGGATGCCTCAGACCACAGCAGGCAGCTGCAGGCAGTTGGGGAGATAGGGGGTGGTGATTTTGAGCTCCTCACACCCTCACCAGCTTCACAGGCAAGGCAGGATGGCAATGGCCAGGAGCCAGCAGCAGCAACAAGACCTCGAGGAAAATCATCGAGTGTGCCAAGAAGCTCGTAACCCACAATGAGGCACACTAAGCATGGAGAAGGGTGAAGCTGGAGCTGTTACAGCAAAGTGTGGCATTGCAGGGGCTCCAGCTTGCAGCCACAGAGCACCTCAACCAATCCATTTGCATCCTCTATAAAACTGTCATGGAATTTCTGAGAGAGCTGCATCAGACACGCACCTGCCTGGTCCACATCCCCGAGTCAGTCTCCTGTACATGCCAGCCAGTGGCCACAAGCCATACCCATGGCAGTAGTGAATCCGCTCTAGCTGGTAACTCCGCTACAAACACTGCTACAACAATGTCTGTACCAAGCTCCATCTGTGTTACCACACGCACCACCACAAGGTAAGTCTCCACATGTGACGCCGGCACCGCACAGATCTCCAATATTCTGGGGTCTTTCCTCAGGGTAGGGGGCCTGTCATGACCTTTCCACCATTTTATGAGGAAATCAAGGAGGTGAGTGGCCAGAGTGACAACAGCTCTGATTCAAGTAGCATGCCGCTCTCCGCCCCAACCACTATCGTGACACAGGCACTGGTGCATGTGCTCTCTGTGAGGAGGAGGAGGAGAAGGGGCAGGGGCTGTGGATAGGCCAAGTAACTGTAACAGGAGGGCCAGGTGTGTGTGCCCTGCAAGGGGGTTTGTGTGCCACCGTGTTTGTGTGAGAGAGGGGGTATGGTGCTTGGTTTGTGTGGGGGATGGTGGGATATGTGGGGGGACCTAAGGTTTTCTGGGGTTGGGGTGAGTGAGGAGTATGATGGGTACACTTGGATTTGGCTGTGGGGTGTGGGGTTTGGGGGTGTGAGAGGTGTGGGAGAGTGGGTGGGCCAGGGTGGGAGTACAGGGGAAGGGGTAAGACTTCTTTCAGGAGTGGAGGAGTGGTGTAGTGGTTAGAGCAGTGGTCCTCTGTGACCCTAGTCCAGAGATAGACATCATGAGATATCGCTGCATAATGCCTTTTCTGCTTTGGTTAATGAGGATGCCCAATCCAAAGAAACTGAAGGGCCCTTAAATGAGACAGTCAATGCCCAGTCTCCTGATAAAGCACCAAATATGATGAAAAACTCACGGAACAGAAAACTACTACTCCTTGGTGATTCCATCATCAGGGGCACCAACTTGGGAACACAGTTCAAAGGAGAGAAATTAGTCAAATCCCTCCCAGGCTCTTCAGCTAGCAGGAATACAAACCAAATTGTTATGTACTTAGTGCTGAAAGTGAGCACTCCAAAACTGATGTTGTCATCCACTTGGGTACAAATGACGTGGCTAGAAACAGTGCCACTACAGTTCAAAGGGATTTCAAAACTCTGGGAGAGAATCTGAAGCCCATTCTTAACACTGTAGCATTCTCAGAAGTTCTACTTGTTCTTGGCAAGGGGGCAGAAAGGCTATATCGCATAAACAGCTTTAACACATGGCTCCAGACTTGGTGCAAACAAGAAGGATTCAGATTTATAGGCGACTGGGGAAACAGATGGACCAACAAGAGACTATACTGTGCTGATGGACTACATCTCTCTGTCACAGGGAAAAGAATCCTAAGTGAAAAATTCAGGTAGTATGTGGATATGCATGTAAACTAGAAAAAGGGGGTGACGGATGGGGAAGGACAAGTTCAGGACGTCACTCCTGGCAAAAGCAGAATAAAATCAGAAACAGACACACTTTTAAGCCACACATCAAAAGCAAGTGGGAAGAAGTGGGCAGAACAAAATCAATGCAAAATACATGCAAGCCAGTTAAATGCTGGAAAGCAATGAGCATAAATGCTCAAAGCTTAGTCAACGAAGTTCCGGACCTGGAAGCCCTAATGGTGGAAATGGACTTGGACATTGTGGCCATTACAGAAACATGGTTTAATGAATCACATGATTGCGATATAGCCATAGCTGGCTATAATCTATTCAGAAGAGAGAGAGAAAGTGGAAAAGGAGGAGGAGTAGCCTTGTATGTCAAAAAAGCAATATTAAAGCTACTGAAATGCAGGGGGCATGGGGAAAAGAAGAAGCACTCTGGATTGTGTTGGAAAGAGGAGATGGCACTGTCATCCATACTGTTGTAGTCTACAGACCTCCAACTCAAATCAAAGAGATGGATAACGAATTGATTATAGATATTGCCAAGATAGCCACAAAGGGGGAAGTGATCATATTGGGTGACATTAATCTACCTGATGTGGATTGGATTACTCCTTCTGCAAATCTGGAAAGAAGTAAAAAATTTGTGGATGCTTTCCAAGATGCGTTACATAGACAAATAGTGATGGAACCAACCAGGGAAAGCTCAACGCTGGATTTAGTGCTCACCAACAGTGATAGCGTGTCAAATGTCTGGGTGGGTGCCCCTGTGAGCAGCAGCAAACATCACACGGTGTGATTTGAGATAAAAGCCAAGGTGCAGTCCAATCATAGCAAGCTCAAAGTCCTAAACTTCAAAAACACTGACTTCAGTAAAATGGGACCAGATGGGATACATCCCAAGATACTGAAAGAGCTCAGAGAGGTTCTTGCAGGGCCGCTAAAGGATGTTTTCAACAGATCCTGGGAAACAGGAGAAGTTCCTCAGGACTGGAGAATGGCTGATGTGGTACCTCTTCAAAAAAGTGGTGACAGGGAAGAAGTGACAAACTACAGGCCCGTGAGCCTTACCTCAGTGGCAGGAAAAGTAATGGAGGCGCTCCTGAAAGAGCGAATAGTGGACTTTCTCAAAACCAACAGGTTGTAAGATCCAAGGCAACATGGTTTTACCGAAGGAAAATCTTGCCAAACAAATCTGAAATGATTTGGAGCCTGCGTCAGAAGCCTTATGAGAAGACACTTGAAGGCCTAAATATGTACACTTTGGAGGAGAGGAGGGATAGGGGAGATATGATTCAACCTTTAAATACTTAAAGAGAAATAATGAACAATCAAACCTCTTCCAAAGACGGGGAAGCTGTAAAAAGAGAGGGCATAACATGAAGTTGCAAGGTGGTAAATTGAAAGGCAATGTCATGAAATACTTTTTCTCTGAAAGGGTGGTGGATGCTTGGAATGCCCGCCCGATGGTAGTGGTGGGGGCAAACACAGTGACAAAATTCAAAATGGCATGGGACAGACACAGTGGATCCCTTTACAGCAACAGGATAAAATCTAAATAAACTGAACTATCTAATTTCTCAACAAATAGGGGTGTCCTAGATGGAGCGGTGGGTTCTCCCCTAAACAAAGACATGGGGAGGGGTGGCCTGCACAGAGCGGCAGGTGCACCTACTCTTGGGCAGACTAGATGGACCATACTGGTCTTTATCTGCCATCATTTACTATGTTACTATGTTGGCTTTTCAGGGTATCCACAATGAATATGCATGAGATAGATCTGCATACAATGGAAACAGTGGATGCAGATCTATCTCATGCATATTTATTGTGGATATCCTGAAAAACTGACTGGCCTGGAGGTCCCAGAGGACTGGGTTGAGAACCACTGTGTTAGAGCTATAGCCTACTACTCAAGTTATCAGGGCTCAATTTCCACTGGCACTCATACCTTGCCATGAAAACACAGGGGTTGATATGATGGCACTTTTATTACAAAATATAAAACAAAAATAAATAAATAAATAAATAAACATTTTTGCTAAGTTGAATTATTAGCCATGTTTCCACTCGACCATTTTTTTCATGATAATGTCCCATTTACCCGTCATCATAATTATACTCACAACACTGCATTCTGTCAGTATTATAGGTAGTGACCTGGAAACTTTGTCACTCACGGGAAACATAAATACACCTTCATGCAAAATGGATCAGGATTAACAACCTATCGCCACCCCACCTCCTCTCCTTACTTCATACTACACTTTGTACCAGAAATCGACGAACAAGCTCACAGAATCTATTACATGTACCATTGCTGTTCACAAAAGCTTCCTATGCCACCTCGAAAAAAGCTTTCTCTCTATGCACCACAATTATGGAATTCTATCCCTGAGTGTATAAGAAGTACAATGTTCAAAAAGGCCTAAAAGACATACATATTTAAAGATTACTACTTCTTGGACAATATGCCCTGACTAATTACCAATTAGCTAATCCAATCCAAACACTTATAAGTTTTCTCCCATTTTTTTAAAATAGATTATGTTGTTATTTCCAAGTTTGTTTTCCTTGTTCTATGAAATATGTTATGTTACAATGTAAACGGCTTTGATCAGTGGATAAAGTGATATAGAAAAATTGTTAAATAACTAAACAAATTAAAGAGATTCCAAGACCTAAATATGTATACTCTAGAGGAGAGGAGGGATAGGGGAGATATGATACAGACTTTTAAATACCTAAAGAGTATTAATGAACAAACAAACCTTTTTCAAAGACAGGGAAGCTGTAATACTAGAGGACATGACAGGAAGCTGCAAGGGGTAAACTGAAAGGTAACATCAGGAAAAACGTTTTCACTGAAAGGGTGGTGGATGCTTCGAATGCCCTCTCGATGGAAGTGGTGGGGGCAAATACAGTGACAGAATTCAAAATGGCATGGGAAACACACAGTGGATCCCTTTATAGAAACAGGATAAAATCCAAATAAACGTAACTGTCTCTGATATCTCAACAAGTAGAGGTGACCTGCACGGAGTAGTGGGTACACCCATGAAAAAAAGGCATGTGGAGGGGTGACCTGCACGGAGTGGTGGGTGCACCTACTCTTGCCACCTTGCTGGGCAGATTAGATGGACCATGCTGGTCTTTATCTGCCATCATATGCTATGTTACTGTTACTTCCCTTCGAAAAGCCTGGCCAATGGGCACTTGTGGAGCTACCTCCATATTAGTGTCTGCATTCTCCATGGATATCTCTTGTGTCCTGGGCAGGGGTTGCCTTTGCTGTAGCGCATAGTTATACAGCATACAGCATGCCATGAACATTTCACAAACATTGACATGCTTGTACAGCAGTTCTTCTCCAGAGCAATTGAGACACCCAAAGTTCTTCAGTTGCTCAAATGTGCACACGATAATTCCCTTGGTGCTTCTGTGTGCCCAGTTGTATCACTACTCTGCTGGTGAGCTGGGATGCACGATGGGGGTCATCAGCCAATACCTCAGGGGGTATCTCCTGTCACCTGCATAGACATGGGGGAGAACACACAGGTGTCACTGTTGTCCTGCTTGTGCCATCATGATTATTGCCTCTGGTCCTGAAATGTACAGCGACCTATAGTCTGTCTCTCCATGTTGTTTTCATCCTTAACATGGTGCCTCAACATTAGCCTTGCTGCTGTCCTTACATCCTGGGTCATTAGAGCATGTCAATTTTAGGGGTAGATTTTTATTTTTCCAAACCTTACAATCTACCAGTGACCAAATTATGCAGTTCTGTATGCTGAATCTAAAGCTATCTTCAGAAACTGCTTAAAGCGAGTCTTATCTACATTAAATCACAGTTGAAATAGGTAGAAATTAAGTAATATTGATTTAAACAAATAGTCTGAACACCTGTAGCCACATATTTGTCTTTAAAATATAATTTATGCAATAAATGTAATGTTATTTAACAAAATCCAGCAAAGAAATCATATCTTGTTTGCTTCTGTTTCAGCTCATGAGCTTCCTGCTGACCATCTGAGCCCTAATATAATGTTCCCTCCTCTCCTGATTCTACACATGACCAGCAGCCTCAGTTGTCATTTTTACACACCTTTTTATGGACTGGGTGTGTGATTGCCAGTCTGGAAACACCATGGGCTTGCTCAGAAATGCCTTGATCTCTGCTGTTATCATGGTACAGGTAAGAGGAGACTCAGAGTCTACAGAGCTCCGGTCAAGTAATTGAGTGAGTGTACTTGCCTCATTGTTGATGGATGGGGTTTTCCAGGGTCTCACACTGATGTCTCCAAGCTGAGTCTTCTCATCTCTTTCACCTATGATCTTCAATATCTTCTCCACTGCATCTCCTCTCTCCTGTTCCTCTTCACTGCACAACATAGCTTGCAGAATAGACTTGCTTTAACCATACCAAGCTGACCTTCTCACTGCAGGCATGACTACAGTATCTTCCTTACCTCTTCACACTGTTCTTTCAACAGTTGCAGCTGGAAAAGGAGATGCCTAGGACCTTGTGTCCAATTGCTATTTATTTATACATTGAACCAGTTCACCATTGAAACTCCAACACAGAAAAAAGTAAGATAAATTGAGTCACAAAAGGCATTAATATGCAATGCAAACACATAAAAACTATTATCAGAGCACTTAAACATATTTCAGTAATATGTGTATTTTTGCGTAATTTCCTAGAAATTACAGGTGGTAAATAACATATTACACAAAATTTAAAGCTAGTTGTTGATTTGTCACATGAAGTTCTACCATTTTTTCACTAGTGCTTTTTAAAATTATGACATCTCCAAAATTGACACACTCTACTGTGTCATGGTTTCTGCATCAGTTATGTGGTGTGGTGCTCACTGTCAGCTACTTACTGGGGGTATATCCCTTTCTCCAGTCCTAGCTACTTGTATGGGGATGTGGGACATGCATTTCTCTCTAGTGATGTGGCTCAAGAAATGCAGGATCATGATGTGTGCGAGTGAGGTCAGCAATAGCACCCAATGAGATGATGGCTCTTAGACCTTTGATGAGCCACATCACTAGCAACAGAGGGTAATCCGTGCCATTCCTCAACCCAGCAGGGGACTCTGCTCTTTGAGAGAAAGAGAAGGATTGATTGTTTTAGGGCCTCTGAAACACTCCCCCATCCCCTTTGGGGAACTGGTACATCCTGTGCTCTATCTTTCCCTTCTCTTGGGGGTCAGGTGTATTTCATTGCTAGAGGAGCATACAGTCATAGAAACATAGAAACAGAAATATGACGACAGAAAAAGGCCACATGGCCTATCTAGTTTCTCCTTCCATATCTACAACTACAATAGTCCCCTTTTTACCTTCAGAGATCCTGTGTTTGTCCCATGCTTTTTTGAATTCAGTTACTGTCCTCATCTCTACCACCTCCACTGGGAGACTATTCCACGGATCCACTACTCTTTCTGTAAAGAAATATTTCCGCATATCACTCCTGAATCTATCTCCCTTCACCCTCATCCCATGTCCCCTCATAGCAGAACTTGCTGTCAATTGAAAGAGGCTCTCTCCCTGAACATTTATGCCATGAAGGTATTTGAACATCTCAATCATATCACCTCTATCCCGCCTTTCCTGTAAGGTGTACATATTAAGATCCTCAAGTCTGTCCTCATATGCATAATCATTTTAGTAGCCACCCTCTGCACTGACTCCATCCTGTTCATATCCTTTTGAAGGTGCGGTCTCCAGAATTGCACACTATACTCCAAATGAGGTCGCACCAAAGACTTATACAGAGGCATTATCACCTCCTTTTTTCTGCTAGTCATTCCTCTCCGTATGCACCCAAGCACCATTCTAGCTTTTGCCATCACCTTTTCTAACTGTTTAGCTACTTCAAGGTCATCAGACACAACCACGCCTAGGTCCCACTCTTCTTTAGTGGATAAAAATACTTCACCCCTTATATTATATTGCTCCCTTGGATTGCTGCAGCCCAAATGCATGACCTTACATTTTTTAACATTAAATCCAAGCTGCCAAATTCTAGACCATTCTTCAAGCTTAGCTAGATCCCTCCTCATGTTATCTACACCTTCCTGGTTGTCTACTCTATTGCACATTTTGGTATCATCCGCAAAGAGGCAAACCTTACCCGACAGCCCTTCCGCTATATCACTAACAAAGATGTTAAAAAGAATCGGACCAAGGACAGATCCCTGGGGCACACCATTGATAACATCCTTCTCTTCAGAGTGAGCTCCATTTACCGGTACTCTTTGTTGCCTCCCACCCAACCAATTTCTAACCCAAGCAGTAACTTTACGGTCCATCCCTAGGGTGCTCAGTTTGTTTATAAGTCACCTGCGAGGAACAGTGTCAAAGGCTTTACTGAAATCTAAATACACCACATCTAGGACTCTCCCTCGGTCCAACTCCCTGGTCACCCAGTCAAAGAAATCAATCAGATTTGTCTGACAAGAACTGCCTCTGGTGAATCCATGCTGCCTTGGATCCTGTAATCCGCTGTGCTCCAGAAACCTCACTATTTTCTCTTTCAGCAGCGTTTCCAATAATTTACTCACCACCAAAGTTAAACTAACCGGCCTCTAGTTTTCAACCACATCCTTACTTCTGCTTTTGTGTAAAGGCACCACATGAGCCTCTCTCCAGTCCTTTGGCACCACTCCCGACTCCAACGAGGCATTGAAAAGGTCAGTCAGTGGAGTTGCTAGAATGTCCCCAAGTTCCCTCAGTATTCTAGGGTGTATCCCATCCAGTTCCATCGCTTTGTCTACTTTAAGTTGAGCTAGTTTCTCAGAAACACAGTCTTCTGAAAATTGTTCAAGATGTCCCTCGCTTCTGTTCCGGTTTGTGTTTTCTGAGGTCCTGCTCCTGGTTCTTCATCTGTAAACACAGAACAAAAATATTTGTTAAGCAATTCCGCTTTATCCTTATCATCTTCTTCATATTCCTCCCCTGCACCCTTGAGTCTGACAATACCAAATTTGCTCTTCCTCTTCTCACTAACATATCTGAAAAATGTCTTATCCCCCATTTTATTGCATTGGCTATTTCCTCCTCCTTTTGAATCTTTGCCTTTCTGACTGCTAGCTTCTCTAAGTTTTTCCAAATACAGATGCCTGTCTTCCTCTCTCTGTGATCTCTTGTATTTCATGAAGGCCTCCCTCTTTTTCTTCACTTTTTCAGCTACTTCTTTCAAAAGCCATAGCGATCTCCTTTTCCTTTTACCTTTATTTACCATTTTAACAAAAAGATTGGTTGCCCTTAAAATATACCCTTTCAGTTTTGCCCACTGTTTTTCTACATCCCCCAGCTGTTCCCATCCCACTAATGACTCCTTAGGTATTGGCCCATCTTGGCAAAGTTAGTCTTCCTAAAGTCTAAGATCCTCACCTTTGAATGGATTCTAACAGCCCTAGTCCTAATTCTGAACTACACCATCTGGTGATCACTGGATACAAAATGATCTCCCACTAGAATATCAGAAACACTTTCACCATTGGTAAGCACCAAGTCCAGTATGGCCCCTTCACGTGTGGAGTCTGTTACCAATTGCCTGAATAGTTCTCCCTGTAGAGAATCCAGGATTTCCTTACTTCTAGATGATACTGCAGCAGGAATGTGCCAATCAACATCTGGCATATTGAAATCTCCTATCAGTAGCACTTCCCCTTTCCTAGCAATGCTGCATATGTCTTCAATTAACGCTCTGTCCACCTCTTCCTCTTGTGAGGGAGGTCTGTATATCACACCAATGCAAATAGATTCCTCTTTCCCTCTTTCTAGTTTAACCCACAATGCCTCCTCTCTCCCTTTTAAGCTCTGTAATTCCAAAGCTTTAATAGTAGTTTTTACATATAGTGCCACTCCTCCTCCCCTTCTTCCTACCCTGTCCTTTCTGAATAAAGTATAGCCAGGTATAGTTACATCCCAATCATGGTTTTCTGTGAACCATGTTTCTGTAACTGCCACTAAATCCAAGTCAGCCACTCCCACCAAAGCTTCAACATCAGGGATCTTATTTCCCATGCTACGGGCATTTATACCCACTGCTTTCCATATGTTATCCCTACTACCCATTTCCATAAAGGTATTTAATGTATCACCTACCTGGGGGCTTTCACCTACCTGGGGGCTTTCTTCACCCATCCCCAGCGAATCTAGTTTAAAGCCCTCTTCAGTAGATTATCCAGTCTACTACCAAAGATGCGTAGACCTTTCTTGGACAGATGGATGCCATCTTTGCTCTGCAACCCTTGGAACTGCATCCCATGGCCTAGGAAACTAAAATGCTCTCGATGATACCATCCACGCAGCCATGCATTCATCTCCAGGATGCGAACCTCTCTGCCTTTACCCTCAACAGGGAGGATTGAAGAGAACACCACCTGTGCACCTAAATGCTTCACCCTCTGTCCCAGAGCCATGAAGTCACTTTTGATACGTTCCGAGGTATACCTGGCAGTATCATTTGTTCCAACATGGATTAGCAACATTGGGTAATAGTCAGTGGGCTTGATGAGTCTCGTCAAACTCTCCATAACATTTTGGATTTTGGCACCAGGCAGACAGCATACCTCTCTGGACATCAAGTCTGATCGGCAGAGGGACTCCTCAGTACCCCTCAGAAGAGAGTCTCCAACCACCACTACCCTTCGTTTCCTTGTGGTCACTGATTCTGCAACTTTGGGGTACTTGAGCTCTGGTTCTTCCCTTTCCAGGGATGCTTTCACCTCCTCCACTTCCAGGGCTGCATAATGGTTCTTCAATTCAAGGGCTGGAGAAGTTGGATTGGTGATTTTGCAGGCCCTGGTGACTTGTGTCCAACCATCGACATTCTGTTGGCACCCATCTTCTCCTCTGCTGGAGAGCTTGGTTGCTGCAAGAAGCATCTCATCAATGTCTTGAATGCTCCTCAGCCTCGCCACATCCTCTCTCAGTTCCTCCACTTGTTTCCTCAGAGCTTCAGCATGCAGACACACTGCACATGGAACCGGTCCTTCAACTGGCATTAGAACCTCTGTCTGGACAGAGGCATAAGCTGTAATGGGGGCAACAGCTTTAGCGATATGATTTTTCCCAGCCATTGTTCTGTTCGTGGAGCTTAGGTATCTATTAAAGCAAAAGAGAGATATCTACCAAGTGCCAGCCAGTTTCCCAGCTGACCTTTCAGAGAAAAAGTAGTTAAATCTCTTTAATTATATTCAAAATGTGCTGGTCCAAGTCTCTGTGCTCAGTCAAGTGCTGTCTTTGCATCTGTTGGCTAGCAGCCTTTTGCTGAGCCCTTTATAAATGACAGATCGCAGATGGCCCTTTGCTGCTTTCATTCTTAATTATAATGTTTCTTACATCAGGACCTCCTGAGTAACTATGACTAGCTGTCTGTATTGCGCTCTCACTCCATGGCTATGGCAACTTTTAATACATATATGGGTACTGGCATATGTCAGAGCAGCTCCCTACATGTGTCTACACTTGTCCGATACAATGTCCCCTCTCTTTCTTGGCTTATTTTGGTCTGTACATATCTGCTATCTGTGGGGTCACCTGTCTGCCTTCCCACAGTCTGCTTTGTGGCAATGCTCCCCTTATCAGGCCTGTGTGGGCATGGGAGGGGGGATCTCTGTGCCATCTTACCTAGTAGCCAGTCTCCAGAGATTTCACCACTCTCAGAGCTTGCATGGACCCCGGACTGGCTGAAGATATGGGAATCATGGCACGATCTGAAGGCCACATGATTACAGTCAATCAACCCCAGCACTATTCTGTTCTATGTAATTATCTCATGTATATAGTTTAGCCCGGTTCTCCAAGTTTGTACTCCTGTTCGATGTAAACCAAACAGCTTGTTGTTATGGTCTTTATGTTATAATGTAAACCGCGCTGATGCCGAATAGTGCGGTATATAAGAACTTGTAATAAATAAATAATAAATAATAAAAGGGAATCCATCTACCTCATGAAACTGGATCATTGTCTGTTGCCTCTACTGCACTGTGTGTGGGAATGCAATGTAATCTGAGGCATGCATCACGAAAGTGCTCAGAAATTGGGTGATGCACCTGGACACTGCCACCTCACTCAGACCTGCAATGGGTGCCAGCACAGATTGAAAGGTACCTGTTGCCAGGAAGGTGAGTGTTGTTGTGACCTTCAGATGCACAGGTAGGGCCTATCCCCTGTGTGTTGTGGCAGTGAGGTGGGGCTCCAGCTCCAGGCACAGCAGATGTATGACTGCCCTATCGAAGTGGAACCTGGTCACACTGAGTTCATCAGTCAGGTCTAGATACTGGCTTCTCAGCCTAGGTACCCTCTGATAGGGTAGCCTCCTTGCTGCCCTCCTCCTTTCTCTCTCAGTCCCATGCAGCATGGCCATTATAAACCAGGCATTCATGTCCTCCATGATTTGTAAATCACCACACCAGCTCCTCCTGAACAACCTTCCAACCACACACGCACACTCTCACTTGCAGGAGAAATCGTGAAAGTATTAAGTACTGGCCTTGTTCCACGTCTCTAGCAGGAATAATGGGCATGTCTATGGCAAAGGCCAGAAAGACTCTAAAAACATTTCTATTGATAGAACATTATGGATCCAACACTTGACAGAGCAACAATACAACAAGATCGAACTTGAACTAAATGCTCCCATAACCTTATCTGCCCTACCATTTCAAGTTATGTAAAATTCAAGTTCACTGTCCCTTTTATAATATGTACCAGTTTAAGTTACAATGCAAACCGTTTGACTCTGTGATAAAGCGGTATAAAGAACCTGTAAAAACAAATAAAATAAATAAATAAATATATTTAAAAAAAAACTAAAATAAGCAGCTGAAAAGGTATACATCAAGCATGGGCTTTGTTTAAAAATAATATCTTGGAAATCCAGACCAAATGTATTCCACACTTTAAGAAAGCTAGAAGGAAGCTCAAAAGACTGCCATCATAGATTAAAGGTGAGGTCAGAGAGGCTGTTGTAGTCAAAAAAGCATCTCTCAGAAAATAGAAAAAAAAAGCCAAATGACAAACACAGGAAACAACACAAGCACTGGCAGGTTAGATGCAAGGCACTGATAAGGCGGGTAAAGAGAGAATTTGAAAAGAAGCTTGCCGTGGAAGAAAAAAACATATAATAAAAACCTTTTCAAGTACATTCATAGCAAAACTCCTGTGAGTCAGTTGGACCATTAGATGATAGAGAGGTAAAAGGGGCGCTAAGAAGGACAGGGCCATAGTGGAGAGACTGAATAGATTCTTTACTTCGGTCTCTACTGAAGAAGATATAGAGAAGTTACCCATGCCTGAAATAGTATTTAAAGATGATGTATTGGAAGACTTGAAACAAATCTCAATAAACTGGGAAGATATATTACAACTATTTGATAAACTAAAGAGTAGAAATCACCTGGACTGGATGATATACATCTGAGGGTGTTGAAAGAACTGAAATATGAGATTGTAGACCTACTATTTGTAATCTATGAAACCATCATTAAAATCATCTGTCATACCTGACAATTGGAGAATGGCCAATGTAACACCAATTTTTAAAAAATGGTTCTAGGGGTAATCCAGGTAACTACAGACCGGTGAGCCTAACATCAATACCGAGCCAAATGATAGAAACTGTAATAAAGAATAAAATTACTGAGCATATAGATATTCATGATTTAATGGGAGAAATTCAACATGGATTTAGCCAATGAAAGTCTTGTCTTACTAATCTGTTATATTTTTTGAAGGTGTGCATAATCAGGTAGATAAACGTGAGCTGATTGTTATAGTGTATCTGGTTTTTCAGAAAGTCTTTGACAAGGTCCCTCATGAAAGACTCATGACAAAATTAAAATGTTATGGGACAGGAGGCAGTGTACTATTGTAGATCAGGAACTGGTTAAAAATTAGAAATCAGAGAGTAGGGCTAATGGCCAATTTTCTCAATGAAGAAAGGTGACTAGTAGAGTACCTCAGGGATCTGTGCTGTGCCTGCTGCTTTTTAAATATTCATAAATAAGCTGGAAATGGAAATAATGAGTGAGGTGATCAAATTTGCAGATGACAAAATTATTCAAAGTTAAAACACAGGAGGATTGTGAAAATTTTTAAGAGGACCTTGATAAATTGCAAGACTGGGCATCCAACTGGCAGATGAAATTTAATGTGGACAAGTGCAAAGTTATGCACTTAGAGAAGAACAACCCAAACTATGTTTACACAATGCAAGGTTCCACATTAGGAACTACCACCTAGGAAAAGGATTTAGGCATCATCGTGGATAGTACGTTGAAACCCTCCGCCCAGTGTGCAGCGGTGGCCAAGAAAGCAAATAGAATGCTAGGAATTATAAGAAAAGGAATAGAGAATAAAATAAAGGATATTATAATGCCTTTGTATTGTTCCATAGTGTGACTGCACTTTGAATACTGCGTGTAGTTCTGATCTCCATATCTTAAAAAGGACATAGCAGAATTAGAAAAGGTACAGAGAAGAGCCACCAATATAGTAAAGGGAATGGAAGGATAATCCTATGAGGAAATGCTTAAAAGGTTAGGGCTCTTTAACTTGGCAAAAAGACGGCTGAGGGGAGCTATGATAGAGGTTTATAAAATCATGAATGGAGTGGGACTAGGGTTGCCAATCAACCGGTTTTAGACTGGCCTGGCCAGTTTTGCTATGTGCAAGCCAGTGGCTGGCAGGACAGTGAAACCACCCAATGAAGGCCGGTTTTCTGCCAAGCCTTTATTGGCCATTCTCTTAAAAAAAAAAGAAGAGAGATTTTTAAAAAAATTCCAGCTACTGTTGCTGCTTCTGCTGGATCTGTGGCATCAGGGGCAGCATTGCCTCCCATTCCACTGCCACTGCTTCCAGCGCCGCCACCGATTCAGGTGTGGTGAGAAGCAGTGGTGGCAGCGGGTAAGCTTGCAAAAACCCTCACAAATGCTGAAAGCAAAAGCTCTGTGTCTTTGCAACTCCGGCGCATTTAGAAAGCCCTGCTGGTCCCATCACCTTTTGGTGCATGCTCACATCAGAAGGTTGTGGGACAGGTGAGGCCTTCCAAGTGGAGTCAAGAAGACCTTGTGCTTTCTTTTGTGTGTTTTCTGCCTCTGCACAGAGGAGAAAGGTGGCTGCAGTAAGCTGGGGACACTGGAACTAGATAGGGAGAGCAGATGCTGGATTTCAGTGGGATGGAGGACAGGTTCTGGACATGGGATGGGGTGGGGGACAGGTGCCAGCTAAGAGGTGAGGGAGGGCAGAGGCAAATGGTGGCAACAGGGTAGGGGTGATGGACAGATAGGGGATATAGGGTGGGAGTAGAGAGCCGTTGCTGGGAAGCAGAGGGGAGAATGTGGAGGGGGAGGGAAGATGATGGGCATGGGGGTAGACCATAGAGGGGATGGAGGGTAGATGCTAAATATGGAATGAGGTGGGTGACAAATGCTAGCCATGGAGTAGGGGAGACGGATGGAGGAGGTGAAGGACATTGTGGGCATGGGAAGGGGGTAGACAGCAGATGCTGGACATGGGATGGGAGACATAGGGGGATGGAGCAGATATTGAGCATGGTGCAGAGATAGGGGAGAAAGGGCAGATGATGGACATGGAGGGCAGATGCTGGACATGGGCTGATAGGGACAAAAGGCAGATGTTAGCCACAGGTGAGGGAGGGCAGAAGGCCAATGGTGGCTATAGGGTGGGGGACTTCTAGGACAGATGACTGACATGGGATGGGGGTAGAGAGCAGATGCTGGACACGAGGTGGAGAGCATAGGGAGATGGTGAGCAGATGCTGTGCATAGGGTGGAAAGAGGGTAGAAAGGTCAGATACTAGGCATGGGGGGATGGATAACAGATGCTGGGCATGGAGGGGTAATACCGAAGAAAGGACAGATGCTAGGCATTGGGGGTCTGGAGAACAAATGCTGGGCATGGAGGGCTGATAGGAGAGAAAGGACACATGCTGGACATGGGGGGGTAGAGGACAGATGCTGGGCATGGAGAGGAGATAGGCAAGATGCTGAACATGAGGAGGAAAAGAGAGAAGAGATGCTGGGCACAGGTGAAGGGAAAGAAATAGGGATATATTGGACACGCGGAGAGGAATAGAAAGAGAAGGGGAATGGTGGACATGGGGTGAGCAACAGGGGATGAGGTACTGGATGGAGGAAGAGAGAGAGAGAAGAGACACTCGATAGGGGAGGAAGGAAGGGGAAAGATGCTGCATGTAGGGAGAGGAAGAGAGAAAGGGAGAGTTAGTTAAAGACGGGGGAATAAGAAGATGGGGAAGAAGAGAGAAATGGGGAAGGAGAGGACTGTGTTAAGGGATGAAAAGTGGTAGATGCAGTATGAGAAAGGGGATTGAGGACTGGATGGTAAGAAGGAAGAATAAAAAATGAGTTGAGAAAAATAAATTATAGAAAGCTGAAAGGAAAAGCTAAATCCCAAAGATGTAAGGAAATGAAAAAGACAGGAGGGGAGGTAAGTAGCAGATGGGCTGGAGACCCTAGAAAACGAGTTAAGAGAAGACAAAGGAGAGCAGAAACCAGTGGCAAAGATCAATATGATTGCAGCATAAAATGGCCAGTCAACAAAGGTAGAAAAAATAAATTTATTTTCTATTTTGTAAGTGGAAAATGTCAGTTTTTGGGAAGTACATCTGCCGGGAGTTAGGATTGGTGTCAGACATGGCTGGGGCCTAGCCCAAGGCAAAAATCTAAGATGGGACCCTAAAGCCCACTAGCAATCTGTGTCTTTTTCCGTTTCAGACAGGTCTGAAGTCCTCTCTGGACTGTAGGCCCAGAGCAATTGCCCTGGTTGCCTCTTTCCTAATGTCAATCCTGACATCTGCTGTCTTTGTACAATACAGGGGGAAATGCATTTCTTTCTGTTTCTCTGTTGTTACACTCCATGAAGCATCTGGCTTTCTGAGGTTTAAGTTTTGTCTACATATTTCTATTTTCACTTTGTGGTAACTTATTGGTGAAAGCCTATCTGTATTGTGTGTGTGTGTGACCAAGACTGGGTGTTCTATTAGCACGGAACTTCTGTTTAAGAATGTGTAGTAATCTGGCTTGTTCAGCTTTCCTAATAGATTTCTTGATGTCTTGGAGGCGCACGGCAATATTTACAGTGCTGCCTTTTTCTAGGTAGGGTCCTTGTGTGAATTTTGGAAGTTAGTACTGGCATGGTAGATTTTCTCTTGGTCCCGAATGATTTTTTTGTTTTAATTCCAGGGCTGGCCAAACAATCAGGCAATCTAGGCGATTGCTTCTAGGGATCAGCAGAGAGTAGGGCATTCAAAGCTAAACAATAAATTCTGACACCCGGGGTGGGGGGGGGGGGGGGGAAATACATACAGGTTAAGATTTGCCCAACTCTGGGACTGGCCCTGATTGACTCATAATATGCTGGGTACTGAGAGTTTTTTTCTTGTATGGTAAGTTTTATGGAGAAGGTTCTAACTCTGGAATTCATTACTGAAGGATGTAGTAAAAGTTGTTAGTGTACTCCTCCCTCTTTCCTTGGCTCACAACCTTGGAGGTCATCTTTGACTCCTCCCTCTCCTTCTCCACACACCTCCAACATATAGCTAAAACCTGTCGCTTCTTTCTCTTTAACAATGGCAAAATTAGTCCCTTCCTTTCTGGAGACACTTCTAAGACCCTTATCCATTCTATAGTCACCTCCTGTCTAGACTATTGTAACCTCTTCTTCACTGGTCCTCCTCTGAATCATCTCTCCCCACGTCAATCTGTTCAAAGCTCAGCTGGACAGCTAATCTTCCGCCAGTGTCACTATGCACATGTTACCTCTCTTCTCAAGTCATTTCATTGGCTCCCTATCCATTTCTGCATCCAGTTCAAACTTCTACTGCTGATCTAAAAGGGCCTTCATTCAGCTGCTCCTCACTACCTTTCCTCTCTTATGTCTCCCTACACCTCTCCTCAGGAACTCCGCTCTTCTGGCAGATCCCTTCTATCTGTGCCCTTCTCTTCCACTGCCTATTCTAGACTTCAGTCTTTCCACCTTGCTGCTCCTTATGCCTGGAACAAACTACCAGAGTCAGTACATCAGGCTCCATCTCTAGCCCTGTTCAAATCCAGGCTAAAAACTCACTTCTTTGAGACTGCTTTTGGATCCTGATCCTCTTAATCTCTTGTTCACCACCTATGTGTTTCCTTACCATTCCCCTTGATAAATCATAGTCCCTAGTTGTTGTGTTGTCTGTCTTGATTAGATTGTAAGCTCTTAAGAGCAGGGACTGTCTCTTACATGTCTCTGTACAGCACTGTGTATGCCTTATAGTAGTAGTAGCTGGGTTCAAATTGGTTTTTGAGAAGTTCCTAGAGGAAAAGTCCATAAACCATTATTAAAGAAGATCAGGGAAATACACTGCTTAACCCAGGAAAAGCAATGTGGAATTTGTGTACCTTTTTGTGAACCTGACAGGTACTTATCGTCTGGATTGGCCACGTCTGGAAACAGGATACTGGACTTGAAGGACTTTGGTCTGACTCATTATGGCATGCAGTATTTTATGTTCTAATGTACTTATTATGTTTGGTATAGTGAAAAGAAAGGGGAAGCATCCTAATTCTATTGTGCATCCATTTTTTGGGGGTGTTTCTGTGGACATGGAAGAGGTTATTTTAGAAACATTTTACGAGGTATAAAGCCTGTTTTACATGCAGAAAAGACTTTTTATAAAACTGTGCAGCAGTGTACACACATACAGTATAAGTACGCATGCTGACAAGCTGGCAATAGCAGCATGTGTCAGGCTATCTGAGCAGCAAAAGTGCTTGTGGAAGAGACAGAGGCCCCGGACACAGTACATGGCAAACAGAAACCATTGTACACACGTAAAGTTTAGCTGATTTAGCGTAAAGTTATAGACAAAACATATATTTTTTACCAACTTAGCCCTGTGAACTTGCAAAAATTTGTGGAATCACTTATTTGAAAGCTCATTAGGAGAGTGTTTCATCACTGCTGCTACTGTGTGATTTGAAATTAATACATTCAAATCAGAAGTGACGTCATAAAACAGCTCCATTCTATGATCTGGGAGCTGTAAAATTTCGGGCCCTGACACCTTTACAGTTTGAGTTTGTTATTAAAACTAGCAGAACTGAAAGAGCTCTGAAGAGCAGCTCAGCTGGTCCCAGAATGATCTGAATGACTGGAAACCCTTTGTGACCCTCATGTGACCTCATTAGTGGGATTTTATTCAGAACTTTTGAGTTCTTGGCCAGTGACCCATGAGAAATTTTGCATATTTTGCTTCATCTAATAAGAGTTCTGATAGCTACTTTCAGACCTAAAAAAATAAAAACTTCACATTTAGAATGTTCCAAAAGTTCTGCAGTCAGTTTCACAAATGAGTCTTGCAGAGGCAGACTGTGTGAGCATTTCTTGAGTCCTATACCACTGTTGCTAGCAAAGGCCGGTTGTGTTTGTGTGCTGAACTGAGTGAGAACATACTCAAGGGAACAACCGTTGGTGACAGAAACCAAATAGTCAAATATAGTTAAGGTAAAAAAATGTGCTTAAACAGGAGCTAAAGGGCTAAGTTATTTTATTTTCAAAGTGTAGAAGAAGAGAAGCATGCACCAAGGCATATCTTATGTATAGGGACTTGCTTAAAACACTCCTGTGTAGATAGGGTATACAGAGATATGGTTCAATTGTTAGTACTTTCCAAGAGTCAAGGTGAACCTTGAGGGACTGAATGTATTTGGAGCAATTCTGATCAGAACTTAATACTTAAATTCAATTATGTAGCTCTATAGAAGGGTATAACCACAATCTTCAGTTTCCTGCTGTAGCTCAAGGATAGCTTCTGTGGCAAGAGCTAGAAAAATCTGTGGCAAAGTTTCCAAAATTCTGTGGCATAGATTTGCATACCAATTATTCAAATTTGCATTTTACTTTTGCAAAAAAAAACAAAAAACCAAGTTGTTTTCTGATATTCTTCCTTTCTCCAGACACATTTCTTCATTTATTTATTTATTTTGTGAAGACAGTATTATAGTGATCAGTACTGGGAAAAAAGATGCGGGACAGAAAATAGGGGTTGGTAAGGAGATTTAGGGGTATGTTTACTAAACCTTCTTAATGTGCGCGCTGTGCAATTAGCACGCGCTAAGGTACCTTAGCGCGCACTAATGACGCTTTATGGAGCAAAAATGCGCTTTAGTGCATGCTCACGCGTGCAGCGGCGCAAACGAGCGCTGAAGGCGTGGAAAGGCTCCCGGAGGGCGGAGGAAGGCTCCCCAGGGGCGGAGAGAAGGGGTCAATGGGTAGAGAGTGGGAGGGGAGAGGCTCCCCGCACACTAACAATGTGAAATTCGAGGCCAAAAATAACGCAAGTGAAAACCTCGCGTTAGAGCTGATTTAAAGGGAAAAGAAACCATTTCTGTCAGCAATGTACAGCAAAACCAGGGAAACCTACTAAATGTGATACGTGTGATACATGTGCACAGAACAAAAGTGCAAATAAACATTGAAAATGACCCCAACAAAATAAAAAAAAATCATAATCAAGCTGGGCAATAGTGATAGTAATGGGAAACATCAAAAAACACTCCCAAGAAAGCCCCAAAAAATAAATATGAATTTTAGAAGGGTCTACGCTCCGTCCCCATACAAGGTGAATGATCCCACAGTGAAATAGCACTGATCAGGGTTTCCCTCTCCATTGGACAGGTTACCTATGGCATCCACATGTTCCACAACAGCAGGGCAGGCATGTCGGAATGGGCAACTGGACAGATGCTGGGAAAGGGGATACAGAGGGCTACAGGAGGCACATGCTGTGGTGCAGCTGGGGCACAGTGCGGACTAGGAAGATGCCTAGGTGGCACTTAGGAATGCTGAAACTGAACAGCAGCCAGACAGCAACTGATGAGGGCCCAACCTGGGCATGAGAGTGTTTATCACAGTGTCACAGGGGATAGTACCCAGCAGGTACCCCCAAGGGCACAGAACATTGGCAGGTGGTGTTGGGGGGAAGCATGGACGCCTAAGCAGGCACCCCTACCCCAGAACACGCACCATAGGCAGCCGCCTACCTGCACACTGGATGGCTTGAGACTGCACAACACCAGCACTACCAGCAGAAGGGCATGTCAGCATGGTGGCAGAGGGGTACTGGTGGTGGAGGTGGGCGGGGGCAGTGGCAGCTGCCCAGAGCAGACCATGGCCTAGCCCTGTGTAGGTGGGTGGCATGCACTGCCACAGACAGGCCCTGCCGGACATACAGTCATGGTATCACCAGGGAATGCAATGTCTCTGTGGCAACACGGTGGTGCAGTGCACACAACCAGTGTGTTTGGAGGCAGAAGGTCACAGGTATGGTGCCTGCCAACCCAGTCCCCATATTTTACCCATTACTACAACGTGCTAATACAGACAGAACGTTTATTGCAGATGACATAAACATGCCCAAAACACCTACATTTTACCCTACAGAGCAAAGACATCATAAACAGGCGCATTACTGCCGTCCGTCTCTCCCTGCTGAGGCTGCTCTCCCTCCATGGGACAGAGCAGCCCCGACCACCAGCCCATCCCGCGCTGTCCAATCGGGGCAGTAGCGGCAGAGGATAAAAGGAGCGCCAATCAGGCGCTGGGAACACTGCCGTCCGTCTCTCCCTGCTGAGGCTGCTCTCCCTCCACGGGACAGAGCAGCCCCGACCACCAGCCCATCCCGCGCTGTCCAATTGGGGCAGTAGCGGCAGAGGATAAAAGGAGCGCCAATCGGGCACTGGGAACACTGCTGTCCGTCTCTCCCTGCTGAGGCTGCTCTCCCTCCACGGGACAGAGCAGCCCCGACCACCAGCCCATCCTGCGCTGTCCAATCGGGGCAGTAGCGACAGAGGATAAAAGGAGCGCCAATCGGGCGCTGGGAACACTGCCGTCCATCTCTCCCTGCTGAGGCTGCTCTCCCTCCATGGGACAGAGCAGCCCCGACCACCAGCCCATCCCGCGCTGTCCAATCGGGGCAGTAGTGGCAGAGGATAAAAGGAGCGCCAATCGGGTGCTGGGAACACTGCCGTCCATCTCTCCCTGCTGAGTCTGCTCTCCCTCCACGGGACAGAGCAGCCCCGACCACCAGCCCATCCCGCGCTGTCCAATCGGGGCAGTAGCGGCAGAGGATAAAAGGAGCGCCAATCGGGCGCTGGGAACACTGCCGTCCATCTCTCCCTGCTGAGGCTGCTCTCCCTCCACGGGACAGAGCAGCCCCGACCACCAGCCCATCCCGCGCTGTCCAATCGGGGCAGTAGCGGCAGAGGACAAATTGAGCGCCAATCGGGCGCGCCCGCGCCTGGCGGGCCCGCGCCTGAGGGCCTCGCCAGAGGGCCCTTTGGCGTGGCCCTTAGGCGGTGGAACGGAGGCGGGTAGAACCTTCATCAGAGAAACCAGAATTACTCCATACAACCCCCGGTCATCGAAGACCTCCACATGAACATCCACCTTTAGAGGCCCACGCGAGGAGGTAAGCTGAAATTAGAATAAACGGCTTTAGAACCCGCGACAAGGAAATACGAAGCTACCGCACGTGCATTACAAGGCACCTACAACCTTGCCTAACAAGGGTCAGAGAAGGCTCGGACATCTCTTGCGACTGAGACTGTGACTTGACAGTACTTACTTGTTTCATGTAACCATTTACTGTCACTAACAACTGATACTGTGTTTTTTAATGCTACTGTGTCTGCGACCATTAATGTGACACCCTGCCTACACAGTTGTGTGTTAATAATACTGTTTAGGAAACTTAACAGTATTAATAATAATAATACTGTTAATAATACTGTTAAGGAAACTGTTTAATAGTATACTAAGTCACTAATAATCAATAATAACCACCTCAATAGTATACTAAAAACTAAGTCTGTTACTAGTTTCTCGTTAATGCTAAAATATCTATGAATATTAGGCCATTGTATCCAATTTCAACATCTTTCTGGTAGGTAAAGCTGAAATTGTAGTGATTAACCCAAAGAACTGTTGCAAGCCATCCACCACTCCACTCTAGCGCTATGGGTACCATAAAGTTCTTTCTGAAAGTATGTCTGCTCACACTGATTCCAGCTTATGCATACAACTCAAATTTGTACCAACCCATGACTCACCTATGCACCCCGCTCTACCTCCTCCTCACCATGCAAACACCTACACCATCCATACTCGCACCGTGTTGCACCCCCAGAAATGTACAAATACACACACCCGACCAGAAGACCTCCATCAGCAACAACGGTCGAACACAGAGACACCGCAAACCTAGACCAACAAAAACACGGATAAAGCTCCCCCCTAACCAGACCACACACGGCATGGATCCGCAAAGAACGCACGATACCTGTAACATCACCCTCATCAATGCTCGATCAATCAGGAACAAGACCCCAATAATCTATGACATCATCAAAGATGAGCAACCAGACATCCTCTGCATAACTGAAACCTGGATCACTGACACTGATGCAGCCATATTAAACCAGACAAGCCATCCTGGATACAACCTGTATAACTGCCCACGAGCAAATAAAAGAGGTGGAGGAGTCCTCATAATAGCTAAAACCAACCTACAACTTGCCACCACGTACCTGGACTCAAACTCAGACGTAGACATGCTTAAAGTCGAGAACCCAGCCCTATCCATCTGTCTGATTTACAGAGCCCCCTCGACGAACCAAGAAATACTTGCCTCGGTACTAGAAAACATCTCTTCAACACAACCAAAGAAATTCCAAGTTATTCTAGGAGACTTAAACCTTTCATCAACAGCAGCCTCACACGCAGATACTTTCCTGGAAGCCATGACCCAACTAGGATTTCAACAACTAATAAATGAGCCCACTCATGACAAGGGCCACACACTCGACATGGTCTTCACTCCCACGAGTAATCAGTGCATTGTAGAAAAGCCTTTGATAAAGATCAACCCGATACCGTGGTCAGACCACCACCAAATCGATATTCGGGTAAAACTACCGTCTTTACCAAAGGACACAAAAGCACGAAGAGTAATACACCAACAAAGGAGATTTAACAAACTAAACTTGGAATGCCTTATAAGTAACATTAAGACGCACATAGACCTTCAAAGCACGGATCTCGATGCACTAACAGACAGCTGGAACACCGGAATACAGACCGCAGCAAACCCTAAATGGAGCACCACCCCGAACCTGACTAAACAACAATCGGAACCATGGTACACAGAAGCACTGACCAAAATGAAGAGAGAACTCAGAAAGGGTGAAAAAAAATGGAGACATACGAAATCTATGGAACATAGGATGGAGTACCTCAACCTCCTCTCGAAGTACAAAGAAGAGGTAAACGCTGCGAAAAGGATGCACCACACAAACCTATTAAACAAAGCGATCAACAAACCTAGGGAACTATTTGAGCTGGTGAAATCCCTAACAAAAACATCCCAACCAGACCACCAGGATACCTCTATCCACCCACAAATGCTGGCAAACCATTATGCGAGCAAGCTGACCGCAACTTTGCCCGACCCCTGTAGGGTAGAGGCGCACCGGAAAACTACTGTGGATCAAGAACTGACATGGAGAAACTTCCACAGGATCGATGAGCAACAAACAAACAACATAATAACTAGCATCAATACCACCACCTCCCCGCTGGACCCCTGCCCCACTGCTTGGGTCAAGGCAGCGAGAAAAGATATAGTCCACCAAGTCTCACATATTGTAAACCTATCACTGCATCAAGGAATTATGCCTGACCAGCTCAAGAAATCTATAATACGACCAGTACTAAAGAACAATAAACTCAACAAAACAGACCCAACATCTTACCGCCCCATCTCCAGCATATCCTTCCTAGCAAAAATCATCGAAAAAGCAGTCCTCATACAACTTCAAGAGCACCTAGACGACCACAACATACTAGACATGCAACAATACGGGTTCAGACGAAACCATGGGGTAGAAACGCTTTTAATAGCACTGCTCAACAACCTCCACAAAGGCTTGGAAGACAGGAAGAAAACATTCTTACTCATCTTCATTGACATCTCCGCCGCCTTTGATACTGTCCATCATGATATCCTACTAAAAAAGCTGGAATCAATAGGAATTTCTGGAACCACCCTTAAATGGTTCTCCTCCTATATAACGAACAGAAGGCCACAGGTCCAATTCAACGGAGAAAAAGCAGAAGTGTTCACTCAAACTCAAGGCATACCCCAGGGATCGGCCCTCTCGGCGCTACTTTTCAACATCTACATGCAGCCCCTCTGTGACATTTTCAAAAAACATAATATCAACTACCATATCTATGCAGATGATATTATGCTATACACTCAATTGGACACAACTGACCCGAAGTATACCCAGCTGGAAACCTGCCTGTACGAGATGTTAGCATGGCTCCAGCAAAACAACATGGCAATCAACCATAAGAAAACCGAAGTGATGTATATATCAAGTAGACCGAACTTTGAACCTCCTCCGACAGTCACCCTCTGTAACAACACGTACAACACAAAAAATGAGATCAAATACCTGGGAGTCACACTCGACAGCAAACTGAAAATGGAAAAACACCTGCGAAAAACCAACAAGGCCATCTTCCACAAACTCAGAGTCCTACAACCACTGAGGAACTTAATCGAACCCTGTGATTTTCGGACGGTGGCACAAGCACTCATTATGCCACACTTAGACTACTGTAATGCCATACTACAGGGTCTGCCAAAGAAAACGCTAAATATCTTGCAATTGGCCCAAAATGTGGCGGCAAGGGTCATCACACGAACAAGCATTGCTCAACACATCACACCTGTATTGATCGAGCTACATTGGCTACCCGTTGCTGCCAGGATACAATATAAAACTTTGGTAACCACATTCAAGATCATACATGACCTAGCGCCATCATTCCTCTCAACCCTGGTCAGCAAGCAGTCAACCAACAGGGACAGGAGAACTATCAACTCTGACACACTACAAGTTCCTAATAACATCAGATCAGTAAAAGCCAGTACTAGCAATAAAGCATCTCATTCTCTGCCCCAATAATCTGGAATCATCTACCACACGAACTGTGAGCTATAAAAGACATAAATGCCTTCAGAAAGAAACTAAAAACCCATCTGTTCAAATATCATTATAACCAGATGTGAACCAAAGTGGAATCATGAAGCTGATCTGTATAAATGTAATTATTGTAGAACTGTAAATATGTAAATACGTAAACCTAACCTTGAAGTGCCTAATCCTGCGTGGTGTGCCAGACCCCAAATCTATGTAGATATTATCCCAATTTTTCTGTCCTAATTTGACATCTCCCAAATTTGTAATCAAACCGATACTGATCGCTGGAAGTAGCAGTATATAAGTGTAAACTAAACTAAATAAAAAAAGAACGTTTAATGCAGATGACATAAACATGCCCAAAACACCTACATTTTACCCTACAGAGCAAAGACACCATAAACAGGAGCATTACCTAGAGCAGGGTCTCCCAAATGCAGTCATGGAGGGCCAAACACCATTCAGGTTCCATGCTGCCTCTAATAAAGATGCCTGTGCTGCATATCTATGCACCACCCCCATGGTATGGAGATGTATCTCATGTATATTCATGAGGGACAGCATGAAAACCCGAACAGTGTTTGGCACACCAGGACTGGAGTTGGGAACCTCTGCCATAAAGCAGCAGCCAACAGGGGCAGACACACCCACACCCACAGGCTCCATTAGCCAATGCCTCCTGGAGAGGCAGGACATTGGGCCCTGCGTGCATCTCCCAATACTAGCACTTGCATACCTTAGCAATGCCACCCTACACCTGGGAATACGGTACACAGCTATCAAAAGTTTGCTATGATTACTGGCAGATAGAAATTCCTACGTTAAGCACAGTTTGCTGATTGAGCTCCATCATAGCAACCTTTCTGATGTCTGTGGAGTGTGCTTCAGGTCTGGTCTCTGACAGTGTTTACCACCCTGGGGTGTGACCCCCAACAGTATTGCGTACCATATCCATGCCTGCACTGTGCCCATGACTGGTGTGGTGGCCAGGGCTGCTAAACTCCTCTATAGTAGCACAATGCTGGCATAGGTGTGGGAGTGTGTGTCTGTCTATCCAGTGTGTGGTGGCTGCAAACACCCTCCACAGCCCACACTGCCAGCACTGTTGCCAGTATTGGCCTGCCAATGTGCATAATGAGGAGCAAGGTACCATGGGTATAGCCCGGATAGGGTGGCCTGGCCAGGATGCATCTGCACAGGGCATAGGGCACTGGCTGGGACATTGTAGTGCCCGGCCACCACCTGCACAGACAGGGTGGCCACAGCATGTCCTGCTGGGAGATCACTCTCACCCTGACTGTGCAGTGACCACAGCATGGCTAGGCACCCCTGTTTCTGTTTCTCTTTTTCTTATGTGATATTTATGGGTTTTATTTTGGGGCCCAGTCACTGATTTATCTGCTTGGTGTGTATGCTGACATCCCTGTTCTGGGTGCACGCATTTCCACCAGGAACATGCACTATGGACTAGCTAGCAGACTGTCTGCAGCTGGTATGTGTCTTGATGGAGCGCCTTGCAGGGTGCAGTGGCTGAAGGCTTACTGCAGGAGAATATCAGATAGTGGTGGGGTGCAGCTTAGCATATCCAGGCCTAATGTCTGTCTGCTATTGCGTTATGGATGTGTACAGAGCTGCATTGACTGCCCTGTAGGGTGTCTGTTCCCCAGCAGGACTGGGGTTGATGGTCCTCTCCACTGCCACCATTGCAGGGAGGTAGAATGTGGATCTGTTGTTGGGAAACCCTGTTTACCACCCTCAGCCCTGGAGGAGGAGCAGCAGTGTGGTGGTACATAATCCTCCTAGGGGTCCATAGGGGCTATACCTGACTGAGGCATACAGACATATCCAAGGTGTGTCTGCAGAAACTACCTATCTCACACATTAGCACTACTGGGGACCTGCAGCATGGCCTATTTCTGTTGTGGACCTGGTGCTGGGCGCCCCACCTCACCCTCAGGGTGAGTGCAGTACCTGCACAATGTGATGGTGTGTAGCTACTCTGTGCCAGTACCACACATGGTCAGTTCCCCCTACCAGGCCGAGGTGCTGTGGGGGTGCATACCCCATCTTGTGATCATCTGTAGACTGCTGATTTGCTTGTGCAGTGCATCATGGGTATGGGTGGGTTAACCCTATCCTGGTGACCACAGCAGACTGTTTGTGTGGTGACTTGCAGTCGTTCTGCAGCCAGCCAGGGGTTTGCTTGCAGCTATAGAGCTGTAGCCCACTGGTTACTTCACTGCCAGTGGAGCCAGAGGTCATGGGTTCAAACCCACAGTGGGGTTATTTGATAGGACTGTCCAAAGCATCATCTATTTTTAATGTACATTAGTGCTGCCAGCAAAAACACCCTCAGCGTACTGTACCCATAAGGTGCCTCAGAGGGTGCTTTATAGGGCTCCCTATAGGACACCTTATGGTTACTGTCCATATAAGGTACACTATACAGTATCCTATGGAGCGACTGATAGGGTGCCCTATAGGGGACATTATAGGGCGCCGTGGCGGATAGTGCACTTTATAATGTGCCCTATGGAATTCCTTATAGGGTGCCTTATGAGGCACCATAGGTTACGGCACATGAGGGTGTGTTTGCTGGCAGCAATTAATAAAATACAAATAAAGTGCTGCAGGAAACAATACTTACATGTTAAAGCTGATGCCTCAGCTAGCCTTACATATTAGGCACATTGGGGATTGAACTCATGACCCCTGTATCATCAAGCAGTGCCTTAACCATTGTGCTACACTGCTGTTCCTCCTTGCATGTCAGCGCACCTACTTAAGATTTCCATGCGTTTAAATGCACAGTGCTGCCATCAAAAACAGTGCTATGACCTTGCTGTGCCTCATAGGGCACCCTATATGGTGCCCTATAGGCCACCCTATATGGTGCCCTATAGGCCACCCTTTAAGCAACATTGTAGGGTGCCGTGGCGGACAGTGCACTTTAAAATGTGCCCTCTGGGGTACCTTCTAGGGTGCCTTATGCAGCACCTTATGTTACAGCGCTTTGAGAGTGCGTTTGCTAGCAGCAGTAATTAAAATAAAATTATAAAGCCTCATAATGCAATATTACACATAAATGGTAGTGCCTCAGCCAGCCTTATTCATTAGGCACAGTGGGGGATTGAACCCATGACCCCTACACCATCTGTCAGTGTCTTTACCATTGTACTGCAGCCCTGTTCCTCTGTTTGCACATCAGCGCGCCTGCTTATGCTTCCTGCGCGCGTTACTCGTGCGCTAATGTGCGCGGCGCACAAGAGCGTGCAGCGCAGCGCAGCGCGCGCTAATCCCGTTTTGCTATTTTTGACCGGACCGCCCACTCCTTTTATGGCATCCTGCAGACTAACACGGCGCACACGTTAAGAAGGTTTAGTAAACATACCCCTTAGAGTATACCGCAGAAAGTGAATAAAGGATTTCAGAGAAATGAGATGAAAATGGGATTGAAGGAGGGAATAGCAAAGGGCAAGGAGATGGAGGATTGACATTGGAGGAATTGGGAGGAGAGGGAAGGGTAGAGGAAATGAGGAGGGAATCAGCATCAGAGCAAGGAGCAGGACATACCATCCCCCTGCTCCTCACCGCGAGGCCAATAGAGCCACTCCAGGGACATTTAAATTCAAGAGAGCCATTAGACACTGCAGAGCTGCAGCAGGAACCCCGATCAGCATTGTAGCAAGCAGGATGTACCATCCCCATGCTCCTCACCATGAGGCCAATCAGGCCACTCCGGGGACTTTAAATTCAAGAGCGCCATTGGGCATGCTTGTGCCTGAGGGCCTAGCCAGAGGGGCCCTTTGGTATGGCCCTTAGGCCTAATAAAGCAATGAGACATATGCCTAGTCTCCCTTAATCAGCACGCAAACAACCTATTCCTCAGGTCTCTACCTACCAAAACCGGGCACAATCTACGAAAAACGGTGACTTCACCATCAGCATCACAACCATACCATTTAAAACAACGCTAGAAAGCACCATAGGACCTCACTAATTGTAACGTTGCTTGACTTTGACCTTGGTTACACCCCTGTCTGGACATGGGCCTGGAGACGTATTCTTGATGTCCCTCTGTATACAGTGATCAACACCAGCCCCTGACTCCTTGTTCACTACCCAAGATGGCAAGGACACCAAACCCCAGCATTTCTATTATAGTAAGCTCCACACTTGCTCCAGTACCAACACCAAACGCCAATGTTAAGACTGGTAGCATAAAGCACTCCCACATCTGGCGGGTCCATGCCTAGGGTGTTCTCAGTGCTGAACCTAGTAGATCCAGGAACACTATCAACCCCGAGCACAAAAAGCAACAGCCATGAGGAAAGGTAATAATCCAATGCAGATCTGTACTTATCACATAGGGCACTGGCAGACAGGCCTGGAAAAGCTCAGCTGCCCCCCCCCCTTTCACTCTAATTCCATCCCTCCCCTATTTTTCTTTGTCTTACACACACACCCTCTGCTCGCTCACTCGCTCAGTCACACCCTCATTCCCTTACTTTCTCATACATATTACACACCTCCTCCAACCCCATTACTCACTCACTGATCCCCATACACACACACTCCAATTTGTTCTCTTGCATACTCTTATTTCCAATTTTGGGGAAATGAAACATTACTTGAAACTGAACTGAAAACCATTTATCAGTAATAGATAAAATATATTTATTTAATATATAATACTGCCTCCCAGGCCCTCTTTAGTGCAGTATTCCTGCAACTAAGAACATAGGAACATAAGAAAAGCCTTGCATCCCCCTACACTCCCCGACTAATCTTTTTTATGGACTTTTTCTCCAAGACATTTTCTCCAAAACTCTTTTGAACTCCACTCTGTTAATTACTTTGACCACATACTCCAGCAACGGATTCCACAGCTTATTTATATGCTGTTTGAAAAAATAAATTGCTCCTTAATTTGTTTTAAATCTGCTGGTCTTTATTTTCATGGACTGTCCCCTTCTTTTTGCATTTGAAAGGTTAAATAGCCATTCCCAATTAATTGTTCCATTTCACTCATGGGGTTACACCTTAATAATTAAGAGATTAGGCTTGAATTTACACAATTGCTATTCGTTAAGGAATGTACACTTATTGCTCTGGGCCAAAATTTAATAATTTACGTCATGGAATATCTCTTTTCTTTCTGAGAACTCATCCATAAATGTTGATTAACATGCTTCAGTCAGTTCCAGCAAAAATTATCTTGATGTGTCCCCTAAAGTATAAAATGGTACAGATTTTATCGCTAATCTTGAGATCTCTATTTACTGAGATTAAATAATCCACATGTCTGCATCTCAGCCCCTTTTCTCAACCTGTAAAAGTATCCCTGGTACTTTGGGTTGTCTTATTGTTTTGCATTATATTTCTGAGGTGTGGGATTGCAGGGCAGGTGATCCCCAAATTTTGTAGACTTTTTGAGGATAAAAATTTAACATGCATAGTAAAAAACTACTAAACATGGTGTTAACATGGGAGGAGTAGCCTGGTGGTTAGAGCAACTGCTTAGTAACCAGACATTTAAGAGTTTATATTCCCACTGGCGCTCCTTGAGACTCTCTATTGCCTTCAAAGAAAAGGCCTGGCAATCTACTTCTGGTAATACATTGCCAAGAAAACGCAGAGGCAGCACTGCCTTGAAGGTACTAAAAAAAATAGCATGGGAACAGACTTAAAGATCTCAATATGTATACTTTGAAGGAAAGAGGGGATCTATGATAAAGAAGTTTAAATACCTCTGTGGCATAAATGCACAGAAGGAGAGCCTCTTTCAATTGCAAGAGAGCACTGCAATGAGGGGGCACAAGATGAAGATAAAAGGGGATAGACTCAGGATTAATACATAGAAATATTTCTTTATGGAAAGAGTGGTAGATGCATGGAATAGTCTCCCAGTGGAGGTAGTAGAGATGAGGACAGAATCTGAATTCAAGAAAGCATGGGACCAACACAGAAGATCTCTAAAGGAAAAAAAGGGACTATAGTAGTTGATATGGAAGGGCAAATTGAGTAGGCCATATGGTCTTTATCTGCTGTCATTATTCCATGTTTCTCTGTTTATTGAAAGAGTGCTCCTGACGAAGGTAAACAGGAGAGCATTCCAGAGAAGGGGTCAAAGCTGCAAGGCAGAATGGTGAGTGAGTTCATATTTTATCTGATTTGGGCAGGGATAGATAAAAAGGCAGCTTGTGATGACCTCAGACTCTGAATGGGAGTATAAGAGGTGAGGCAATTAGCTAAGTATTGTGATTCATTAAAAGCATAGAACCCAATAAGTAAACAGGATGATTTTAAACTTAAGAAATCGTCAGGCAATGCTGAGCGGTGAGAAGTGGGGAAACTCAGTTGAATCACCTAGTTCGATATTGGAGCTTGATTGTCATACTTTGGAACAGCTGTAATTGTTTAACTGAGATTAGAGAAAGGCCATTAAAGGAGAGCATTACAGTAGTCTATTTTGGGAACGAAGAAGGTGAGAAGGAGTTTAATGCCTCGTAAGACATATTTGGATTTTATTGCTCTGATCCTATGGAGAGCTTCATAAGAAGAAGAAACCATTTGTGGCTATTTGCGGCTTAAAAGTTAAGAGTTAAATTCGGCATAAAGCGTAAGGTCCAAATGGACATGTAGCTGGAGCAGAGATCCTTTGATCTTAGGAATAAGAGTAGAAGGAGTAATGGAGAGACCTAACCACATTTCTGGATATTTAGAAGTAATTCAGACTCTTGGAGCCAATCTCCATCTGCATTAAGCAAGTTTTTATCAGTAAGGAGATGCATTGCTAATCCATTGTCCTCTGCATGCTTGAGTTCAAAACCCACCCCTTGTTGGGAAGGCATCTGGTTTCATCTGTCTTGGAATGGAGAAGTAAACTAACTATTAGCATAGTGGGCTATGAATCAAAGAAGCCTGGTTTGAATCCCACTATCACGTCTTGTGGTCTTGAGCAAGTTACTAAAATCTCCATTGCCTCAGATAGATACTTAGAGGCCTCCAAGGGATAGGAAAATTCTATTGTACCTGAATGTAATTAGTCTTGACTACTTCAGGAAAAGGTGTGAGTTAAATATCTGGTGCCAAATGGTGAAAAAGAATTTGCATGTCATCTGCATAAATATAGGGCTACCCCCAAGAAACTGAAAAACTGATGCCAGTAGGGTTAGGAAGATGTCAAATGAATTTGAGCCAAAGGAGAACCTTGTGGAAACCAGTATGGAAAAGTGTATTCAGGTGAATCTCCCCAGATTTAATGATAAAGGTACAAATATGGATATAAGAGACAAATGTTGTTGTTTGTTGTTAAGTGCCGTTGAGTCGGAGTCGACTCATGGCGACCCTCTGGATAGCTATCCTAAATTGTGTTCGGTCTTCAGTCAGGCGGCTCATTGTTGACAGACTGGTACCCGTAGCTGCTGTTATTGTATCGATCCATCTCATTGCTGGCCTTCCTCTTTTGCGTTGACCTTCTATCTTGCCAAGCATAATGTCTTTCTCTAATGATTTCTCTCTTCGCATGATGTGTCCAAAGTATGAAAGTCGAAATCTTGTCATCTGAGCTTCTAAAGAAAGCTTAGGTTTGATCTCCTCTAGTACCGACTGGTTTGTTCTTCGGGCAGTCCATGGTATACACAGTATTCGCCGCCAACACCATAATTCAAAGGCATCAATTTTCTTCCTATCTGTCTTTTTCACTGTCCAGCTTTCACATCCATATGATGTTATTGAAAATACCATGGCTTGAACAAGTCGAATCTTTGTATGGAGAGAGACATCTCTGCTCTTGAGAATCTTATCTAGGTCTTTCATAGCCATTCTGCCAAGAGCAATGCGTCGTCTGATTTCTTGACTGCTTGTTGCTTCTTTATTGATAGTTGATCCAAGTAGGTTAAAGTTGTTCACAATTTCAATTTCTTCTCCTTCAACGATGAACCTGTTGATTATGCCAGTTGTCATGAAATTGAAGAGTTCTATGAACAAGTACAAGCTGAAATTGACAGAACATGCAAACAGGATATCCTGATAGTCATGGGTTACTGGAACGCAAAAGTTGGCAACAAAGAAGAAGGCAAAATAGTTGGAAAATATGGACTTGGCAACAGAAATGAAGCTGGAGAAGGACTGATAGAATTCTGCAAGACCAATGATCTATTCATCTCAAACACCTTCTTCCAGCAACACAAGCGGCGACTGTACACATAGACTTCACCCAATGGATTGTATAAAAATCAAATTGACTACATCTGTGGCGCCCTATAATGATGGAAAAGCTCTGTAACGTCAACAAAGACAAAACCTGGAGCTGACTGTGGTACAGATCATCAACTACTAGTATGCAAACTCAAGCTAAAGTTGAAAAAGAGCAAACCACTCATGAATGCAGCAAAATATGACCTTGAGAATATACCACTGGAATTTAAAGACTGCCTGCAAAATCGATTTGCTGTTTTAGATACAAATGACAGAGCTCCGGAACAGTTATGGAATGGCATCAAGAAAGTTGTGTTGGAAGAAAGTGAGAAGTCTCTACAAAAGGTGAAAAAGCAAAAACGGCCAAAATGGATGATGGAAGAAACTCTGAAAATTGCCCAGAAATGCAGAGAAGCTAAAGCCAGAGGAGAAAGAAAGACAATCGCAGAACTCAACAGAGATTTCCAACGTGCAGCAAGACAGGACAAGGAAAAGTACTACAATGACACTTGCAAGGAAATAGAAGCAGAAACTATTAGAGGGAGAACAAGATCGGCTTTCCTAAAGCTACGAGAGTTAAAGAAAAAGTTCCAGCCTCGAATTGGAATGTTACAAGATGCTCAAGGTTCTATGTTGAATGATGCTGAGAAGATCAAGAAAAGGTGGAAGGAATATACAGAGTTTTTATATGATAAAGATCAAGTGGACCAACAGCCGTTTCAACCTGTACCTTATGATCGGGAACCATTGGTGATGAAAGAAGAAGTTGAAGCAGCATTGAAAGCCTTATCAAAGAACAAAGCACCAGGCATTGATTGCATTCCCATAGAAGTATTGCAGCAATCTGATGCAGCTGTTACCGTACTCACAAGGCTCTGCCAAGAAATATGGAAGACAACATCATGGCCAACGGACTGGAAAAGATCTGTGTTTATACCAATACTAAAGAAAGGTGATCCAACTGACTGTGGAAATTATCGCACAATCGCTCTGATCCCACATGCCAGCAAGATTCTACTGAAGATTATTCAAAAGAGACTACAACCATACCTGGAACAAGAACTACCTGAAGTGCAAGCAGGGTTCAGGAAAGGGCGAGGAACGAGAGACATCATTGCAGATGTGAGATGGATCCTTGAAAAGACTAAAGAATACCAAAAGGATATCTATTTGTGCTTTATCGACTATAGCAAGGCCTTTGACTGTGTAAACCATGAGAAACTCTGGACCACATTAAGAAGCATGGGTATACCAGAACACCTGATCGTTCTCTTGCGCAATCTGTACATTGATCAAGAAGCAGCAGTTCGAACGGAACAAGGAGAAACAGAATGGTTTAAAATAAGCAAAAATGTAAGACAAGGCTGCATACTTTCCCCCTACCTGTTTAATTTATATGCAGAACAAATCATCAGAGAAGCAGGATTGTATGAAGACAACAGAGGTGTGAAGATTGGTGGAAGACTCACCAACAACCTTCGCTATGCTGATGATACCACATTACTGGCTGAAAGTGAAGATGATCTGAAACATTTGCTTCTCAAGAGACAAATACGATAATAAAATTCTCTTGGTAACCCCTAGGCCTGAAGACAGTCACCAAAGATGTAGTGATGCACCAGGAGAGCTGTCCTAACTCTATCTAGTAGAAAATGGATTTCATTAAGAAGGCCAATGGCTATGTATTCTGTATGTGATGGGCCCAAAATTGGACTGACAGAGATGCAGCACTGTAGTTTTGTTCAAATAAGGAATGAGCTGAGTCAAAAGTAATTTTTCTAAAAGTTTTGACAAGAATGACAGGTTGGAAATGGGACAGTAACTTGCTAAAATAGTTGAATCTAATTTATATTTTTTAAAGTACCATCAAATCAATGCTGATTCTTGGCAACCCAGCAGCACCTGGGTTTTCTTGCCAACCTATGACCAGAAGTAGATTGCCAGGCCTTTTATTCCAAGGCAATACAGGGTAAAGTGACTTGCCCAAGGAGTGTTTGGGCACCTCTATATTTCTCTCTGATTTTGACTCATGGCTTTCCTTCTTTCTGGATTCATCTTCCCCCTCCCTTATTCTCAGGGATTTTAACATTCATGTTGATAACTTTTCTGACCCTTACACTTTAGAGTTCCTTTCCCTTACCTCCTCATTCAACCTCCAGCTTTGTTCTACTGCACCTACTCACCAGCAAGACCACTGCCTTGACCTTGCATTCTTCTCTAATTGCTTATCCTCAAACTTCTGTACCTCACTTCTTCCCTTATCGGACCATCATCTGCTAAGCTTCACTCTTCATCACTCACTACTTTAACCTCACCCTGTCTCCTCCAACCTCTTTAGAAATCTTCATGCTATTGACTCATTGGCTCTCTCCTCCACTCTCTCATCACCTCTTTCCTCCACTATGTCATCTGAGTCTGTTGATGAGGCAGTAGCATCCTATAACGCTGCACTTTCCTCTGCTCTGGATGCTCTTGCTCCACCCATGCCATGTCCTGTGAGGCATACTGTACCTCAGCTCTGGCTGTCTTGGCTCAAATCCCACACCCTTGTGGACTTTCTACACTTCAAATTCATGCTTATCTCTTTCTAGTCAGTCACAGTACTCGCCAAACAAGACTATTATGTCCATCTGACTAACTCTCTTGCCTCTGACTCTCGTCATCCTTTACAACTCTCAACTCTCTCCTCAAGGTGCCTCCACTTCCAACTCCTCCCTCCCTTTCTGCCCAAACTCTGGCTGACTACTTCCATGACAAAGTCCACAAGATCACACTCCAATTCCCTAGAAGGTGAGCTACCCCCCTCCTCCCACTCTTTACTCCCAATTTCTCCCCCCTCCCCACACCTCTGCTATCCTTTCTTCCTTTTCTATGATCTATGAGGAGGAAACCACTCACCTTCTTTCCTTATCTAAACTCACTAACTGCTCCTCTGATCCTATTCCTATCCGTCTCCTTAGCTCCATTTCCTCCATTCTCATATTTTCAACCTATCGCTCTCCACTGCAACTTTCCCTGCAGCCGTCAAGCATGCTATGGTCTCTCCTCTCCTCAAGAACCTCTCACTAGACTCTACCTGTCCTTCTCACTATCGACCCATCTCCTTCCTCCCCTTCATTTCTAAACTACTTGAACATGCGGTTCACTGTCATTGCCTCAACTTTCTCTCCTCCATAGCCCTTCTGGATCCTCTACAATCTGGCTTTTGTCCTTTACATTCTACTGAAATGGTTCTTGCCAAAGTCTCCAGTGTCCTGTTCCTGGTAAATTCCAAGGGCCTTTACTCAATCCTCATTCTTCTTGACCTTTCTGCTACTTTTGACACAGTTGACCACAACCTTCTCTTTGATATCTTGTCCTCGCTTGGTTTTAAGAGCTCTGTGCTATCTTCATTCTCTCCTTATCTCTCCCATTGCTCTTTCAGTGTTTGTTCTGGTAGATCCTCCTTTACTCCTATCCTGCTCTCAGTCGGTGTATCCCAAGGATCTGTCTTGGGTCCACTCCTTTTCTCTCTATATAACGAGTCCCTTGGTGCACTCATCTCTTCCCATGGCTTTCAGTACTAACGTTAGGCTGATGACTCCCAGATCTACCTCTCTACACCTGAAACCTATCCAGCAATCCAGGCCAGTATCTCTGCCTGCCTTTCTGACATTGCTGCTTGGATGTCTCAGTGTCACTTGCAATTTAACCTGGCCAAAACTAAGCTTCTTATTTTTCCCCCTAAACCCTCCTCTCCCCTTCCTCCTTTCTCAGCCTCTGTGGATAACTGTCTACTCCTCCCTGTCTCCTCAGCTCGCAACCTTGGGGTCATCTTTGACTCCTCTCTCTCTTTCTCCACACACATCCAACTGATAGCTAAAGCCTGCCATTTCTTTCTCTACAACATCAACAAAATTAACCATTCCTTTCTGAGCACACTACTAAGACACTTGTCCTCTCCTTAGTCACCTCACATCTAGACTATTGTAACCTCCTCCTTGCTGGTCTCCCTCTGAATCATCTCTTTCCCCTTCAATCTGTTCAACACTCTGCTTCAGAGCTAATCTTCTGCCAGCCTCATCATGCTCATATTACCCTTCTTCTCAAGTCACTTCATTGGCTCCCTATCCATTTTCACATCCAGTTCAAATTTCTCCTGCTGACCTATAAGTGCATTCACTCCTGCTGCTCCTCACTACCTTTCCTCTCCTATCTCTCCCTACACCCTCCTTGGGAGCTCTGCTCTTCTGCCATATCACTTCTATCTGTGCCCTTTTCTTCTATTCCTAACTACAGACTTCACTCCTTTCACCTGGCTGTTCCTTATGCCTGGAACAAACTACCTGAATCTGTACATCAGGCACCTTCTCTGACTCTTTTCAAATCTAGGCTAAAAATTCAACTCTTCGCTGCTGCTTTTGGATCCTGACTTACCTGTTCTCCTTTGTGTTTGCTGTCCATTCCCCCTAGCTGTATCTCATCTCTACAGCTACCATGTTGTGTCTTGACTAGGTTGTAAGCTCTGATAAGCAGGGAGTATCTTTTTACATGTGTCTGTACAGTGCTGCATACATCTTGTAGTGCTATACAAATGTTCAGTAGTAGTAGTGGGAATAAAACACTGATCTCTTGAGTACTAGGTTGTTGCTATAACCACTAGATTACTCCTCCATACCAGCATCTAATTCTTTTTTTAAGTGTGGTCAAGTCAATGCTGACTCCTGGCAATCCAGCAGTCCCTGGGTTTTCTTGGCAAGGTATGACAAAAACTAGATTGCCAGGCTTTTTCTTTTGAGGCAATGGAGGGTAAAGCAACTGCCCAAGGTCACAAGGAGTGGCAGTGAGAATTGAACCCAAATCTGCCTGGGTATTAGGCTATTGATCTAACCTCTAGGCTAATTTAGCATCTTTTAAAAGTTGCAAGATGACTGCCTGCTTCCAGAATGGTGGTACTGTATGTAGCCCTGTGAAAGATTTGCCTGTAGCAAAAGCACTATAGTGGATAATAATTTAGGAGAAGGGTTTTTTTTAAACAAAAAAGACAGGAACAGGATTAAGATTAGAATAGGTGTACTTAATAATAGCAAGAGCCCTTTCTGCTGCTAAGGCTGAAGAAGAACACGTGGTACCAGAGATCCTTTGTATGAATCCTCAGATTGCTTCCTGGGAGACTGAGGGTAGAGTCCTGTTATTCCTTATGATTTCTGCTAGCAATCATTTTTAGATGATAGAAATGTGGTAAAATCTTCTGCAACAGCAGTATATGTAGAACTGGTTAAAGGAGAGTCTAATGGGGACCAAAAAGACAGCAAATGAGGTTATTTTTTAGGACAATTTCCGTAGGCATTAATCAACTTACCAAAATACAACTGCTTAGCTGCAGTGATCTTATTCTTATAGATAGTTCTACACTCTTTCCACCATGCTAGAGTCACCATTGAAGAATGTCCATGGCACTTTCATTCAGCTTGGTGAAGCTGTTGCTTTAGAAGTTGAAAAGTCATTCTTAAACCAAGGATTATATTTTTTTTGTGAAACACCTCATTCCTGTAGAAGGTCAATCTTATTAAAGAAAGAGGATATGGTAGTATGCCTCCCCATAAATTGCGCATCCAGAAGCGTAGTTAAATCAGATGAGAAATCTGTAAAAGTAGCTACTAGTGTCTCATAGTCCAAAAAAGAGTGAATTTTTCTGAATTTAGTTATGATTAATTTGGGAACATCTTTACTGTAGTATGTTTTGGGTCTACCAATAAAGTTTCCCTGCAACAATACAATTTGTGTTAGGCCTTGGCTTTTGGTGTTCTGCTTCTGTCTTCTTCTGTTTATTTGCGGATACCTCCTTCTCCTGCTGGTTTGGTATGTTTTCAAACTGCCAACTATTGATCATTCCAGGGTAGGACAATGAATATTAGACTATTTTTGAGGACCAAATCCAGGAAAGAAGAGAAGATTAGATCAAGAGAATGGCCAGCCTAATGAGTTGGGGAATGCACTAGTGATCCTTGAAATCCTAATGTAACTATTTGATGTACAGTGTATAAAGAAGTTGTCACTGTGACTAGCACTTAACTGGATTGAGCTCATGCCTTTTTCAGGAGTAGCTCAAGGCAAGTTACATTCAGGTCTTGCAAGAATGTTCCTGCCTAGACAGAGGGCTTACACTCTTAAGTCTGTAGCTGAGGTAATGGAGGGTTAAGTGACTTAACAAAATCACAAGGAGCAGCATTGGGTTTGAGCCCTGGCTTTCCTGGTTCTCAACCCACTGCTCTAAACTTCAGGCTGCTCCCCCTTTTCATGTAGATTATCAACTGCTTTTATATTATTTCATTAAGGAATTGCTTTAGAAATGCCATGCTTCATGGAACAAAAACAGCTCAATGACCTCCTCAACAAAAGAATGCAGTGGATAAGCAGCTCCGCCTTAATTCAACATTCAGCTCTGTGGCAGTGGCGGGCAGATAGGCTGGCACTGTCTAGGCATGAGATATAGTATTTATATTTAGAAAATGACTTCTGCATGGAGTAATAATCTTAACTGGTGTATGCAACTACTTAAAACTAACATATTCTTACTGTACCTTTTGATCGTCATTAAATATACTAATCTCATAAGGCTACTGGAGGAAAACTAATTCCTACTAGGAATTCTGTGATAGGTGCTCTAAATGCTGCTATATAAAAGCTCCTGACAGGAGGGAGGAGGGGCAAATTGATAGGGGAAAAAGAGGAAATGATTTAATTCATACTGAAATTTCAAGGGGAAAAATGGGGGAAATGGTAGTGTTTCAAAGCAGACAAGCTTTCATCAAAATGGAGAGCACTGGCGACCTAGAATTCTGTATAAATGCTTTATGTTAGATACCACTATTAGCTTGTATTACAGCTCATTGATTTCCCCTTTATATCCATCTATCATTTAGGTAAAATGGTTTTTGATGGCGTAGTAAAAGTTTATATTGATATTATGTGTTTTACACATTTTGTTCACTGAGTTAAATCTAAAATGTCTTCTAGTTAACTGTTAGTATCAGTTGCTGAATGTAATGTGTTCTCTGAAATTTCCTCTAATCTGTCAAAGAATACAATCTGTCCTTTGATCCAGTACTGTAATGGGTCCAGGAAATTGCTTTTTAGATGAACTGTTGACAGCCCAGTAGTTAAATGATAACTCTGGGGTGGTAACCTTTCTCTTCCTCCATTTATGATAATCTCCGTTATTTTCACCGCATTAGGGGAAGGGGGAATTAGATTTAGTTCATGCCTTTTCTTGGGAGTTCAAGGTGAGTCCCAATAGGATTTATAATCCAAGTTTGTACCTGAGGCAATGGAAGGTTAAGTAACTTTGCCCAAATTACAAGGGTCAACAGCTGTAGGAGGGTGGTGAGTGCCGGCCGGGAGAGGGGTGCATTCCCACCGGGCCCACAGAGGCAGCACAGCAAACTTAAAATTAAGCTGGCTTTCTGTGCTGCCTTGTGCTCCAAGGGCTGGCTGCACTTCTCTCCTGGCCAAAGTCTCCTGAATTGCAAGACTTCATCTGGGAGAAAAGAGCAGCCAGCCCCTGGAGCATGAAGTACTATGCTGTGCTGCCTCTGTGGGGGTGTATTGTGGCACACAGCACTGCATGGGGGGGCACCTACCCCAGCTGCTGAGAGGGTTGGGAACACCACAGAGCAGCAGTGGACTTCAAACCCAGCTTTCTGTGCCTTAGTCTACTGCTCTAGCCATTATTTATTTGATTACATTTTTATACCGCTCCTTCCTGTGATCAGCAGCGGTTTACATTTAACAATTAACTCTGCATGGATTAGCAGTTACATAAAACAGTAAGAAAATAACATTATAACATTGAAAGGTGTCATTGTTTTAAGATAACTCAATAAATAATTCAAAACTGTTTACATAAGGGAAGAGAACATGTTAACATACATGCTATATAATTAACTATATACAATATTTGTGAACGAAAATATAAGTAGAATTACAATTTAATTCTTCGAGGATTTGAGGGTTCGAAATGATAACAGTGGGAAGACCTCCGTCTAATTGTTTTCATCACAGAATTACTCTAAGTTATTTCTGTCTGATTGAAGTATTCTTGAAATAGATGTGTTTTAAGGTTTTTATGGAATGATATGAGATCTTTGTTAGCTCTTAAGGTGTCAGGGAGTTTGTTCCATTGTGTTGGAGCGGTGTATGTGAATGCTCTATTACTGGTGAGTGCCTTTGCTTTGCAAATGGAGAGGGGGGTTTGTAGTGTATTTAGGTTGTGTGTACGTCTTTTCCTGTTGGTGGTTTGTGGCTTTATGAGTGTGGCAAGGTAGGATGGGGCATAATTGTTTATTATTTTGAATGTTGTAATTATTATTTTGTATCGTATGCGTGCATGTATAGATAGCCAGTGAAGTTCTCTTAGGATAGGTGTGATGTGATCTGAGAAGGGTACGTTCATTAGGATTCGGGCTGTTACATTCTGTGCCATCTGGAGTATGTTTGTTGTTTTTTTGGGCAAGCCTTGTAGTATGCCATTACAATAGTCCAAATGTGGCGTTATGATTGCTTGTATTATTGATCTAAAGTCTGATAGTTCAATGATGTTACGTAAGGGTTGTAGGGTTAGGCTATTCCACCACTCAGCCAATGGCAATGAATAAGGCCTGGTAAGAAATGTCTCAGTTACTGTCTACTCAGTGGTTCTCAACACTGTCCAGGAAATTACCTATCAGTAGCAGTTCTCCTTTCATAGCAATACTGTGAATGTCTTTAAATAAATCTCTGTCCACTTCTTCTGCCTGTGAAGGCGGTCCGTATATCACACCAATGAAAATGGATGTTCCATTTCCTCTAGAGAGATACTGTAACTTCTTTGCTTGAGAGTTCTTAAAGGGGGATTTGATTTATTTAATAACATTTTCTGCTGTTCTGCCAAATGATTTGGTTTTGTAGCTGTATTGCAGAAGGGGACTTTTTACTGCTGCTATTTTTTTCTGGACGTTTTTTGATATGACATACTTGGCAAACCAAACACAATAGATAGCAATCATGTTAGGAGGTATCATTGTTGGTCCTGTCACTCAACACCAGGTGAACATATTTATTTAACAGTTTTTTTTATGCTGCTTTATCATTTCAATCAAAGCAGTTTACATTGAAACTTAAACTTGGTAAATGTACATTGATAACGTAGATTTTTCTGAACAATTGCCCAAGGCCACAAGGAGTGTTAGTGGGAATTGAACACTGGTCTTGTGGCTTCTAAGCCAAAGCGCTAACCACTAGGCTACTCCTCCACTCCACTTAGTTGTGAAGCTTGACTTTAATTGATTGTTAGAAGCATGTATTTTTCAGGTTACGAGGAATGCATAGTATACCTCTGTATTTTGAGACTAATATGTGCTCTCTTGAAGGGCCCAATTTTGAGCTGGGCGGTGCTATGCACTGTGTTGGCACATAACTCGCCCCCTCCCACGTAACCCAGATTTTCCATGCCAGGGTCATATGCAGCCCCGGGATTGAAAATCTGAGTGTCGCCGTACAGCCAGGAAGCTACAGGAGCTACCCATGTAGCACCGATTTCGATGCTACACAGTTAGCCCCAGCGCCTTAAAATAGGCGAGGTTTCCTAAGGCCTATCTTTAAGGTGCAGAGCGCTAACCTTATAGCATCGAAAATTGGTGCTGCACAGGTAGCACTATGACCTGCCTCTGCTCCGCCTCAGAATACCCTAGCACGCCCCGATGTTAAGCAGATAGCATCTGGGCGCGTTAGGGACATATCCGGGAGTTTTGAAGAGCAGTACCCATGTAGATGCCCTCTGAAAATCCCCGATAAGGCATTTACATGGCTAACTAGGGAAGTTACCCATGTAAATGCCTTTGAAAATCGGGCCTGTAGTTTATTTCTCCCCGATGCAGCACTTTTGCAAAACGCTGACAGTATCAGAGCTGATGAAGTTGCTGAGCGAAGTTGGCATCATTTAAAGAGGAGAAGAATCCAGTTGGGGGTTTTATATCATATATATGTATTAGGAACTGTTTTTAATGAAGAGTCAGGAATTTAGAAACATTTATTTGATTTGACATAATTCAATGGGAGTTTTTTTCTGACCAATGATGTGAGAGATGTGATAAGCCTCTTTTGGTTCTGTTAAAAGTCTCTGAGGTCTTTTTCCTCTCTTTAATTGAGTTGAGGAAGACCTGTGGGTTTTGATTTTTGTAAGTTTGAAGAACTGTTGTGAGGGATAGAAGATTTCCTGTTTTTGAGATGTGTATTTACACATCCACCATTTGGTCTACTGATGTTTACTCCTGACATGACAACCCCCCCCCCCCTAGATTAGTTTTTCTCAGTGCTATCTCTTTTACTTACCCACAGATGCTATGTTAATGCTAACCCCTCAAAGTGACAATGCCATCTCAATCAGTTCTGCTCAGTGCTATCTCTTCCACTTATCACACACACTATGCTGATGTTGATCCCCAACCAGGGGCGGCCCAAGGGGGGTGCGGGGCCATGTGCGGAGACTTGGTGCTGGGCCTCATTTGCATAAGTGACATTATTTGCATAACTATTTGCATAATGTTACCATACACTAACTTTTAGTAAACATGTCTCTTAATGAGTGTATGGATAAAGAAAGCCTAAAAGATTTCTACATTACTATAATCCAGTGCCAACCACCAGGCACATTAGGAACTACTACAAACGCTGCCCATTTAGAACCAATAGCAAACCCGCCGTATCCTGACAGCATTACCAGGACTCACAAAGCACCATACCGTATCTATCAAAAGGCAACACTGCAAATATTAAACCAATACATTTCAGAGAATACTGGGGAAAAAGAACAAGTGGCAATGTCAAATAGGAATTACATAAACAGAATACCTCAGCTCAGTTACACATGCAGAACATAGACCATCACCAAACAAGGAATCACAATTTAGAAACAGGAAGGCAATAATTAAACTGGGAACCCCAAAAGCCAAACTTGGAATGTACAACAACACTGTAGAAATAAAACTATAAATTAATTTCCTCTTGTACCAAACAAAGTGCAGACGTTAATGATGCACATTTACCAGAGCTTTCATATTCCAGTTAATAAATTCAAAATAAAGAGATATCTTTCTAACTTTTGTGCATTTTTTTCAGTTGCAATTGCTCCAGCCACATTCTTCTGGTTTCTTCATGTTTTCTGCTAACTCTCCATCGTTTGCTGTCCATTTGTCCTTTCTTCTCTCTTCTAGGTTTTTTTCCATTCTCTCTCTCTCTACATCTGCTTTAACATACTAATCTTTCTCATTTTGCTCTTTCCTCATTCCTATTTCATCCACTCAAATTTTACCCCTCCATCCTCAATCCCCACTTACTCTCCCAATACCCGGCCAATTGTAGATTTTTCATCCCTCCCACACAAAATATTTTTCCCCTCTCCATTTTACTCTCCCAGCCCCATCCCATTCTAATCCTCCCCCAACATCAGCTCCCTTCTAGTTCCAGCCTAACCCAGCATCCACTTCCTTCTAGTCCCTGCATCAGCCCATTTCCAGTCCTAGCCCCCCATCAGCCCATTCCAGTCCTAGCTCCCCCATCCATTTCCAGTCCTATCTGAGTCCCTCCATCGGCTCATTTCCAATCCTAGCCCCCCATCAGCCCATTTCTAGTCATTTCCTAGCCCCACCATCAGCCCATGTCAAATCCTAGCTCCCCTCCACTCAGCCCAATTCCAGTCCAAGCCCCCCATGAGCCTACTTCCAGTTCTAGCCCCTCCATGAGTCCATTTCAATCCAAGCCCCCACCACAGCCCTTTTCCAATCTTAGCTCCCCCCAACAACCCATTTCCAGTCCTATCCTAGCTGCTTCATCAGCCCATTTCTAGTCCTAGCTCCCTTCCCTCACAGCCCATTTCCATTCCAAGCCCCCCTCCCCATCAGCTATTTGCAGTTCAAGCCCCCCCCTTCCACTCAGCCCATTTCCATTCCAAGTCCCCGTCCCCATCAACTATTTGCAGTTCAAGCCTCCCCTTCCACTCAGCCCATTTCCAGTCCTAGCAACCCCCCAACCCATTACCAGTCCTAGCCCCCCATCAACCCACTTCCAGTCCTAACCCCCATCACCCCAATTTCAGTTTAAGCCCCCCCTATAACCCATTACCAGTCCTAACCCCCCATCAGCCCACTTCCAGTCCTAACCCCATCAGCACATTTCCAGTCAGCCCCCCATAGCCCATTGCCAATCCTAAACCCCCATTAGCCCACAGCCCATTACCAGTCCTAAGCCCATCAGCCCACCTCAAGTCCTAACCCCTCCCCATCAGCCCATTTCCTGTCCTAGCCCCCCCCCATAGCCCATTACCAGTCCTAACCCCCCATAGCCCATTACCAGTCCTAACCCCCATCACCCCATTTCCAGACAGCCCCCATCAGCCCACAGCCCACTACCAGTCTTAACACCCCCATAGCCCATTACCAGTTCTATCCCCCCCAACAGCCCACCTCATGTCCTAACCCCTTCCCATCAACCCATTTTGTGTCCTAGCCCCCCCATAGCCCATTACCAGTCCTAACCCCCCCAACAGCCCACAGCCCATTACCAGTCCTAACCCCATCAGCCCACCTCAAGTCCTAACCCCCCCCCCAATCAGCCCATTTCCAGTCCTAGCCCTCCCCATTGCCCATTACCAGTCCTAACCACCCCCCAAAAGGCCACAGCCCATTACCGGTCCTAACCCCATCAGCCCACCTCCAGTCTTAACCCCCCCCCATCAGCCCATTTCCAGTCCTAGCCCCCCCATAGCACATTACCTGTCCTAACCACCCCCTCAACCCACAGCCCACCTCAAGTCCTAACCCCACCTCAAGTCCTAACCCCCTCCATTGCCCATTACCAGTCCTAACCCCCCCCCCAAATCGGCTCAGGGAAAATTTAAAAAAAAAAAAAAAAAAAAGCTGGCTGCTGCCACTGCCGCTGTGCCAGCTTTTTTTTTTTAAATTTAATTTTTAAAGCAGAATGTTCTTTGCGCAGGGCCCCCTGAAACGCGGGGCCCTGTGCAAAAAACATTCTTGCTCAATGGACGGGCCGGCCCTGTCCCCAACATGACAATGCCTCCATGATCAGGTGATGCCCACATACCTGGAATAATAAAGCTTTTGCACGTTAGCTGCAACTTATTTGTAATTTCACTTTGTAACTAACTGTGTGAGTGGAGGAGTAGCCTAGTGATTAATGCAACAGCCTCATTTCCCAGCAAATTCCCACTGGCCCTCCTTGTGACCTTGGGCAAATCACTTTACTCTCCAAGGCCTGGCAATCTACTTCTGGTCATATCTCGCCAAGAAAACCCAGGGGTTACTGAGTCAGCATTGACTTGATGGCACTTAAAAAATAAAAAAAAAACTAGTAGCGTATGCTCCTTATTTTCGTTTGCTCATTGCTGTCCCTTCTACTTGCCTATAGACTCTACACTAATGTTGATCCCCAATGTGGCATCATGCACCATGGGCATACGCTAAAGGAGTACACCCAAGGAGCAGAACAAACTCCTTTGAGTGGCTTTGAAGGCAATTTTTATCTTTCTGTTATCTTAGCCTCCTTTTAGGCTGGTTTTTAGTTTCAACAATGATGGCCCCTATGCATTCAAAAAATTTCATTATAAACTCTCAATCATCAATGATATCCATTCCATTTTTATGGGGAAGAAAGATTAGCCCTTCATTTCCTTGAAGTGAAGCACCACAAACAAGATTTCTTTATCAATGTGTTCCTCCAGTTGCAGAAACTCATTTTCCTCCTACTACCCATCAACCTTGTCACCAGCCATCTTCAATTAAAGTTGGTTGTTAAACTCATGCTACATAAGAGTTAAGTCCCTTTTGATACAGGATCTTATCATTGACCATCGCTTAGATTATTGGAGGCAATTTTATAAGGAGCTGTGTAAATTTATGTGCTATCAATGTTTGTAAGTCATATACTTTAGGCGGGTACTGTTCTGTAAGTATGTGCTTCAGGCTAATGGCATGTACTTTTTGTGTTGGCATGCAGAGGGGTGGAGCTCAGATTGAGCATAGGCGGAGCACAAATTTGCATGTGTAATGTCACCTCTAGGGGGCACTGTGCATTGGGATGTCCAGGTGGGTGAATGGCTTCTCAGTGCTGGTAGTTCTAGATGACCTGCCTCCTCACATAGTACCAGGAAGACAATTCATAGATTCAGGTAGCAGGAGAAACAAACAGAAACAAAGCAGAAACCCAGCAATGTCCAGCATTCTGACTTCCAGCTCCAAAGAAAAAGCCCTGGTTTCCAGCTCTAAAGAAAAATCCCTGGCTTCCAGCTCCAAAGAAAAAGGGCAAGGCAACAAATTAAAGCCCAAAAGAAAAAAAAAAGAAAATCCAACTGTCACTTTGCTAATTGGAATGAACTTTGAGAAAATGTCTGGCTTAAGTCCCAAATGCCTTGCAAAAGCCTAGCTTAAAGTATTGTCCAAACATTCATAGTAAGGCAAGCCCTTTTAGGTTTTCCTCTCCATATCAGCAGGACTGGGGAAGCAGGTGTTTCTCAAGCTTGTACAAGGATTCCCCTGAATGACCACTGCAATCATCTCACTCCCTGGGTCACAGCAGGCTCCAAGATAGTTTTCTCATAGTCTTGTGCGACACCCACCGGCTGGGCCAAGAGGCTGACAGCCGATAGGCGGCCTTACTGTCCTTTAGAATAAAAGTTCTTTACTCTGTAGGAATGAATTGTAGTTGAGGCAGGTGGTAAGGCTTTGCAAGATTTTTATTATTTATACAATGGGGATTTTCAAAGGCACGCGGAGGTTCAAAACACAACAAATGCACTAGGATAACTTCTCCAAATGAAAGGATGAACACAGGAAAAACCAGGAGAAATGAAAAACAAAACTTTTCTTCTCTGCTGTTCTCTGCACTGCTCCGTGTGGTCACACACTATACTGCAGCAGAACTAAACACAGCTGGTTTCACTTTCACAAAACAACGTCTTCCCAAACTCCGTTACTCTCAACACTGAATACAGCACAGCATTGCTTTCTTCTGAGTCACAGGTAAAAGCTACCTTATTAAAAGGCTTTTAAAACTCTCTCCTGTTTCCCTTTCTTACTGTGGTATTCTTGTGAGTCAAACAACAGTCCATTGGTATAGGAAAATCATCACATTCAGGCACAGTGGTTTCTACCTGCATTTCCTCAATGCCATTAGAATTACCAAAGTCTTTCTCATATGTGGGGACTTCTTTTAGCTTTTCTCTCTTTAGAAACTGGTGGAAGTGATCCCACAGCAAGTCAGTCTTTTCAGGTGTTTTGGTACTAGGGGTTTGAATCCTCTCACTAGAGAATAGTCTCTGTAGTGCCCCTAATTTAGAAGCTTCACAAACGTCAGAGTTATCTGGTCTGGAGTTTGCGACAGGTACTAGGCTTTCAATCCAACGTTTCACAGTAGAGGGGGAGGGGTTCCAGCTCCTGCTCAATAAAACTAGCCTTTATCTCTTTTGCCAATTTATCAGATATAAAATGGTCAGTTTTACCTTGAGGCTGTTTCTCTGTGTCAGCACTTGAGCTCTTTCCACCTCTCCAATCCTCCCAGCTGTAGCAACTGTTTGACTGGCCTGCACGGCTTCTCCAATTGTCTGTGCTTCTACCTTTGAATGCTGGCTTTGTCTGAAAGCGTGCCTTTCCCTTGGCACCTTCTCTCACCCAGGCTGTTCTGCCTGGACTCTCTGGTCTCAGACTCTGGTCTTGGCTTTCTCTTGCCTTCCAACTGGCTCTCTGGATATTTCCCTGACCAACTTCTTTGTGGGTTCTCCAATCGGTTCTCCAATCGGTTCTGTCTCCAGGTCTCTCTTCAGGTCTCTCCTCAGGTCTTCCTTCGGATCTCCCCCCAAGATCTCCCTTCCTTCCCTCTGCACGTGGTTTTTAACCCTGGCTTCCTGCTTCCTTGTGACCAATCAGAACGGGGGTTAGTCTCCACCCTTGCACTAGGGCGTGGTTTGCTTCCTACAGGGAACTTCCTTTTTCTCTGACATAGGCTGAGTTTTCCTTGTAGCAGTGCATTATCATTGCCTTCAATGGGGACCTCAGGATTTTTATCCCCTTTCAGGATTTCCATAGGGCTTTCACCATCACACTTGGAGAAACTGGAAACTGGGCTCATTCAACTTCCATGGCATTGTCTAGATCTCTACCTTGATGACCAGTTTTGAAATTTCTACTTCCATCTGTTCCTTGGGTTTCTCTACTGTAGGCTGACTAGGATAAGGCAGGACCTAAAAGGCAGGCAGAACTCCGGAGTCTCAATGCATGGATGAGACAATGGTGCAAGGAAGAGGGTTTGGATTTGTTATGAACTGGGCAACATTCTGGGGAAAACAGGAGTTTTCCAAAGGGATGGGCTCCATATTAACCAAGATGGAACCAGGCTGCTGGCATTAACCTTTAAAAAGGAGATAGAGCAGCTTTTAAACTAGAGAATAGGGGAAAGCCAACAGTCGCTCAAGAGTGCATGGTTTGGAACCATGTATCCTTGAAGGATACTAGTAAAAGACTGAAGTTAGGGCATATCGATAGAGAGGTTCCAATAAAGACAAAAGTACCCCAAATTCCCTTAAGTATAAAAACATAAGAACATAAGATATGCCATACTGGGTCAGACCAAGGTCCATCAAGCCTAGTATTCTGTTTCCAACAGTGGCCAATTTATTTTATTTACATTCTCTTATATACCGCGCTATTCTGCATCAGTGCGGTTTACATTGAACAAACTGAAATTACATTGAACAGGGTATTATAACTTGGAGATAACTATTTTACAGGGAACATGGGCTATGGAGGGTTAAGTGGCTTGCCCAAGACCACAAGGAGCACCTGTGGGACTAGAAACCCCAGTCCTTCCGGCCCAAGGTTGCTGTCCTCTAGTGGGATTTGAACCCCCGACCTTCCGGCCTGAAGTACCTTGCCCCAACCACTAGGCTACTCCTCCACTCATATGTACCTAGCAGTTTCCCCAAGGGACACAGGTTCCACAATGCTTGTATTGGTTCAAGCATTGATATCCTGGGTCCCTTCTTAATAATGGTTTATAGACCTTTCCTCCAGGAACTTGTCCAAACCTTTTTTAAACCCAGCTACACTAACAGCCTTTACTACATCCTCCGGTAACAAATTCCAGAGTTTGATTACATGTTGAGTGAAAAAATATTTTCTTTTATTAGTCTTAAATAGTTTACCCTGTAGCTTCATTGCATGTCCCCTAGTCTTTCTATATTCTGATAAGGTAAACAATCGATCTACGTTTACCCGTTCCACTCCGTTCATTAATTTATAGACTTCTATCATATCTCCCCTCAGCCGTCTCTTTTCCAGGTTAAAGAGCCCTAACCTTTTAAGCCTTTCTTCATAGGAGTATCCTTCCATCCCCTTTACCATTTTGGTGGCTCTTCTCTGAACCTTTTCTAAAATCGCTATATCCTTTTTAAGATACGGCGACCAGAATTGCACACAATATTCAAGGTGCGGTCTCACCATGGAACGATACAGAGGCATTATAATATCTTTTGTTTATTTTCCATTCCTTTCCTTATCATACCTAGCATTCTATTTGCTCTCTTGGCCGCCGCTGCACACTGGGCCGAGGGTTTTAACATGGTATCCACAATGACGCCTAAATCTTTTTCCTGGGTGGTGGTTCCTAATGTGGAACCTTGCATCGTGTAACCATAGAGCAGACAGAACTTAAAGATTCCATATTACCCCTACCTACTGATAACTAGAATAATATGAATAAAATACAGCCTCTAAAATGCTTGTATGCAAATGCTAGAAGTCTAAAAAATAAGATGGGAGAGTTAAAATATATAGCACTAAATGAGATGTTAGATATGAATGGTATCTCAGAGACATGGTGGAAGGAGGACAATCAGTGGGACACTGTGATACCTGGGTACAAACTATATCATAATGATAAAGCAGATCAAATTGGTAGAGGGGTTGCACTCTTTGTTAGAGAGAAACAAAATACACTGTAGAATCTCTATGGTTTCAAATTCCATATAAAAAAGGGAAGGGGAAGGGGATGGCAGTGGGGTTGTACTATCAACTGCCTGGCCAGAATGAACAAATGGATGATGAAATGCTCAAAGAAATCAGGGGAAGCTAACACAAGCTACAGTATAGTAATAATAATGGGTGATTTCAATTACCCCAGTATCAACTGGATCAATGTCACGGCAGGACATACTAGGAAGATAAAGTTTCTAGATGAAATAAATTACTGCTTTTTGGAGTAGCTAGTCCATGAACCGACAAGAAGGGAAGTCATTTTGGACATAGTACTTAGTGGAATGCAAGAGATAAGGGTGTTGGGGCCACTGGGCAATAGTGCTCATAGCATGATCACATTTGATTTAATAAATGGAGGAAGGATGGCAAGAAAATCCACAGTAATACCTTTTAACTTTTGAAAGGGAGACTATGATAAAATGAGGAAAACAGTTAAGAAAAAACTAAAAGAAGCAGTTGCAAAGGTTAAAGATTTACATCAAACATGGGTGTTGTTTAAAAATACTATCTTGGAAGCGCAGTCCAGCTGTATTCTATGCTTTAAGATAAATTGGCCACTGTTGGAAACAGGATACTGTGCTTGGTCTTACCCAGTATGGCATATCTTATGTTCTTATGTAGTATGAAAACCTAATTCTTTTAGGTGGCTTTAGTTTACATGATTGCAAGTTCTTCTTAACTTTAGACAGGGTTTTCTCAACAAATCTCTTTCCCTTCACATTCTGCAGGAAATATTTTGGATTTAGTTGTGTTTTTTTTCAAATTATTTTGCTCATAGCTTAGACAGTTAACAATTAATACGTACCTTGTCCTGGTCAGATCATTTCATGATTTATATAATTTTGTCATGTAGAAAACAATGCACATCACATCTTCAAGTCTAGATTCACTCCCTATCAAAATCATCAGACATACTTCCTGATCTTATTCAATCTTTTCTCGCCATGGTTTATACTAGCTTAGCATTAGTTTCTGTCTCTTCCCCCCTCCCCCACCCAATCTAGAAACAAACCATTATTAAACCTATTTTGAATAAACAGTTCCAAGATCCTTCCTTGGGATCAAACTGTCATCCAATATATCATCTATTTTTTTATTTATTATTTATAGATTTTACAAGAATACTTACAAAAGCAATACAAAGAAAAAGAAAAAGTAAAACATCAAAGGCATATTAACCAAAAATAAGAAAACCTACAAATCAAATTTAGCCCACATCACGGTGAGAATAGATAAACATAGAATCAAGGGAAACACCCCACAAAAAGGAAATAAGGAAAACAATTTCCAAACTTACTGCTCTAATACATTAATACCACTATCCGTATACTAATCCCCTAAACCAACCCGACTCACCTTAAGCAGCAGAAAAGTCTCCAACTGTCCAGAATCCAAAAAAACATATTGAGTAACCTGAAACGTAATTAAACACTTACAGGGATAACACAGAAAAAAGGAAGCTCCCAGAGCCACAACTCCGGGTATCAGAGATTGAAAAGCCCTTCTTCTCAGCTGTGTGGCTCTGGAGACATCTGGAAAAAAGTTGAACTTTAGCACTACAAAATATTTTGTCTTTATTTTTAAAGTAATTTTTAAAAATTAATGTTTTATCCTGATCACTAACTACAGTGATTACTAAAGTAGCTCTGGTGGTGATATTGTCCTGTGTGTCCTCAAGAAACTTAGTTCAATCAAAATCAAGCTGAGATTGTAACACATCATAGTCATCTGACGACCCAGCTGACAGACGCCTACCAGTAAGGTAATAAGATTTAGCAACCTCTATTGAATCACTATTAGACAAAAGCAAGATTTCTTTAAAATATTTATGAAATAACACATCCGCTGAAAGCAACCTATGACAAGGAAAATTTAAAAAGCGGACATTTTTTGCCCTAATCATGTTCTCAAGAGATTCTAACATGATGTATTACTGTCCTTAACAGTGGAGGTATTTACTTCCTGTCAGGCAGAGTATTGGGTCTCAATCTAAGAACTGAACTAGCTAAAGAATCCATCTGTTCCTCCATAGCCCCCAGTCTACCCACAGTCTCCTGTGAGAATTGGCAAAGCTGTGGGATGGTAGACACAAGAGACTTCTCTATACGCATTATTACTCTCCAAACATCAGCCAAAGGAACCTTAGACTCCCCCTATTCCCCTCCTTCAACAACAGGAGGAGACCAAGTTACTGGCTTATACATACCAATTGCGTAGTGCTCTGCTGTAGTGGTGTCTCACTATAGGTGGACACCGGCAGTCACTATTTTTATTTATTTATTTAACAGTATTTCTAAACCGCCTTATCATAATAATCAAGGTGGTATCACAGCAAACAATCTGGTAGTGTGAGTGTGTTATACATGCAGTGGGGGTGAAAATTTAGTTGGGTGCGTGTTGTGTTGTGTGCTAGATTAGTTTGAGTTATGTACAATGTGGGCTATATACAGTGGTGCTAAAAACATCTTATATACATACAGTGTTAGGCGGTGACGTGTGCTGATATACAGCTATTTAGACTATGTGATGTGTCCATAGTGTTCTATGAACAGCATGGTTTTCAGCTGTTTCCTAAAGTCCTTGAGGTCTGTAGTTGCCCTCAAATCATCCGGTAGTTTGTTCCATATTGTTGGAGCAGCCATGGAGAGTGCTCGGTCTGTTGTGTCCTTGCGTGTGTGTTTGTATTCACTTGGGGTGCTGACTCGGTTGTGAGTGTGTTTCGTCTGGGACGTGTACTGGTGTCTGGTTGTATGAGGGTGTGCAGGCTGTTGGCTGATGTGTGCTGTTTTATCTTGTATAGGTTTATGATAGTTTTGTATCTGATGCGTGCACTGATTGGAAGCCAGTGTAAGTCCTTTAAGGTGGGTGTGATGTGCTCCTGTCTTGCAGTTCCGGATATGATTCGTGCTGCGGTGTTTTGTGCCAGTTGGAGTGGTTTGATGGCTTGTTTCTGTAGACCAAGGTATATCGGATTGCAGAAGTCCAGTAGTGGGGTTATCAGAGCTTGACATACGGTACGGAAGTGTTCTGGGGCGAGGAGTGGTTTCAGTCTCCTGATGATTCGCATCTTGTAGTAGGCTTTTTGTATTGTTTTGCCTATGTGTGGCTTGAGATTGAGTTTATTGTCCAGCGTAACCCCGAGGTATCTCACTTCTGACCTTATTGGTATAGTAGTGTTTTGTATCTTTATATTCGGTGGGTGTATGAAGCTTTGGTTCCGAGTGATGATTAAAGCTTCAGTCTTGTTGTAGTTTATTGCGAGGTTGTTGTCCTGACACCAATTGGTCATTTGTGTAAGGCAGTCTGTTATCTTAGAGAAGTCCGGGTTGTCGATTGATATCGGGGTGTATATCATGATGTCGTCCACATAGATTGTGTATTGAATGTTGTTCTCTTTCATGATGTTGCATATTGGTTGGATGTAGATGTTAAATAGGAGTGCTGAGAGCGCAGATCCTTGAGGTACTCCTTGATGGATTTTGATGGGTCGGGAGGTGATGTGTCCCACCTTGACCTGTAGCTGTCTTTCGGTTAGGTACGAGTGGAACCATTTCAGTGTGATGCCGTGTATACCAGTGTTTTTTAGTCTTTCCAGGAGTATGTTGTGGTCCACTGTGTCGAATGCTGAGGAGATGTCGATGAAGATCATTATGATTCCATTCCTGGTATTGTCAATTATTCTTAGGATGCTGTCGAAGAGGTAGATCAGTAGCGTTTCGACACCGTGGTTGGGACGAAATCCGTGTTGGTTGTCGTCGAGTGTTTCATATTTGTCGATGTGATCCTGAAGTTGTAGTTGAACCGCTTTTTCTTTTTTTTTTTTTTTTTGAAGTATTTATTTAGCACTTTTCAAAAAAACACAACATAAAAAACATAATACATTAGTGCAAATGCAAACAGAGCATAGGCTAATACAGACAGGTTCCTACACATTCTCTACTAGATCAATCATCAGTGATTAGAGAAGAAGGAGGGGGGGGGGGCGCTGACCACGAGTAACCATCCTCCACTGGAAGTGCAATTTATCTATTATTGGCACCGCGGCGCTGAGGTGTCCCACTTGTCCAATAATCTCTTGTAAGAAGGATTCTGCTTCACATATGCCATCTCACAGGCTCGGTGATAACATACAAGATTCCACCAGTATTCCACAGTCAAGGTACTGAATGATTTCCAGTGGCTCAAAATCGCTTTTAGCGCCAAACTCAATAGCAGATCAAACAGTGCGTGGCATTGCTTCTGTAAGCACGGCACATCCGCCAAGGACTTGTATACAATAATATGGAAGGTTAAGGGCGCTTCAATCTTGAACATCCGCTGCATTCGCTTCCATATCCCGTGCCAATAGGCCGCTAATTGCGGACAGCTGTATAACATGTGCATTAGAGTCCCAACATCAGAACTGCACGACCAACAGAGACCATCCTTCTGCTCCTGCCACCGGGCGATCTTAACTGGGGTCAGGTAAGCACGATGTGCTAGGAAGTACAACGTCTGCGTGAGTGAGGCAGACCGCGTAATCCGTATCTGGGATCCCCAAAAGGAAGCCCACAGTTCTTGGACTGCCAGTGGTCCGGCTTCACTCTCCCATCGTACTCGAGCACTGTTCGGGTTGCGCTCGTCCGCCGATCTAAGTAACGTCACCAACTTTGAGATTTGCCCTGTTCCCATCCGGAGTTCTTGAAACAGAAGGAAGGGTGAGCGGCCACTGGCCAGGTTTAAAGGTGTTACCCCAACGTGACTCAGACAGTGGCGCAACTGCCCCCACTGAAAAAAGCACTGATACGGGAGCTGGAATTCCTGTTGAAGCTCTGCAAAGGATTTATATCTCTGCCCACAAATAAGGTGTCCCAAGCAGATTATACCATGGCGTATCCAAGTGGACCATGCGATACACGTCCCACCGATTTTAAAGCGTTGGTTAAGCCAAAGCGGAGTGGCTGCAGTGTAGGGTTGCTCGTCCCCCATGAGCGGCAGTACTAAGTTGAAGGCTTGCTGAGTGGCAGAGAGGATCACATTTTGCGTCTGTAGGTGTGATGGCGGGGCGGCTATCCCGATACGATACCGCAGTGGGAGAGGATCACTTATTGCTGTTTCAACTGAGAGCCAACTGGGGGCACCTGGGGTATCCAGCTCCTCCGCCCACCAGGCGCCTTGCTTGGATATGGCAGCTACATGATAGCGATAAAAATCCGGAAAATGCACTCCTCCCTGGTTCTTGGGGAGCTTTAGTTTCCAGGCGGCAATGCGAGGCGTTTTCTTTGCCCAAAGAAAAATAAGTAGTTTTTTTTCTAAGTCTCGGTAAAATTTCTTATCAAAAAATACCGGGATCATACTTAAGATATATGTGATCTTAGGGACTGCAACCATTTTAATGGTTTCTAAACGGCCCCACCATGTCAGATTTAGTGGCGACCATTTACCCACACATTCTTCCAGTATCGCAATACATCGACCCCTATTAAGGGAGACTGTGTCCGCGATGGTAGTACCATAGACGACTCCCAAATATTTGAAAGATGATTTTTCAATTTGGAAGGGATATCGCCGGAGTTTGTCTTCCAGGACTGCAGGTGTGAGCGGTATACTGGTAGTCTTCTCCAGGTTCAACTTGTAGCCCGAAATACAGGCATAGTTATCAATAGTCTGTAAGACGACATCCACCGACTTCATGTCCAGGAAGAGCAGGAGGTCGTCTGCATAGGCTGACAGCTTACAATGATACCCTTCAAGTTGGATTCCCACTATGTTGGATGCCTGTCGAATTTTAAGCATCAGTGGTTCTAAGGCTAGGTTAAACAATAGGGGAGAAAGAGGACATCCTTGCCTAGTACCCCTGGTGAGCTGAAACTCTCGTGAAGTCGTATGATTCGCCGCTACCCGGGCGCGACCGGCTTGGTGTACAGCAGTTGGATGCTATTTAGAAAACTATCCGGGATGCCCATCCAGCGCATGGTTTGAAACAGATAGGGGAATTCGACTCTGTCGAACGCCTTTTCAGCGTCCAACGCAAGGCCCACAATTGGCTGGTCCACCTGCTGCGCCTTTCGGAGGACATGGGCCAACATACGACCATTGTCTGCCGTGGATCTCCCTGGCATGAATCCACATTGGTCAGGATGGATAAGGGATCCCAGCACCTTGGACAATCGATTAGCTAGGATCTTAGCATAGATTTTATAATCCGCGTTTAGCAAAGAGATAGGTCTATAATTCTCCACCTTCTCCGGATCTCTACCGGGCTTGGGGTGTATTACTATCGTCGCCGCTGCAAGCGCTCCCACCGCCGGACACTCTTCCCTTATTCCAGCGTAATATAGCAACAATTCCGGTGTCAGCTGATCTGCAAAGGCTTCATAGAATTCAACTGGCAGCCCGTCCGGGCCACAGGCTTTACCCTTTGCCAATTGTTGGAGAGCCGTGCGCAGCTCCTTACTAGTGATATCTGCTGCAAGAAGCCGTTGCTGTGATTCCGCAAGCTGTGGACCCGTTATGGAGGATACAAATTCTGTAAACGCCGATTCATCCCACAAAACTTCAGATTGGTAAAGATTAGAGTAGAAGGTTTCACAAATAGCTAAGATCTCTTCATCCGTGACTTTTAACACTCCTGTAGAGTCTCTCAGTCCCGCAATCCGGTTCACAGCCCGTTTCACCTTTAGCGTGTTTGCAAGCAGCGTACCAGCCCGATTGCTGTCATGATAGTGTCTCCCTTGTTGTATTCTAATCGATTCACTGACTTCGGTCTGCAAAAGTGCATTGTATTGATACCGGAGCTTCTGCAATCGCAGTAGGATTGTCGGGTCTGCCCAGTTAGCCAGGAGCCGCTCCCCCGCTCGAATTTCAATCTCCAGCTCCGCCTTTTCCTTTACCTCCGCCTTGTACTTACGGATCTTATAGGCGGTCATACTGCCACGTACACTAGCCTTGAAGGCCTCCCACCAGGCCCATGTGGAGGTATCCCCGTAGTGATTTCCATCAAAGTAGTCTGTGATAGCTGCCTTCATTGTGGTGTGGAAGTCCTCATCCATTAACCAGCGCTTCTCAAAGATAAACCGCCCCGCGGATGTCTTTTCGGGGCCCAAACTGAGATCCAGCAAAATCGCTGAGTGATCGGAAACTGTTCTTGGAAGCATACTTGTAGCCACTATCTTAGGTAGTAGCGTCTTGGAAGTAAGGAAATAGTCAATTCGAGTTTGTGAATTGTGGGGCAGAGAGTAAAAGGAATACTCTTTCCCGTTAGGGGAGAGCAGCCTCCAGGGGTCTAGCAGCCCAAGCAGATCCTTCAGATTTTGTAATTCGGCAGACGAATGAGGCTTATGTTGCGGCCGGTATGGGGTTCTATCAAGGAGAGGGTCAGGTATAAGATTGAAATCTCCCCCCAGTATGATACTTGATGAGCCCGTTTCTAGAAGTTCCTGGGCGACCTGAATAAAGAACTGTGGATCGTCCGTGCTGGGACCGTATATCGTCATAAAGGTGCATAAATCATTATTGAGTACTGCTGTCATCCTGGCCCAACGGCCTGCGGGGTCAGTTTTAGTCTCCTTAACTTCTACCTGCAGGGTTCTCCGAATCAGCATGATAACTCCCCCTTTTTTCTTAAGGGCAGGCGCTGAAAGAACATTCCGATAGGTCTTATCCATCACCTTATATGACTCGGAGAGAGATAGATGGGTCTCTTGTAGGTAAATAATATCTGCATTTTGGTGTTTACAGTAGGTCAGGATTTTCTGCCTTTTGGCCGGATTAGAGATACCTTTGACATTTAGGGACATTACCCGCACTCGGCGATTAGCCATACTGGACCTTGCTAGGGGGTGGGAGGAGGGTGTTCGTGGTCAGCTGCCCTCGAATTAGGGTCTCATTACCTTTGCAATTTGAAAACAAGTAACCTGGCTGCAACTTGCCATTAACTATTACTCCTTGTATGGTGGAGTACCAACCGTCCATCCAACCCAACACTACTCCCTTCCCAATATCAAAAAAGCAGAGTTAATCACATTTAATGAGCTAAGCTCGACAACAGCCATCCACAATAACAGCATGTATCTATTATACAATTTTCACCGGTATGTAAGTAGTCATTCTATTGAACATGTTAACCTTATTATAATACCTTATCAGACATCAGACATGGTAATACAAACATTGCTCACGTTCAGCCTCACAGCGCAGTGTAAAGCAGGGCTATCACTGTACCGCTAACCCGCAGAGTCTCATCTTTCTCTAGGGCCCCACCTCCATCTGGGCCCGCTCCTGGAGAAATGCGCGGAGTAGTGGTCCCTCCGTGAAAGTGTGGGTGCGATTATCCAGCGTCACCCGCATGTTCGCGGGGTAAAGGAGACCAAAGCGTGCTTGTGCTTGCTGGAGCATCGGTCTGCAGGCTAAGAGTTCTTTCCGACGCTGGGCCGTCTGTTTGCTAAGGTCAGGGAAGAAAGTTATCCTCTGCCCATCCAGAAATACATTTTGCCGCCGCTTCGCCGCTTGCAGGATTTGAAGAGCGTGCTGGTAACGCAGGGTTTTCACCACAAAAGGCCGCGGACGTTGGGTCTGAGAAGTAGGGTGAGATGGGACGCGATGGGCCCGTTCCAGCTCTAGGGGTCTCTCAAAAGTAAGTCCCAGTGTCTCTGGTATGAGTTTTTCAAGATAATTTATGGGATCGGAACCCTCCCGGCCCTCGGGCACTCCCAAGATTCTGATGTTGCTTCTCCTAGCCCTGTTGGAGTGGTCTTCCAGAAGCCCTTCGAGCGCTGTAACCCTCTTAGCCAGCGGGCCAATCTGCGCAATTTCTGAGGACTGCCTGTCGACCTCTTCCTCAACCTCCGCCATGCGTCTAGTCATGTCGCCGAGACTCTCTTTTACCTCCCGCAGATCCTCTTGAACCTTTGTTAACGTACCGGTATTGGTAGTAAGGAGTTCTTTAACTGACCGAAGCTCTATTAGGATCTCTTGTACCCCTTCCGCTGTTACTTTGTCGGGCGCCATCTTCTGCAGGGATGAGAGTTCTTGCTTTGCCCTCTTGTTAGATTGCCCCGCCGCCTGGTGAAAATCTAATTTCGCCGGTTTTAGATTTGACATCGCTCCGGGATCTCAGCTGAGCTCAAAGCTGCGTTTTAGACGGTCTGTTATCGTTCTTAGCTCCGGATTCTAAAGTATTGGGAAGGAGCAAACAATCTATGCGGCCATTTCCTACCGCGGCAGACTCCGCCCTATCTGAACCGCTTTTTCAATGATTTTTGCGAGGAAGGGTATGCTGGAGATTGGTCGGTACGCTGCTGGATCTTTTTTGTCGAGCGTTGTTTTCTTTGTGATTGGTCTTACTGATGCAAGTTTTAGTTGCTTTGGCATGATTCCTTGAGTGAGTGAGTCGTGTACTATTTTATGTATGGTGGGGATGAGGCTTGATTTGGTGGCTTTGACCCATGACACTGGGCATGGGTCTGTAGGAGCGGTGCTAGTGTTGATTGTAGAGATGATGTGGGATATCTGTTCTGTTGATGGTGAGGAGAATGTGCCCCAGGTTTTGGGGTATACGTCCGTTCTTGTGGTTCTACTAGGCGTTGTTTGTTCTGTGGAGTGAAATTTCTCTTTGATGTGGTCGGCGAATTCCTGTGGATCAATTTGTGCTTCCCCTTCCGTTGTTTGCTCTTTTGTGAGGATCTTTACTATTTCAAAAAGCTCTCTGGGTTTGTTGATGGAGGTATTTATCATGTTTGTGTGGAATTCCCTCTTTGATTGGTTGATGTGTTCATTGTATTGCTTTTGCTTCGTTAGATAAAGATGCTGGTCGGCAGTTGTTTTGTTTTTTCTCCATCTCCGTTCAATCTTCCTGAGTTCCCTCTTTTCCTGTCGTATTTTTGTTGAGTACCATGGTTTGTTTTGTCTCCTGTTGTGGTATTGTTTCTCGGTCCCACCCTTGGATGGTGTGGCAGCGTTGGCTAAAATGCTGTTCCAGCTGGAGACTTGTTCCTCCAGGTCATCTGTAGAAGTGTTCAGGTGTTGTATTGTGTCCTGTATGAATTCGTCCTTGTCAAAACGCTTGAATCGTCTTTGTGTGTGTGAGATGTTTGCTCTTTCGATCGTCTGGGCCTCTTGTGACCGCAGCCTTGTCTCGATTAAGTAGTGGTCAGACCATGGTACTGGGGTAATGGTGGGTGGAGAAATCAGGTCTCTTGATGTTAGGTAGTTGGATGCGAATATGAGGTCTGGCGATGATCCATGTCTGTGTGTTGGTGCATTGATTATTTGTGTGAATTGAAGTGAGGACATTGCTTGAAGGAAGGCCTCTGCGTCTTTGGCATTGGTGGATTTTAGGTTGAAGTCTCCAATCAGCAGCGCTGGTTTGTTGTTTGTTGTTATGGCACAGGCTTCTTCGAGTGTGAAGGCCAGTTCGTCGGGTGGAGCTCTGGGTGCCCTGTATGTTAGGCAGATTGCAATGCTCTTGTTCTTGATGCTAATTGTGTTACAGTGCTGTGTATCGGTGAGGCTCTGTGTCTTGAAGTTTAGTTTTGATTTTGCTATTATCAGGATTCCTCCTCCACGTTTGTTGGTGCGTGGGCAGTTGTACGCTGAGTAGTTGTTTGGTACTAGTTGGTTGAGTAGAACATTGTCCGTCTTGTTGAGCCATGTCTCTGTGATGCATATTATGTCGGGCTGTCGCTCTTCAATGTGGTCTACAAGCGTGTGTATCTTGTTGCAGACGGATCTGGCATTTATGAGCTCTATCGTGGTTGTCTCTGTTGAGGAGGTTGCTGTTACATGTGTTTCCTTTGAGCAGGTGTGGGAGCTTGGTTTGTGTCTGTATGGTCGTTTTGCATGGGAGGTGGGATACAGTCCAGGGAGCTTAAAGACGCTCCCATAAGAGATGGAGCCTGTGCAACAGTACCTAGAATAGATGCAGTTGTCTCTTTAGGTTGAAGATGTTTATCCATCAGGCCTTGCACTGTCCCAGCAGCTGGAAACACCTTCTTCTTACGTTTCCCCATCAATGGAGTTAAATATAGCAGGACACTTGCACTTAAGCTCTCAATGTGCTCCAAAGGGGCTCTCAAGGGGCATTATATGCCCCTTGTGGCACGCCCCTTTGGGCACGCCATGGCCACGTGCCTTACCAAGGACCTGGTTTTAAATGAGCTGCAACTGTAATTCACAGACGTCCTTTGCTGTATCTGTTCTTCTGCTCCACCCCTCAACGTGCAGGAAGGTAAGGAAAGCTCTCACACAGCACTGTAACAGACCTGGCTTTAAATGGTCTGCAGCTGGTATTCACCGATGCCCTTTGCTGTATCTGTTCCTCTGCTCCACCTCTCAAAGTCCAGGCAGGTAAGGAAAGCTCTCACCCTAATCTATTTTTTTTTCTCAAAAATTGTGGAGAAAATTGTATTTCAGCAATTGACAAATTTAATTTGTAAATCTCTAATTGTACATCCTATGCAGGCTGGCTACCCGATGAAAATGAGACTAGTAAAACAGTCACAGTGCAATGATAAAGTTTAGCCCAGTTCTCTAGCGTGAAGAGTTGAAGTAAATGTCAAATTATAGGACTGGCTCACTCTAAGTAAATTTATACAAGGTCGTTGATGTGTTGACGTGCTTTTTCTTCCAAGACGAATGTCAGGAAGAAGCACTTGTTAAATCTGAGACCTTGTTTTACAAGTGAGTGATTTGATTGCAGTGAAAGTTTAAGAGCACTATTCCTCTACATACTTTTGGAATTGATAGTGAACGACTTTTTTAATAGTGTGCATAAAATCGTTCCTAAGAAGACCGTGTTTTTTTGTGGAAAAGCAATATTAAAGCTACTGAAATGCAGGGGGCATGGGGAAAAGAAGAAGCACTCTGGATCGTGTTGGAAAGAGGAGATGACACTGTCATCCATACCGCTGTAGTCTACAGACCTCCAGCACAAATTGAAGAGATAGATAACAAATTGATTATAGATATTGCCAAGATAGCCACAAAGGGGGAAATGATCATATTGGGTGACTTTAATCTACCTGATGTGGCTTGGATTACGCCTTTTGCAAATCTGGAAAGAAGCAAAAAAATCGTGGATGCTCTCCAAGATGCGTTACTTAGACAAATGGTGATGGAACCAACCAGGGGAAGCTCAACGCTGGATTTAGTGCTCACCAACGGCGATAGCATGTCGAATGTCTGCATGAGTGCCCCTGTGAGCAGCAGCGATCATCACACGGTGTGGTTTGAGATAAAAGCCATGGTAAAGGCCAATCATAGCAAGCTCAAAGTCCTAAACTTCAAAAACACTTACAAATTATACAAAATACTGTATTTAAACTACTTTATAATGCAAAAATGTTGAACAATGGCTTCTAATCTTTCAGAATAAAGTATTAACTTTTAATTATTGCTTCTAAAGAATTACATACAGAAACATCAGAATGCCTGTCAAACTTAAATCACATCTTTTATCCCATCATAATAACTTTGTTCTCAAAACCATAACTGACTTGTTATTCCTCCCCCATCTGCCTCTCACTTCCAAATAGGGGACTGTTGTAGTGGTTGATATGGAAGGACAGACTAGATAGAACATGTGGTCTTTTTCCGTTGTCATATTTCTGTTTCTATATTATGCAACTCTCCTCCATTTTACTTAAGAATTGAGAGCTTGTTTACATTTTTTTTTCTTTTTTTCCAATTTAAATTTTTATTAATCCACCACACAAGGGTACAGACAGCATAAAGAAAAGGGCAACATCCTAACACAGTACCAGCTATCCACAATAGTCCCGCTCCCCAATCTCCCCTCAACATGCTCACAAATCCCCCCTTCATTCCCTCAAACTACAGCTACCCCACTTTATACAATGCGTATTATTTAACTCACTAAACCGCTAATACATACCCATAAACAACTATCATTTGAAATATACACTGTAGCCCTATATCCAATCCCCCCACCACATAGTAGTACCCCATCCTAGCAACAAAAAGGCCCAGCAGAACCCATTCCGTACTGCCAGTTATGCCATGGTTAATACCCCTCTTAAAACTACTCCCCCCCTAAAGGGCCCACTAGCCCACCCTCACTGACAACTATACAATCGATCATTTCCCCCCCCCCCATATCCCTCCCCCCAACCCAACCCTCCCATCCCCCCTCCCTCCAAACCTCATAAGCTTGCCATACCTCCCTATGTCTCTCCCGCTGATTTCTGCTATAGGCCCCCACTAAACTCATATGCCAAAAATATTCCACTCTACCCAGGACTTCCCCCATCCCAGGTCCCTCCTCCCCCTTCCAACGTTGCAACACTGCCAGCCGGCCCGCCACAACACAGTAATGCCAAAACCTGATACCACCCATATCCTCCCCCTCCTGTCCCTCCAACAATCCCACCATACCCCAACCCAACTTTATCCCCACCCCCGTCACTTCCTGATAGAACCTCTCCACCTCCCCCCATAACCTCTGCATCTTTGGGCAACCCCAGAGCATATGCTCCAAGTCCCCCCAATGCCCACACCCCCTCCAACATACACCCGCCTCCGCATTCCCCACTGCCCTAAGCTGCGCCGGCGTCCACACCATTCTCAACCAATCTTAATACAATTCTCCACCAACACTGTCCCCCACCCTAATCGCCTCTCCCTGTCATAAATTTCCCTCCATCTCTCCTCCCCCCAAGACCCCTCCAAGTCCATCTCCCATTTCTCCTGCCATCGCATTGTCCCCCTCTCCGGGCTGCTTAAAACCAGATAGATCCGGGACACCAGTCCTTTGAGATCCTCCTTCCTTTCCATTAACTGCTCAGAAACCGTCCTCCTCCAACCCAAGTCCCTTACCCCTCCACGCTGGAAATAATACCACAACTTCGCATAGAGAAAAAGCCCTCGATCTGACACTCCAAACCTCCTCTGCACCTCTGAAAATGGGATCAACTTTCCCGCACCATCCACCAGCTGCCCAACTCTAATCAGGCCCTTCCCCACCCACTCCTGAAAAATCCCTCCAACAGCCCCCCCCCTCAAACCCTGGAAAACAACACAAATGCATCTCCCGCGACCAGCGCTTCCCCTCCAGCAAAACCCTCTTCCGCTTTTCTCAAATCTCCCATGTCAACTCTGCCATTGGGTTATCTCATCTCTGCCTCCCCCCCCCCCTAAACTCCCCCAGATCTGCCCCTCCAAATTTTCTCCCCGGGCCCGTTCCATAAACACCCACTGTGGGGTCTCCCCCCCCCCTCTCCAAGCAAACAGAGCCCTCAACTGCGCAGCTTCATAATAAGCCACCACGTTAGGTACCCCAAACCTCCCTCCTCTCGTGCCTTAAACATCATCTCCCGACTTACTCTAGGGGCCTTTCCCTCCCATATGAAGTGCATAATCATATCCTGAAGCTCCTTAAGTAGTCGCCTCGGGACACGACTCAGCAATGCCATAAAAACAAACAAAATCCTTGGGAGGACGTTCATCTTTATCGTGGCTATCCTTCCCAACCACGACAAGTGAATCCCCTGCCATCTAGCCAAGTCCCTTCGAAGGTTCTGCACTAGAGGCCTATAATTCCAGTCGTTTACCCTAAACCAGCTCTTCCCTAACTGTATACCCAAATATCTAAAGATCCCATGTACCCACTTAAAGGGAAAAGCCGCCTTTAACCGATGCTCCAACCCCTCTGCCAAATTAAACCCCAAAAGTTCCGTTTTACTAGCATTCATCTTATACCCTCCCACCTCCCTATATCTCCCAATCGCCTTTACCAGATTAGGCAAACTCCAGAACGGCCTACTCAGAGTAAAGATTACATCATCGGCGAACAACGCCACCTTGCTAAATTGCTCTCCGACCCGCACCCCCTCAATATCCACCTGGTTCCTAATAAATGCCGCCAGGGGTTCAATAACTAACGTGAACAGCAGGGGCGACAATGGGCACCCCTGCCTCGTACACCTACCCAATCCGAACCCATCTGAATAGCCACCATTTATCCGTATACGAGCCCTTGGACTCCGATATAGTGCCTGCACCCATGTCAGAACCCCCCCCCCAGTCCCATTGTCTCCAGTACCTGCCACATAAAACCCCACTCCACCCTATCAAACGCCTTCTCGGCATCAACCATAAGAAACACCGCTTCCTTCGCCTGGCTCTGCAACTCCCAAATTATATTCAAGAACTTTCGAGTATTATCCCCCCCCCCTGCCGCCCCTTAATAAACCCCATCTGATCTTTGTGCACCAAACGCTGCATATATTGCTGCAACCGCGCTGCCAGTATCTTAGCTAGCAGCTTCGCATCAACATTAATGAGAGATATCGGTCTATAAGCTCCACATGTCATGGCATCCATCCCTGGTTTGGGGAGGACCGTGATCCCCGCCTCAGCCATGGACCGGGGCAACACCTCCCCCCCCAACACTCCATTAAACACCTTCTGCAAAAAGTCCTGAAGTTCCCCTTGCATGAGTTTATAAAATCGCGCCGTGAGACCATCCAATCCAGGCAACTTCCCTTCCCTGAGAGTCTCAATTGCCCTACCTATCTCAGCTATCCCCACCGTCCTCCCCAACTCCACCGCCTCCTCCGCCGTTAAACGTGGCAAGTGACACGCCACCAAAAACTCCTCCCCCCTCACCCCCCTCCCCTTCACCTTGCTACTATACAGCCTCTCATAATACTCCACAAAGACTTGACGAATCTCCCTTGGCTGGTAGACCATTTCCCCCTGCTTTGACCGAATGCCAACAATATGAGATTTCCCCGCCTGACCTTCAACCGTCTAGCTAATCTCTTCCCTATTTTATTCCCCCCTTCAAACCACCTGCATCTTAGCTTTGCCAAATTATGAGCCACTTCCGCTGCCCCTAACTGACACAGGTCCCCCTTCAATTTCCGCAACTGCGCCAGTATCTTAGGATCAGCGCAGCCCTGATGCTGCCGCTCCAGCACCCCTATTTGCCGCTCCAACTCCGCTTCCGCCCTCTCCCTCTGCCTCTTAACCTGTGCTCCTATACCTATCAGGTGGCCCCTCACAATGGCCTTCAAACCATCCCAGGCTACCCCCAGCGGCACCTCCCCCCCTAAATTAAACCACATATACTCCTGAATAACCCCTCTCAGACTCGCCACATGCTTTTGCTCAGCCAAGAGCCCCTCATTCAACCTCCAAAACTTGATGCCAGTATCCTTCTCCCCTAACTCCAACTCTATGTGCATCGGAGCATGATCCCACCAAGTACTGGTCCCGATTTCCACCCTCCGCACCCTACCCTGCCAAACCTTAGTGACCCACACCATATCCAACCGACTATACATCCCATGCGGGGGCGAATAAAATGTATACCCCTTTTCCCCTTGGTGCCTACTCCTCCACACATCCACCAAGCCTAGTTCCTCCCGCATGCGCAGTAAACTTCGTCTATCTGACCTCCCCCTTCCCCTCCCCCCCGTATTATCCAATTTGGGGTTCACCGTTATATTAAAATCCCCCCCCATAATCACAGGCACATCACCCCACCCCCCATGTCCACCCAGAGCCGATCAAAAAGTCCCCCCTTTGTACATTAGGCGCATACAAACTTACCACCCATAACTGCTCCCCCTCTACCTTGACCCGAACTGCCACCCACCTCCCCTGCTTATCCCTCCTCTCCTCCACCACTGGAGGGGGGAAGGGGTGGGAGGAGGGTTGGGAGAGGGGTTAGGGAGCAGATGATGGTAGGGACAATGAATGTTAAGGGATTGCCAACGTGACGTAAACGACGTCTGCTGGAGCGAGAAGGGAGGAGGATGAAGGCGGACTTCATGTGTATTCAGGAGACGCACCTGAAGGTGGGTCAGGAGGGGCTGCTATGCTCGGTGCAGTATCCTAGGGTGTTGTTGGGGGGGGGGGCAGCAGGCCCAGCCCCGGAAAGGAGGGGTGGGGATTATGATCGGGCAGGAGTCAGGTCTGACTCATAATATTACTTTCTTAGAGCTTTTTCCTATTGTGGTCGTTTTGGAGATTTGGCCTGATCGTCTGTGTGACCATTGCATCATTTCTGGTGTGATAATGCGGTAGTAGTGGATATCATTAACCCACGTTATCTGTGGGTGGCAGTCTTGATGCACGCATTTATCTTATCCTGCTTGCATTCAAATATAACTGTTAAGGCGAGACATGTGCCAGGTGTGTTTACCATATTGCCGACTCTCTTTCTGGCTTTAATTGGTCCCTTTTCCAAATATTGGCACTGGGAGCACAGGCGGACGGTGCCACAGTTCCAGTTCACCAATGGCATTTTGGCATCCAGGAATAATGGCGCTACCGCAAAGATTGGTCACTCCTGCCACTTGGGCAGCTTATACCAGGGGTTTAGTAAGTTTGCTGAATTTTTGGGAGTTAGAGATTGGCTGGGTTGGAAAGTACTGAAGAAGTTACTTGGCCAGTATATTGTTGTAGTCAAGGGTAGCGGTATATCCAGGGTGGCCATTCACTTGCATATGGTGGGGTTTTCCTTTTTTGTGAAAGCAGCAGGCTGGGGCAATCTGATGGCTGGTTTTATGGTGTGGCGGCTTTTGATGGGGTGGGAGCGGTCTGTGATTCCAGGCAACCGATTTCTCATGATCTATTGATCAAGTTGTGTGAAGGGCTTCTGGTAGTGCCCATTTCCAGCTTTGAGGTAGCCCTTTACCAGGCAGGTTTTTTTTTGGCCTTTTTGGGTGCCTTTAGTATTGGTGAATTGGTGGCTGAGTCTGCCCGATCTTGCTCTAGTGATGGTATGTCAATCGAGCATATTCAGGTTGTTGGAGTCCAGCTGAGGACTTTGATTCCCAAGTCCAAGACAGACCAGTTGGGAAAGGGGATGTGAGTGATTTTCAATAATATTGAAGGATTGGTCACATGCTTTGTCAAGAATCTATGTGCCTACCTGGCTGTGAGGCCAGCAGTTATGGGTTTGCTCTTTATTCATGCTAATACTTTCCCTGTGACTCGTTTCCAGTTCATGGCTGTTCTGCAGAAGGTTCTCCAGCACCTTGGATGTGAGATGCATCAGTTTGCATCTCGTTTCTTCCATATTGGAGCGGCAACTAGTGCTACAGCAGCAAGCCTGGATGCCCCAGTGATTCAGCAGATTGACAGATGTCAATCCAGGGCCTTTCCTGGATATATCTGTTTGTGAGAGCAGGGCTTGATTTGTTGGGTCTTATTTTTGGTAACCAGTTTCTCTCTTTGCAGATTCTCTGTGATGTTTACAGCAGTGGTAGTTGGTGGGCTACTACTTCTTGTTTTGGGCTGGAAGGTGAGCTGATTCACGGCCACTTGGTCTTCAGTTGGGATTGGCCTCGAAGGAGGTGTTGTTGGTCTGGCTGGGTGATCGTGGTATGCATTGGAGCCAGCTTATCCCCATGTTGCAGCATTAAGCTCGGCTGAGGAGTCATCCGGCCGGGATTGTGGTACATTTGAGAGGAAATAATCTATCCTCCTGGATGTGTAAACATCTTATTAGAGCTGCTTAAAGGGATTTTGGGACATGGAATGTGTTCTTTCCTGGTGTTGTGATTTGTTGGTTGGACATCATTCCGAGGCCTTCTTGCATGAAACAGAGAAGATCGTCCCAGGGCTTAACAAAGATAAACCGTCAGATTGGGCGGTGAGTAGTGGAGAAGGGAGGTCATCAGATTCTGCACCCTTGTGTGGAGGTTGATTGTCCTGGCCTTTATGATTTGGACGGGGTTTACCTGTCTCTGGAAAGGCAGTATTTACTTTTGAATGTGTCTGTCTGTGCCCTTCTCTTACACTGCCAACTCCACACTTCGATCCTTTCAACTTGTTGCACCTTATGTCTGGAACAAACTTCCTGTGTCTGTACATCAGGCTTCATCTCTGTCCCTTTTCAAATCCAGGCTAAAAACTCACCGAAGCTGCTTTTGGATCCTGATCCGCTTAGTCTCCTATGTTTTCTTATCATACCCCTCGATGTATTCTCATTCTCAGCAGTTGTGTTGCTGTCTTAACTAGATTGTAAGCTTTGATGAACAGGGACTGTCATTTACCTGTGTCTGTACAGTGCAATGTATGCCTTGTAGTGCTATGCAAATGTTCAGTAGTAGTAGTAGTAGAAGAAGGACTGGCCTTGGAATATGTAATGCAGAATGTCCATGCCTGGATGCAGCTTTAATGTGTGGGAGTCGGCACAGGGATAGGTTAATTTGCCCTGCACAGGTGGGGGTATCTGAGCCAATGGAGCTCTTGGGAGGTTTTGTCCATGTGCTGGTGGGGCCAGGATCAGGTGATCTCCACTCGGAACATTGTGGGGGGGGGGGGGGGGATCAGGTGAAGCTGTGGTCTCTGGGGATCTTACCTGAGGAGGGGGTTAGTCTTTGCGAGTAATATGGCAAGGCTAGCAGTGGGGCAGTGGATGATTGTGGGAACTGCAGTGGCTGGGGTATATTTTTCTACCTTGCTAGCTATGGCAGATGGTAAACTTTATCCAGTAAGGGTTTAAAAGAGGGGTTTGTTGCTAAGTATTGTAACACCCATTTGTTTTGACTTGGGTTGTTATATTTTACTGTTTTGTTAGCAGTTCAATAAAACTATGACCTGTGTTTTTCCAAAACTGTTTTGGTTCGTTATTGGGTCAAAGGGTAAAAGGTGGGGAGGGAGAGGGGGTTTGCGGCCAATGGATGGAGGAGGGGGGTCACAGGGCCCAGGATGCCTCAGTTACTGTTTTGAGAATTTACAGTCTCTGTATTATGCAGATCAACTGAAATGAACTAAGAAAATTAAATTAAATGAGCTTTTTATTCTACATGGCAAAAGATTTTGCTTTTTTTTTTTTTTTACTTTAGTTAAATTAAGCAGATGTCAGTTACTGAATTAAAAGGCTTATCTTTCTGATTACACAATTATTCAGCAGCACTACACTACACCACATCCAGAGCAAAATGTCTGAAAAAACCCTGAGGACGTTTACATTTCAGCTCCGTTCTAGAAACTTGGATGACTGCAGAAACAGCTTTTTGGACATCCCAGCCAACAGTTTCCAGAAAGGCAAAATCCATGTTCAATGGCATTTCATCCACTCAGATGTGTGGTGGCAGGCTAGTAATTGGGTTTGTATTTACATGCAGATTTCTTTGCTCAGGAAATGTTGAAAGTGATGACAAACAGTGCTGTGAGATTTTCCCCCCTGTACTGTTGCCACCATGAAACAAGCATTTTTTTTGCTCCTTATTTATAGTCAGGAGCAGGTATAGGCATGGATGCCTCAATAACCAGGGTCAAATGTGCTTGTCCCATTCTGGACTCACACAACCCAGGTCAAGCCTCCAGGGCGCCCCCATTCTGCTTGGATATCCTCACACTAGGGATGTCCATATATCCAATTTCTAAAATGGTTCCAAGGATGTCCTTGTGAATTGGAAATCTGTGCACCTGTTTTCAGATTTCCAAAACACGCATAGGGCTTTTAAAATAACCCCATTTATTTATAGGGTTAAATATGATTAACAAAAACAATGCTAATTTTGCCACTTATGATTTCATCTTTTGACCCGCTGACACGTTTTTTGCTGCCTAGTAATGAGTCCTGATTCCTCCTGCCTAACCACCCCCCCCCCCCCTGGAAAGGGTAAACCATGGTTTATAAAGGACTGTGAGAAGACATATAAGAAGAGACTGGAGACCTAAATATGCTAGCTCTAGAAGAGAGGAGGGACAGAGAACTCTAGAATGCAGATACTTAAATGTGTACAAGTTATAGATGCACAAATTAACCCTTTTCAAAGGGGAGGTAGCAGTAAAACTAGGGGACATGATTAAAACTGCAAGGAGGCAGATTTAGGAGCAACATTGGGTAATATTTTTCTTGGAAAGGATGGTGGATAAATGGAATACTCTCCTGAAGGAAGTGTTGGATACCAAAATGGTGATGGATTTCAAAAAGGAGTGAGATATATTCAGAAGATCCCTAAATAGCAAGAAGATGGAAATCATGCATTGAATGCTTTAGCTCAAAATGACTTTTGATCTTCTTAAGAAGGCATGGGAGGGAAACCTCAGTCAATGACAATTATATATATTTCGACTCTGATCTATCCTTTCGCTCGCATATTTCTCACATCACTAAAACCTCTTTTTTCTCCCTTCGTCAAATTCGCTCTATTCGTCCCTTCCTCTCCCCCTCTGCCCTCACTACTCTGGTTTTATCTCTGGTTATGTCTCGTGTGGATTTTTCTAACTCCCTATTTATCGGTCTTCCTTCCTAAATACCAACTCTCTCGTCTTCAACGTATTCAAAACACTGCGGCACGCCTCCTCACCCACTCATCACCTCGGGACCATATCACTCCCCTTCTTTTTCATCTCCATTGGATGCCTGTCCCCTTTCGTGCTATCTTTAAACTTCTCATCCTGGTACATAAAGCATTTCACACTAGCACTCCACAGTATCTCACGGATCTCATTTACTTTCACTCCCCCAGGCACACCCCTCGATCCTTTCATCTTAACCGCCTTGCCTTGCCTTCCCCTTCCCGTGCTCACCTGCAATCCACACGCTCCTCCGCTTTCTTTTTTGCTGGACCCGCTGCTTGGAATGCCCTCCCCCCTCCCCTCCGTTTGGAACCACACTTCAACATATTCAAAAAGAACCTGAAGACCCACTTGTTTTCCCTAGCGTTTGATGTTCCTTCCCCTTTCGTGTAACCTCCTTCTTCCTCTCCCCTCCCCCTATTATCTTCTCCCTTATGTCTCGTCTTACTTTTACTATCTCTGTCCTTTTGAAGGATTGTACATTTCCTTTCTTTTTAATTGGCCATTGGCCTCCTTTTATTGATTATTTTAATTGTGCACCGCCTTGACTGTATATGAAAGGCGGTTTTTATCAAATGTAATAAAACATAAAACATAAAACATAACCCTAAATTAAGGCATTTCATTTAATTTATTTTTCACCTGTATTACATTCTAAGTGAATCACAACAAACAAAATAAATAATTTAGAAAACAAACACAACATACAATATAAACAAAATCAAACAAATGAATAAATACTTAAATGGCATCAATAAAGATAATATAAATTAAACAAAAAAAAAGACAAATTAAAAAAACAGCAACTTAGAGTGACGGTTACAACTCTAATACCCTTACTGGGCAGGCTGGAAGGACCATTTTTTGGCATTATCTGCCATCATCTATTATGTTACTCTAACAGTGATAGTGTCCTGGGATGCATCATGTGGGATCAGTCTACCAAATAAGGCAAAATGGGATCAGACACCACTATTTTGAAGATAGCAGCCATGCAGACAAGAACGAGTGGACATCGCTCCTGCTTCCCACCTATGTTGTGGTCGGGAGTCAGGGATCTTGGGAGAATTGCACCAAAGACCTTGGTTGGGTCAGGGGAATTGAGAGGGTCCATTTGGGTCACCGGTGAACAATGATTTGTATTTTGGTGAAAGAGTAAGGAGTTGTAGGGTCAGGGACCCACTTGGGCTCCCGTTGTGGTTGTTTGTGCTTTGGTGGAAAGCAGGAAAGTTTGGGGGGGTTTAATTTCCCTTCCTGTCAATGCATGAGCCAATCCCCACTGATGCACTGACTGGAAGGGAGATGTTTACTCCCAATGCAGCAAACAGCTGCATCTTACAGATGTTTTTTCTGAAAGTGCACACTTTTGGATGTAGCGGTAATTTGTATGCCAATAGATTACTGCATTGAGAGTAAAAATATTTTTTAGCATATGCGTTAGAATGGTGTTGCTTTCGGATCTTGACTCACCTGATCTCCTTTGTGTTTCCTTACCATTCCCCCTAGCTGTATCTCATGTCTACAGCTACTGTATTCTCTGTCTTGACTAGACTGTAAGCTCTGATGAGCAGGGAGCGTCTTTTACATCTGTCTGTGCAGCGCTGCGTACGTCTTGTAGTGCTATACAGATTTTGAGGAGTAGTAGTAGTGTTTGCTGGAGCTTAGGGCAGCAGCTAATGCATGGCTTTTTTCTTTGAGGCCTGCACATAGGCGAGTAAGGGTTTGGTGGAGGAAGAAAGAAAGCTAACAGTAGCCAGTCTGAGGGCTGGGTTTATGTTCTCCACCCCTTCCCCACTAATCTGAGCTCCCTAACACATGCTTTCCCAAACAAGCAGGCTAGATCCTTGGTGCTTGTCCCATGCTATCATGAATTTTGTTCTTGTCTCCACCACATCTGCCAAGAAGCTTTTCCTTCAGGGTTTAGATCTTTAATTCTGTCCCCATATGCTTACAATTATGATAATCAACCGTCTGGATCAACTACATCCTGTTTATATTTTTTTGAAGTTGCAGTTTCCAGAACTGCATACAGCACTCCAAATGATGTCTAACCACAGACTTATACAGAGCTCCTACCACCTCCTTTTTCCTGCTGTCTTCCAAATTCCACTACCCCGATTCCTATACCCAGTCTGCTGAGCGCCTTTGGCTAAAATCCTGTGCCCATGCTGACTTTATACATTTAAAATTCTTACTAACATCCTTCCGGTCTGCTATAGTACTCACCAAGCAAGAGTGTTAGTAATAGCATTTAGCTTGCACCTTTCCAGGAGAAGATCAAGGTGAGTTACATTAAGGTACAGTATGCATTTCCCTGTCCCCAAAGGGCTCACAATCTAACTTTGTATCTGAGGCAATGGAGGGTTAAGTGGCTTGCACAAGGCCACATGGAATGCTAGTGGGATTTGAACCCTTGTCTTTCTGGCTCTAGGCTGCTGCATTGGCCACTGGCCATCTGGCAAACTCTCTTGCCTCTGATCTTTGTCATCTCTTTGCCATGCTCAACTCTCTCTTCAAAGTGCCTCCACCTCCAACCTCTCTTTAATTTTTTGCCCAGACTTTGGCTGACTACTTCCATGACAAGGCTTGCAAGATTAATCTGGAGTTCTCCACTGGGTTAAATCTGTCTCCCATTTTCCTGCTTCAGTCTCAAATGTTTCCTTTTCTGAAGTCATGGAAGAGGAAATTACACATCTTCTCTCCTCCTTCAAACTCACTGCCCTTTCCTCTGATTCCATTCCCAGCCATCAACTAAGCTCTATTTCCGCTGCTGTCATGCCTTTCATCTGTCATATCCTCAACCTACCACTTTCTACTGAAATTGTTCCTGCTGCCTTCAGACACATTGTGGTTACAATGCTCCTCAAAAAACCTTCACTGGACCCTACCTGCTCTTACACTTATCAGCCCATCTTCCTCCTCCCTTTTGAATTCAAGCTGCTTGAACATGTTGTTCACCACTGCTGTCTGAAATTTCTTTCCTCTTAAGCCATTCTGAATCCACTACAATCTGGCTTTCGTCCTCTACAGTCAACAGAAACAGCCCTTGCAAAAGGGCCTTTACTCAGTCCTCATCCTTCTTGACCTAGCTGCTGTTTCTGCAGCTGCCAAACTGGAAAGAGTGGGGTAAGAAACTACCAAGCCACGTGATGTTTTTCCAGTGTGAACCCAATAAACACCTATTGCATTTTTTTGCACCGGGTGGTGGTTTTAGTGGTGTTTATTGTTTATCAATTAAAACATAAAACCAAGCTCTAACAATCCTCTAATTTTTAGGGTTTTTTACCTTGTTTATTCATGAACATAGGCCCTCTGACTTGTCTTGGGTAAGTACTGTACTGAAAATAAATGATATATTTATTTATTTACTTTAAAAAAAAATTAAAAGCAGTTCTAGTCCCCCAGTTGCTAATGGTTTTAGGATGCCCCAAAAAGTCATATGTGAAATAATATAATATAATCAGACTATTCCAAATACAAGAAAATAAAATTGAATGTATATATACATTGCTGACTATAGGAGTATTTCAATATAACTGACTTTTGCATTGAATTTTTTAAAATGCTGCTTGAAATAAAATGACAGGAATCATTTTGGTGATTCATACAGAATTTTCCTGAAAGATACCATCAGTTTTAAGGTTAATCATCCAGTAGTGACAGAACTTTATTTCTACCTTATGCCTTTTGGCAATGCAGGTATCCCAGATACAGCATAAATTAGTACTATTTCCCTTCTTTATTTTCAAATTTGACTTTTATAGTTGACTATGGGCTGTGAATGGGGAGTGAATGCCAACAATATATGCAGATAGAACCTGCTTTGAATGCAGAGGCTGAGCTGCTAATTACAAAACAAGAGTCTGTACTTTATGTGATTATATGTTCTTGCCCAAAATATATATTGGACAGACTAGCAGATCTGTAAAAATCAGATTGTCTGAGCACAAATCATGGATAAAAACAATAAATAATTCAACCCCATTGCTTCCTCATTGGAGAGGTGGAAATAGGGAAACAAAATTATAATTATAAGGGCAATGGTAGATATAGATTGGAACTCTCTATTTTTATGATAATTTTATAGCATAGGAGTCTGTTTACTAAGCGGCGCTAGCGGCTTCCTTACAAAATCGGAGCTGCGGCCCCATTTTATTCAATGGGGCTGCGGCTCCGATATCGCACGGAAGCCACTAGCACCGCTTAGTAAACAGACCTCATAGTAAGTGATTGATTGATTTTGTCTGATTGACACCAGTATATAAAGAAGATACTAGGAGCGGCCAATAAATAAGGCTAGGAACAATCGAAGATGCTACCGATGTCATATAGACATGGAGATGCTATGACACTGGTGCAGTGATGCAGATACTGAGGCTCCCGGGAAGTTGCAAGATGCTGAAGTAAGACACTGGATGAGAAGACACGAACATAGCAGTTGAAGAGATTGCATTTTTTGAAGCGGCATTTGGAGAAGGAGATAATGCTTCACATTGATGGGCATTTAAGTAATTGTGTTTCCCTGAAGAAAGGGCAGCAAGTTTAGAGGGGCTCTCCGAAACATTGTGATGTGTAGGTGGTGATATTTAAATTTGGTTACTGACTTGATATCTGTTATATTTTGAAAGTATTAATTGGCTTTTTAAAAAATGGGAAGACAATTATATAGTAATAGAAACATAAGATTTACTGATTTTGAAAGCACTGTGGGTATAAAAAAAAGGACCATGTAAGCCTAGCAACTTGTAATAGATTTGCTAGAAAGTGGAAATTATTAAAAATGACTAATATGGGAGGAGTGGCCTAGTGGTTGGGGCAAGGTACTACAGGCCGGAAGGCTGGTGGTTCAAATCCCACTAGAGGACAGCAACCTTGGGCCGGAAGGACTGGGGTTTCTAGTCCCACAGGTGCTCCTTGTGGTCTTGGGCAAAGCCACTTAACCCTCCATTGCCCATGTTCCCTGTAAGTATTAGTGTATGTGTCTCATATCCCCTTGTGTTAAATGTATCCCCCAACCGCTTTGATCCGGTGAAAAGCGGGATATAAATGCAGCTAAATAAATGTGAACCTAGTAATTTAAAATAAGTTTCTGGGGTTAAAATACATTACACCAAAAATCTGTATTTGAAAATATTTTGTAGCTGATAATGGCCCTATTCTTTGACTAGGTATCACCATGGCGCCATGACATTTCTGTTGAACTTGTAACAGGCTCGTGCTGTTGACGCTGTGTCCACCTAGTCACAGAGAATGCTGGGCCAACCAGAGGTGCCTTGGGAGTCATATGGCCACCCATGCATCCCACTTGGGGCTGAATTGTTAAGAGAGGCTAGTGAATATGCCCACATGACTAGGCCAAGGTGGGACATAGCAGTGTGTCTCACAAATGTCCATTAAGCATTCCATGAAGGCATACAGACCAATGTGGTTGGGTTCTCATTGTGGGCACGCAGGTGCTCAAATGCCCCTGGACAGGACCCTATGGCACATGTGATCAGGACTGGGTGGTGGATGACTCCTTAGCTAACTGGTGACGTTTGGACATCATCAAGCACCAGAGGGCATGTATTGGAAAAAACAAAGATGTATTTTGTACAAATTATTTCCTCAGTGTAGTACAAAAATGCAATTCCACTAATACAGAATATCTGGCCTATTCCCCATCTTTTCAGTCTCCTGTCTGGAGCAGCTGGAGCAGAGATATGTACCAGAAGTTGTTTGAGGACCTGTATGTATCATGGCACATATCTCTGCTCACAGCCTTTCCAGGTAAGTCACCATGAAGTCTTAGAAACTTGTGATGCAGGGACGTCAGGTGCTGCAGAACTTTGTGGTCTTCAAAACCCCTGGAAACCTCATGGGGATCCATCTAATCCAGAAAAGATGCTGACTGGACAGGCTGCATCACTAGAAGCTCCGGTAGACCTCCTGCTTGTTCACCTGCCTCCTCTCCACCCTCCCCACCTTCCACTTCCACTTCCTTATCCTCCACCCCCACAATTTCCAGCTCTTCACGCTGCATCTCCAACATCTCCCCCTCAATTTCTTCCACATCCCGGCCCCCCCCCCCCCCCCCCCCCCCGCTTGGAAGGTAATGGTGGCTGGATACACCCTCTCTGGGACATAGTGAGGATCATGTACACCAAGATACTCTTGGTGGGGGGGGGGGGACAGACACATGGCTTTCCACTATTTATTTAGCTGTGCTTATATACCACTTTTCACCAGGACAAAGCAATTTACAGATATATGCTAACAGGCACTTTTTATTCCCTTGTCCCCAAAGGGCTCACAATCTAAGTGTACCTGAGGCAATGGAGAGTTAAGTGGCTTGCCCAAGGCCACAAGAAGAGGCCATGGGACCAGAGACCCCAGTCCCTCCGGCCTGAGGTTACTTGTCCCTATGTGGGAATTGAACACCTAGCCCTCCAGCCTGAGATAACCTGTCCCAACCACTGAGCCACTATCCTTGCTGACTCCCCTCCAGCATTGAGGTAAAGGACCGGATGATGGTCGTCCTCTCCTTCCTACTTGTCAGAGGTACAGGGCCGGCCCGTCTATTGAGCGAGAATGTATTTTGCACAGGGCCCCGTGTTTGAGGGGGCGCCGTGCAAAGAACATTCTGCATTAAAAGTAAATTTTAAAATTAAAAAAAAAAGCTTGAGTGTCCCACAGTACCCCCGTGCCCGGCAGACCCCTTCCTCCCTGCATCAGCCCCTCTCCATGTCGGCTTCCAGAGCCACGAAGGGGGAGATTCCCTTTCGTGGCTCTTTTAAGCGCGCCGAGGCTGATGGGAAACAGAAAATACATGTTTCCCATCAGAGCCGCGAGGGAAAACTCTCCCTTCGCACTCTGAAAGCCGACGCGGAGAGGGGCTGATGCAGGGAGGGAGGGCTTTGCCAGGCACGGGGGGGGCACGGGACACTCGATTCTGCGGCAGTGGCAGCAGCCAGCTTTTTTTTAAATTTTAAATTTACCCTGGGCTTATGGAGAAGAGGGGGTTAGGACTGGTAATGGGCTGTGGGCTGATTGGGGGGGGGGGTTAGGACTGGTAATAGGCTTGGGGGGGCTAGGACTGGAAATGGGTTGACGGGGGGTTTAGGACTTGAGGTGGGCAGATGGGGTTAGGACTGGTAAAGGGCTGTAGCCTGATGGGGGGTTAGGACTGGTAATGGGCTATGGGGGGGGGGCTAAGTCTGGAAATGGGGTGATGGGGGGTTAGGACTGGCAATGGGCTATGGGGGGGCTAGGACTGGAAATGGGCTGATGGGGGGTTAGGACTTGAGGTGGGCTGATGGCTTTAGGACTGGTAATGGGCTGTGGGCTGATGGGGAGGGTTAGGACTGATAATGGGCTATGGGCGGCTAGGACTGGAAATGGGCTAATGGGGGGTTAGGACTTGAGGTGGGCTGATGGGGTTAGGACTGGTAATGGGCTTTGGAGGGGCTAGGACTGGAAATGGGCTGATGGGGTTTAGGACTTGAGGTAGGCTGATGGGTTTAGGACTGGTAATGGGCTGTGGGGGGCTAAGTCTGGAAATGGGGTGATGTGGTGTTAGGACTGGCAATGGGCTATGGGGGGCTAGGACTGGAAATAGGCCTATGGGGGGTTAGGACTGGAGGTCAGCTGATGGGGTTAGGACTGGTAATGGGCTATGGGGGGCTAAGTCTGGAAATGGGGTGATGGGGGGTTAGGATTGGTAATGGGCTATGGGGAGGCTAGGACTGGAAATGGGCTGATGGGGGGGTTAGGACCTGAGGTGGGCTGATGGGGTTAGGACTGGTAATGGGCTGTGGGCTGATGGGGGGGGGGTTAGGACTGGTAATGGGCTATGGGGGGGCTAAGTCTGGAAATGGGCTGATGGGGTTAGGACTGGAAGTGGGCTATGGGGGGCTAAGACAGAAAATGGGCTGATGGAGGGGTTAGGACTGGAAGTGGGCTGATGGGGGCTTAGGACTGCTAATGTGCTATGGGGAGTTAGGGCTGGAAATGGGGTGAGTGGAAGGGGGGCTTGAACTGCAAATAGCTGATGGGGAGGGGGCTTGGAATGGAAATGGGCTGTGAGGGGAGGGAGCTAGAACTGGAATTGGGCTGAGCGGGGAGGGCTAGGACAGGAAATGGGCTGATGGGGGGTTAGGACTAGTAATGGACTATGGGGGGCTAGGACTGGTAATGGGCTGTGGGCTGATGGGATGGTTAGGACTGGTAATGGGCTTTGGGGGGGGCTAGGACTGGAAATGGGCTGATGGGAGGGTTAAGACTTGAGGTGGGCTGATGGGTTTAGGACTGGTAATGGACTGTGGGATGATGGGGGGGGGGTAGGACTGGTAATGGGCTATGGGGGGGCTAAGACTGGAAATTGGGTGATGGGGGTTTAGGACTGGTAATGGGCTATGGAGGGGCTAGGACCGGAAATGGGCTGATGGGGGGTTAGGACTTGAGGTCGGCTGATGGAGTTAGGACTGGTAATGGGCTGATGGGGGGTTAGGACTGGTAATGGGGGGCTAAGTCTGGAAATGGGGTGATGGGGGGTTAGGACTGGTAATGGGCTATGGGGAGGCTAGGACTGGCAATTGGCTGATGGGGGTTTATGATTTGAGGTGGGCTGATGGAGTTAGGACTGGTAATGGGCTGATGGGGGTTAGGACTGGTATTGGGGAGCTAAGTCTGGAAATGGGGTGATGGGGGCTAAGACTGGAAATGGGCTGATGGGGTTACGACTGGAAATGGGCTAAGGGGGGCTAAGATTAAAAATGAGCTGATGGGAGGGGGTTAGGACTTGAAGTGGGCTGATGGAGGGGCTAGAACTGGAAGTAGACTCATTGGTGGCTTGGATTGGAAGTGAGCTGAGTGGAGGGGAGCTAGGATTTGATATGGGCTGATGGTGGGGCTAGGAAAGGACTAGAAATGGGCTGATGGGGGCTGGGATTGGAAATGAGCTGATGGAGGGACTCGGATAGGACTGGAAATGGGCTTATGGGTGGCTAGGACTGGAAATGGGCTGATGCGGGGACTAGAAGGGGGCGGATTCTGGGTGCGCCTGGAACTAGAAGGGAGCTGATGTTGGGGGAGGATTAGAATGGGATTGCGCTGGGAGAGTGAAATGGAGAGGGGAAAAATATTTTGTGTGGGAGGGAAGAAAAATCTACAGTTGGCCGGGTATTGGGAGAGTAAGTGGGGATAAAGGATGGAGGGGTAAAATGTAAGTGGATGAAATAGGAATGAGGAAAGTGCAAAAGGAGAAAGTTTAGTATGTTAAAGCAGATGTAGAGAGAGAATGGGAAAAAACTAGAAGAGAAAAGAAAGCACAAATGGACAGCAGACGATGGAGAGTTAGCAAAAGACACGAAGAAACCAGAAGAAAGTGGCTGGAGCAATTGCAACTGAAAAAAAATGCACAAAAGGTAGAAAGATATCTCTTTACTTTGAATTTACTAACTGGAATATGTCAGATCTGGGAAATGTGCATCATTATCGTCTGCGCTTTGTTTAGTACAAGAGGAAATGAATTTATAGTTTTATTTCTACATTGTTGTTGTATATTCCAAGTTTGCTTTTGGGGTTCCCAGTTTAATTATTGTCTTCCTGTTTCTAAATTGTGATTCCTTGTTTGGTAATGGTCTATGTTCTGTATGTGTAACTGAGCTGAGGTATTCTGTTTATGTAATTCCTATTTGACATTGCCACTTGTTCTGTTTCCCCAGTAGGTCATGTATTGTTACTCTCTGAAATGTATTGTTTAATATTTGCAGTGTTGCCTCTTGATAGATAGGGTCTGGTGCTTTGTGAGTCCTGGTAGTGCTGTTACGATACGTTTGCTATGGCTTCTAAATGGGCAGTGTTTATAGTACTTCCTAATGTGCCTGGCGGTTGGTACTGGATTATAGTAATGTAGAAATCTTTTAGTCTTTCTTTATCCATATACTCATTAAGAGGCATGTTTACTAAAAGTTAGTGTATGATAACGTTATGCAAATATTTATGCAAATGAAGCCCCTTATGCAAATGAGGTCCCAAACCAAGTCTCCGCACATGGCCCTGCACCCCCCTTGGCCCGCCCCTGCAGAGGTAGTGCCCAATTCGGGGAAGTTCTGTGGCAGTACAGAAGTGGTGGGCTCCTCTGATGAGAAGCCATTGCTGCTTCTGCTCAACCCCTATGTAGTAGTTTCCTGTGAAGGGGCATTAGGGCCTGGTGTGGCTGCAGGTGTCAGTAGTGGTAGAGGCATTGGTAGTAGTGGTGGGACTGCTGCCACTGGCACTGGTGCTGCTGCAAAACAAAAAGGTCTTACTCATCATTCCTCTCATGCATGGTGATGGATGACAGCTAGCCACGTATAATAGATATCAGTCAAATGCCAACCTAGGTGATCTGGCATGTGTCCTTATTGACCCTGACCTGGTAATCTGTGACCTGTAAATCACTAATTAGGGAACAGGATTACTTATTTTTCTAAGGTAGAGGGGAAGATGTCCCACTATGCAAAACCTCTGATGCATGTTTGGGGTCATTAAGATATACAGTACAATGTGCATATCACTGAGATATTTGTGGAGCTACTACCTAATTTACTGTGCTTTCCAGATGTGCATGCAATGTGCACTTTAAGGCATTGATTGGACTTTGTGCTGTACCGCTGCCCATCATTTGGCTGGCATGCTCTATCATGTCCTAGCACAACACACGCCCTGGTTAAAGGGGCTCCTTCTCTATGTATCCTTTGGTATCTGGCACAAATGTATATTTGTAGCTTATCCATGGTCAGAAGTCATATCACTATGAGAACCTAGACATGTGACTGGCTGCAGACAGCAGAATATGTGTGGTCTTCCTATATTTCTCATTGCCATGCCCTCACTATCCACAATATTTGTAAAGCCTGACCTGGAGATTTTCCATCCAAACCTCCTCTCTTTTTCCATGTTGCCCATTTTGGGGATACCTGGTCCTGGGGATACCAGGTCACAAGAATCTGACAGGTATTTGTGACCTGGATTGGCTTCTGTTGGAAACAGAATACTGGGCTTAATGGACCTTTGGACTGACAGAGTATGGCATGTTCTTGCCTGGCATTACATGGGTAACAGTTCCCATTGTACTGTTGTAAACACCTCTGGGAGTCTTGTAGACCTTCATGTCCCTCTCCCAGGTGCCCCCCATTCTCATTTATCCCTTGTCAGGAATGCTGGGTCATCTGACGCTTCAGTTTGGCTCTCCATGCTATGGATGCATGGTGCTAGCATGCATCTGATGACCTGGAGAGGTCTATTTATTTATTTATTTAACAGTTTTTATATACCGTCTTTCTACAATTCAAGACGGTTTACATGGAACGTAACTGACAGTATTGTACAACTGTTTACATAGAACAAGGTAACAGGCTACATAGGTAACATAAGAACTAAGGAACTAATGAGCTAATAAACTATTTACAATAAATTATTTACAATAATATGGATCATTTGTTTACATAAGAAGTAACTGTGAGTCACTAGGATATCAATTGGAGGGACTAGTAAGGAGGTATATATGGTACAGATCCTGTCTCAATCACTGCAGCATACTGTATGTATGAAGGGTTTCATTTTCCCACATTGTGCAAAATTGTCTATGGGGAAGAGTGGGATGTACAGGATTAGATATCCACGTGGAGCCCAATTCCAGGAGGAGTACGTCCAGGTCATCCCGATGGCCCCAGGTAAGACGGGCCCATTTGGACCCAATTCTGGTCTTCAGGAATGAAACATTCCTGTGGTAGCCAGAATTGGGAACAAGGATGGCCTGGCATGCCCATGGATGGCCCGGCATGCCCATTCCACCTGAGGGGATGTCCCCCTTGCAGTCACCCCCAACATCCATGGCTCCAGCCCCCTAGTTCCCCACCGCCCGACCCATGGCTGGCCTGCTGCGGCCTGGATCGGGCAGCAGGGAGCCTCCTGCACCTGGCCCCCGGCACCGGGGGAGACTTTTGGGGCCAATCGGGCCAAAAGTGCTGCTTATACTATCTTTGAGGTGATATAAGCACCACATCACCACAGGCCTAGCAGCATGTACAGGGCTATGACTTGAATCGGCCCTGTACCTGCTGCTGGTCAGGCCCGCCCCTCTTGCCGGCTCTCCCCATCCTGATGCACAGGATGTATGGAGAGAGCTGGTGGGGGAATAGGCCCCAGATGCCTTGTGGGACTGTATGTCCTGCCAAGATGTGCAGCCCCAAAACCCACGTTCGGGAATGACCTCCTTAGTTTGCTGTGAGGCCCCAACCCTACTCACAACTGGTATCCCTGTTAAGAGTACTAGTGTGAAAGGCCTTCATCTAAGAGGTCTGTGCTGACCAGCTGAGCTGTGGCATTTATTTATACCAATTTATATTCCACCAGTAATTGGTACTGTACAGTTCAGTGCACAACAACACTTCTGCTCTTGCCTTTTCCTACTGCCCAGAGCAACTTGCTTGCCTCTGATCTGTGGCTATGTGCTATATGCACCTTTCATGGTTATTTATTTATTTAGCAGTTTTTTAATACCGCTTTATCTTAGAGCTCCAAGCAGTTTACATTAAACACAAGTTATTACATTTTAACAATATAGCAAACTCAAGAGGGTAGAAGAGGGGGATGAAAGAAGAAACGGTGGGAATAAAAAGTTACAGAGGTTAAATCAAGTTTAGGGAGGAGTAGCCTAGTGGTTGGGTAAGGTACTTCAGGCTGGAAGGTCAGGGGTTCAAATCCCACTAGAGGACAGCAACCTTGGGCCGGAAGGACTGGGGTTTCTAGTCCCACAGATGCTCCTTGTGGTCTTGGGCAAGCCACTTAACCCTCCACTGCCCATGTTCCCTGTAAGTATGTGTCTCATATCCCCGCGTGTTAAATGTATCCCCCAATTGTGTTGTGACCGCTTTGATTGAAGGATAAGGCGGTATACAAAACTGTCTAAATAAATAAATAAAATAAAAGTTAAATCACATGTTCTCTACAGTAAAGTAGGATGAAAACAGATATGTCTTTAGAGCTCTTCAAACAGATAGTAAGTCCTTTATGGCACCTAAGTTAGGTGGGATTGAATTCCAAAGTTTTGGAGCATAAAGTGAGAAGGCTCGTCGTGATGTAGTAGTGTTAGATTTAATAAAAGGTCCTGGGGTGCTTAAAGTATTCTGTGATCCTGAACGCCTTGAATGGTTAGGACAATAATGCCTATGCCTATGTGATTTGTCTCATCAGAAGATATGATGTGCAGTGGGAAGTGGCCTGCCTGCCTTGATACCTACATGCAGACATTGCTTTGCCACTATATATCCATGGTTCTTGGCACTGACACACATCTCCATGTGGCTGCTCCTAGAACACAGTGCCCTCTTCTCATGTGATTTTCCTTTGTGTTTCCTTAGCATTCCCCCTAGCTGTATCCCATGTCTACAGATACTATGTTGTCTGTCTTAACTAGATTGTAAGCTCTAATGAGCAGGGTCCGTCTTTTACATGTGTCTGTGCAGAGCTGCGTACTTCTTGTAACGCTCAAATGTTCAGTAGTAGTAGTATTAGTAGTAATAATTTTGACAGCTGGGGGGAGGGATGTAAGCTTAAGATCTGCCTAGGTCACCAACACCTTGAACCAAGTTTGAGGCTGGTTCTGGCAATACCCATGCAAGTATTTGGTCAAATATCAGGATGTAAATTATATATTTTTAATCCTTACCACTTGTCTCAGTTTCTTACATCTAAGGCTGCAGTGACTCCGATCATCGAATCCCATGAGTCTGCACAAGCTCCACCTGTGATTTCTGGAGAATAGTAATCCTGTTGTGACGTAGTATGTAATGCCATCTACGTTTCATTGCATTGTAAATTTTCCTTTCCTTCTCTTCTTAGCTCCCTTTTCTTTTGAGGGCTAGTGGAAAATGTTGAGTGTATTATTTCCTATAAGTCTAATATTCAGATATGTCATTTGGTTTCTAGATGTTCTTTTTCTGTAGCAAGTTTCTTTTGTGTATGATTATTTGAAAACTGCATAAATAAAAAATAAAAATAGAAACATAGAAATGTAGAAAGTGACAGCAGATAAATACCATAGAGTATAACCTATTCAATCTGCCCATCCATAATAACTATTTGCAATCTACCTCTCCCACAGGGATCCTCTGGTCTTGTCCCATTCATTCTTGAATTCAAATACAGTTCTCGCCTTCACCACCTCCATGCATCTATCACCCTTTCTGTCAGAATGTTTCCTCAGATTACTCCTTAGTCTATCCCTGTCACCTTCATCCTATGACTCCCTCATTCCAGAGCTTCCTTCCAACTGTGCATTTGTCATATTCCCCCTCTCTTGCCTTTCTTCCAAAGTATGCATATTGAGATCCTTTAGTTTGTCCTCATATGCGCTATGGGGTAACACAATAGCAAGAGTAAAACACTGCCAACATGCAACATAAAACACAAAACAGGCAATGAAAAAAATGATTTTATTAAAAGTCCTGCACATGAAAAGACCCAGGTCTGTTTATTTGCAGAACTTATAATGAAACATTTTTTTCACTGCCTGTTCTGTGTTCTTTGTCCCATATATTTTATGACAAAGATCACTGACCATTTAAGTAGCTAGCTACCTTCTATATAGACACCATCCTATTTACAGTCTCCAGAATTGTACACAATACTCCAAATGAGGTCTCATTATTATGACCTCCTTTTTCCTGCTGGCCATTCCTTACCCTATGAATTCAAGCATCCTTCTGGTTTTTGCAATCACCTTTTCTACCTTTTTGGCTACTTTAAGATCATCCGATATGATCACCATTAGGTCCTGCTCGTCTTTTGTACATGGAAGTGCTTTAAACGCTACAGGGTGGCCCAAAAAAGTGAGAACATCTCATAGCATACAAGTTATTTAAAAATTAAAAAAGACAGATGTAAACGATTGACAAATTTAAAAAAAAAAGATGGCGACCGGAAATTGTCGAAATAAAAGCGTTATATAGCTAAAAAAGGTAAATAAGTAAACTATTTAAGCTTTTAATTTACAAGATGTTCTCACTTTTTTTTGGGCCACCCTGTATACTGTACCATTTACTTGGGTTTTTGCAGCCTAAATGCATGGCCTCACATTTTCTATGCTTATGCTAGTATTTTATAAAGACAAGTAGGTGACCCAGTACAAGCATTGTGGAACCTGTGTCTTTTGGGTAAACTGCTAGGTACGTAAGACCTAGATTGGCCACTGTTGGAAACAGGATACCGGGCTTGATGGACCTTGGTCTGACCCAGTATGGCATATCTGATGTTCTTATGTTCTTACTTGTCTTTATAAAATAGACTTAATTTAGACACATTAAAATGCACATTGACTAGGTGCCCTGTTATAAAATTACTCTCATAGCATCCAACATACCCGCTTCACTATCAGCCAGAACTCAGAAATAAAAACACTTCCTGCCATAGGTTGGCAATCAGTTTTAAAATAGAGTATTCTCTTTCTTTGATTTCCTAGAGGGTGCCTTGTTACCTTCCATCGGAGTAGATGTTTGTTTGTCAGAAGGTCACCACGGAAAGATGCAGCATGAGAAATGAGCAAATGTAGGTCAGCTTTGCCTGTCTCTGTATCCTTGTGCTATGAAGTCTATTTTCTCTTAAAGTATATATTTGCATCAGCAATGGTTCACTGGGAGGCACATTTCAAATGGGACATCCAAGTGCAATCTGGGACGTCAAAGCCAGAATGTCAGAAAGGAAAGACAGGCACATGCAAGTTCTGGCACAATTCCAAAAAACATGGGCATGCCTGATATGCACGTGTATCAAATGTCTATATACACATCCCCAGGAGAGCAGTTCAGTGCCAGAACATCTAATAGCATAATGGTTAGAATAGTGGCTTAAGGGTTGGATGGTGAGGGTTCAGATCCCACTGTAGGACTTGGTAATCTAAAGCTAGCCACTTATTCCTCCATCTTCTCTACACTCTCTGGATGCCTTAAGCTGAAAGCAAACACTTTCTCCATGGACCAGCAGGATTGTGTCAGCCACACCTGGTGACATCCTTCAGGTGGCACCATAAGTACAGAAGTGCTCCCCAAAGCTCAGAAGCCTTTCTGAGCATGCCCATAGTAGCCCAGCTCACCCTTAGCCCAGCAAGTCTTCTTCCTTCCGCCTTGCCAGTAAGACGGACCCTGCTCTCCTCTACAATTTCTCAACAATTCTACATCTATCACAGGAAAATCATGCTTAAGCTGGGGTTTAAGAAGTGCCCATGCTGCAGCAAGAAGATGAGTAGCTCTGACATCCACAACCTTTGTGTTCACTGCTTGGGAACCAGCCACAACGTGGAGGACTGCCCTCACTGCAGCCAGATGTCCCCAAGGGCCAGCAAGTCTAGAGGGCACATTTTAAAGGATTACCTGGCTTCCTCGAATCCCTCAGTTAACACAGCCTCCTCCAATGCTGCTCTGGCTCAGGATGTACCCGACGGGGCCTCCATCCCCAGCCATGCTGCTGTGATTGCCTCCGCAGCTCTGGCTCCTCGAGCGGCCCCTGTTTTGTCTTTCCTGCTGAGCCAGACCTCCTCCTGGGACACTGCTGATCACAGGGCGATGCCAGCCACTGATCCTGCACTTTGCAGAAACGCAGCTTCTCCCCCACGCGGCCATGCAGCTCCTAATCATGGTGCCATCGGGAAGTCCTCCAACTCTGCCCACCGCCACTTGATTGGCCAGGACAGAGACAGCCTGGGAAACAGCGCCAGACGTCATCATGCTTATGTAGCAAGCTCCGCCCATGCTCCGGCTTCTCTTCTCAGTGCCGCTCAACTAACTTCAAGCCCCCACAGCGCCTACAGCGAGGCAGTGCATCGGCGCCGGACACACAAGAAAAAGCACCAGTCTCACAGGGGCAGCGACGGGAGGGACAACAAACATGGCAGCCATCACAGTGATCAGGGCAGAAGGCACAGAACCGACAGGGACTCCTCAAGCAGCACTGCTTCTAGTCCCAGACCGGCTCGGCGCAAGAGACACCACGCAGAGCGCCATCACGCCTCCCGGCACCACAAGAAAACCAGGAAATGCTCCAGCTCTTCCAGCACCAGCAGGAGCAGACAAGGGAGATCCTGCAGCAGGAGCAGACCAGGGAGATCCTGCAACCATGTCACTGACTCTGCTAACTCCTCTGCCATCCTGAAGCTGCTCACCCAACTGGTACAACAGAACACCCGCACCTCTACAACCCCAACACCTCAGATGGTTTCAACAGCCAGATCATGCTCCAGATCCCCTCCACGAAGCACACCAGACCACACTCCGCAGCCCACACTGACGCGGGGACCTCCGGTCACCTCATCTCTGGATAGCACCGCTGAGGAGCAGGACATTGAAGCCATTGTCGGCTCTGCATCCAATGACCATACCACCTCAGAGAACAAACAATCCCTGGAATGGAAAAGCCCCCAGCCCCCTCCAGAGGACCTTACCTACCCCAAGTTCTTGAGGAGGGTTGCGAACACTCTGGCCCTGACAACTTTGGACACAACAGACGAGCCAGATCCAGAAGTTCTGAAGTACTTCGCCTCTCCTAAGCCCTCCTTTGCGCTGCCTATACACCTCAAACTGTGAGATGACTATCTGAGAAAATGGCAGACCCCTGCTTCAGGCTGCCCATTCTCCAGAAGATTGGACTCTAAATACCAGGTCCAGCCTATACTGGGGGTTCACGAAACCGCAGCTCGCACACCAATCCATCATTGTCTCCTCAGCTCTGAAGAGGATCAAGTCATTGCACACCCACGCCAACAACCCACCTGGTTGGGACCAGAAGCTCCTCGATGACATAGGCAAGAAAGTCTTCCAAGGGGCCATGCTCAGCACAAGGATCGCAGTGCACCAGTTCCAGCATATCCTTTTCCAGTACACCTGTATGGCGAACATCAAACACGCAATCACGTCCCTCCCTAAGGAGTTGCACGCGTCGATTTCGAACTCACTATCAGACATGTTGAAATGCAACAAACACCTGGCTAGCACAGCCTTTGACTCCATGAGGACCGCAGGCACGGCAATCTCTGCCAGGCAGTGGGCATGGCTAAGAGCGTCCGGCCTGCACAGTGACAAACACGACAGGATTGCTGAGGCCCCCTGTTCGGGCGAGTCACTCTTCGGGGAAAAGGTCACTGACACTGTAAACGACATGAAGGAACACTGCACTATCCTGCAGACCCTGGTGGAGGATGGCTTTGAACGCCGCAGCGGCACTCAAAAGGGCAGTTACCAACGGAAGCCCTACTACAGTTCCAACAAAAGATACCCTTCCAACCGAAAGTGGCAAGGTCCCAGATACAAAGCCAACTCTTACCACGGATCCTCCCACCAGCGCCAGCCCCAGAGGTACCGCAAACAGAAGAAGAGCACCAACGCGCCAGCAAGCAAAGGTGGCTCCTCCTTTTGACAGGTACTTGCAGTTGCCCACCCAGATAGGGGGCCGCCTGTCACAATTTATACAGGAGTGGGAGAGGATGAAGTATTATTGCACCATGTTTGTTGTTGCACTATGTCACTGTTGCTATATTGCTGTATTGCACTAATACGCACCTTGTACTCACTTATTGCACTGTGTACTCACCTTGTAATCATTTATTGCACTGTGTTCTTACTGCACTGTTGCCTGCCCGGCACTGCTGCACTCATTGTTATACCAGTCGTTATCATTAAATAATATGCCCAGACTCGATGACTCGATAACCTTTGTTCTCATGCCTCCCTCCTCCACCTCAGTGCACACTGCGCAGCTAGGGAGACACCAGGTGTGGCTGACGCAATCCTGCTGGTCCATGGAGAAAGTGAGGTTACTTACCTGTAACAGGGGTTCACGGTGGACAGCAGGATAAGTCAGCCACACAATCCCACCCACCTCCCTGGAGGAGGTCAGCTGAAGGAGCTCGCCCCTAGACAGAAAAGCCCAGCTAGGAACACACTGGCCTGGCTAGGGGCGGGTCGGTGAGGTGGGCTACCTGGGCATGCTCAGAAAGGTTTCTGAGCTCTGGAGAGCATTTCCGTACCTATGGTGCCGCCCAAAGGACGTCACCAGGTATGGCTGACTTATCCTGCTGTCCACAGAGAAACTTTGTTACAGGTAAGTAACCTCACTTTCCTGGAGCAAAAATAAACATGCATGTCCCTATAGACGGCTGGCATCTGGGTAGAAGGAGGACGTGTAAGTCCATTGCCATACCCCTGTGCCTACTTGAACTTCCCCATACTCGAGATGTCTGACAGCATTTGTTGAATGGTAGCTGAGACAGGTCTGTGATTTTGACATCCACTTGCATGGTCTGCAGACGTCCAAACCACAACTAAACCTTTTAGAATGACCCCCTGGGTGTTTATTTCAGAAACACTGAATCTGAACAGTATTTCCGCGTCATCTAAATTATATACATACTAATGCATCATAAAAGACGACTTCTATTCTCCTTTCTCATAGACATAAATTTATAATATAGTAATTTTCAATATTATAGAAGAATAACAAGTAGTGAATCAAAAAATTAAAATGTTCTTATACTGAAATTAAGTTTTATAATCTTTAGTGTATCTAGGCATTGTTTTTAATTAATAAAATAGAACCATTAACAACAGATAAATTATATCAACATTAATATTGCAACTATGATTTGCAACTCAATAAAATGTTATGCATAGCTAAGGTGCCTAGATATAAAGCCATATTGCAAAGAATAGTCAGAGGCAGTAATACATTTGGGAAATTTGACTTTAAGGGGTTGATTTTGTAAGAGGGTGTGGAAAGTTAAGTGTGTAAGTCCCTATTTTAAAGGAATAGCATGCACTTTAGGCAGTTATTGTTCTGTAGCATGTGCATAGTTTCTATTGCGCGTATTTTCCATTTGGGAACACACGGGGCAGAATGGAGGCAAAGTCTAACTTTACAAGCATATGTTATAAAATATTATAATTTGTGTACATTTTGAACAATCCAAGTGTTGGCATTTATGCCTACTTTAGAGCAGGCATAACTGCTGTGACTAGATTGAGTGCATTTTCACGCCCAAAGTGTATAAAGTACACATATATCTCACTTCATAAAATAGGTTCCAAATACACATGTGGCAACAAGAGTTAACTGCACAAGAGTTTATAGAATTATTCTGCAAACATCTATTAATTATAATTAATGCTAGATCATCCTGTATTAGGGTCTACATTTATGACTTGGCATTGAATCTCACATAGACCTTTTTATTTTTTACTGAATCATGGCTTCAATCCCAGATTCAAGTGGCTTTCAATAAACGTTGCCCTCCAAGGTCTTAGGATTTTTTTGGCTCGGGAGAGGAAAGGAGGGAGAGGAGTGACTGTGTTTTATAGAGAAGCAAATATATCGCCTAAAAGCAAGTGATATGGGGGATGTTTACTAAAGTGTCAACGTACATTTTAACATGTGGCAATGGCTAGCACATGTGCGCACTTACAGCTGCCATGTGTTAAAACAGCAGAATATTAAAAATCAGAAGCTGGCAGTCATATGATGTGCTTTCTCCGGGGCTCCTTCTCACTAAACCAGTACATTGAACCCCAAAATAGTGCTGTTACCCTCCGGGAATATAGCGGAATGACCCCACATTCTGCCAGGAGGTTTGGAAGTCGGTCAAACACAGCATTGAGGGATGAAATCGGCCCACTGGGAATGTGAGAAGTCTGGAGTGGTGATACTCAATGTGGGCTTTCTTAGCCCCCTCCTTACCAGTAACCTGCAGGGCTCTTGGAGCCACAGAAAACTACATTCAAAACAATGGGAAGGTGATCTAAAAGACAGCAATAAAATACCACACTCTTATATATATATACACCAAAGCTTTGTGGAGAGAAACAAATAGAACCAAGTTCTCTTTGTTTACTCTAACTGTTAGCCATGTTTCACTTTATTTATAAGGCTCTTTTGGATGATACAGCATAATTTCACTTTATTATTACACGTCAGGCATTACGTATTTATCATATCATAGGTCAACTTCTAATCAGTGTAGGTCAGTATGAGGAGACATACATGTATTCCAAGACATAACTGTTTACTGCTGACTAGGTCAGTATGAGGAGACATACACATATTCCAAGACATAACTGTTTACTGCTGACTGCTTGATATCTAATAACCCTGAGACAGAGAGGCTAGAGTACAGCCTGTTCTTTCTTTATTTATAGGACATGTACCTCTTCACCTACTTAGTAAGCAAATATATGAAGTTTATTTCTAAGCAAAGTTCTGAACAAAATTAATTCTCTCAGGTTTTCTTAGACAGTCTGGTTGTGTACACCACCCTGTACAAACAAACATACTTTCAGTCCCTCCTCTGATTCTGTAAAGAATCATTTCTAAAGTAAGGAAACTCAGACTGGACCTTGCAATACACACTAATTGCCTCAGTAAGAAGCAGAGCAGCCACTATGACTTCATCCTGAGGGGATACATCCCTTTTTCTTCTTAAAGATTTGTTCAGGATTGATAACAAATTAATATAGTAAAGTTCAATGCACTATGGGGTATCCACCATGGCTATATAGCAGGTACCTGACCAACCTCTGGGAAGCTCTGTATATACAAAAGTACCACACACACACAAAATAATCTCCTTCTAAAACCACTAAGCTCTCTGCTCAGATTGTCAAATTCTGAGGACAAGATATATTCTGTATACAATTATTCAAAACCCTCTGAGTCATGACCATTTTATTAAATCATTTCACTTTAACTCTGGTTAGATATGCCTAGGTCAGAACTAGAGGCATCCAAAAGGGTAGCCAGAACTACACACTTGGTTCCCTTTAACTGGCATCAATTGTAAATTACTGAAATATAGGAACCTGTACATGGGATCTTCATACCTATATCTTTAATTATTCTAGGTTCTGTGTTTGTATAAGACCATATGTCACAAAACTCTTCAAAGGTCTTAGGCCTAACTCTTGGTAGAAATCCATGCTGAGTAGCTGTCACAGTTGGAAGGCAAACAGCACATTCTTTGATAAATTGAAATGTTTTTGTCACCAAGTGTAAATGTGCCTCAAAAATATTTGGATATTCCCTCTAACATCCCCAAGATTCTGAATGCAATACTGTTTCATTAATAATATGCCACAGCAGCTAGGACCAGATTAGGAAATATGCATAGCAAATATGCATAGCAACAAAAATATTCTAAAACATACTAAAGATATACCTACTCTTCTAAATACTTTTCTTAAGATGATGAAGAGATATACTATAGCTATACCGGCCCTCTAATTCTCAATTACTTTATTAAGTAGAGGTTAAGTACCTAAAGGTCATTACATATATATCAGGAAAATACTAATCTAAACTAACCTCATCTCTCTAAGCCTTACTATAAATGCTAAATAAAAGCATTTTACATGAATAGTCCATTTAGAATTTACTTAATACAATAAGCTCTCTGTAATGTCACTGTTGTTCTGTCAAAAATACTTTAAATTATAAAAGTCCTTTTCTTCAATATCACTGTTGTCCAATAAGTCTCTGCGTTGCAAACTCTTCATTCACCGATACAGGAAACCACCTTCTGATCTTGTGAGGGGGCCACTGTATAAGATGCATCCAATGAGAATGTCTTTTCACTTTACAAGCTGAAAATCCCACCAGGAACACACGACAAAGACCAGGAACTTGGGAGCCGGGAGTGTCTTCGGATGCAGTCTTAATCAGGACCCAATCTGGTGGCTTCACCTCTGATGAAATAATTCTGTGGATCCCGGATATAAAGAACTTGTCATCTCGTTAAGGAGTCACTTGCAATAAAAGGGAAACAAAATAAGACTGAGTGCAACCATGCACAATAAGTTAAGATATCGCTGCGCAACACCTGGGGGTCTGGGATAACTGCCAAGGCATATGGAGAAGGAGCTAGACATCCATTAACTATTTCAAATGGTGTCAGGCTGGAGGAAATACACACTGCCATAAGGGCAAAGGGAAAGGCTTTTGTTCAATCGGAGGCTCAATTCTGTATCAGAGTGCATAAGTGACCTTTTGGGAATACCACCTCCCTCCTCTGATATAGGGCAGATCTACAAAACAGGTTACAAAATCAAAATACAATGAGTTCGGCAGGCAGGCATCTGAATAACTGTCCCTAAACTAACCCTACAGTGCCAGTCCTGAAACAGTGCAAACAGATTGTACCAAAGAAAACAATAACAAAAAGACAAAATGCATAACCACGGCGGTAAAGCTTATGCTGCAGGAACAGGGCAAGTAGAAACAAAAGACGGTCAGGGCAAATTCAGCAGATGATTCCCTTTCCAGCAGCCATCACGGAGTCCAAACCTGGGTTTCAAAGGAAGTATCTTGCTATTGCTGCAGGAAGGATGAAAGGAAAAACAAAGTCATCTTTAACAGTGCTAAATACAGCAATATCAGTGACACTGATATCAGAAGAGCGTCTTTTCGGTTCACAAAATGGTGTCCTTTGGATTTCAAAACTGCGACGTGTGCTGGCAAGAAGCACTGTAGAACCAGAAACTCAATAAGATTCAATTGCAAAAATCACCACTACACAGACACATCATTAATTCACTCTGAATAAGAGCCCACTGGCTTACAACCAGTCAGGAAAGCTCACAAAAGCACACAGATAGCAGATAAAGCAGAAATAGCCACAAACAATTTGAATGGTTTACAATAACCATGGCACTCTTCCCAGTGCATTTCTACATTTAAAACAAACCTCCCACTGCGATAATGTGGAAGCTACGCAATAACATTTTGGGAAACAAATTGCAGTTGAAACAGATTAACCCTCAAATCTAACTTAGCAATATAAGCTAATAAAGACAAGAAATCTGACCAATAACATACATAATTTAGTCTATATTAAAAGCAAATCATTCACATAATGAACTAAAGAGGAATGCTTGAGTCTTACATCAAATAATGCAGTTCTTAGGGCCTGTGCAAATATGCAGGACTAGCCTTCAAAAAGAACAAATAAAAACAAAACTGCTTTTTCTTTGCCAAGTCATACTGAAAATAAGCAGGTCGCAAATCTACAACAAAAGTCCAGGTGGCCCTTGAAAGTACCAAGGGAGAAATTGGCAAAATCACATTATTTACTGCTCGCAGGTCTTGCACAAATCTATAAGTCTTACCATCAGCCTTTAGCACAAGAAGAATTGAAGTCTTACATAAAGAAGTTGTACGATTGTGACACCTTGTGCCTGGAGAACTTCAAGCACCGAACAACTTCCTTCACCGGCGTTTGCTGGCAGTGGACACAGCTTAAGTCTAGGAAACTGAATTCCAGGTTTCACGATGATCCTCACAGGCGGGACAGAAAGGCATCCAATACCTGATCCCAGCACTGTCCATAAAGAAGAAGAAAGCTCTCCAGGATGAATGATTTCTGGAGATCTGCAGAAAAACGGCACTTCAGAGAGAATACCGCTGGTAATATATCTTCACACTCAGCCAGGACAGAGTGACTTCAGCAGCTACCGGAGCTCTCTGATCATCAAGACTCCGATTCCGGAGACAGTCTCGCTGCAAATGCTCAATAACAAGTTTATCTGAACTGTCTCGCTGAGGATTCCTATGACCTTCTCTTGCTCTGATCCTATCCCTCCCCCTGCTCCTGGGAGGTTACATAGAAGCAATCTGCAAGTTGAGCAATTTAGTCATTTCACATAACAAATGTCAGCTTACTGTACTGAAACTTACAGCAGCTGTTCTAGCTGGCCAATCTGTTATTGAAGCTTTAAAAAAATACCCTTTACTCATGGGATTAAACCATTTACAAAAACAATTGGTGAATCCTGCCTTAAAGATGTTAATCTCAACCAATCCTTTTACAAGTTTGCATACTACTGTAAGTAATTCTAACAGAAAATCATTTTCTTTTCTTTTTATTAACCACTAAAACAAAATTATCTCTTTTGAGTCTTCTGTTGGAAATCTATCACAGGGTATCACAAACTGGATGAGTGACCCTTATGAACATCAGCTGGGTTATACAACACAGTTCTAAGCAAATTATCTAAATCAGCCCAAGTAGAACAAGGACTATTATGTTGACATAAAACAGTTTGAAGAAAACTTGTAGCACCATGTAATTGAATACATTTCTCTCTATAGGTCATAAAAGGCTTATTCAGATCCTTTTCAATATCATAAATAAGTTTACTAGAAATTCCTAATTCCTTTGTAGCAGAAATATCCTTTCTTACTATTCCCTTTAAGGAATCTATTATATGTACAATACATTCTATTTCACGATTAAGAAGGGCATTCATTTCTCTGAGCTGAGAAACATTGCAAGTACCGAAATTCTCAATTTGTGCATTCCCCAATATCCTTTGCTTATTCCTTATCTTTTCTCTTAACACTACTGCACGAGTGACCTTCTCCCTTTCAGAAACTACATAACTCTCAGAAGAAACAAGGGGAGATGTCGGGAATGCACCTGGAACTTGTCCAGCTCCAATTACCATTACCATTGCAGCCACATCTGCATCATACTTTGGAGAACAGATGACCGGGAATTTCCCTGCCCGGTCATTATCAATCTCTTTCTCCTGTGGTTCACCCGGTTTACCAGCATTCTTTAATACAAATAATTCATTTTTCATAACATGTGCCATTCGCTGCAACCAACTAAACACCAGCCCTTCACGGGCATCACATAATATATGTTTAGCCTGCAAAGCACATTTCAGATAACGAAGCTTATCTATAGAAAATGTTCCCTCCAAAGGAAACTGTAAAAGCACATTATCATTAGTCACTGCATACCAGTGCACAATATAATTAATAGCCATATCCCCATACTTCCCATGCATACAATAAGAAGGGCTACCTTTCTGAACAGCTATAACCTTAGCTTTGTCATGCCATTCACACAATTGAGACAACACTCGGTTACCTAACAGATTGCTCATTGCTGGCACCATATGATACTCACAAACACCTTCCGCCCTTGCCAGGAATGTTGAAATCTGTAGAACGGCACGGCACCAACTGTGGGCTTTCTTAGCCCCCTCCTCACCAGCAACCTGCAGGGCTCTTGAAGCCACAGAAAACTACATTCAAAACAATGGGAAGGTGATCTAAAAGACAGCAATAAAATACCACACTCTTATATATATATATATATATATATATACACCAAAGCTTGGTGGAGAGAAACAAATAGAACCAAGTTCTCTTTGTTTACTCTAACTGTTAGCCATGGTTCACTTTATTTATAAGGCTCTTTTGGATGATACAGCATAATTTCACTTTATTATTACACGTCAGGCATTACGTATTTATCATATCATAGGTCAACTTCTAATCAGTGTAGGTCAGTATGAGGAGACATACATGTATTCCAAGACATAACTGTTTACTGCTGACTAGGTCAGTATGAGGAGACATACACATATTCCAAGACATAACTGTTTACTGCTGACTGCTTGATATCTAATAACCCTGAGACAGAGAGGCTAGAGTACAGCCTGCCCTTTCTTTATTTACAGGACATGTACCTCTTCACCTACTTAGTAAGCAAATATATGAAGTTTATTTCTAAGCAAAGTTCTGAACAAAATTAACTCTCTCAGGTTTTCTTAGACAGTCTGGTTGTGTACACCACCCTGTACAAACAAACATACTTTCACTCAAGAAGGCCGAGGCCTCGAGTTCTCCTGCCTCCCCAGTGCAAGCAGCTCTCATAGAAGAGGTGTTGACAGCGGTGGTTGGGGCGCTGTTGGGGAGGTTTGTCATGCTCGCAGGCCAACTGGAAACTCTGAACAAAACCTTTGAAGTATACAGTGGAAAGCTGCAGGAGGTGGAATGCAGGCTGGAACAGACGGAAGAAGGCTTGTGGGCCATGGAGCAGGCAATCATGCAGCTACAGGGAACTGTGGCCAAACAACGGGACAAACTAGATGACCTTGAGAATCGAGGTCGAAGGAAAAACCTTTGCACCATCAGCATTCCTGAATCCATTAAAGACCCTGAACTACAGGGCTATTTGGAGACACTGCTGCCTTCTTCTTTACAGCTGGACACAGATTGTGGGCCTATTGTATTGGAAAGAGTACATAGATTGGGCCCGATACGTGCTAAGGACTCGTGGCCCTGATTGGTCTTAGCCCAGTTTCTCAACTATATACAAAATGATAAAGTGCTGCGGGTGATGAGAACACTTGGACCGATTCAATGTGATGGCTATCAGATTAACATGTTCCAGGATTACTCTGCCCATATGAGCCAAAAGGCATATGCAGAGGTGTGTCAGAGCCTGGTAGAAGCCAAAGTAAAGTTTGTAGTACAGTACCCTACTAGACTGCCTGTCTCTTATAATATTAGCACATTGGTAATCAAGGACCCTGCCCTAGCTCAACAATTTGTGCAGTCCATTTTGCCCGCCTGCTCCCTGGTGCAAGCAACGGGATGGAGTGATGCCGGATGCTGAGTCATGTGGCTCAAGAGACTGAGACTGTGTTTGTTGGTCCAGCTAATTAGTTCACAGCGCCCAGAGTGGAATGGCAGGAGGCCAATGCCGAATTTCTACTGCAGTTTTTGCTGGGTTTGGGCTGGACACAGGTGGCAGCAAAGCAAATCCTGGAGGCGTGTTGGCCAGCTGCACAGCTCATGGAACCCACCACCAGCTTAAAATGGACTTAGTGGTTTGGACACAAGGAGGGTGGTGGAGGGATGGGTCATGACATGGTTGGGATGCTGGAATTTGGGGGGGGGGGTAGGAGAGGGAAGGGGGTCTGTATGAATGAAGGGATATGAATGAGCTGCTGTGGGGTAGATGTATGCCTGGAGGAATGAGAATGGGGGATGCCACCAAAATAAGTATTGTCGGGGTGTTGAGGTAAAGGAAGGAAAGGGGAGAATGTTTCATGCTTGTCTTGATGATTGGGAAGGTTGGGAACACAGGGGTTTCCCCACTGATAGGGAGGGGGGTTACCAGGGGTTGGGGGGGGAGGTACACATCACTCACTGGAGGTGGTGGGAGGGTGGGTTGGGTAGATGGGTCCCTCACATTATCCCCCACAGAATTGAGGAGACCCGCCAAAACATTGTGGGCCTGTGGTCCCAGGTACAGGGGATATGAAAGGATGAGGGGACTGTGAAGCAAGGGATGGGGGAATAGTGGGATGAGGATTAGTGGGGGTTAGGTAGCAACACCTGGCAATAGGACGGTTGCTGTTGGATGGGTGGGAGGGGCGCAGAGAGGTGGGAGGAAGGACCAGGGAAGGGGAGGGTGGGGGATGGTTGGTGGGGTGGAACCCCAAACATCATTAGTAACCACTAGAGATGGATGGAGGAGTGGGAGATTGAGCTCAGACTAGGGAGGTGGATACAATGGGAGTAGGGGAAGGGGAGATAGGGGGAAGAAGATTCCACCAGGGCTACAGGACCAGGCTACTACTACTACTATTAGACACTTATATAGTGCCATGCACGCAGCGCTGTACAGACATACATACAAGAGACAGACCCTGCTCATCAGAGCTTACAATCTACTTACAACAATAAAGAGCATTATTCAATCAGTGCAAAGTACAATATGGTTGTTACACATTAAAAGTGTTTTGATAGTGTGTTCGGTCAGTTTGGTCATGAGGTCAGGGTTAGGTTAAGATGACAGATAGAAGTCAGGATCTGAATGAGATAGTGAAGAGGTTGGGCTTCAACCTGGATTTGAAGAGGGCCAGAGAGTGCTTGGCGTATAGACATAGGTAAACTGTTCTAGGCGTGGGGTACAGCGAGGTGAAAGGAGCGAAGTCGGGAGTTAGTGGTGCGAGTGAAAGGCCTAGAAAGAAGTAGTTTGTCAGCGGAGTGAAGTTGCTGAGTGGGGATGTAGTGAGAGATAAGAGATGAGAGGTAATGAGGGGCTGTAGAGTGAATACATATATAGGTCAGCAGGAGGAGTTTGAATTGGATGCGGGCTTGGATGGGGAGCCAGTGAAGCGACTTGAGAAGGGGAGTGATGTGGGCAGGGCCGGCCCGTCCATTGAGCGAGAATGTTTTTTGCACAGGGCCCCGTGTTTCAGGGGGCCCCGCGCAAAGAACATTCTGATCTAAAAGTAAATTTTAAAATTAAAAAAAAAAAGCTGTCTGCGGCCGCGGCCGCCACAGCAGAATTGAGTGTGCCGCGGGGCCCCCCCTGCCCGGCAGAGCCTGCCCTCCCATGCATCAGCTCCCTCTCCGCAATCACACGCACTGGCTTTCAGAGCGCGCGGGGAGAGTTTCTCCCTCGCGCCTCTGTTAAGCCCACGGGCGCTGATGGTAAAGTTCCCATCAGCCCCTGCGGGCTTAACAGAGCCGCGAAAGGGAAACTAGTCCCTTCGCGCTTTGAAAGCCGGTGCGTGTAACTGCGGAGAGGGAGCTGATGCAGGGGAGGGCAGGTTCTGCCAGGCAGGGGGGGCCCCGCGGCACACTCGATTCTGCTGCGGCGGCCGCGGCTGCAGCAGAAGACAGCTTTTTTTTATTTTAAATTTTCCCTGGGCTGGGGGGGGGGGGTTAGGAGTGGTGATGGGCTAGGGGGGAGCTAAGTCTGGATATGAGCTGATGGGGTTAAGACTGGAAGTGGGCTGATGGGGGGGTTAGGACTCGTAATGGGCTATTGGGGGCTTAAATTGAAAATAGGGTGATGGGGGGTTAGGACTAGAAATGGGCTGATGGGATTAGGACTGGGAGTGGGCTGATGTGGAGGTTAGGACTGGTAATGGGCTATGGGGGGCTTAAACTGAAAATTGGGTGATGGGGGGTTAGGACTGGAAATGGGCTGATGGGATTAGGACTGGGAGTGGGCTGAGGGGGGCTTAGGACTGGTAATAGGCTATGGGGGGCTAGGACTGGTAATGGGTTGGGGGGGTTGCTAGGACTGGAAATGGGCTGAGTGGAAGGGAAGGCTTGAACTGCAAATAGCTGATGGGGACGGGGGCTTGGAATGGAAATGGGCTGAGGGGAAGGGGGAGCTTGAACTGCAAATAGCTGATGGGGAGGGGGGATTGGAATGAAAATGGGCTGAGTGGAAGGGGGCTTGAACTGCAAATAGCTGATGGGAAGGGGGCTTGGAATGGAAATGGGCTCTTAGGGGAGGGAGCTAGGACAGGAAATGGGCTGATGGAGGGGCTAGGATAGGACTGGGAACTGGATGTTGGGGGGAGCTAAGATTGGAAATGGGCTGTGGTGGGGGCTTGGATTGAAATGGACTCATGGAGGGGCTAGAACTGGAAGTAGACTCATGGGGGGCTTGGATTGGAAATGGGCTGAGTGGAGGGGAGCTAGGATTTGACATGGGTTGATGGTGGGGCTAGGAAAGGACTAGAAATGGGCTGATGGGAGGCTGGTATTGGAAATGAGCTGATGAAGGGACTCGGATAGGACTGGCAATGGATGGGGGAGCTAGGACTGGAAATGGGCTGATGGGGGGACAGGACTGGAAATGGGCTGATGCGGGGACTAGAAGGGAGAGGATACTGGGTGGGTCTGGAACTAGAAGGGAGCTGATGTTGGGGGAGATTAGAATGGGATGGGGATGGGGCTGGGAGAGTGAAATGGAGAGGGGAAAAATATTTTGTGTGGGAGGGAAGAAAAATCTACAATTGGCCGGGTATTGGGAGACTAAGGGGTCTGTTTACTAAACATTCCTAACGTGCGGGGCCGTGCTAGTGTGCCTGTGCCATATAAGGAGTGGGCGGTTCAGGCAGAAAATAGAAAAAAAACGGTAGTAAGCAACCGGATGTGTGTGCGTCGCGCTAATGTGCGGGGGTCGACATTAGCGCGTGGAAAGGCAAAGTGGCACGCTGCTGAGTATACAAAACAACAGAGCCGTGGTACAACGGTGAAGACACTGACCAATGGTGCAGGGGCCATGGGTTCAATCCCCCAGTGTGCGCAACGACAAAGGTCAGCTGAGGCAGTAATTGTAATGATTAACATTGTTTTAGGAGGCAAATTAATTTGGAACGGCATAAGGCGGCGCACAGTTATTTTTGGGCGGCAGAAGGCGGCGCACAGTTATTTTTGGGCAGCAGAAGGCGGCGCACTGGTCCCCTTGGGCGGCAGAAGGCGGCGCGCTGATAGGCACAAGGCGGCGCGCTGATGCACAAGCACAGGAACAGAGCCACAGCACAATGGTTACAACACTGACCAATGGTGCAGGGATCAGGGGTTCAACACCTCACAATGCCCAGTGAAAAATGCCTGCTGAGGCAGTATGTATTATGCTGTAGGAGGCTGTATAAATTTATTTTGTTATCACTACTAGCAAACGCACTCTCCCAGCATGTTAACATACGGCGGCCCATAAGGCACATGTTACAGTGCACTGTTCGCCAAGGCACCCTTGAATGACCCCTATGGGGCAGCATGTATGTTGCGACACAGGATAATGTATAGTGCACCCTATAGGGATGGCAACCATAAGGTGGCCTACAGGGCGCCCTATGAAGCACCCTCAGAGGCACCTAATGGGTATAGTAAGCTGAGGGTGGTCTTGCCGGCATAGACATATGTACAGTAAATAAAAATAAAGCTGTGGACAGCCCTACCAAAGGGCCCCACTGTGGGTTTGAACCCATGACCTCTGGCTGCACAGGCAGTGATGTAACCATTGTGCTACAGCTCCATAGCTGTAAGCAGGCCCCTGGCTGGCTGCAGATAGCCTACACGTCACCTCACAGACAGTCTGCTGGTGTCAACAGGATAGGGTTAGGCCACCCGTACCCATGATGCACTGCACATGCAAATTAGCTGTCCGCAGATGGACACAAGATGGGGAATGCACCCCCACAGCACCTCGGCCCTGTTGGGGGAAGTGACCGGGTGCACCCACACAGCACCTTGGCCTAGTAGGGGGCACTGACCGGGTGTTTTACTGGCACAGAGTAGCCACACACCGTTACATCGTGCGGGTACTGTGCTCACCCTGAGTGTGCAATGAGGTGGCCAGGACCAGGTCAACAACACCTGCCATGGCTGATGGAGGCCAAGCGGGCGTTCCAAAGCAGTGTTAATGTGTAAGATAGCTAGTTTCTGCACAAACACCATGGATATCCCTGTCTGCCGCCATCAGGCACCCCCCCAGTGGCAAACATGGTCCCCATCAAGGGATCCACACTCTACCTCCCTGCAAAGGTGGCAGTAGAGGGCAACATCAACCCCAGTCCTGCTGAGGAACACCACCACCCCCCCCCAGGCAGGCAGCTCCATACACAGCCATAACACAATAGCAGACAGACATAAGCCCAGGGTATGGTAAGCTGCACTCCACCACCAGATATTCCCCTGCAGCAAGCCAACAGCCACTGCACCCTGCAAGCCATTATAGCAAGACATTTACCAGCTACAAACAGTCTGCTGGTTAGTCCATAGTGCATGTTCCCAATGGAGATGCATGCACCCAGAACTGGGCTGTCTGCATACACAGCAAGCAGATAGATCAGTGACTGAGCCCCAAAGAGAAACCCATATCTATCACATGAGAGAACTACTATACAGCACTATGGGGGGGGCCTAGCCATGCTGTGGTCACTGCACAGTCAGGGTGAGCGTGATCCCCCAGAAGGACATGCTTTGGCCACCCTGTCTGTGTAGGTGGTGGCCGGACACTACAATATCCCAGCCAATGTCCCTGCCAGGGCCCTATGCCCAGTGCAGATGCATCCTGGCCACGCCACCCTGCCCTGGCTATACCCATGGTACCTTGCACCTCATTATGCACATTGACTGGCCAATACTGGCAACAGTGCTGGCAGTGCGGGCTGTTGAAGGGGCTTGCAGCCAACACCCACTGTATAGACAGACACACACTTCCACACCTCTGCCATCATGGTGCTACGATTGAGGGGGTAAGTAGCCTTGCCCACCAAACCGGTCCTGAGCACGGCAAGGCATGGATATGGTACGCATTACAGCTGGTGGTCACTCCCAGGGTGGTAAGCACCGTCAGAGGCCAGGCCTGGAGCATGCCCCGCAAACACCTAACAGATTGTTTGGATGGGGTCAACTAGCAGTATGTACGTAACGTATGGATAACTGCCTGCCTGTGCTCCTAGCAAACGTCTCCGAGCTGTGTACCGTATACCTCAGGTGTAGGGTGACATTGGTAAGTTATGCAAGTGCTCGTTTTGGGTGCTGCATGCACGGTCCAATGTTCTGCCTTTCCAGGAGACATTGGCCAATGGGGCCTGTGGGTGTGGGTGTGTCTGCCCTTGATGGCTGCTGCTTTACGGCACAGATTCCCAACTCCAGTCCAGGTTTGCATCACACTGTTCGGGTTTTCCTGCTATCCCTCATGAATATGCATGGGCTACATCTACATGCCATGGGGGGTGGTGCATAGATATACAGCACAGGCATTTGTATGAGTGTCAGCATGGAACCTGACTGGTGTGTGGCCACCAGGACTGCATTTGGGTGATTCTGCTCTAGGTACTGCCCCTGTTCATGGTGTCTGTGCTCAGTGGGGTAAAGATAGATGTCTTACCATTGCATATGTCCCCGCCATGAAAGGTGTGTCCTTACTATCACTGTTTAGTTGTGGGAAAAATATGTGGGCAGGATTGGCAGTAGCCCCAGCTGGGCTTTGAACCTGTGACCTTCTGTTCTTGTATGCACTGTCTGTGTGCACTGCACCACTGTGTAGCCACAGATTGGTTGGATTCCCTGGACTGTCCATGACTGTGGATCCGGCAGGACCTGTCTGTTGCAGTGGACTGTGCCAGCCTGCACATGGCTAGGCCTCTGTCTTCTGTGGTTAGCAGCCACTGCCCCCTGCACCACATGTACTTGTCCGCCAACATGCTGGCATGAACTTCTCTCAGAAAAAGCAGTTGACCTGATTGCAATGTGGCAGTATGGGACTGCATTTGGGGGACTTGGCTGTAGGTAATGCCCATTGTTGTGGTGTGTGTGCGGTGTTGGGTAAAATATGGGTGTTTTCCCCATGCATACAGGGGTGTCTGCGCTATCTTTATTTAGTGGTGGGTAAAATATGGGGACTGGGCTGGCAGGTGCCCCAGCTGGGTTTTGAACCTCTGCCCTCTGGTCCTAGAGGTAATGACTCTGTCCGCTGTACCACACTTTGGCCACAGAGACAGTGCAGCCCCTGGAGGTAGTAAGCCTGGCAGGATGGAGTCACAAACCCTGCTCTACGCAATTCTACTGTGGGCATATGCACCCTGTCTGGTGACAAACGTGCACATAAACCCCGGAAATGACCACGGAAAATGTGGGACAAAATATCACCACGCTGGGCAACAGTGATATTAATGGGCAACCATAGCAAACACTCCCAGGAAAGCTCCAATACGTGGCAATGTTTTTGGAAGAGTCTCCTCTCAGTAGACCCTTCCAAAAGTCATTTCTTTTTTCTGGAGCTTTGCTGGGTGTGATTTCTGTATTTGCCCATCACTATAACTGTTCCCCAGCTGAATTACTATTTTTAATAGTTCTGTTGTGGTCAATTTCTATTTTTATTTTCACTTATGTGCTGTGCACATATATCACACTGCTCACGTTTTGCTGGTTTCCCCGGTTTTCCTGTACATTGCTGACGGAAATGGTTTCTCTTCCCTTTAAATGCTTTCTACCGCGAGTGTTTCACTCGCGGTAGTTTTTACATGCAAATTCGGGCCCGATACTGTGCGAGGAGCCTCTCCCCTCCCACTCTCCACCCATTGACCCCGTCCCTCCGCCCCTCGGGAGCCTTCCTCCGCCCTCAGAATGCCTTTCCACGCCTCTATCGGACATTTGCGGGCCGGGTACTTTTGCGGGGCACGTTAGTGCGGCGCGCAATTGTGCGGGGCCCAAGCGCACTTGTGCGGGGCGTTTAAGAGCGTTTCTGAGCGTTTGAGTGCCGCGTTTCCGTGCGCTATTGTGCGGCACGCAATTGTACGGCTTTTAGTAAACATGCCCCTAAGTGGGGATTGAGGATGGAGGGGTAAAATTTGAGTGGATGAAATAGGAATGAGGAAAGAGCAAAAGGAGAAAGATTAGTATGTTAAAGCAGATGTAGAGAGAGAATGGAAAAAAACTAGAAGAAAGAAGAAAGGACAAATGGACAGCAGACGATGGAGAGTTAGCAGAAGATACAAATAAATCAGAAGAAAGTGGCTGGAACAATTGCAACTGAAAAAAAATGCACAAAAGGTACAAAGATATCTCTTTATTTTGAGTTTATTAACTGGAATATGTCAGCTCTGGGAAATGTGCATCATTAACGTCTGTGCTTTGTTTAGTACAAGAGGAAATTAATTTATAGTTTTATTTCTACATTGTTGTTGTACATTCCAAGTTTGGTTTATAAGAACATAAGAACATAAGATATGCCATACTGGGTCAGACCAAGGTCCATCAAGCCCAGCATTCTGTTTCCAACAGTGGCCAATCTAGGTCATACGTACCTAGCAGTTTCCCCAAGGGACACAGGTTCCACAATGCTTGTACTGGTTCAAGCATTGATATCCTGGGTCCCTTCTTAATAATGGTTTATGGACCTTTCCTCCAGGAACTTGTCCAAACCTTTTTTAAACCCAGCTACACTAACAGCCTTTACTACATACTCCGGTAACAAATTCCAGAGTTTGATTACACGTTGAGTGAAAAAATATTTTCTTTTATTAGTCTTAAATAGTTTACCCTGTAGCTTCATTGCATGTCCCCTAGTCTTTCCATATTCTGATAAGGTAAACAATCGATCTACGTTTACCCGTTCCACTCCGTTCATTAATTTATAGACTTCTATCATATCTCCCCTCAGCCGTCTCTTCTCCAGGCTAAAGAGCCCCAACCTTTTTAGCCTTTCTTCATAGGAATAGCCTTCCATCCCCTTTACCATTTTGGTGGCTCTTCTCTGAACCTTTTCTAAAATCGCTATATCCTTTTTAAGATACGGCGACCAGAATTGCACACAATATTCAAGGTGTGGTCTCACCATGGAACAATATAGAGGCATTATAATATCTTTTGTTTTATTTTCCATTCCTTTCCTTATCATACCTAGCATTCTATTTGCTCTCTTGGCCGCCGCTGCACACTGGGCCGAGGGTTTTAACAAGGTATCCACAATGACGCCTAAATCTTTTTCCATGGGTGGTGGTTCCTAATGTGGAACCTTGCATCATGTAACCATAGTTTGGGTTGTTCTTCCCTAGGTGCATAACCTTGCACTTCTCCACATTAAATTTCATCTGCCATTTTGATGCCCAGTCTTCCAATTTATCAAGATCCTCTTGCAATTTTCCACAATCCTCCTGGGTTTTAACAACTTTAAATAGTTTTGTGTCATCTGCAAATTTGATAACCTCACTTGTTATTCCACTTTCCAGGTCATTTATGAATATGTCAAAAAGCAGCGGACCCAGCACAGATCCCTGGGGTACACCACTATTCACCTTTCTCCATTGGGAAAATTGGCCATTTATCCCTACCCTCTGCTTTCTATCTTTTAACCAGTTCCTGATCCACAGTAGTACACTGCCTCCTATCCCATGACTCTTTAGTTTTGCCAAAAGTCTCTCATGAGGGACTTTGTCAAAGGCTTTCTGAAAGTCCAGATACACAATATCAACCGACTCACCTTTGTCCACCTGTTTATTCACTCCTTCAAAAAAACATAACAGTAAAGACCGAAGCAAAGAATTCATTCAGTCTCTCCGCTATCGCCTTGTCGCCTCTTAGTGCTCCTTTAACCCCTTTATCATCTAATGGACCAACTGACTCTCTCACAGGTTTTTTGCTACGAATGTACTTGAAAAGGTCTTTATTTCGCGTTTTTGCTTCCGCAGCAAGCTTCTTCTCAAATTCTCTCTTTGCCTGCCTTATCAATGCCTTGCATTTAACTTGCCAGTGCTTGTGCTGTTTCCAGGTTTCATCGTTTGGCTCTTTTTTCCATTTCCTGAAAGATGCTTTTTTGGCAACAACAGCCTCTCTGACCTCACCTTTAAACCATGCTGGCAGTTTTTTGGACTTCCTTCCACTTTTCTTAAAGCGTGGAATACAGCTGGTCTGGGCTTCCAAGATAGTATTTTTCAACAACACCCAAGCTTGATGTATGTCTTTAACCTTTGCAACTGCTCCTTTTAGTTTTTTCTTAACTGTTTTCCTCATTTTATCATAGTCTCCCTTTCGAAAGTTAAAGGGTTGTACTGTGGATTTCCTTACTATCCCTCCTCCACTAATTAAATCAAAGGTGATCATGCTATGATCACTATTGCCAAGTGGCCCCAACACCCTTATCTCTTGCACTACATCTGGTGTTCCACTAAGGACTAGGTCTAATATGGCTTCCCCTCTGGTTGGTTCATGAACCAGCTGCTCCAAGAAGCAGTCATTTATTTCATCTAGGAACTTTATCTCCCTAGCATGTCCTGTTGTGACACTGACCCAGTCGATGCCGGGGTAATTGAAATCACCCATTATTATTACTGCACTGTAACTTTTGCTAGCTTCCTTGATTTCTTTGAGCATTTCATCATCCATTTGTTCATTCTGGCCAGGCGGACGATAGTACACCGGTTTTTAGGGTTCCCAGTTTAATTATTGTCTTCCTGTTTTTAAATTGTGATTCCTTGTTTGGTGATGGTCTCTGCTCTGCATGTGTAACTGAGCTGAAGTATTCTGTTTATGTAATTCCTATTTGACATTGCCACTTGTTCTCTTTCCCCCGTAGGTAATGTATTGTTATTCTCTGAAATGTATTGGTTTAATATTTGCAGTGTTGCCTTTTGATAGGTATAGTATGGTGCTTTATGAGTCCTGGTAGTGCTGTTAGGATATGGCGGGTTTGCTATGGGTTCTATATTTATTTATTTTATTTATTTAGCATATATTTGAATACCGCTACTTCCAGCGATCAGGAGCGGTTTGATTATGTAACGGAGATTGTCAGATCAAAGACAAATTTCAAAAATTACAGCGTGATTTACAGGATTATATGACAAGGTTGTCAGACCAAAGGCAAAACATTTTCACAATATGTACAACGTGATTCACGGGATATGCACAACACACAGTTAGGAGGGGGAGAGAGGAAGATTTACATATATACATTTCAGTGTTTGTAGTAGTTCCTAATGTGCCTGGCAGTTGGCACTGGATTATAGTAATGTAGAAATCTTTTAGTCTTTCTTTATCCATACACTCATGAAGAGGCATGTTTACTAAAAGTTAGTGTATGATAACATTATGCAAATATTTATGCAAATGAGGTCCCTTATGCAAATGAGGCCCCGCACCGAGTCTCCGCACATGGCCCCGCACCCTCCTTGGGCCGCCCCTGGATGTGGGCATGGCGAGACAGGCGAAAGATTAGTCGAGCAGCATAATTTTGTATGGATTGAAGGGGGAAGAGATGGCTCGCGGGGAGACCAGCAAGGAGTATGTTGCAATAGTCGAGCCGAGAGGAGATTAAGGAGTGGACAAGCGTTTTGGTAGTGTGTTCAGACAGGAAGGGGTGGATTTTGCTGATGTTGTAGAGAATGAAACGGCAGGTCTTCACTATGAGTTGGATATGAGTGGAGAAGGAAAGAGAGGTGTCAAAGATAACCCCCAGATTGTGGGCTGAGGGACCAGGGAGGATTGTAGATCCATCCACGGAGACTGAGAAGGGGGGAAGAGGGGAAGAATTGGGGGGAAAGATGAGGAGTTCAGTCTTGGCCATGTTCAGTTACAAGCGGCGATGGGTCATCTAGACAGCGATGTCAGAGAGGCAGGCAGAGATCTTGGTCTGGATTGCTGGAGAGATATTAGGTGTAGAGAGGTAGATTTGGGAGTCATCGGCATAGAGATGGTATTGAAATCCATGGGAGGAGATAAGCGCGCCAAGGGATTGGGTATAGAGAGAGAAAAGGAGGGGGCCCAAGACTGATCCCTGGGGCACACCGACATGGAGTGGGGTGAGAGAGGAGGAGGAGCCCCCAGAGCATATACTAAAGGAGCGATGGGAGAGGTAGGAGGAGAACCAGGATAAAATGGAGCCCTTGAAACCAAGCGAGGAGAGGGTGGTGAGGAGAAGATTGCGGTTAACAGTGTCAAAGGCAGCGGAGAGGTCGAGAAGGATGAGGACAGAGTAGAGGCCCTTAGACTTGGCGAGGAACAAGTCATTGGAGACTTTTGTAAGGGCCATTTCAGTGGAGTGTAGGGGACGGAAGCCGGACTGTAGTGGGTCCAGGAGGGCCTGGGAGGTGAGGAAGTCGAGGCAGCGGCGGTGGAGTGCTCATTCTAGTAGTTTAGATATGAAGGGAAGGAGGGAGATGGGTCGATAGTTAGAAGGACAGGTGGGGTCAAGTGAGGGTTTCTTGAGGAGAAGTGTGACAACAGCGTGTTTGAAATCAACAGGGACAGTTGGAGTAGAGAATGAAAGGTTGAGGACATAGGAGATGGAGGGGACAATGGTGGAGGAAATGGGATGTAGGAGATGGGTGGGGATGGGGTCAGAAGAGCAGGTGGTATGTTTGGAGGAGGAGAGAAGGAGTGTGGTTTCCTCTTCGGAGATTGTAGGGAAGGAGGAGAGGGTAACAGAGGGAGTATGGATGGGGGGGAGAGTTGAGGAGGAGGGAGGAAGATGAGGGAGGTGGGAATTGGAGGGTAATCTTGTGGATTTTGTCATGGAAGTAGTCGGCTAGGGTTTGAGCAGAGAGGGAGGGCGGGACTGGGGGAGGGGGCATTTTGAGCAGAGAATTAAGGGTATTGAAGAGGCGGCGAGGATCGGAGGCAAGGAAGTTAGTCAGGTGGATGTAGTAATTTTGTTTGTCAAGAGCTATGGCTGAATAGAAGGAGCCAAGAATGAATTTGAAGTGCAGAAGGTCTTCTGGGGAGCGGGATTTGGTCCAAGCACGTTCCGCAGAACCGGCACAGGTGCATAGATAGGGGGTTGTGGATGAAAGCCAGGGCTGGGGGGCAGAGCGTCTAACTGGACGTGGGGTGGGTGGGGCCAGAGTGTCAAGAGCCGAGGATAGTGCAGTATTATAGGAGGATATTGACTTGTCGACGGACTTAGAGGACCTGATGAAGGAAAGAGATGGGGAAATGGTGGAGAGAGTTAAGGGATCAATATTATGAAGGTTTCTAAATAGGTGAGAGGAGATAGGATGAGGTTGAGACAGCGGGAGCTGAAGATTAAAGGTTAAAAAGTGATGGTCATGTGAGGGAAGGATTGAGTTGCGGAGGTTAGAGGGAGAAGAGTTAGAGAAGAGTATCAGGTCAAGGCAATGGCCCTGCAGGTGGGTGGGGGCCATGGAGCAAAGTTGGAGGTTAAATGAGGAGGTGAGGGCGAGGAACTTTAAAGCATGGGGTTCAGAGGAGTTATCAACGTGAATGTTAAAGTCGCCAAGAATAAGACTGGGGGAGGAGATCTCCAGAAAGATGGAAAGCCAGGAGTCGAAGTTGGTAAGGAAAGTCGATTTGGATTTGTCGGGTGGACGATAGATGACTGCTACTCAGAGGGGAAGTGGTGAGAAGAGGCGAATGGAGTGAACTTCAAAGGAGAGGGAGGAGTGCAATTGAGGCAGCAGGGGGGGTTGGAATTGGCAAGAGGGAGAAAGTAGAAGTCTACCACCGCGGCCAGTGGATCGAGGTGTATGGGAGAACTGGTAGCTGCCGTGGCAGAGAGCAGCCGTGGATGCAGTATCGTCTGGGGGGAGCCAGGTCTCAGTTAGGGCAAGGAGGTGTAGCGCATTAATGATGAAGAGAACATGAGTAAAGGCAAGTTTGTTAGGGACCGAGCATGCGTTCCATAGGGCACATGAGAATGGGAGAGCGGGGGGGGGGGGGGAAGGAGAGGGATATGGATACAGTTGGATAAGTTATGAGAGGATTTCTTTTCAGAGTAAGACCGTAAGACCATGGTCTAGGGGGGCTGTTACGTGAGGATCTATTTCTAGAGTAATACAGCGATCATAGGGAGGAGTGGCTCAGTGGTTGGGACAGGTTACCTCAGGCCAGAAGGCCAGGGGTTCAATTCCCGCATGGGGACAAGCAACCTCAGGCCAGAGGGACTGGGGTCTCTAGTCCCATGGCCACTCTTTGTGGCCTTGGGCAAGCCACTTAACCCTCCATTGCCTCAGGTACACTTAGATTGTGAGCCCTTCAGGGACAAGGGAATAAAAAGTACCTATTGGTATACATGTAAACCACACTGATTCTAAAGAGCGCAGTATTAAAAATAAAATCTAGAGGGGCCAGGGTACGGGTAGGTGAGTGTGGCGTCAAAGAGGGACATGAGGGAGGTAAAATGAAGGGGGATATTGATGATGTTAGATAGGTTACATGAGGATCTCTTATTAGAGTGAGACAGAGCTCTAGAGGGGATGGGGTTGGGGTCGGGGACGATGTCTCTGGTTGAGAGATTGGGGCAAGAGTGAGAGAGAGTAGAAGGGGAAAGAAGAGGGATGTGGATGAGATTAGATAAGGTACATGAGGAGCTCTTCTTAAGAGTGTGAAAGAAATCGAGGGGGGCCAGGGCTGGGGTTGATATTACCTGATGAGAGAAGGAGAAGGAATAGGAGTAGTAGAGAGCGGGGTAAAGTGGAGGCAGTTCGGCGGAAGCGAGGGTGACGTTGTCTTAACGAGAGAGGGGCTGGTTGAATGAGGGGGAGGGTGTGATGAAGCTCAAGGGCAGATGCTAGGTTAAAGGATAGGATGGAAGGAGAAGTGAGGAAGGTAGGGGGAGGAGGGGTGAGGGTGCTGGTAGGAGGGGAGGCAGTTGGGAAGTATGAGGAAGAGAAGGACAATGTGATGTGGGGTCAAAGAAGAGGAGTAGAGGGGGCTAGGCAGCATAAGTTAGCTAATAAGCAATGAGATGGCTGCGGGTTCTAAACACTGTGCAGTATATGATGGGTTGCAAATGGGGAGTACCCACTATGCAATAAAGGTTAGGATAATACAGAAACTAACAAACAAAACATAATACACTATGCAATAAAGGTTAGGATAATACAGAAACTAACAAACAAAACATACAACTCAGATGAAACGTCCATCGAAATCTCCCCACAAGAATTAGCACAATACTATATTAATAAAACAAAAATACAAATGAATAACCCCCCAATAACACACAATGAAAAGAAGCACCCAACCCTCGATACCTGGTCCAACTTTAGTCCAATATCAAAGACTACTCTCAAAACTACCATATCTAACATCAATACCACTACATCATACCTTGACCCATGCCCAGTTGATTGGATAAAAAAGACACTCCCAATACTCTCCTCATTCATTCTCCCTATGGTCAACATATCATTAGAAAAAGGATATCTTCCACCATCCCTCAAACACGTCCAAATACGACCAATACTTAAAAATAAAACATTAGACAAATTATCCCCAAAATCATACAGACCTATATCAAGCATTCCCTTCATGGCCAAACTCATAGAAAAAATAGTCCAAACCCAACTACAGGAATTTATCGACACATCGAACCTCCTTGATGAACACCAATATGGCTTCAGACCATTCCATGGGGTCGAAACATTACTAACAATCCTTTATGACACATTACTAAGAGGAATTGATGACTCTAAACAGGCCTTCATCCTAGTATTCCTCGACATCTCTGCTGCATTTGACAGCGTCAATCATATAACAATGCTCAACAGACTTCAACAAATAGGAATTACATCCACTGTTTACAACTGGTTCAAATCCTACCTGTCAAATAGAACCCAAACAGTAAGAATTCTTAACCAAACATCTAACACTTTCAACCAAACACAAGGCCTCCCACAGGGATCTGCACTATCAGCATTATTATTTAATATTTACCTTCAACCAATCAGCAACATCTTTAAACGTCACGGTGTCTATTACCATATTTACGCCGACGATATAATGTTCTATCTCCCATTTAAAATCCCACATCCTCCACTACAACAAATAACGGAATGCTTTAAAGAAATAACATTATGGCTCAAAGACCAGAACCTACACATAAATTTTTCTAAAACGGATGTACTATATATTACTAAAAACCAAACCTACAAACCTCCAACTACTATCACCCTAGATAACCATGAGATCAACACAAAAAAAGAAATAAAATACCTAGGTGTGATACTTGACAACAAACTTAACATGGACTCACACATAAAATACCTAACAAAAAACATACACTACAAACTTAAGACACTGAGACAACTAAGACCTTTAATTCACTTGCAAGACTTCATAGCTATAATTCAAGCTATTATAACTCCACACTTCGATTTTGCAAACTTAATCCTTAATGGCATCACAAAGCAAAATATTAAAAAGATACAACTAACCCAGAACATCGCAGCAAGGATAATAAGGAACTTAAGCTCAACAGAACATATCACACCGATCCTAGCTGAACTCCATTGGCTACCCATAGACAGCAGAATAAAATACAAGATTCTTCTAACAACATTTAAAACTATAAACAACTTAGCCCCGTCTGTACTCAATACCCTCATCAAAGTAGAAAATGATAAACGAACACAAAGAAGTCGAAACTCAAATACTATAACAGTACCAAAGGATTACACAAAAGCTACAAAACAAACTAACAAGAGAGCATTCTCACACTCAGCTCCCACTCTCTGGAATAACCTTCCTGACCACATTCGCCAACTGTCAGACATAAAGGAATTTAAAAAACAACTAAAAACCCATTTATTCTCTCTATACTACAACAAAGGAGCAGAATTCACCCAGACCACTCAAAGAGACACAGGTTAACAATCATAATACAAATCATAGCTACATGTTCTCTGAAGTATAAATTAAAATACAACCCAAGTGATATATACCACAATTTATAATTCATGACATAATTGTAAATATCAACAATGTATATATGTTCTAACAGTTTAATGTTCTAATAATTATAATGTTAATACTTTATATTGTTACCTGTAAATAGTTCAATATGTTCTATGTAAACTGACTTGGTATGATACCACCCTTACCATATAACATACTGTTCATTGTAAACCGCACTTGATACTTGTGAAAGAGCGGTATAGAAATAATTGCTAAATAATAAATAAATAAACAAGCAATGAGGTTAATTAAGATACAAGCAATGAGGTTAAGATACAAGCAATGAGATGGCTGCAGATTCTAAACACTATGCAGTAAATGTTAAGTTACAGGAGGTGACTGCACGCTATGCAATGTAGGTTAGGATACAAGCAGTGGGTAGTGGGGAGACTATAGCCTGTGCAGCAGGTTCAATGTAAGCAGTGGGTAGCAGGTTCCATGTGGGTAGTCAATGCAAGCAATGGGAGTGAGTTCAATGCAAGTGATTGGTAGCCAGCTCAGTGCAAGTAGTGGGGTAGCCAGTTCAGTGCAAGTGGTGGAGTAGCCAATGCAAGAGATGGGTAGCCAGTTCAGTGCAAGCGGTGCGATGGGTAGCCAGATAGTGCAAGTGGTAGGAAGCAAGCTCAATTCAAGCAAAGGGAAGCAGGTTGAATGCAGAAGTAATTGCAGGTAATGGGATTGTGGTAGTGAGGTAGCAATGGCATCAGTAGGCTGTGGGTAGCGGCAGCAGTGGTGGGTGCTTACTTGGTATGGGAGGTGGTGAGAGTAGGAAGGCGAGCTGCAGAGTTGCAAGATGCGGAGGAGCGTTTGTTTCTGACGCGTTGCTCTGTGATGCTTACCGGGTGATCCGCTGGTGATGTGTTTGATGATTTGCAGCAGGGCACCTTGGTTCCCACCTTAGACGTGGGCCCGCCAGGTGCGTGCGCATCCGATGGAGCCTCCTCTCCTTTTGTGGATTCGCCTGTGTGGAGTGGAGGCTTCCTCGCCGTGGTACCCTGCCTAAGGGCCATTGCAAAGGGCCCTCTGGCAAGGCCCTCAGGCGTGGGCCCACCAGATGCGGGCACGCCTTGGAGCACTGTAAAATTTAGCCTGGTGCTGGTGGAGTTCTTTGGCCTGATTGGCCTTGTGGTGGGGAGCAGGGAGGAGCTTACCTGCCTGCGCCCTTCCTCAATGTCGATCGGCTGCTTCTCCCGCACCTTGGAGCACTGTAAAATTTAAAGCCTGGTGCCGGTGGAGTTCTTCAGCCTGATTGGCTGAGCATGGAGAGAGAATGGAGCAATCTGAGGGAGATAGGACATAGGGAGTTCTGGGCTGGAGGGACCCCCTTCAACAATTGAAAGCATTTATGTCTGTAATCAGGTGAGATTTTCTTCTAGATCCAGGCTGAGACTGCTATCGTGGAATGTGTGTGGTTTAGGTAGCCCAGTTTAAAGGTGTAAGGTTCTACAGGCTATTTACTGACACAAAGGTGATCTCATCATGCTGCAAGACACCCATCAGTCAAAAGAGAACCTAGCAAGTTTGCAAGGGTGGTTAGTGGAATTAGTGTTTAGTGCTTCTGCACAGAACCGCAAGGGAGGCGTTTCTATATTGGTACGAAAGGGGGTTGGGTTTCAATCTACTCGAGAAATTAGTGACCCAGGGGTCGGTGTATTTTGATGGAGGGTGAATTACAAGGGAAGGATGTTATATTGGGATGTGTATATGCCCCTAATGTCCCGGATCCCAATTTTTTTGCTCGACTGGCAGCATCAGTGGAGGAGTTTCCAGATAAGTATTGGGGGGAAGGTACTGGAACGGGATTTTGGATGCCAACCTGGATGCCTCAGGGAGCGGCTCTGGGAGATTGGGAATCTCTAAGCACCTGCGCCACTTCCTAAGGCGATGCCAGTTGGTGGCTGTCTAGAGGATGCTTCACCCTCAGGAGTGCGATTTTACACATATGTCATGGGCCTATGATACTAGTGCATGCCTGGACTATAATTTTGTCTTGGAGCCCCTGTTCCCTATGGTGGAAGATGTGGTCATTGGGCCATTTGAGATCTCGGATCATGCTCTTATATGACTGGATTGGGTCTGGGGGGACCCCCCTCCCGACGTATCGTACCCCCTGGTGGTTTCCACTCAATTTGTACTAAGATGAGGGCTTTTGTAAGTATCTCACTGAGCAGTGGGATGACTATGTGTTCCATAACGGGTCCATGTGGACACCCCAAAACTGTTTTGTGAGGCCTCCAAAACCATACTATAAGGAGATATCATTGCATACGCAGTCAAGAGACGTTGTGACATAGCGGCTCAGATAATACGGCTTGCGAGACAGGTGTGCAGGGATCACAAGGCACTGGCAAAGCACCCCACGTCTTCTAATAAAGCCAGACTGATGGCCACTCAGGTGGCCCTCAATATGGTTATTCATCAACACGCGAAGAAGTCTTTGGATTATTATCAATATCAACTGTTCCAGCAGGGCTATAAATCCGGGAAGTTACTGGCGTGCTGTCTGCATAAAAGTTAGGGCTGCCAGTATGTTGTGAACTTACAGGATAAAGGGAACATCTTGTGGAGGCAGACAGTGGAAATTGGGGATATTTTCGCGGACTTCTATCGATCCCTCTATAAGGCAGAAGAGGGTTCAGTGTCCTGAATTCGGCAATACCTTGATAAGGCTCAGATTCCATGCCTCCCAGTTTAACAGCAGGAGCACCTAGGCACCCCTATTATGGCAAATGAAGTTCAATGCGTTTTAGCTGTTATGGTGCTTGGCCAGGTACCGGGGCCTGATAGATTTAGGGCTGAATATTATAAATTGATCATGGAACAAGTCACCCTACCTCTGGCTCGGCACTGGCTGGCTTAAATATGAGGTGAACACTGCCCACATAGTGGTACTTGCAAAACCGGGTAAAGATCCATACTTAGCTGAATCATACTGCCCAATTTCCCTCATTAATAATTATCTTAAAACGTTTGCTAAGATCCTGGCCAACTGCCTCCCAGATCTGATTCACCCAGGCCAAGCAGGGTTTGTGCAGGGTTGGTACCTCTCCAGTAATCTACGTCAGATCCTGGCTTCTTTGGAGAAGGTGCACCATTACCACTCCTCTGCTCTACTTATTAGTTTTGACATGGAGAAAGTGTTTGACAGAGTGAGCTGGTCATACCTGTTCAAAGCCTTGCAGGACTATGGTCTGGGATATGGGTTCATCATGGGGGTGTGGGCCTTATATCATAATCCCTGAGCGGCCATAGTGGTAAATGGCAGACTATCAGTGAGCTTTCGATTAGAGCGGGGAACCAGACAGGGTTGTTCCCTATCTCCCTTATTATTTGTCATGCCACCTGGCCCCCTGCTTCACGTACTTCATCTGCGAGCAGATATACGAGAGGTGGAAATTGTGGCCTCCACATTTAAGATCTCAGCCTTTGTTGACAACTTGTTGGCTTTAGTGACGGATCCCATAAAATCTTTGCCAAGCCTGTTGACAGAAATTACGGATTTTGGGGCCTTAGCGGGATTGTGATTAAACAGGTCTAAATCTGAAGTCCTGGATGTACTGGGCTGGTTGTGCACAGCATGGCTGAGGTCTTTCCCTCTTAAGTGGGCCGCTGATAGGTTCAGGTATGTGGGGATCTGGTTGCCTACCACCCCATCCTAGTTGTACCAGTTGAATATGCGACTTCTTAAATGGGTGGAAAATAAGTTGAGGGAATGGGTTCCACTTCTGCTATCCTTACTGGGACAGGTCACAGCATATAAGATGATGGTGTTCCCCAAAATTCTTAATGTGCTGTAACTGTTATCCCTCAGGCTACTACAATGAGATATCTATAGGGTGGAACATTCTCTGCAAGCCTTACTTTGACAAGGGAAGCAACCCTGCCTGGTGATAGCTCGCCTTCAGGGTCCTTGGAACAAAGGGGGGGGGGGAGGATTGGGGCTCCCTGTTCTCTCCCCTTATACTCTTGCCTGCACATTGTGGCATGTGTGGGACTGGTTAGAGGGACAATTGGGGTTTACCCTTCTCTGCAGTCCATACTTCATAGTCCTTTGAACGCTTTATCTACCCTCATTTGAGGAAGTATATTGGTGAAGAATGTACAGGGGGGGGGGGTGCTGGAAGATGCTGTGCTGGCTGCTGGGAACTTCCCTGGAGGCATCCGGATATTTACCACTGTGAGGGAATAGTGCCTTTCCTCCTAGCCTGGATTCACAGCCCTTCCAGGGCTTACCCAGTTGCAGCAGGTGGTGAATGAGGAAGGTCAGATATTGTCATTTCAGGATTTGCGAAGTAGATATGGTCTCCCGGAATCCCATTAGTTTGCATATTTGCAATTGCAGCATTATATCCATTCTTTGAGGGGACAAGACCTGGTGAAAATGGCCTTGGACAAGCTGGAGGGTTGGTTTGAGTTTGAAGACAGGGACCATCTTTCTTTGGCTCATTATTGTCAGGAGCTGTGGGATATTCCTGGCGGTCGTGCCCATGCTCATATAACCCGAATATACGTATACATCGTATAGTTCCTGGGGCGTGGCTTCGTGAAATGCAGTTTAAAATATTGGAGAGGGGATACAAATCCCCACACAGGATCTGGAAAGAGGGATTTGTGGATACTGGGAAATGTCCTTGGTGTGACATGGACCCAGCAAATCTGGGGCACTTGTTCTGGAGATGCACGAGAGTACAGGTGTTCTGGCTGAGTGGTCTAATGGGACAGGCAATATTACTCATACCTGGCTTTGCTCTTCTGGATGTCCAAGAACACCCAGGACTACAGGGTAGGGGTAGGCAGCTGTTGGTGCGAAAGTGTTGCATGCTGGCTAAGCAATGCATACTTAGGCATTGGTGGGACCCAGAGGGGCCTAACATCTGAGAATGGAGGCATGCAGTTCATCAGCTAGCCATTTGGGAGGGGCTAGCATCCAAGGAGGAGGGGAAATGCCTTGAGTGTTTCTTAATGATTTGGGAGCCTTATCTGACTAGTTTGTCCTCAAAGGCCCATAATGACTTCTTTATGAGCCGCCCCACATGCATCATGGAGTAGCGGTCACTATTCATTAGTCATCCTCTTTGGAATTCTTGAAGGTGTTAGGTCTTCGTACCGGGTGCTGGTGGTCCCAACCGGGGGGGGAGGGGGAGGGGGAGGGGGAAGGGTGGAGAAGGGGAGAAGGGAGGGTGGGGATGGGGGGACAGAGGGGAGGCTTGATGAAAGAGGATGAAGTGCCCTTGTCTCAGGTATACCGAACCATGGTCAGACGGTAAGGGACATCAGCCTGGCGAGTGGAAGCAGGGTTAAGTGCGTTCAGCAGGGGGGGGCGGGGTATGGTGACAGCGGCTGTTCTCGCTAAGAGAGGCCAGTATATAGAGGGTATAGTATATAGGTTTGCATTGTGATAAAATGGTAAAATATTTATATTAAATATTTATCAAATGTGGTACAGATCAGAGTGTAGGGGGGCTGGTGGGGACCCAAGAGTACCTGCTATGAGCATGGAGGGCCCCTGGATATCATGTTGCCTACCCATAGAGAGTTAAGAAATGCTAGCATATCTTATACCCTAGGTCGTTAGCGATGTGCCTAGTTGATCTACTTGTGTTATACTGGCCTGAGGTGACTTGTCCCATGGAGATTGTATATATCACTGCTGTATTGACATATGTTTCTGTATCTGTTGGTTAAGTGTGCTGTTGATAATAAACATATTGAAACATAAAAACCAGATGCTAACTGTTTAAGGCCTTGGAGCAGGGCAGGCGCAAGGACTGGAGGCACCCTAAGCAGGCCCTCCATCCTGACACCCCCTACTCCACCCCCCCCATGTCTATTGCCATCATTGCTGTCCCTTTCTAGGGCTGGCAGCGGCAGTGGCAATGGTCTCAAAACCATAACACAGGACTTACCCACCATTTCTGGGGCTGTGATGTGGTTTCACTCTTTCCCAATCTGCTGCTTCTGCCCCCCTTTGATGAGGACTTCCGGTTTTGTATAAACCAGAAGTCTGTGGCAGAAGGGGTGGAAGCAGCAGAATGGGCACATGTGAAACTGCAATGCAGCTCAAGAGACAGTGGGTAAGTGCTGTGTTGTGGTTTCGGGACCATTGCCTCCGCTACTAGCCCCAGAGATGGGTGGCAATGGAGGCAATAGGCAGCAGTGGGTGCTCTCGAAAGACTGGGGCACTAGGCAACCACCTAGTTTACCTAATGGTAGCAGCAACCCTGCCTTGAAAGGTGGGAACAGGGTGGGCAATGGGCAGAGAATGGGTGTGGACAGCACTAACAGTTAACATGTGGCCATATTTTGGACTAGGTTCTGCACCAGTCTAGTAAAGCCAGAGGATTTGGAGCTAGTAACCCATCCTTAGGTCAGTAGTGGAATTCATGCTCACTGGTCAAAATTATACCAGAAGTTAGTCAGGGACTATGAGATAACCTTTTCTACAGAAAAAATGGCTCCTTCATCTTTCATAGAGACATTTATGAAACCAAGTGATTATACAAGGACACTGTGACTCAGATGGTTGAAATATAGAGGTGACATTAGCAATGGATAGGATTGTCCCTCAAAAGCAAGCTTACATCCATTCCAAGGAAATAGCACACTGTGCTGAATTAAGAGGTATAAAATCATAAAATCAGGAAAAGGGAGCACAATTGGTATAAAACAAGGACCATAGAAGCTAGATGTGAGTATAAGCAACATGCTAGCATGGCATGTACTGAATATGAAAGTAATGAACAATAGACCTAGGGAGCTGATTACCCTTTGTTCAGATTTGGTAGATGTTGAGAATTCATATACACTTTGCAATGATTTTGCCAGTTACTTCCTGCATAAGATCTTAACAGTATGTGACAGTTTTTGAGAAGAGGTGGAAGAAAGAGGAACAAAGAGCATCTGGGGAAATTTGTAAGAGATAGAACTGAATAAGGGGGACAGCAGGGCAAAGTGAATAGAATTTTCAAGGGAAGGTGATGCGTAGATATAGAAAACTATTACACTATTAAATCCCATTTCCCGTGTTGCAGACCTTGTCCTTCAGTTTTAACAGGAAGTACAGGGAAGGGATTGCTGAGTCAGATAACCACACTGTTTAATGCATCCCTAGAGGAAGAGCTATTTCCAGCAGTGAGGCCAGTGCTGATAAAGTCCCCATTGGATACTCATAATAAGGCAAATTACTGACTAATATCAAACCTTCCTTATTTAGGAAACATTATTGATAAGGTAGTAGCAATGCAATTTTTTGACAAAGTAGAGAAGGAGAATCTCTTAGGTGCATTTTATCCAGGCTTATGAGATTTTAAGGGACCAAAACAGTCTATTTTGCATTAATGGATGAACTATGGATTGATTGGGAACAAGCTAGTAACATGGTTGTGATTCTTTTGGATCTCTTGGCCACCTTCAGCACAATTATTTATTTACATTCTCTTATATACTGCGCTATTGTGCATCAGTGTGGTTTACATTGAACAGGGCATTATAACTTGGAGATAACTATTTTACTGGGAACATGGGCTATGGAGGGTTAAGTGGCTTGCCCAAGACCACAAGGAGCACCTGTGGGACTAGAAACCCCAGTCCTTCCAGCCCAAGGTTGCTGTCCTCTAGTGGGATTTGAGCCACTGACCTTTCAGTCTGAAGTACCTTGCCCCAACCACTAGGCCACTCCTCCACTCAAACATGAGCTGTTGATTGACTGGTTGAAGGTGGCTGGAAGAGGGGGCACTAATGAGCTGGTTTGCCTGGTTTGAAATTTAGGCAAAAAATGATTATGATTGATTCCTGCAGATCAAGCCTGTGGGAGCTCACTTGTGATGTCCTTCATGGCAATGGTGCAAGTGTACCCCTTCCCAGCCAGCACCTGAGGCAGGCCACACCCTCCACCCTGCTCTTGATATACCACTGCTTCAGGGTTCTGTTTTGTCACTTTATTCATTTAGAAGACAATATTCAAAGGGTTTAGGTTGCTAACATTGAGACTTAGGCTTCTAAATTGGCCTCTTTGAAAATGTATAAAGGTCGAATGCTAGGTTTTTCTCAAAATTTCACTAAACCCCTACATTTAGGATCCTAAAAAATGGATGGCAACAGGAGCAAATTTACAGCAAGGAAAAAAGTTTTGAAGCTTGCATTGGTTTTCAGCACTAAATTAGGCCCCAAAATCTAGGCAAAGGAATGGCAGGCTTGAATTTAAGAGCATAAAATTTAAAGGCACATTTTACAAATGACGTCCAAGTGCAATCTGGGACACCCAAGCCAGAACATCTGAAAAAGAATAGGCACTTTCAAGTTCAGGCACCATTTAACAAACATGGACATGCCCAATATGGACAGTTGCAGGGCCATCTGCATAGATGTACCTGGAACCAGGGCCGGATTTACGTATATGCCATGTACGCCATGGCGTAGGGCCCACAGCTGGGAAGGGCCCACAAAAAAGGAACAAGTTAGGCTTTTTTTTAAAAATAAAATTTTAAAAAAAAACTGCTGGCTGCCGCCGCGGGGCCCCCTCTGCTGCCGCGGCAGCATGGACTGACCCGCGGGGGCCCCCTCAGCAAGCTCGATCCCTCCCTCCCTCCCTCCGTGCAGGCTGTGAGAGACGCGAAGGCAGACTGTCTCCTTCGCGTCTCTGTTAAGCCCGCAGGGGCTGATGGGACATTTCCCATCAGCCCCTGCGGGCTTAACAGAGACGCGAGGGAGACAGTCTTCCTTCGCGCCTCTCACAGCCTGCACGGAGGGAGGCACGGAGGGATCGAGCTTGCAGAGGGGGCCCCCGCGGGTCAGTCCATGCTGCCGCGGCAGCAGAGGGGACCCCGCGGCGGCAGCCAGCAGGGTTTTTTTAAAATCAAATTTTACTTTAGGCCGGGGGAGGGGGAGGGGGAGGGTAGGACTGGTAATGGGCTATTGGGGGGCTGGGACTGGAAATGGGTTGGGGGCTTAAGGCTGGAGGTGGGCTGATGAGGTTAGGACTGGTAATGGGCTGTGGGCTGTTGGGGGGGTTAGAACTGGTAATGGGCTTTGGAGGGGTTAAGACTGGTAATGGGCTGTGGGCTGATGGGGGCTGTCTGGTAATGGGCTATGGGGGGGCTAGGACTGGAAATGGGCTGGGGGGGTTAAGACTGGAGGTGGGCTGATGGTGTTAGGACTGGTAATGGGCTGTGGGCTGATGGAGGGGGGGGGTAGGACTGGCAATGGGCTATGGGGGGCTGACTGGAAATGGGTTGATGGGGTTAGGACTGGAAGTGGGCTGATGGGGGGGTTAGGACTGGCAATGGGCTATGGGGGGCTGACTGGAAATGGGTTGATGGGGTTAGGACTGGAAGTGGGCTGATGGGGGGTTAGGACTGGTAATTGGTTTATAGGGGGGGCTTAAACTGAAAATGGGGTGATGGGGGTTAGGACTGTAAGTGGGTTGATGGGGGGCTAGGACTGGTATTGGGTTGGGGGGTTGCTAGGACTGGAAATGGGCTGAAGGTGGCTAGGACTGGAAATGGGCTGATGCAGGGACTAGAAGGGAATGGATGCTGGGTGAGGCTGGAACTAGAAGGGAGCTGATGTTGGGGGAGGATTAGAATGGGATGGGGCTGGAAGAGTAAAATGGAAAAGGGAAAAATATTTTGTGTGGGAGGTATAAAAAATCTACAATTGGCCGGGTATTGGGAGAGTAAGTGGGGATTGAGGATGGAGGGGTAAAATTTGAGTGGATAAAATAGGAATGAGGAAAGAGCAAAAGGAGAAAGATTAGTATGTTAAAGCAGATGTAGAGAGAGAATGGAAAAAAACTAGAAGAGAGAAGAAAGGACAAATGGACAGCAGACGATGGAGAGTTAGCAGAAGACACGAAGAAACCAGAAGAAAGTGGCTGGAGCAATTGCAGCTGAAAAAAATGCACAAAAGGTAGAAAAATATCTCTTTATTTTGAAATTATTAATTGGAATATGTCAGCTCTGGTAAATGTGCATCATTAACGTCTGCGCTTTGTTTAGTACAAGAGCAAATTAATGTATAGTTTTATTTCTACAGTGTTGTACATTCCAAGTTTGGCTTTTGGGATTCCCAGTTTAATTATTGTCTTCCTGTTTCTAAAATGTGATTACTTGTTTGGTGATGGTCTATGTTCTGCATTGTAACTGAGCTGAGGTGTTCTGTTTATATAATTCCTATTTGACATTGCCACTTGTTCTCTTTCCCCAGTAGGTCATGTATTGTTGTTCTCTGAAATGTATTGGTTTAATATTTGCAGTGTTGCCTTTTGATTGGTAGAGTATGGTGCTTTGTGAGTCCTGGTAGTGCTGTTAGGATACGGCGGGTTTGCTATGGGTTCTAAATGGGCAGTGTTTGTAGTAGTTCCTAATGTGTCTGGCAGTTGGCACTGGATTATAGTAATGTAGAAATCTTTTAGTCTTTCTTTATCCATACACTCATTAAGAGGCACGTTTACTAAAAGTTAGTATATGGTAACATTATGCAAATATTTATGCAAATGAGGCCCCTTATGCAAATGAGGCCCACACCCCCCTTGGGCCGCCCCTGCTGGGGGCCCACAATTTTTGTTGGCGTAGGGCCTCACTCAAGGTAAATCCGGCCCTGCCCGGAACAGTACTAGCAATAGGGGACACCAAATAGCCTAATGGTTAAAGTAGTGGGCTATAACCAACAGAAGCTGGAGTTCAAATCTCACTACAGTTCATTGTGATCTTAAGCAAACCACTTAACTCCACATCCTCTGGATACTTTACAGCCAAAATGTGCACTTTCCTGATGCCTAGAGCAGGTTTAAACTTCCATAGGGTCATAGATGTCCCTGATCTTTCTGAAATCAAAAGAGAACATCTAAATCCATGGCACTATGTCAGACATGCCTCTTCTGCACTCCCTACCTACTTGGAGGCCTCCAGTGCAGCAACATCTTCAAAAGCCATTTGTAAAGTGGCTCCAGCAACATCTTTGTGATTTGGACCTCCACATACATGTCTTCAGACATCCAAATCGTGACTAAGGGGTAAGTTTACTAAACTACAGCAAAGGAGCAAGTGCACTGTTAGCACGCACTAATGCATGCTACCTTAGCACGCTTTAGTAAACATACCCCCAAGGCTTTTAAAATGACCCTCTTAGGGGAAGATGATCAGGAGGATATGTAGAGGAAATCTGTTTACAGAAAGTCTCTCAATGATTGGAAATAAATTAAACTGAATGTATTTATGAAATAGGCTCCCAGACCCAACCCCAATTGCACACAAATACCGATGTGCATATTTATACCTGCTCTGAGGAAGGTATAGGAGTGGAGGAGCAGCCTAGTGGTCAGAAAACTGGCTTGGTAGCCAAGCAACCAGGATTCAGTTCTCACTAGCACTCCTTGTGGCCTTGGGCAAGTCACTTAACCCTCCATTGCCTCAGAAGAAAGGCCTGGCAATTTACTTCCAGTAACACTGCCAAGAAAACCCAGGAGCTTCTGGGTCACCAGGAGTCAGGACTGACTTAAAGGCACACATTGCTGAGATAGGTGTATACATATGTACTTGCATATTTTATAAAATATGTGTGGGTATTGCAACTTTGCCCTTGCTCATCCCAAACTATACCCCAAGATAACTTATACATGGAGAACATAAAAATGTGTAACATTTTGGCACGCATATTTATTTATTTATTTAACAAACATTTATATACCGCATCTTCCTGAGATCAGTTGCGGTTCACAATAAACAACAATTAACAAATTAGCGCTTGTTTTACATGTAACATCATATAACCAAGAATATTATAAGTAAACATCAAATGTTAAGATTGAACCGAACAAAACAGTGAAAACTATATACATTATATACAGATACAGATTATGTAGGGCTTTAGCATTGTGGATAGTACAGTTTCAACTGTATTTTATAAAACTGTATGTGCATGTACCACCATACAGTTTTATAAAATACTTTTTCCATGTGTAAAAGATACTTTGTATACAGAAAAGAAAAACCTTTATAAAATTACCCCCTTAAAGTGTTGAATGGGCTCTCTGTGGGATTTGTGATTGACAACGTGCTCCTATGTCTTCTAAGCTGGTTATTAGAATCTTCTCACAAAGATATGTTAGAAATCCCAGAGTGGGAACGAACCAGAAATCAGTCATTTTCAAATATGGCTCTGAAACTTTGGAATAGCTTGTCTGACTGTGTATATTTAGAGAAGGGTTATGTTAATTTTAGAAAGCAGGCTAAAGCCTGGTTATTTAAACAATATTGTTTGATATTTGTTTTCAAGCTGTCCATTTTATATGATATTAGTAGAAAAGGTTTGCTGTTTTATGTTACATATAGCCAAATTATTTAGATTGTGTTTATAAATTGCTTTGAGTTTCAGAGCAACTGATTCAAAAGTCTGCATTTAAAATATAAAATAAAGTAAATATTAAGGGGCATGTTTACTAAAACGTGCTAATGGTTAGCGTAGGGTTTAGCCTGCAGTAAAGAGCACAGGTCTGGTTAAAAATGTCAGGGCAGTAAAACTCCCGTGCTCATTTGCTTAGCGTGTAATTGTGCAGAGTCTGGATGAGTTAGGAGCAGAGAATGGGCATTACCTACACATTGAGATTAGCTTGGGTGTCATTAACATGTACTACTTGTCAATGTTGTGATTAGTACTGGTGCACTTACCACCACCTCAACGGGTAGCAGTAAGTATGCCTGTGTTAATCAGGGTTAGCATGGTAAGGTGCTTACCACTGCGCTAAGTGCATGGGGATTTGCTAGGAATGCTTCTAGTAGTGCAGCCTGTCCACACCTCCTGCGCTAATTACTGGCACGCAATGCGCACTAAGATGCCGATTCTTAGTGCAGTTCACTAAACATACCCCTAAATGCATTACAAATGTTTATAGTTCTGTTGGAGAGGAGAGTTGGCTCAACATATCTGGGTCTGATTCCCAAGCCCAGCTTCTGTTCTTTGAGCTATCCGGGACCACAGATACTGCTGAGCTTATGTTTGTAACCCACTTTGAGGAAGCCCAACCATTGCCTAATGGTGTTACCTATGTTCCAGGTGCAGGGTGCATGTGTATCAAGTTCCTGAAGGAGCAACAGTCTGTGCTACAAGCTGAGGACCGTTGCTACAGTGGCTGATTTAGACAAGGAGAAGATGAGGCTTAAAAATGGGGGAAAGTTCCAGATACTTATGAAGGAAAGGCCAATGCAGCTACAGTAGAGGTCAGTTTTGACTGACCTGAGAGCTCAAAGACCGGCAGAAAATTATCAGGCTAAAATAATATTCTGAGAGAAATATATGCGTGGTTCTGATTTTATGCTAAAGAAGCCAGTGCTTTGAATTAGGAGATATGCCTTTCAGCTGACATGGTCCAGTGTCCTCAAACATAGCAAGAGGTGATAGCAGGATGCCTGACTACTGCAACAATGCATTACTTTGCTCGCTGTGATGGATTGTTACAAATCATCTTCATGAAGTTACATTTTTTACTTTCTCAGATGTACAGCTGAGCTAATACCACTTTAGATCTGAGGGTTTGTTTCTAAATTCTAACTTACAGGCTGATGCAGAAAGCCAGCGCTGAACTCACAGTTATTAGCTGAGTATGCCTTTTAACAGTGCGCCGATAGCTTGAAACTTCAGTACCAGTATGCAGCAAAGGGTACATATGCAAATGAGTTTTGCACAAAACTTTGGCGTAAAGTTGAAAGGAGGGGAGCCAACGCATGCACAAACAATAGACATGTTACAGATTGCCATGCGCACATGCACATAAATATCAAATGCTCACATTATGTGTATAGGACATGCAGGTTCTTTTGGCGCTCACCCCATAAAAATCAACACTATTTTGCCCAAAAATATTTTTTAATGAAATCAGAATAAAGAGACATAACAGTAAATGCAGAATGATATAAGCGAGTCCAAAGAACACACAAGGGTAAGAAGCAAAAGACAATTCTTCAACGCCAAACTTCTGCTTATATGCTGAAAGATACAAGCAGAAAATTTTCACATCAGAGGTAACTGTTCACCAGTACAAACCCTGAAACAGTCTTTCCCTACACACACAAGATTTTTAAGTCACCTCAGACCAGGTGTGGAGATAATGGTGCTCCTGAACTTTACGCCTAGTTATGTAATCCTCGTTTCTCTGCATTGGGCATAGACCTTATTAGCATTACATTGTAATCTGTGCAGCTTATTTGCATATAATTTAAATATGCTTGGTGTTGCTATGTGTGCAAACATTTTGTTTGCTGTTTATGTGCACGTCAATCTCTTTTCTGCATTTGACATAGCGGTACTTGTGCATATATGTTGCGTTATCTGCACGCAAAGGGCATGCTAGCCTTTCTGTATCATCTCATTAAACTGATAATATTCAAAAGACTATATGGGGGTAATTTTAAAAGGCATTTCCATGAGCAAAACAGTACTTTACATACACACATTTCCTTTTCTAATGCTGCCCAGAGAATATGTGCTGAAACATATCCACATATATCCTCTACTACTACTAATACTAATACTACTACTACTAATTTATAAAGCACTACAAGGCATACACAGTGCTGTACGAACATAGATAGGGAGGGTCCCTGCTCGTGAGAGCTTACAACCTAATTAAGACAGACAAGACAAAGAATAATGTATTCACACTGAAGTTAGTGGTGTAGGTATTACAAGCACACACAACTCAGGTTTCTACCTTTTTCAGCAGTATAGAACACACATCTAGAGAGCAGAGGCTACTACAGGGCACAGAAGTAGTACAGAAGGGTTGGACAAAGCAACCAAGGGTTAGATGTTGAGTAAAGCAGGAGTCTGACTGGAACACTGCCTATCCAAATGCCACTGCTCCCACTCTTCTGGATAGATCCCACCTTCTATACAGAGTGGTAAAACCACAGCACCATAGCAGGAGAACTGGGGGTGAGAATATTAGGGGGAGAACATCTTAACAGATCTGATATCTAATCACATGCATCTTACACTTCTTTCATAGACATTTCCGCATTATGAGAGGCATTGAGGCCTTGAAGACAAGGTTCAGGGCTATGAGGAGAACCCACCCTGAAGTGCTGCAAAGAATAAGACTGGAGTTGGAAGAAAGAACAAGTGACTGCATTTGAGGCATCCATAATGTAGACTGGGTGCATCTCATCAGGATCTTAGATCCTACAGATGAGCAGCTGTACTTGTCCAGTCCCTGAAATGCATGTCCACACCATGCATCTACAGCATATAGCACCACATGGACAGTTCAGCCTTACAAGAATACTAGATGGGGGAGGGAGGTTGGCTTGATAGGTGGCTGCTGCTAACTGAGGGCCAGAAGCCGCTACAAGACAGGCTGTACAAGCATCCCAGAGTTGTGGCTAATTCTACCAAGCTGCTCTATAATCAGCGACCAATAGCAAGGGTGGTCCTGGGTCAATTAACTGGCTTAACTGCCATGAGGCTATGTGAATGGCAGACTGATTTGGTGGGGGAGTGTGCTGTTTAAGGTACAGATATGTATGGTAAGACTTAGCCACTAGACATGTGTTAGGGAAAGAAAAAGCTGCAATATAGCCTTGGCAAAATGTATAACACAAGAGAGAGTCTAAAGGGGATATGTGCATAGCCTACCAATATACGCTTGTACCATGCCTTCCCAGATGATGTGCATGCAGCTGTGATGTGAAAGGAGGGGTCCTGTTAGGGTAACACAGCTATCTACAGCCTAGATCAATGGCATGCCTTTGTTGCAATGGAACCGTATTTGAAGAGATATAGGAAGCCATCACATTTGCCATTGGCTGTCATTGGCTGTAGGGGTAGGCTCCCACATTACCAAGGCTGTGGACAACAAGTGCCTACACCATCACCAACCCCAGCATTCACAACTTCCCAAGACACACACATACCAGAGAAGTGTAAGAGTACAAAACACAGTCAATTCCCCCTATGGTTTCTTTCACCAATGGTCCTTGTAATTTTTGAAAGAGTAAACAATCGATTTGCGTCTAGTCATTCCACTCCACAGAGGATTTTATAGACCTCTGTGATATCTTCCCTCAGCCATCTCTTCTCCAACTGAAGAACCCTAACCTCTTTAGCCTTTCCTCACAGGATAGTTATTCCACCCCCTTTATCATTTTTGTCACCCTTCTTTGTACCTTTTTTAATGTTGCTATATCTTTTTTGAAATGCAGAGACCAGAATTGCACACAATACTCAAGGTGCAGTCACACAATGGAGGGATACAGAGGCATTATGATATCCTTTGTTTTATTTTACATTCCTTTCCTAATGATTCCTAATATTTCCTAATATTATGTTGGCTTTATTGGCAACTGCTTCATACTGAACAGAAGATGTCAATGTATTGTCTACGATCACACCCAGATCCTTTTCTTGGGTGGCAACTCTTAATGTGGAACCTAGCATTGTGTATCCACAATTTAGGTTACACTTCCCTACATGCATCACTTTGCACTTGCCCACATTTAATTTCATCTGCCATTTGGATGCCCAGTTTCCCAGTCTCCAAAGGTTCTCCTGCAGCTTCTTAATACACGTGCGATTTAACAACTCTGAATATTTTGGAGACATCTGCAAATTTAGGGGTATGTTTACTAAAACCCTGGTAAAGTGCGGGCCGTGGTAGAGTGTGTGTGCCATATAAGGAGTGGGCGGTTCGTCCTGAAAAAGAAAAGCCGGAATTTAAATATGCGCTAAGGTGCGCGGCGCTCTTGTACACCCTGCACCTTAGCGCATCAGATGGCTGCGCGGGAGGCATATGTGGTACGCTGATGGGTAAGTGGAAAAGCAAAGCCACAGCACAATGGTTAAGGCACCTACCAATGGTGCAGGAATCAGTGGTTCAATCCCCACAAAGCCCAATAAAGACAGCTGGCTGAGGCATTAATTTAGGAGGCATTGAAATAATGGGTGGCATAAGGCGGCACGCTAATGTTTCTGGAGGCATATTAATAATGGGCAGCATAAGGTGGCACGCTGATGTTTTTGGCGGCATATGAATACTGGGCGTCATAAGGCGGCGTGCTAATGTACAATCACAGGAACAGAACCACAGCACAATGGTTAAGACACTGACCAATGATGCAGGGATCAGAGGATCAATCCCCCAAAGTGTCCAATGAACAAGGCTGGCTGAGGCATAACATATTATGGGGAAGATTGCTTTAGGAGGCATTTTAGTCATATTTTAATTACCACTACTAGCAAACGCATTCCCAAAGCATGTTAACATCAGGTGTCCTATAAGGCACATTTTAAAGTGCACTGTCAGCCAAGACACCCTAGAATGTTGCTTATAGGGCGCTTTAGAGGGTGCCGTATGAGGTACCGCAAGGTCAGTGTACTGTTTTTTATGGCAGCACTGTGCAGTTTAAGGAATGAAAAGCATACGTAGGTGCGCTGACAGGCAAGGAGGAGCAGAAGTGGAGCACAATGGTTAAGGCACTGACTGCTGATACAGGGGTCATGAGTTTGCTCCCCTGTGTGCCTAATATGTAAGGCTGGCTGTGGCATCAGCTTTGCATTGTACATATTTTGTCCTGCAGCACTTTATATTTATGTTATTAATTGCTGTCAGCAAACACGGCCTCACGTGCCGTAATTGAAGGTGCTGTATAAGGCACCCTATAAGGTACTCGATAGGGCACATTAGAAATTGCACTGTCCGCCACAGCACCCTAAAATGTCCCCTATAGGGCGCCCTATAGGTTGCATCACAGGAGAATGTATAGTGCACCTTATATGGACGGGCACCATAAGGTGCCCTATAGGGCGCCCTTTAAAGCACCCTCAGAGGCACCTTATGGGTACAGTACGCTGAGGGTGTTTTTGCTGGCAAAAAAATATGTACATTAAAAAAAGATAATGCATTGGACAACCCTATCAAATAACCCCACTGTGGGTTTGAACCCATGACCTCTGGCTTCAGAGGCAGTGCAGCAACCATTGGGCTACAGCTCTATAGCTACTAGCAAGCCCCTGGCTGGCTGCAGAGAGCATGCACGTCACCACACAGACAGTCTGCTGTGGTCACCAGGATAGGGTTAGCCTACCCATACCCATGATGCACTGCACATGCAAATCAGCTGTCCACAGATTAACACAAGATGGGCAATGCACCCCCACAGCACCTCGGCCCGGTAGAGGGAAGTGACCATGTGCACCCACACACCACCTCGGCCTGGTAGGGGGTACTGACCGTGTGTTTTACTGGCACAGAGTAGCTACACACCGTCACATTGTGCGGGTACTGTGCTCACCCTGAGGGTGCAATGAGGCGCCCAGGACCAGGTCCACAACACCTTCCATGGCTGAAAGAGGCCATGCTGGAGGTCCAAAGCAGTGTTAATGTGTGAGATAGGTAGTTTCTGCACAAACACCTTGGATATTTCTATCTGTTTCAGTCAGGTGTAGCCTTATGGACCCCCAGGTCAGCCATGCAGCACCACCCTCCTCCAGGGCTGAAGGTGGAAAACAGGGTCTCCTATCAATAGATCCACATTCTACCTCCCTGCAAAGGTGGCAGTTAGAGGGGACCATCAACCCCAGTCCTGCTGAGGAACAGACACCCCAGAGGGCAGTCAATGCAGCTCTATACACATCCATAACACAATAGCAAACAAACATTAGGCCAAGATATGGTGAGCTGCACCCCACCACTATCTGATATTCTCCTGCAGCAAGTCATCAGCCACTGCACCCCATAAGCTGCTCCATCAAGACACATACCAGCTGCAAACAGTATGCTAGTTAATCCACAGTGCATGTTCTCAGTGGAGATGCATGCACCCACATCAGTGACTGGGCCCCAAAAGGAAACCCATATCTATCACATGAGAGAAATACCATATAGCACTATGGGAGTGCCTAGCCATGCTGTGGTCACTGCACAGTCAGGGTGAGAGTGATCTCTCAGCAGGACATACTGAGGTCACCCTGTCTGTGTAGGTGGTGGCCGGGCACTAATATGTCCCAGTCAGTGCCCTATGCCCTGTGCAGATGCACCCTGGCCAGGCCACCCTGTCCGGCCTATACCCATAGTACCTTGCTCCTCATTATGCACATTGGCAGCCCAATACTGGCAACATTGCTGGCAGTGTGGGCTGTGGAAGGTGTTTGCAGCCACCACACACTGGATAGGCAGACAGCCACCCCCACACCTATGCCAGCATTGTGCTACTATAGAGAAGTCCAGCAGCCATACCCACCACACCAGTCCTGGGCACAGTACAGGCATGGATATGGTACGCACTACTGTTGGGGGTCACTCCCCAGGGTGGTAAACACTGTCAGAGACCAGACCTGCAGCGCACACTGCAGACATCACAATGATTGTTATGGTGGAGATCAATGAGCAACATGTGCTTAACGTAGGAATTGATATCTGCCAGTTATCATGGGCAACGTTTGATAGCTGTGTACCATATACCCAGGTGTAGGGTGGCAGTGCTAAGGTATGCAACTGCTAGTATTGGGGGATACAGGCAGGGCCCAATGTCCTGCCTCTCCAGGAGGCATTGGCCAATGGGGCCTGGGGGGGGGGGGGGAGTGTGCTTTACGGCAGAGTGTCCCAACTCCAGTCCTGGTGTTCCAACCACTGTTCGGGTTTTCATGCTGTCCCTCAGAAATATGCATGAGCTACATCAGCATACCATGGAGGTGGTGCATAGATATGCAGCACATGCATCTTTAGCAGAGGCAGCATGGATCCTGAATGGTATGGGGCCCTCCAGGACTGCATTTGGGAGACTCTGCTCTGGGTAATGCGGCTGTTTATGGTGTCTGTGTTTGGTGTGGTAAAATATAGGCGGGTGAACCATGCGTATGTTCTCAGCAATAAAGGTTTCTCCTTACTATCACGGTTTAGTTGTAGGAAAAATATGTGGACTGGATTGGCAGTAGCCCCAGCTGGGCTTTGAACCTGTGACCTTCTGTTCCTGTACCTGCTGCCTGTGTGCACTGCACCACCGTGTTGCCACAGATATGCTGTGTTCCCTGGGGAGTCCATGACTGTACATCCGACAGAGCCTGTCTGTTACGGTGGATGGTGCCAGCCTGCACAGGCCTAGGCCACTGTCTGCTGTGGTTTGCAGCCACTGCCCCCTCCACCACCTGTACCCTTCCGCCAACATGCAGACATGTCCCTATCTGGAAAAAAAAATATGACCTGATTGAGTTGTGGCACTCCAGGACTGAATTTGGGGGACTCGGCTGTCGGTAATGCCCATTGTTATGGTTTGTGTGCGGTGTAGTGTAAAATATAGGTGTTGGAACCATGCTTATGTTCTCTGCCATACAGGGGTGTCTGTACTATCACTGTTTAGTTTTGGGTAAAACTATAGGGACTGGGTTGGCAGGAGCCCCAGCTGGGGTTTGAACCTGTGACCTGCTGGTCCTACAGACACTGGCTGTGTCCACTGCACCACACTGTGGCCACAGAGACAGTGCAGTCTCTGGAGATAGGAAACCTGGCTGCACGAGTCAGACACCCTGCTCTGCACAATTTTACTGTGGGCTCGTTTACCTTGTATGGGGACAGGGGTGCAATTAAACCTCAAAAATGACCTCCAGAAAAAGGGGAAAAAAACAAAACCAAGCTGGGCAACAGTGATATCAATGGGCAACATGAAAAACACTCCCAGGAAAGCTCCATTAAAATGCAGTGATTTTTGAACGAGTCTACGGAGCGTAGACCCTTCCAAAAATAATTTCTTTTTTTTGGAGCTTTCCTGGGAGTGTTTTTTATGGTTGCCCATTAATATCACTGTTGCCCAGCTGGATTATAATTTATTTGAGATTTGTTGTGGTCATTTTCAAGTTTTATTTGCTGTTTTGTTCTGTGCACATGTATCACACTGCTCACGTTTTGCAGGTTTCCCCGGTTTTGCTGTACATTGCTGACGTAAATGGTTTCTCTTCCCTTTAAATGGACTCTAACGCGAGGGTTTCACTCGCGGTATTTTTAATGCCCAGATTCAGCCCCGCTCCTGTGCGGGGAGCCTCTCCCCTCCCACTCTCCACCCATTGACCCCGTCCCCCCGCCCCTCGGGAGCCCTCCTTAAGCGTTTCCCCGCCTCTATCGCACATGAGCGCCCCGCACACGTGTGGCGGCCCGTTAATGTGACGCGCACGCGTGTGTGGCGCTTAAGAGCTCTTAAATGCATCATTAGCGGCCGCTCTTGTGCGCCGCGCACGTGTGCGCGGTTTAGTATACATACCCCTTAATCACTTCTCTTGTTCCTAATTACAGATTATTTATAAATATGTTAAAAAGCACAGATCCCAATACAGATGTCTAGAGAGCTCCACTATTCATCTTCCTCCATTGAGAAAACTGACAATTTATCCCTTCTTTCTGTTTTCTCTCTCTCAACCAGCTTCCAATCCACAATAGGACATTGCTTCCTATGTCATGACTTTTTAATTTCCTCAGGAGTCTCTGAAGTGGGATTTTTTTCAAATGCTTCTGAAAGTCTAAATACACTATGGGAGTCACTGTAGAATCTCTATTCATGAAATGGATATCTGGAAATAGGCACTTAGATATCCCCGTAGCTATTTTAGAAAGCTTTATATATAGACATCCTCAGCATGAGGATGTCCATGTAGCATGGGGACATTGTGGAGGCATGCTCTGGGCAGAGCAAAGGAGTTGCATGTTATGTGTGATTTCAGAAGGGCACAAGCATGTCAGGGCCTTGTTGTTGAGGTGTCCATGACTATACTTGCACTATTGGTTATAGCAGTTTCTGTTCTGCACTGAGTTTCATGTAAACCATCTTTACTGGTAGAAAGACAGTATAGAAAAATTGTTAAATAAATAAATATACTTGTTCCTGTCCATGAATAAGGTGCAAAAAAGTGCTTGTTTCATGGCTGCAAAGCAACGAATTCATTTAAAGACATATTTTAGAAATGACATCCCAGTGACATCTGGGATGTCCAAGCCAGAAAGTACCAAAAGTAGGCAGGCAAGTCCAAGATCAGACATGATTTCAGAAACATGGGGGTATGTTTACTAAACTGCGGTAACGGTACATAACACGCGTTATGTAACATTAACGATCGTAAGCACATCATAACGCGTGTTATGATGTGCTTACGATTGTTAAAATTACATAACGCGCGTTAATCAACATTAACGATCGTAAAGCTCCGCGGTGCGGTAAAACACTGCAGAAGGTGGAGAGAGGGCGGAGAGAAGGGGTCAGTGTGCGGAGAGTGGGCAGAGAGAGGCTCCCTTCACACTAACGCGCTGATCTGAAGAGCTGAATTCCAACGCGATTGAAAACCTGCCGTTAAATGCACATTACAGGGGAGAGAGACCATTTCAGTGTCAGCAATGTACAGCCCAGGCAGGGAAACCAAAATAAAGTGATAAGTGTGATACATGTGCACAGAACAAAAGGGCACAGAAACACTGAAAATGACCCCAACAAACTGGAAAAAAAACATAACCAAGCTGGTCAATAGTGGTATCAATGATAAACATCAACCCCTCCCCCCCCCCTGAGTAAGCTCCATAGAAAATATATAAATTGTGGAAGGGTCTATACTCTGTCCCCATACAAGGTGAAGGAGCCCACAGTGAAATAGCGCTGCTCAGGGTTTCCCCCACAATCGGACAGGGTTCCTATGGCGTGCACATGTCCCGCAACATCAGGGCGGGCATTTCGGAACGGCAACTGGACAGATGCCGGAGAAGGGGATACAGAGGGCCGCAGGCGGCACATGCTGTGGTGGAGCTGGGCCACAGTGCGGACTAGGGTGATGCCTAGGTAGCCCATACGAATGCTGAAACAGCAGAGCATCCAGACAGCAACTGCTTAAGGCCCAACATGGGCACAAGTGTGTTTCCCACAGTGTCACAGGGGATAGTACCCAACAGCTACCCCCAAGGGCACGGAACATTGGCAGGCGGGGCTGGGGGGAGCGCGGATGTCTATGCAGGCACCCCTACCCCAGAACCCGCACCATAGGCAGCCGCCTACCTGCACACTGGGTGGCCTGAGACTGCGCACCACCAGCACCACCAGCAGAAGGGCATGTCAGCATGGTGGCTGAGGGATACTGGTGGTGGAGGGGGCAGTGGCAGCTGCCCAGAGCAGACCATGGCCTAGCCCTGTGTAGGTGGGTGCCGTGTACTGCAATAGACGGGCCCCGTCTGACGAACAGTCATGGTATCACCAAGGAATGCACCAACTCTGTGACGACAAGGTGGTGCAGTGCACAAAACCAGTGTATTCAGATGCAGAAGGTCACAGGTTCAAGTGCCAGCTGTGGTTCCTGCCAACCCAGTCCCCATATTTTACCCACTACTACAACGTGCTAATACAGACAGCACCTTTATTGCAGATGATGTAAACATGCCCAAGACACCTACATTTTACCCTACAGAGCACGGACACCATAAACATGCACATTACCTAGAGCAGAGTCTCCCAAATGCGTCCTGGAGGGCCAAACACCATTCCGGTTCCATGCTGCCTCTGATAAAGATGCCTGTGCTGCATTTCTTTTTTTTTTTTTTTTGTTAAGTTTAAATTCCATTTATTGAGAAACTTCAAAGAAAATACAGATATTCCACCAATATCATCATATAAAATACAAAGGAAAAACAAAACAGGATATCCGTAATAAAGTCCACGTCAAGAGGAGCATGCAAGTAGACAGAGGACGCTAACTCAAAATATAAACTCTTTTTATACCTATCCACTACTGATACACTCTAAAGTTTTAAGAAATCAGTGGATCCTTAGATCGGAGGAAGGACTCTAATGCCGATGTCTCCAGAAAAACATACTTGGTGCTATGAAAGGTAACTAAACACTTACAAGGGAATTTAAGGAAAAAAGTGGCCACAAGGGCTAAAACGCGTGACTTCAACAACAAAAAAGCCCTGCGTCATAGCTGAGTTTTCCTGGAGACATCGGGAAAGATATTAACCCTCCCCCCACAAAAAAACGATGTCTTATTCAAGAAATATAAATGCATCACAGCATTTTTATCAACTTCTGAGGCGAAAGACACCAGAAGGGTAGCCCAAGTGGAAATTTTATCTTGAGAAGACTCAATAAACTTTGAAATATTAAGGGACTCCTGCAACCGAGGTGGAGCAGACTCATCAGAGCCCCCCACCTCGGAAGCCCCTTTAGAAGGAATATAAAACACTTTAGTCACAGATGGTTTATTATCTTCTCGATATCCCAAAATATCTATCAAATACTTATCTAATAATATCTGAGGAGATAAGAACCGTGTACAAGGAAAATTTATACAACGCAAATTCAAAGCACGCAAACTATTCTCCAATAACTCATGCTGAGTATGAAGAATAAGACTATCTTTCTTAAAAGACAATGAAGAATTTTGTAATGCAATACATTGAGCTTCCAACTTCTGACATCTTTCCCCCAGCACATCAATCTGAGAATCATGTTGAGTAAATTTAGCTACAGAGTCTTTATTAAAGTCTGACATTTGTGCAACGACGGAACTCAATGAAGACTCTATCCTAATGAGAATAGACCACACATCCAAAAGGGAAACATCCTTAGGGTTCGCAGACGAAGAAACACCGTCCTGTTGCGTCAATGCAGGACTCTCAGGAACTGATAGGTTCCGGGGTAAAGGAACTCTCCCGGTAGCCAAAACAGATCCGGAGGCAGATAAAGCCGATGTTAAGTCCGATTGCAAAGGCGCAACCCTCCTCACTGGAGAGGAAGTAACAGGAACAGCACTTGAAACAGCAGCAGAGGGGGAAGAGGTACTAACCCCCAAAAATGATGAGGAGTCAAAACTAGGGAGCTGAGTCGGGATTGCAGCAACGGCCTCTCCCTCCTTACCACTCAAAGCCACAAGATGACAATCCATGGGGCCAGAGATTATAACAGCCTTAGTGGGATTCTCAGTACTCACATTTAGAGGTCGTTTTCTCCGTCTACCCATGCTGCATAGCCACAAGCCAGCTCCCGAGCTCCTCGAGCGCCCAAGGAGCGCATAAGGAGTGTGTGAGGAGAGGAGGCTGTTGCTCACCATTGTGCCCCGCTTGTGTTCTTCTTCTCGGCGTTGGAGTGCACGGTCCACCTTGGCGGCACCTACCCCTGACGTCATCAACGGGGGTTTAAAGCCTGGAGCCTTGCTGCTTACTGTGGGAGCGTGTGAGGAGAGGAGGCTGTTGTTCATCATTGTGCCCCGCTTGTGTTCTTCTTCTCGGCGTTGGAGTGCACGGTCCACCTTGGCGGCACCTACCCCTGACGTCATCAACGGGGGTTTAAAGCCTGGAGCCTTGCTGCTTACTGTGGGAGCGTGTGAGGAGAGGAGGCTGTTACTCACCATTGTGCCCCGCTTGTGTTCTTCTTCTTGGTGTTGGAGTGCACGGTCCACCTTAGCGGCGCCTACCCCTGACGTCATCAACGGGGGTTTAAAGTTTGATCGCTAAGCGGTATGCGGAAGCGGTCACGTTCTAAAGGGGCCTGTGCTGCATTTCTATCCGCCACCCCCATGGTATGCAGATGTATCTCATGCATATTCATGAGGGACAGCATGAAAACCCGAACAGTATTTGGCACCGCAGGACTGGAGTTGGGAACCTCTGCCGTAAAGCAGCAGCCAACAGGGGCAGACACACCCGCACCCACAGGCCCCATTATCCAAAGCCTCATGGAGAGGCAGGACTTTGGGCTCTGCGTGCATCTCCCAATACTAGCACTTGCATACCTTAGTAATGCCACCCTAAACCTGGGAATATGGTACACATCTTTAAAAAGGTTGCTATGATTACTGGCAGATAGCAATTCCTAGGTTAAGTACAATATTCTGAGTGAGCTGCATCATAGCAACCTTTCTGATGTCTGTGGAGTGTGCTACAGGTCTTGTGTCTGACAGTGTTTACCAACCTGGGGAGTGACTCCTAGAGTATTGCGTACCATAGCCATGCCTGCACTGTGCCCAGGACTGGTGTGGTGGCCTGGGCTGCCCAACACCTCTATAGTTGCACAATGCTGGCATAGGTGTGGGGAGTGTGTGTCTGTCTATCCAGTGTGTGGTGGCTGCCAACACCCTCCACAGCCTACACTGCTAGCACTGTTGCCAGTATTGGCCTGCCAATGTGCATAATGATGAGCAAGGTACTGTGGGAATAGCCTGGATAGGGTGGCCTGGCCCGGCCGCATCTGCACAGGGCATAGGGAAATGGCTCGGACATTGTAGTGCCCGGTACCACCTGCACGGACAGGGTGGCCATAGCATGTCCTACTGGGAGGTCACTCTCACCCTGACTGAGCAGTGACCATGGCATGGCTAGGTTCCCCCATAGTGTTATATAGCATTTTTCTCATGTGATATATATGGGTTTTCTTTTGGGGCCCAATCACTGCTTTATCTGCTTGGTGTGTATGCTGACATCCCCGTTCTGGGTACATGCATCTCCTCCAGGAACATGGACTAGCTGGCGGACTGTCTGCAGCTAGTATGTGTCTTGCTGGAACACCTTGCAGGGTGCAGCGGCTGGAGGCTTGCTGCTGGAGACTGTCAGATAATAGTGAGGGGCAGCTGAGTATTTCCAGGCCTTCCGTCTGTCTGTTATTGCATTATGGATGTGTACCGCTCTGTCTGTTCCCCAGCAGAACTGGGGTTGATGGTCCCTGCTACCATTGCAGGGAGGTAGACTCTGGATCTATTGGTGGGTGATCCTCTTTCCCACCCTGAGCCCCAGAGGGTGGGTTGTGTGGTGGTACATGATCTGCCCATGGGTCCATCCCCCCCTCCTTCTCTCTCCCCCTCTCTCCCCCCACCCCTCCTCTCTCCCACCCCTCCCCTCCCCTCTTCACCCTCCCCCCTCTCCACCTACAGCAGGTAACTATGGCACCAACTTCAGACTGGTCATTTGCAGGTGTCATGAGTCACTCTCTGTGAGAAAAGCAAGCCCATCTATATGCCTGTGCCACTGCTTTCTTAGGGTAACCCCGAGCTAGCTAATGGACCTGCAACTCCTTAGCATGCATTTTCAATTCAGCCAGAGTAGAGCAAATTTGTCGTAGTCAAAAAAACTGTCCCTATGGCAACCCCCACCGGAACGGGAGGTGATGATGACTTTGATACCACAACAAAGTATTCTTCTGGATAGGTTTGTGACACTTCATCAGTTGAATAGCTCACAACATCCAAGAATTCAATGGACTCCATTTCCATATGTGATGTGAATTTAATATTAAGCTTTATGGTGTTTAACCAATCCAAAAATAGCTGCAAATCCAAAAAAGTGCCTATCCATTTAAAGAAAATATCATCAAGGAATCCTTTCCAAAATGGAATGTGCATAAAGCCCTCCACCGGATAAATAAGACTCCTCAAATATTATCATATAGGTAGTAGCTATGGATGGGGGCTACTGTGGCCCCAATGGCAATGTCAAAAGTTTGCAGATAAAAACAACCATCATAAAGAAAATAAAACCAAACCTAGTAAATCCAACAAAAAAACTCATGGCAAATATGCAGGGAGATCCAACACATATGTAGAAAGACATTGAAGAGCTTAAAATTGGTCTATATTAGTTTAAAGAGCCTATATGTCCAACATTACCAGAAACATATGTGGTAGTCGAGAGCTGAGGGTCTGTCTGTTGCTGGAGATGGGTGGAAAAAACTAAGGCAGCAAGTGGGATGCACTGGGACAGAGGGAGTTGGAGCATGCTCAGAGAAGCCCTTAAAAAATTAAAAATAAGAGTTCCTCTGAGCTACGGAAGAGTTACTCTGTTCCCGTCACCATTAAATGACAGTACCTGTGCATGGTTGACTCAGCCTACTTGGTCATGGAGAAACATTTAATGCCTTCCGGGATTATAAATGGCTTGATAAATTCATTGCAGCATGTGAAAAACTTCAAGAATTCATTGCAACAAGATCAAAATTCCACTAAGATACACATATACATTAAAGTTCATTACCAAAAGACATCGGGAGAAAATTAAAGTGCTTAAAGTGCATTAATCTCTCTTCCAAACTTAGCACAAAAATCAAATTCATAATGTTTCAATCAACTACTTGTCCATTTTATAGTCCCTGAATGTCAGCAAACCATGCAGTTATCTCAAACTGTGTTGCCAAACTCTTCACACATACAATTTCTATACATAAGGATTCAATGGTACATTCGTTTTTGGAAGAACTTTTATTTTATTTGACTCAGTGCTCTATTTGATCCATCCTATCATTGTGATATAATTTGTACCCTGGCACCAGAGTGTCCCATTGGTTATCTTTGTTCCACTAGGTCTCTGAGATGCCTATTATATTTACAACCTTTATAACACTTGACAAGGATAATTTGCAATCTTTCAACTCTTTCTGCTCTTTATTTAAAGTCATCTGGTTTATTAAAGCCTTTATTGCAACCTTACTATTGGGATGCCCTAACCTCCCTGTTATTATGGTATCATTCGAAGATACTTTACTCTGAACCATGTGCTCCTTAGCAGCTGTCGGGTTTCCCCCAGGTTCTAGTTTAAAAACTGCTTTGTCGAAAAATGCAGCTGTGCCTTGGGAGGAGTTACATCTACGGCATCCTACCTAAGGCAAGTGTGACAGCTCATGGCGGTGTCTCTTCTGGTCTTCTTGCCAGCCCTTTTCCCAGTGTTTACCATGCTGGGTAAAAGAAAAGGGAAGCCCAAGCAAGGCTCTGATGCTGTGGGCAATCCACTGAAAGGGAAGACTATGCTGGATGACTGCAGGGGCTTCTCCCGTTTGGATCTGGCAGATACTTTGACTGGCTTAGTGCTACAGGCATTGGACTGGAGTGCTGAAGGACTTCACTAAGCCCTGAGGAGAGAGCAGCCCCCCAGTGCCCTGGAAATGAATTCTTTGGTGATATTGCCACTACTGACAGAGTGCTGAAGAGCGTGCTGTGAGATGTGGGCCATCGGGATAGCCATCCTTGATCTCCTCGCTGGTAGAACTGACTGTGGAGAGAGTGATGGGAGCTCCCAGTAAAAGCGCGGGTGTGGATGTGAAGCCTCCTCATGTGTCAGTGGAGGCGCTGTGGGAAGTCCTGAAAGACTAGAATCCTCCATAAAGACTTCTGTGCCTGCCTTAAAGTCTGAGGTACAAACTGTTACTTTTGAGTTCCCTGCCCACGTTCAACATTTGACCCAGGTGGAAGAAAAAGTGGAGGAGTTGGAGAAGCAGCTTGTGGGGCAGCAAGAACTGTTGATGGCACAGATCAAGAAGAAGGAAGCCCTAAGTCAAAGGATTGCTTTCTTGAAAATCAATCCAGGAAGAATAATCTCCATTTTCTTAACTTCCGTAAGTGTCTACTGATTGCCCCTGTGGACATAGTCAGGACATATTTGAGGGAGATGTCGAATTTTCCATCTGATAACCTCCCACCCCTGGTTAATACTCTCTCTTCCAGGGTCTGGGAAACCGTCTCCTTTGCATGAACAAGATACTAACCAGCTTAATTTAACCTCATTCCTTGAATCCTCCCTGGAAGTAGACACTGATACCACCACTTTTTTGGCTACTTTTGCATTTGAATCAGACAGAGACTCTGTTTTAAACTTATATTTCTGTAATGAGGGCTAGCCCGTCCATTGTGCAGGAATGTATGCACCCTGGAAGTGGAGAAGGTGGAGGCATCCGAGGAAAGGGAAGAACCACAGCTTGAGCACCTCAAAGTTGCAGAATCAGTCACCACAAGGAAGTGAAGGGTAATGGTGGTTGGTGACTCTCTTCTAAGGAGTGCTGAGGCATCCATCAGCTGACAGATTTGATGTCCAGAGAGGTGTGCTGTCTGCCAGGTGTAAAAATCTGAGATGTTACAGAGAGTTTGTTGCGTGCCAGCGGGCTCCTTTTTATCATGGGAGAGAATGGAAATGCCACTCTTTTTATCATGGGAGAGAATGGAAATGCCACTCTTTACTCCCGCTGCTGTTCAGAGGTTAGTTGGGGTTTCAGGCCGCCCCGACTCCCTCTGAAGCTGATCAGGCGCGGAGCGCCTTTTGGTGTGTGGCTGGTTGGGGAAGGGAGACTGGGGACTGGGGGCTAGAATGTGAATGGGACCCAGGAGGACTGGTGGCTAGAACAAGAACAGGGGGGCTAGAATGGAATGGGGGGGATGACTAGGGGCTAGAACGGGAATGAGGGGGCAGGACTGGAAATGGGCTGATGTTGGGGGATGGAGGACTGGGACTGGAAGGGAGCAGATACTGGGAGGTCAGGACTGGAAATGACCTGGCGATGGGGGACTGGGACTAGAAGGGAGCTGATGCTGGGAGGGACTGGAGGAGGATTGATACTGGGGGTTTAGGACTGGAAATGGGCTGATTTATTTATTTATTTTATTTATTTAACCAGTTTTGTATAATACCTTATCCTTCAATCAAAGTGGTTGACAAGACAACAAAGGACTTACATGTTGAGGGCATGGGAAGATCAAATGCAATACATTACAATATAAATACAGTACAAACAGTAAATTATAATATTATCTCATAGTGAAATTGGATATACAAGTTGATCAATTTAAGTTATTTGACCAAATGATTCTATGAATAAATAAGTCTTTAAAGATATGCAAAAGTCTTTGATGTCTTCCTGAGCTCTTAATTCTTCAGGAATAAAATTCCTTACCTCTGGTGCCATGAAGGAAAATGCTCTTTTAGAGGTCATCTGTTTTGATCTATTGAAGTTTAAAGGTGTACTAAGCTTATTGGAGTTATGAGATCGTCTAGGCCTTAGGCTCTTGTCTTTGGATATTATATGCTGTAGAATATCTGCTGAAGATTGGTGAAAGATTTTGAAAATAATCACAGGTCTACAAAAAATTTTTTTTCGAGAGCTGTTTTGGTTATTCCACGTACTCTTTATGTATTTCAGTGCGCTGAATCCGAAAATGACCTCCATTTTGTCATAGGACATCACGTTTCCTGACAATTTAGGTAACTATGTTAAATAAGGCAATACCTCAAAGTAAATGGAAATAGACTTATAAAATTAAAGTTTTATTACAATATTTTCATGAAAATCCTTTTTTGAACTGAAATGAGCTCACCTACACACACTAAACTCGATTCGTCTTCCTTGTGAGGCTCCTCTTGGTGCATTTACGCTTGTGAGTAGCATCTGGAATGTTTCTCTGAAGCATCCAACAGTAGTCTGCCATCATTGTAATGCTCCATTTTCCCTGGTATCTCCTTTCCATCTCTTTAATGTCTTGCTGAAATCGTTCACCTTGTTCCTCACTCACAGCTCCCAAATTTTCAGGAAAGTAGTCAAGGTGGTACTGGAGGAAATGCACTTTCAAACTCATCAGGCAACCTAAAGCTTGAAATGCTTTCAGCATTCGTCCGACGATCTTTTTGTAGTGAGGATCTTTGTTATTGCCTAAACATTTCTGTATGACTTCTTTAAATGCAATCCACCCTTCTTTTTGAGGATGGTATTGACAAACTCTTGATCAACTATAAGCCTTCTAATGTCTGGTCCGACGAACACACCTTCCTTCAATTTTGCCTCCGACAGGCCTGGAAACTGGGTGACCAAATATTTGAAGCATTCTCCACCTCTTGGAAGTGATTTTACGAATTGCTTCATCGATCCCAATTTTATGTGGAGAGGTGGTAGAAGAACTTTATGGGAAGGTACCAAAGTTCCTCGGTGGACATTTTTTTCACTGACTGTTAGCACCCTCGGTTGCCAACTCTTCTTGGTCCAGTGATTTTGTCGGTCTCGACTGTCCCATAGACACAGAAAACAATGATATTTGGTATACCCAGCTTGTTGCCCAAGCAGCATACACAAGACCTTCAAGTCCCCACACACTTGCCAACCATGGTCTTCATATTTAAGTTTACGAAGAACCAATTCCAAGTTCTCGTAGGTTTCCTTCAAGTGTACGGAATGACCTACAGGCATGGAAGCATAAAAACCATTGTGGAGTAAAACTGCTTTGAGACTTCTTTTTGAAGAATCTATAAAAAGACGCCATTGCTCTGAATCATATTGGATTTTAAATTGACCCATCAGACCTTCGACATTGATGCAATAAACCAGCTTGTCTTCCTGGGCGAAGTAAGGAACGAACTCCTTTTCACGATGTCTGAACCATGAAGATGACACTCCTGGCAACAATAAATTCCTGCTTTTCAGCCTTGATCTGAGTAACGCAGCGGCATCTTTGGGAAGATTCAAGTCTCTTACCAAATCATTCATCTCCTCCTGAGAAAACAATTTTGGTCTTGTATCATCTTCAAAGTCAGAACTTGATTCGTCATCTGGTTCAGGTTTGACTTCACCTTCATCGGAACTAGGTATCTCTTCCAAGGTAGCAGGGGGCTTGGGTACTGGAGTGGAGGAGTGGCCTAGTGGTTGGGGCAAGGTACTTCAGGCTGGAAGGTCAGTGGTTCAAATCCCACTAGAGGACAGCAACCTTGGGCCGGAAGGACTGGGGTTTCTAGTCCCACAGGTGCTCCTTGTGGTCTTGGGCAAGCCACCTAACCCTCCATAGCCCATGTTCCCTGTAAAATAGTTATCTCCAAGTTATAATGCCCTGTTCAATGTAATTTCAGTTTGTTCAATGTAAACCGCACTGTATATAAGAGAATATAAATAAATAAATAAATATCTGTGCCATGGGGGATGGGACAAATTGCTGAGTTAAGATTGGGGTATGAAATGAAATGCTTCCATTTGGAACTAAACCCCTTCTGCATCACATGAACAAAAGTAACAGTTGTCACTATGGTTCTTTTGCTCTTGCCATACCATAGGAATCCCATAACGGAAAGATTTTTTCTTACCCTTGTACCAGTTTCGGAGGTCCTCAACAGACCGTTTGCACACTTTATGAAGTGCCCAGACTTTATCTTGATCTCCAATTTTTAGTCCAAAGTATGCAAAGTATACTTTTTTCACAAAGGGGTATGTATACTAAACCACGGTAAACGGGAATAACGCGTGTTGTACGATGTTAACGATCGTTAGCGCGTGATACCGCACGCTGTAGCACATTAGCGATCGTAAACGTGCTACAGACCGCGGTATCAAGCGCTAACGCGCGTGATGCTCCGCGGCACGGTAAAATAACGCAGAAGGCGGAGAGAGGGCGGAGAGAAGGGGTCAATGGGTGGAGAGTGGGCGGGGAGAGGCTAACGCGCTGATTTTCAGAGCTGAATCCCAACGCGAATGAAAACCTGCCGTTAAAGGCATATTAAAGGGGAGAGAAACCATTTAAATGTCAGCAATGTACAGCCTAGGCAGGGAAACCAAAAAAAGGTGATAAGTGTGATACATGTGCACAGAACAAAAGGGCACAGAAACACTGAAAATGACCCCAACAAACTGGAAAAAAACAGCAACCAAGCTGGCCAATAGTGGTATCAATGAGAAACATCGACCCCCCCCCGAGTAAACTCCATTGAACAGATATTTATGTATTCCCTTATTTTAGTTATCTATGTATAAACCGCGGAAGGGTCCATACCCCGTCCCCATACAAGGTGCATGCACCCACAGTGAAATAGCACTGCCCAGGGACCTCCCCACCATCGGACAGAGTTCCTATGGTGTGCACATGTCCCGCAACATCAGGGCGGGCATGTCGGAACGGGCAACCGGTCAGATACTGGAGAAGGGGATACAGAGGGCTGCAGCTGGGCCACAGTGGGGACTAGGGTGATGCCTAGCTGGCCCATAGGAATGCCGAAACAGTAGAGCAGTCAGACAGCAACTGCTGAGGGCCCAACATGTGCAAGGTGTGCTTCCCACAGTGTCACAGGGAATAGTACCCAGCAGGTACCGCCAATGGCACGGAACAGGGGCAGGCGGTGCTGGGGGAAAGCGTGGGCAGCTATGCGGGCACCCCCACCCCAGAACACGCACCATAGGCAGCCGCCTACCTGCACACTGGATGGCCTGAGACTGCGCACCACCAGCTCCACCAGCAGAAGGGCATGTCAGCATGGTGGCTGAGGGATAATGGTGGTGGAGGGGGCAGTGGCAGCTGCCCAGAGCAGACCGTGGCCTAGCCCCCCTCACGTGGGTGCAGTGCGCTCCAACAGACAGGCCCTGGCTGACCAACAGTCATGGTACCACCAGGGAACACACCATCTCTGTGAGAACATGGTGGTGCAGTGCACAGAACCAGTGTATTCAGAAGCAGAGGGTCACATTTTCAAGGCCCAGCTGTGGTGCTTGCCAAACCAGTCCTCATATTTTACCCACTACTATAACTGGCTAATACAGACAGAACCGGTCTTGCAGATGATGTAAACATGCTCAAAACACCTACATTTTACCCTACAGGGCACAGACACCATAAACATGCACATTACCTAGAGCAGAGCCTCCCAAATGCAGTCCTGGAGGGCCAAACACCATTCAGGTTCCATGCTGCCTCTGATAAAGATGCCTGTGCTGCATTTATATGCGCCACCCCCATGGTATGCAGATGTATCTCATGCATAGTCATGAAGGACAGCATGAAAACCCGAACAGTGTTTTGCACCACAGGAATGGAGTTGGGAACCTCTGCCGTAAAGCAGCAGCCAACAGGGGCAGATACACCCACACCCACAGGCCTCATTATCCAAAGCCTCCTGGAGAGGCAGGACCTTGGGCTCTGCATGCATCTCCCAATACTAGCACTTGCATACCTTAGTAATGCCACCCTAAACCTGGGAATATGGTACACATCTATCAAAAGGTCGCTATGATTACTGGCAGATAGCAATTCCTAGGTTACGTACAATTTTCGGAGTGAGCTGCATCATAGCAACCTTTCTGATGTCTGTGGAGTGTGCTACAGGTCTTGTGTCTGACAGTGTTTACCAATCTGGGGAGTGACTCCTACAGTATTGCATACCATAGCCATGCCTGCACGGTGCCCAGGACTGGTGTGGTGGCCTGGGCTGCCCAACACCTCTATAGTTGCACAATGCTGGCATAGGTGTGGGGAGTGTGTGTCTGTCCATCCAGTGTGTGGTGGCTTCCAACACCCTCCACAGCCCACACTGCTAGCACTGTTGCCAGTATTGGCCTGCCAATGTGCATAATGAGGAGCAAGGTACTGTGGGAATAGCGTGGATAGGGTGGCCTGGCCCGTCCGCATCTGCACAGGGCATAGGGCAATGGCCGGACATTGTAGTGCCCGATACCACCTGCACGGACAGGGTGGCCATAGCATGTCCTGCTGCGAGGTCACTCTCACCCTGACTAAGCAGTGACCATGGCATGGCTAGGTTCTACCATAGTGCTATATAGCATGTCTCTTATGTGATGTCTATGGGTTTCCTTTTGGGGCCCACTCACTGACTTATCTGCTTGGTGTGTATGCTGATATCCCCGTTCTGGGTACATGCAGCTCCTCCAGGACCATGCACTATGGATTAGCTGGTGGACTGTCTGCAGCTGGTATGTGTCTTGCTGGACCACTGTGCAGGGTGCAGCAGCTGGAGGCTTGTTGCTGGAGCATGTCAGATAATGGTGGGGCCACGTAAAATAATTTGGTCTCTTTTCCTGAACGTGTAGCTTCCTAACCAAACAGTGTGATGGCGTTCATTGAAACATGAAGGGAAAAACTTTAAAGCTAAGTATACTTGCAACTTCCTCCGTTTATATAATGTTATACTATTGAAAAAACTGTAGCTAAGTATACTATATTCTTTATCTTCTTCTGTTTGTTCAATGGTGTTCTAACATCCACCAATGGTGCTCCCAACCAAAAAAATTTTTCTTTTCTTTTCTTAATTTTCTTTTTCTTATTTATACTATAATGAGAACCACAGGTGCTTATATTTAAAATAGTGTCAGGAGGTCTCAAATTCTGTATTACTTCTACTCCTTTGGACTCGACTCCCGTTTCTGAAATGAGTATAGAAATCACTTCGATGACCTCCACAATGATGGACTCTCTTATATCAGAGGTTACCAAAACACACAAAATGTCTCAATCTTCTATGGTAACTTTTATCAATATTAGGGATCATACAAATATTGATAGAAGTTACCATAGAAGATTGAGACATTTTGTGTGTTTTGGTAACCTCTGATATAAGAGCGTCCATCATTGTGGAGGTCATCGAAGTGATTTCTATACTCATTTCAGAAACGGGAGTCGAGTCCAAAGGAGTAGAAGTAATACAGAATTTGAGACCTCCTGACACTATTTTAAATATAAGCACCTGTGGTTCTCATTATAGTATAAATAAGAAAAAGAAAATTAAGAAAACAAAAGAAAATTTGTTTTGGTTGGGAGCACCATTGGTGGATGTTAGAACATCATTGAACAAACAGAAGCAGATAAAGAATATAGTATACTTAGCTACAGTTTTTTCAATAGTATAACATTATATAAACGGAGGAAGTTGCAAGTATACTTAGCTTTAAAGATAATGGTGGGGGGCAGCTGAGCATTTCCAGACCTGCTGTCTGTCTGCTCATGCTGTATGGGTGTGTACTGCTCTGCATTGCCTTGTAGGGTGTTTGATCCCGAGTGGGACTGGGGTGATGGTCTCCTCTACTGCCACCATTGCAGGGGGTTGAAGGTGGATTTGTGGGTGGGAGATCCTGTCCCCCACCCTGAGCCCTAGAGGGTGCATTGGGTGGTGGTATGTAATCTCCCTGGTAACCACAGCTGAATTTGGGTGTGGGGCCATGCAGTCCTCCTGTAGCCAGCCATGTGTTTATTAGCAGCTCTGGCCCACTGATTATTTCACTGCTCATGGAGCCAGTGGTCATAGGTTCACAACCCACAGTGGGGTTCATTGATAGAGCTGTCTTAGGCATTGTCTATGTTTACTGTATATTAGTACTGCCAGCAGAACCACTCTCAAGGTACTGTCACCTTAGGGTAGCTCAAGGGTCGCCCTATAGGGCGCCTTATAAGGCGCCCTATTGAGCGCCTTATATGGCACCCTATAGGGTGCGATTTACGAGGCACCCTATGGGGCACACATTACACTTCGCCCTATATTATATGCATTATATGCCATTTGAAAGGAATATTTAGGCGCTCCCTATAGGGCGAGCCTTACACTTCGCCTTATAGGGAGCGCCTACATATTCCTGTCGACAGGTATATAATATATACTACATAATATATAGTACCATGTCAGAGCGAACGTCACTGTTGGCACATATTTCATAGGAAGGGTACACTTTTCCTGACATATGCAAACTGTAACCCGCCTGCAGATTAAAATATTATAGTCAGCTTTCAAAGGGTTACACAGGATGCCTCAGCCAGCCTTGCTCATTAGGCACACTGGGGATTTGAACCCATGACTCTTGTACCATCCATCTGTGTGGTAACCATTGTGCTACAGCTTTGTTTCTGATTTTGGTTGTCTGCGCGCTGTCTTATGCTTGCGCGCGCTGTAACAATCGTTGCTGCGCCGCGCGTAATACCGCGTGCAACCGCGCGTTATCAGATACGATGTCCCGCCCATGTCCTTTTTTGGCTTTCCTTCCACAAACGCGGCTCCTAATGCGAATAAAACTAACGCAGTTTAGTAAACATACCCCAAAGTCTGTAATATTCTGCTGTTGCTTCAACACTGTATATTCACCACAGATGAAACAGAAACTGCCGGGCGAATTAATACACTTTCGCGGAGCCATAACATAACGGTTGAAAAATGACGAGCTAATACGAATTGCGATGAAAAAGTGTGAACAGCCTAGAACCAAGAACCTGATGATGATTCGTGCACAAGTGTAGCATGCAGGAGAGAGCAGCTCTATGTCTGTACACGAGACGTCACAGTGCTGGCCGCGCCCTCCTGCACTGACTGGAGCTGCTGCTATCTGCCCTGTGTCTCCCTCCCACTGGATTCTTCAGGAAAATTAACCCCTTCTACCATTAGAAGCACGGACTTAAAACTTGCTTAGCTTATGTATATATTGCTGACCATCAGATTTACAGTGCTATATTTTTTTTTACATAACTCGGACAACCCCTTTAAGGTTTTTTTGGCATTTTATATCTTAAATGCACTTATGTGAATTAATTAATAGTAATTTGAATTAATTAATAGTAATTTGAAAAAAATTGATAAATTTGAAGACAATTTTGCATGTTGTGGCAAATCATGACATCTAGGAGTTTTTTCAGTATTTTATTTGTTTTCAGCACATGGAAATTAGATGAAAATAATCAAACAGCTTTTTAGTCGCAGACCTGTGAATCATTAGGTTTTTGTATTTTGCTCCTGTAATAATTGGAAGGAAATGTAACTGTTTAAGGACAGGAGTTATGTGATCAAATTTTGCAGAGCCAGTAATTATACGTACAGTAGTGTTTTGAACTAATTGGAGAGGATGGATAGCGTTTTTAGGAAGACCTTGATACAAGACATTTCCAAAATCAAGTAGGGGTGTTATGACAGCTTGACATACCGTGTGAAAGTGATTTGTATTTAATATTGATTTTAGTCTTTTTATAATCTTTAAGCGATGGTATGCTTTAGCTGCAATTTTGTTTATATGAGATTTTAAGTTTAAACATTTATCTAAGGTTATACCTAAATATCTTACTTCATCTTTAATTTTTATTTTTTTATTTAATAGGTTAATTTCACTTGGTAGTTTTAAGGACTGACAATTCGATATGAACAATGCTTCCGTTTTGTCAGAATTTACTTTTAAATTGTTGTTATTGAGCCAATTATTCATATCATTCAAACAGCTATTAATTTTTGTTGTATCAAAGGTATTTTGATCAATTGAAGTATAAATCATAATGTCATCAGCATATAAATGATAATCCATTTCATGATGTTTAATAATTTGACATATGGGTTGAATATAGATATTAAAGAGGATATATGATAAAACAGAACCTGCGTCACCCGCAGTCTAAGATAGATATTATGACTAAACCTACCCTATAAGACACTCATGAGTATAGCCTGTATAATATGAAAATCCGATGTAAATAGTTACCCCAAGTTAACCAAGTTTTATTTCCTGTTACCTGCAAACACAGTTCATTATATGCGTGTATGTTTTATGTTTTATGTAAACCACACTGATGTCGAATAGCGCGGTATAAAAGAAATGTAAATAAATATAAAATAAATAAAACCTTGCGGAATACCTTGTACAATCGTGAATTGTGAGGTTGTCCCCATTTTTTACTAGTTGTGAATGATTGGTTAAGTAAGAAGCAAACCATTTTATTGTATTGTTGGATAAACCAATATTTCGTAGACGTTGCAGCATTATTGAGTGAGACACAGCATCAAATGCTGCTGAGACATCGATGAAGATTAATAGAAATAATTTGTTTTTGTCAAGACCTGTTATAAGGGAGGAGTGGTCTAGTGGTTAGGACAAGGTACTTCAGGCCAGAGGGCCAGGGGTTCAAGTCCCACCTGGGGACAGCAATCTCAGGCCAGAGGGACTGGGATTTCTAGTCCTATAGGCACTACTTGTGGTCTTGGGCAAGCCTCTTAACCCTCCATTGCCCATGTTCCCTGTAAGTATTAGCGTATGTCTCTCATATCCCCTCGTGTTAAATGTATCCCCCAATTGACTGCTTTGACCCAGTGAAAAGTGGGATATAAATACAGCTAAATAAATATTAAAGAGAGAAATCAGTAGTGTTTCCACATTGTGATTTGGTTTAAAGCCATGCTGATGTATATCCAGTGGGGCATGTAAGTCAATGTGATCTTGCAGTTGTTTTTGTACTACTTTTGCTATAATTTTTGATATAAAAGGTAAACTTGAAATAGGACGGTATGACTTGAGGTCATTGATGTCTAGTGATTTACCTTTATAGATTGGTCGAATTATAGCTTTCTTTAGTATAGATGGTAAGTGTCCTTGTTTTAAAGAGTTGTTGCTGATATTTACAATGTGAAAACTAATTTGATTTTTAGTACTTTTAATCCATTCCACTGGACATGGGTCAACTGGGGAAGTTGTTGTATTAATTGTGCTGATTATATTTTCAATTTGTTTTGAATTTGGTATAGAAAAATCCTTCCAGACTTTTGTGAATTTGATGCAAGGTTTCATCCAAAATTGGTGGTCTTGTGATGTAGGTAAGTTGTTTGGCGAAAGTGAATTTTTGTTTATCAGGTAGTTCGCAAATAGTTGGGGATCTATTTGATAGTCACTATATGAAGTGTTCACTTTTGTGAGTTGTTGAACAATGTGAAAGATCTCCCTTGCTTTATTAGCATCTTTCATTAATTTGAAGGCCGCGGGCAGGGTCCCGGCGGCCGCCGGTAACCGGTGGCGCAGCCTGGCGCGGGTCCCTGCCCTTGGAAGGAGGAAGCATTGGGGGGGGTGTGAGGCTCGGAGACGCGGGCCGCATCATTTGAAATGATTGGCTCTGCCACGGGGTCGTGCGCGGCAAGAGCCAATCAGGGAAGGGAGAGGGCCGTGTGCTGTGGCGTCGGGGACGCTCCCTCAGCACATGGCTGAAGAGCGGGCAGCGACCGGTGTAGACAGCAATCGGTGTTGGGATTTTCAGGGCCGAAGCGGCAGCGGTGATCAGCGGAGGCGAGCGGAGGCTCTGCAGGGAGAGCAGGACGAGGGCCTGGGGGTCGGTACAGTATCGATCGTTGCGGCGTTTTTTTGCGGGGAGGCGTGGAGAGCGCATAATAGGTATCGAGGGGTACGGGGAGATGGCCGGTGGATCGGAGAAGAGAAAGGATCCCATAGTTAAGGTGTTCATCGGAGACAAGCCTGGGAGGAGGGGAGTATATATACAAAAAAAAAATAAAACTAAAACATTAAATCGCAATAAAGGTAATTTAAAGACATTGGGGCATGTTTACTAAAATCCGCAAAATAGCGCGCCGCAAAATAGCGCACGGCAACGCGGCACTGAAATGCGCAGAAACGCGTTTAAACGCCCCGCACACGTGCGTGTCACCCCCGCACAGGTACGCGGCTCACTAACGGGCCCCGTACAAGTGCGGGCCCGCAAATGTCCGATAGAGGCGTGGAACGGCGAAAGGAGGGTGGAGGAAGGCTCCGGAGGGGCGGAGGGACGGGGTCAATGGGTTGAGAGTGGGAGGGGAGAGGCTCCCCGCACAGTATCGGGCCCGAATTTGCATGTAAAAACTACCGCGAGTGAAACACTCGCGGTAGAAAGCATTTAAAGGGAAGAGAAACCATTTCCGTCAGCAATGTACAGGAAAACCGGGGAAACCAGCAAAACGTGAGCAGTGTGATATATGTGCACAGCACAAAAGTGAAAATAAAAATAGAAAATGACCACAACAGAACTATTAAAAATAGTAATTCAGCTGGGGAACAGTTATAGTGATGGGCAAATACAGAAATCACACCCAGCAAAGCTCCAGAAAAAAGAAATGAATTTTGGAAGGGTCTACTGAGAGGAGACCCTTCCAAAAACATTTCCACGTTTTGGAGCTTTCCTGGGAGTGTTTGCTATGGTTGCCCATTAATATCACTGTTGCCCAGCGTGGTGATATTTTGTCCCACATTTCCCGTGGTCATTTCCGGGGTTTATGTGCACGTTTGTCACCAGACAGGGTGCATATGCCCACAGTAGAATTGCGTAGAGCAGGGTTTGTGACTCCATCCTGCCAGGCTTACTGCCTCCAGGGGCTGCACTGTCTCTGTGGCCAAAGTGTGGTACAGCGGACAGAGTCATTACCTCTAGGACCAGAGGGCAGAGGTTCAAAACCCAGCTAGGGCACCTGCCAGCCCAGTCCCTATATTTTACCCACCACTAAATAAAGATAGCGCAGACACCCCTGTATGCATGGGGAAAACACCCATATTTTACCCAACACCACAACAATGGGCATTACCTACAGCCAAGTCCCCCAAATGCAGTCCCATACTGCCACATTGCAATCAGGTCAACTGCTTTTTCTGAGAGAAGTTCATGCCAGCATGTTGGCGGACAAGTACATGTGGTGCAGGGGGCAGTGGCTGCTAACCACAGAAGACAGAGGCCTAGCCATGTGCAGGCTGGCACAGTCCACTGCAACAGACAGGTCCTGCCGGATCCACAGTCATGGACAGTCCAGGGAATCCAACCAATCTGTGGCTACACAGTGGTGCAGTGCACACAGACAGTACATACAAGAACAGAAAATCACAGGTTCAAAGCCCAGCTGGGGCTACTGCCAATCCTGCCCACATATTTTTCCCACAACTAAACAGTGATAGTAAGGACACACCTTTCATGGCGGGGACATATGCAATGGTAAGACATCTATCTTTTACCCCACTGAGCACAGACACCATGAACAGGGGCAGTACCTAGAGCAGAATCACCCAAATGCAGTCCTGGTGGGCCACACACCAGTCAGGTTCCATGCTGACACTCATACATATGCCTGTGCTGTATATCTATGCACCACCCCCATGGCATGTAGATGTAGCCCATGCATATTCATGAGGGATAGCAGGAAAACCCAAACAGTGTGATGCAAACCTGGACTGGAGTTGGGAATCTGTGCCGTAAAGCAGCAGCCATCAAGGGCAGACACACCCACACCCACAGGCCCCATTGGCCAATGTCTCCTGGAAAGGCAGAACATTGGACCGTGCATGCAGCACCCAAAACGAGCACTTGCATAACGTACCAATGTCACCCTACACCTGAGGTATACGGTACACAGCTCGGAGACGTTTGCTAGGAGCACAGGCAGGCAGTTATCCATACGTTACGTACATACTGCTAGTTGACCCCATCCAAACAATCTGTTAGGTGTTTGCGGGGCATGCTCCAGGCCTGGCCTCTGACGGTGCTTACCACCCTGGGGAGTGACCACCAGCTGTAATGCGTACCATATCCATGCCTTGCCGTGCTCAGGACCGGTTTGGTGGGCAAGGCTACTTACCCCCTCAATCGTAGCACCATGATGGCAGAGGTGTGGAAGTGTGTGTCTGTCTATACAGTGGGTGTTGGCTGCAAGCCCCTTCAACAGCCCGCACTGCCAGCACTGTTGCCAGTATTGGCCAGTCATTGTGCATAATGAGGTGCAAGGTACCATGGGTATAGCCAGGGCAGGGTGGCGTGGCCAGGATGCATCTGCACTGGGCATAGGGCCCTGGCAGGGACATTGGCTGGGATATTGTAGTGTCCGGCCACCACCTACACAGACAGGGTGGCCAAAGCATGTCCTTCTGGGGGTTCACGCTCACCCTGACTGTGCAGTGACCACAGCATGGCTAGCCCCCCCCCCCCCCCCCCATAGTGCTGTATAGTAGTTCTTTCATGTGATAGATATGGGTTTCCCTTTGGGGCCCAGTCACTGATCTATCTGCTTGCTGTGTATGCAGACAGCCCAGTTCTGGGTGCATGCATCTCCATTGGGAACATGCACTATGGACTAACCAGCAGACTGTTTGTAGCTGGTAAATGTCTTGCTGTAATGGCTTGCAGGGTGCAGTGGCTGTTGGCTTGCTGCAGGGGAATATCTGGTGGTGGAGTGCAGCTTACCATTCCCTGGGCTTATGTCTGTCTGCTATTGTGTTATGGCTGTGTATGGAGCTACCTGCCTGCCGGGGGGGGTGGGGGTGGTGGTGGTGGTGTTCCTCAGCAGGACTGGGGTTGATGTTGCCCTCTACTGCCACCTTTGCAGGGAGGTAGAGTGTGGATCCCTTGATGGGGACCATGTTTGCCACAGGGGGGGGGTGCCTGATGGCGGCAGACAGGGATATCCATGGTGTTTGTGCAGAAACTAGCTATCTTACACATTAACACTGCTTTGGAACGCCTGCTTGGCCTCCATCAGCCATGGCAGGTGTTGTTGACCTGGTCCTGGCCACCTCATTGCACACTCAGGGTGAGCACAGTACCCGCACGATGTAACGGTGTGTGGCTACTCTGTGCCAGTAAAACACCCGGTCAGTGCCCCCTACTAGGCCAAGTTGCTGTGTGGGTGCACCCGGTCACTTCCCCCAACAGGGCCGAGGTGCTGTGGGGGTGCATTCCCCATCTTGTGTCCATCTGCGGACAGCTAATTTGCATGTGCAGTGCATCATGGGTACGGGTGGCCTAACCCTATCCTGTTGACACCAGCAGACTGTCTGTGAGGTGACGTGTAGGCTATCTGCAGCCAGCCACGGGCCTGCTTACAGCTATGGAGCTGTAGCGCAATGGTTACATCACTGCCTGTGTAGCCAGAGGTCATGGGTTCAAGCCCACAGTGGGGCCCTTTGGTAGGGCTGTCCACAGCTTTATTTTTATTTACTGTACATATGTCTATGCCGGCAAGACCACCCTCAGCTTACTATACCCATTAGGTGCCTCTGAGGGTGCTTCATAGGGCGCCCTGTAGGCCACCTTATGGTTGCCATCCCTATAGGGTGCACTATACATTATCCTGTGTCGCAACATACATGCTGCCCTATAGGGGTCATTCAAGGGTGCCTTGGCGAACAGTGCACTGTAACATGTGCCTTATGGGCCGCCGTATGTTAACATGCTGGGAGAGTGCGTTTGCTAGTAGTGATAACAAAATAAAATTATACAGCCTCCTACAGCACTCCACAACATAATACATACTGCCTCAGCAGGCATTTTTCACTGGGCATTGTGAGGAGTTGAACCCCTGATCCCTGCACCATTGGTCAGTGTTTTAACCATTGTGCTGTGGCTCTGTTCCTGTGCTTGTGCATCAGCGCGCCGCCTTGTGCCTATCAGCGCGCCGCCTTCTGCCGCCCAAGGGGACCAGTGCGCCGCCTTCTGCTGCCCAAAAATAACTGTGCGCCGCCTTATGCCGTTCCAAATTAATTTGCCTCCTAAAACAATGTTAATCATTACAGTTACTGCCTCAGCTGACCTTTGTCGTTGCGCACACTGGGGGATTGAACCCATGGCCCCTGCACCATTGGTCAGTGTCTTCACCGTTGTACCACGGCTCTGTTGTTTTATATACTCAGCAGCGCGCCACTTTGCCTTTCCACGCGCTAATGTCGACCCCCGCACATTAGCGCGACGCGCACACGTCCGGTTGCTTACTACCGTTTTTTTTCTATTTTCTGCCTGAACCGCCCACTCCTTATATGGCACAGGCACACTAGCGCGGCCCCGCACGTTAGGAATGTTTAGTAAACATGCCCCATTGTAAAAGTGAATAAATAGGTGGGACCTAGGAAGGAGTATGCCGGGCAGAAAACGGAATATCGTAGGGGGGCTGGAAAGGGGCAAGGGGGCTGCAGGGCAGAAGGCTAGAGGCCGGGCAGAAAAAGGGGGAGGCAAGGGGCGATAACGGGGCTCAGGCATCCGGGAAGGGTGTGTAGCGGACGGAGGGGCTGCTGGATCAGCTGGGCCTGCAGTAAGGGGGTGTGGAAGGCCACCCGGGGCTGCTGGATCAGCTGGGCCTGCAGTACGGGGGCGTGGAAGGCCTTCAGGAGCGGGGCAGCGTGAGGGCTTGGGGGGGGAGACAAGCTCGGGGAACTGCAGGGGTTAGGGGGGTAGGAGAATTGGGGGCTCTGAGGAGCGGCAGAGCGCAGAGGGAGGTGCTGGTGTGGGACAGGCTGGGGGAGACGGGTCCAGGGTGTTGGCTGGGGGGGCCGAGACAGGCCAAGGTGGAAGAGGTGCGTGGAATGTGGCTGATTGGGCGGGGTACTGGCGAGGGTTCTGGCGAGGGTTGGGAGGGTGGTATGTTCTGGGGGAGTCCGGGGGGGGCAGGGGCTATGGGACAGCAGGGATGGGAGCATTGGATGGGGGGTGGGCAGGGCCATTCCAGGGCCGACTGGTCAGGGGCATGGCAGTCAGCATGGCCTGCGGTTGTTCCCCCTGTGGTTGTGCCTTTTTTGTCTCCACAGGTTCTGGCGATGGCTTCCCCAGGAGCAATGCACGGCGGAGTGCAGCAATGCCAGACAGCGAGAGGTGAAGCACAGGCAACGACTGCACATGGAGGCCCTGGCGATGGATCGGCAGCAAGTGGAGAGGGTGAGCGGCGGATGGTCGATGATGATTCGCGAGAGGTACAACCTCGACTGGTGCAGGAGTCGCCGGATGCGGCGGAGACGGGTGAGTTGCGAATGGAACAAGCTGGTGGGGCTGAGAGGGGAAGCGAGTAGAGAGGTCGGGGAAGGCTACCAGGAAGAGGAGGCATACATGCCGCCGGAGGCGCAAATCTGAATAGTCCACGTCGACGTCCTCGAGTTCGTCCACAGGTTCGTCGGCTAGGGATGGGAAAAGCATAGAAAAGGGTGCTTCCAGGGGGGGGGGGCGGCAGTGGTTACAGCGTTGTCTGAGTTGTGGGAAGGGGTGCCGAAAACGTTGAGGCGTAGGATACGGAAGAGGCGGTATATTGACATTTTCCGGTTGTTGGAGGGTCGAAAGCATTCTGGGGAAAGTAAGAAAAAACGGAAAGAGGACGAAATGGCGGGGAGGGTCCGGAAAGTGGCGCGGACAGTGGTAAATTGGGTTAGGGCCTTTTTGCGGTTGGCGAGTGTGTGGGGTAAGTGGTACCCAGAACAGTATGGGATGCTTTTGTCGTATGCGGATTCTATTCTTGAGGCGTCGCAGACGCATGAAGGGTGGTCATGGCTGAATTACAATGAGAAGTTTCGGGATAAAATGGAGGAGAACAAGTTGTTGTCTTGGGGCAGCCAGGATATCAACTTGTGGCTCATGCAAACGTCAGTAAGATCAAGTATGGTAGGTGGGGGGGGAGTTGCGGTGAAATCTGGGGGGAGAGGCAATGCGGTGGGGAACCGTTCCTTTCATGCAGTTGGAGTCGGGGTCTCGAGCAAGCAAGGGGTTGGAGAGGGGGATGTGTGTTGGAGGTTCAACAAGTCCTCCTGCCCTTCCCCGATTGCAAGTTCCGGCATGCATGTACGATCTGCGGTGGAGGGCACTCTGCGACAAAATGTATTAAAAAGGGACTCTTGGGGAGCGCGTTGCCGTCGGCCTAGTGAGAGTCCAGTGTTCGGCGTAGCCCCCTCGCCAGTACGGGTGGGAGTATTGAGAGAGTGTCTGCGCCTTTATCCTAAAAAATAGGATAGTGAAGTATTGCTTAAGGGGTTTCGTGACGGGTTTGTAATTTCAGTACAGGGTGGGGTCAGGGCTGCGGCTGGTAGGAATGGGCCGTCTGTACGCCGTTTTGCTGATGTGGTGGAAGAAAAATTAGATGGAGAGTTGAAGTTGGGCAGGATAGCGGGCCCGTTTTTGGAGCCCCCGTTTAGGAAGTTTGTGGTGTCTCCATTGGGTATTATTCCAAAGAAGGAACCGGGTAAATTCCGGTTAATTCATAATTTGTCTAATCCGGAAGGGGCATCAGTGAATGATCACATTCCTCGGGAATGCTGCACGGTACGTTATGCTTCATTTGACAAAGCGGTTGGGCTAGTGAGGAAGGCTGGGCGGGGGGCGTTGATGGCAAAGGTGGACATTGAGGCTGCTTTTCGATTGATGCCGGTGCACCCATCTTCCTTTCATCTGATGGGTTTCCAGGTCGCAGGGGAGTATTATTTCGACAAATGCATGCCCATGGGCTGTGCAGTGTTTTGTGCGTGTTTTGAGAAGTTCAGTACTTTTCTGCAGTGGGTAGTGGTGCGGCGAGTGGGCTGTGCCAATGTTGTTCATTACCTGGACGATATTTTGTTTGTGGGGGCAGCTCCGACTTCCCAATGTAGGGCCTTGTTGGAGGATTTTGTGGAAGTGGCTGGGGAATTGGGGGTGCCGTTAGCGGAGGGGAAGACGAAAGGGCCGGCGACTAGGATCATCTTTTTGGACATTGAGTTAGATTCGGTGAAAATGGTGGCGCGCCTACCTCCGGAGAAGGTGGTGAAGTTAAGGGTTTTGGTGGCGAATGCGCTGGTGTCAGCGAAGTACACTTTGAAAGAAATGCAAGCTCTGATAGGGTCATTGAATTTTGCATGTCGAGTCATACCAATGGGTCGGGTATTCATACGGCGTTTGGCGGTGGCAACGGCGGGTGTGTCTAAACCTCATCACCATATTCGAATTACTAAAAGCATGCGCGAAGACTTATTAGTGTGGGATGTCTTCTTGACTGATTTCAATGGGTCAGCTGTCCTGGTGGAGGAAGAGCGTTCAAGTGAGGAGTTGCAGTTGTACACGGATGCGGTGGGAGGCACGGGATTAGGTATTTATTTTGGAGGGGCATGGTGTGCAGGGAGTTGGCCAGCATCATGGGGGGATGAGGGACTCTTAAAGAATATCACGTTCTTAGAGCTGTTCCCGATTTTGGTGGCTTTGGAGTTGTGGCCTGGTAAGTTGAGTAACAAAAAAGTGGTGTGGTGGTGCGACAATGAAGCAGTTGTGAGTGTGGTGAATAATTATACACCTCGGTGCGGCCAAGTGGCGGCATTGATGCGAAAAGTTGTGTTATACTGTATGCGTCGGAATGTGACATTGAGAGCACGGCACATACCGGTTCATAAAGGCATTGCTGATGCTCTTTCACGTTTGCAGTGGGCTCTTTTCTGGAAGCTGGCGCCAGAGGCGGATGTGGTTGGATTGGAGGTCCCTTGGAGCTTATGGAGCTGTGGCCTGCGGAGATGAGAGAGATGCTGCACAGCTCGGTGGCGGAAAAAACTTGGGAGGCATATTGCAGAGGCTGTGAGAGGGTGGTGGAATTATTACAAGAACAAGGGTGGTGTGGGGGAGTGGTTCCGGATTAATTATTGGGGAGATATATAATCAGTGCAAAGAGGCAGGGCGCGTCTCAGGTGTCTGTACGGGGGCATTTGGCGGGCTTTGTTTTTTTCGCAAAAGCGGTGGGTTGGGCCCCATCTGGCGAGGGATTTTTAGTTAGGAAGTTGATGCAGGGATGGGGACGGGTGAGGCCAGTTAGGCCGGATAGACGTCGCCCGGTAACACATGACTTGTTGAGAGGTCTGTGTGCAGCCTTGCTGGCAGTGACAGCTTCAGGATACGAAGCCAAGCTATTTAAGGCAATATTCTGCATGGCCTTTTTTGGGGCGTTCCGGGTGGGGGAATTGGTAGCAGAGTCCACAAAGAAGGGTGTGGGGAACAGCTTGCTGAGGCAGCATGTGCATGTGGAAGGGGATCGAATGAGGGTCCTGTTGAAAAGATCGAAAACAGACCAGCGGGGCAGAGGCATGTGGATGGTTCTGAGGGTGATAGAGGGGGACACTTGCCCAGTAGCAGCAATGTGGTTGTTCCTCGAAGGGCACCCGCAGGTTGAGGGTGGGTTGTTTGTGCATGCGGATGCTTTGTTGGTCACAAGATATCAAGTGACGGCGGTGTTGCGTTTGGGGCTGCAGTGGTTGGGGGTGGACGCTAACCAATTTGCGGCGCATTTCTTTCGCATTGAGGCAGCGACTAGCGCAGCAGGTGCTGGAATGTCGGCCACCCAGATACAAGCAATTGGAAGGTGGCGGTCCAGAGCTTTTCAGACTTATGTTTGGTTATGAAAGGGCTGGGGGGGCACCAATAATTAACCATTGTTTTCTTTTCCAGATCGGGGTGGAAGTGTGCAGGGCTTTTGGATGTTGGGGCATTCGTTTGTGTTCTGGGCTGGCCGGCGTGCAGAGGCAAGGCCTATCGGGAGGAACCTGGGGTTGGAGCCTGCATTGGTGGACATTTCATGGCTCGGAGAGAGGGGGCTAAAATGGCCTCAGCTGATGCCCTTGCTTCGTCATCATGCGCGTTTGAGGACACCGCCTGGGTTCCTGCTTTTCCATTTGGGAGGAAATAATTTGACGTTGTGGACCTGCAAGCAGTTGATTAATGCTGCAAAGAGAGACTTTGCTCAAATATTGGCAATGTTTAAAGGGGTGGTGCTGATTTGGTCGGATGTCATCCCGAGGCCGGTGCGCTGGGGGCAGCGTCGCTGGTCCCGTGGGTTGACGAAGATCAATAGGCAGATTGGGAGGTGGGTGGTGGAGCATGGGGGATGTCAAGTGCAGCATGATTGGGTGGATGTGGCTTGTTCCGGTTTGTACAGGAATGATGGCGTCCATTTGGCCCCGGTGGGGGTTGACCTTCTCCTCAACAATTGGCAGGAAGCTTTGGAGCGGGTGGTGCGGGGCAATGCGGGCAGGTCACAGCTGGAGCCCAGGTAGGGGGGGGGCGGCAAAGTCACATGGTGTGACTATGCCGGTGGCGGGATCCCGGAGGTTTCCGAGGTCCAGAGCCGGAGACTACTTGGGGCGTGGGCAGGGTGCCCGCGACCCGGAGAACCCCGAGACGACTTTTGCTAGTGATATGGAGAAGTCGGGCAGGGGTGGTAGTAACTGGACTGGTGGTGACCGGGCCAGGTGCGGAAGTGAGGTCACCTTGCTAATAGTATGGCGGGTGAGGTATTGCTCCGCTGGGGGCGGGGGGGGGGGGGGAATAGTTGGCTAAGTTGTTGTTCTTGTTAAATTATTGTGTTATTGGGCAATAAAGCTGTGACCTGGTGTTTTTTCCAAACGTGGTGTCTGTGAAGTTTTTGGGGGGAGATCCTTTTTGTAACCCAGCAGTTTGCTCATGTTCTTCTGTATTTTCAGCTCAGACTCCTTCCACAATATACGCATTAGATGTGACCATTAAGCAATGGCTATGAGCCCTTCCCCCTGGGGAAAGTGACTACTGCCTCTGCAGAATCCTCAGCAAACTCAGGAACTGGAAGATCCATCTCAAGGTTTGAAATGGAAACCTTCGATATGGCCGCATTGTGCCACCTGCCTGGCCTGCCTCAGTTTCATCCTGCTTTACTTATTAAGTCAGTTGTTGCAGCTGCATCTCTTTTGAGCAACTCTGGCAGGGATGATGTCATCAGAAAAGGGATCAAAAGATCTGTGCACAGAAAATGACAGTGTTGAAGCAACTATTGTGGTTAGCCTCCTATCAAAGAGCATATGTACTTTGGAGAAGAGTTGGAAAATAAAGTTCAGCAGAGAAAAGAAAGAGGTATGCATTACCATTCAGCAAAAAAATAAGAGTACTAAACTTGATCGTGTGGCATCTCCAACAAAATAGGATGTTAGGCAGAAGACACAAACACTAGATTAAAGTTTTTGCCATTTATTGATTTGATATACCACCTATTGCAGGTAGCGTAAAGCAGTTAACAGAAGATTCTGTCCTGGTTTTCTTCTTTTCTCTTCCATCAAGTGTATGTTCGGGTAGCTCCTCCTCTACTGCCATTCTGCTTTCATCGGTGTATCTCAGAGATCTGTCTTGTTCTCTGTAACATCTTTAAGCTGACAACTCTCAGATCTACCTCTGAAATCTCTCCAGGAATCCAGGCCTGGATCTCTGCCTGCTTATTCAACATTGCTGCCAGGATGTCTTACCACTATCTCAAACTGAACATGGTCAAAACTGAGCTCCTTATCTTTCCCCCTGAAACCACCCACCCCCCTTCCTCCCTTCTCTATTTCTGTGGATAGCACTACACTCCGCCCTGTTACCTTTGACTCTACTCTCTTTTTCTCTGCACACATTCAACAGCTAAAATCTGTCACTTCTTTCTCTATAACATCAGCAAAATTCATCCCTTCCTTTCTGAACACACTATTAACCCGTTTTGGACAGCTCGCATATTCTTTCTCTGTTCTGGTTGATTTATTAGATTTGTTACACTCAAACAACTATGAAATACCGGTAATAATAAAAAATATTAAAACTTTGCAGAAAATAGAAGTTTCACATAGTGTATGTTTTTCATACACTGGTCCAATATAGTATATTGTCCGTCTTCAGAAAAGATAGGATTCAGTTCCAATATTCATTGACATAAACATACTGTATGATACTATTGAAACTGCAGTTTTCATTTAAAACACTTTATTATGATATAATATAATTTGTCAAAAGTCCATTCTGACGGCGGAATATGATACACGTGAAAACACTTCTGATGCAGTGCGTCGATATTGCACCATTGAAACACCTAGAACAGAATGCAATTAGTTTCGACAACATATTAGCCCAGCGTATGAAAAACATACAAGGCCGATATACACACCAATAACTCTGACACTAAGGGGTATGTTTACTAAACTGCGGTAATGTCATTCGCGTTAGGTTCCGCAGTAAAGGTACAGATACCCATATAAAGGTGTGGGCGGTGCATCGTTACAGCAAGCCGTATCAGCTAACACATGTTACAAACTAATGCGCGCTACAAGGCGCCTCGTAAGGCACCTTACAAGGCACATTACAAGGCGCCTTGTAAGGCACCTTGCAAAGCACCTTGTAGGGCGCCTTGAAAGGTGCCATCTAAGTAAGATGCCTTATAAGGTGCCTTATAAGGAGCCTTGTTAGGTGCCCTACAAGGTGCCATATAAGTAAGGTGCCTTATAAAGTGGCTTGTTAGGTGCCTTATAAGGAGCTTTGTAAGGTGTGGGGGGGAGGGTGTTTGGACCCATAGGCGGATTATGTACCACCACCCAACCCACCCTCTGTGGCTCAGGGTGGGAAACAGGATCTCCCACCAACAGATCCACATTCTACCTCCCTGCAATGTTGGCAGTAGAGGGGACCATCAACCCCAGTCCTGCTGGTGAATAGACACCCTACAGGGCAGCCAATGCAGATCTGTACACATCCACAAAGCAAGGCAAGGCAGACAGACAGTAGGTCTGGAAATGCTCAGTTGCCCCCCACCACTATCTGACATTCTTCAGCAGCAAGCACAGTGAGTCTCCAGCCACTGCACCCTGCAAGGTGTTCCAGCCAGACATATACTAACTGCAGACAGTCTGCTAGCTAGTCCATGTTCCTGGAGGAGATACATGCACCCAGAACTGGGATGTCAGCATACACACCAAGCAGATAAGTCAGTGATTGGGCCCCAAAAAAGAAAACCCATAAATATCACTTGAGAGAAATACTATCTAGCACTATGGGAGAACCTAGCCATGCCGTGGTCCCTGCTCAGTCAGGGTGAGAGTGACCTCCCAGCATGACATGCTGTGGTCACCCTGTCCATGCAGGTGGTGGCTGGCACTACAATGTCCCAGCCATTGCCCTATGCTCTGTGCAGATTCATCCTGCCCAGGCCAACCTGTCCAGGCTAATCCCACAGTACCTAGCTCCTCATTATGCACATTGGCAAGCTAACACTGGAAACAGTGCAAGCAGTGTGGGCTGCGTAAGGTGTTGGCAGCCACCACACACTGGATGGACAGACACACACTCCCACACCTATGCCAGCATTTTGCAAATATAGAGGCTTTTGGCAGCCCTGGCCACCTCACCTGTCCTGGGCACAGCGCAGGCATGGCTATGGTACGCAATACTATTGGGGTCACTCCCCGGGGTGGTAAACACTGTCAGACACCAGAACTGAAACACACTCCACAAACATCAGAAAGGTTGCTATGAAGCAGCTCAATCAGCAAATTGTGCTTAACCTAGGAATTGCTATCTGCGATTAATCACTGCAAACTTTTGATATATGTGTAACGTATTCCCAGGTTTAGGGTGGCATTGTTAAGGTATGCAAGTGCTAGTATTGGGAGATGCTGCTGCACGCAGGGCCCAACATCCTGCCTCTCCATGAGGCTGTGGATATTGGAGCCTGTAGGTGCGGGTGTTTCTACCCCTGTTGGCCGCTGCTCTGGGGCAGAGGTTCCCAACTCCGGTCCTGGTGGGCCAAACACTGTTCGGGTTTTCATGCTGTCCTTAATGAATATGCTTGTGATACATTTGCATACCATGGGGACGGCACATAGATATGCAGCACAGGCATCTTTATTAGAGACAGCATGACACCTGAATGATTTTTGGCCCTCCAGGACTGTATTTGCAAAACTCTGCTCTAGGTATTGCACATGTCTATGGTGTCTGTGCTCTGTAGGGAAAAAGTTAGGCATTTGAGGCATGTTTATGTTATCTGCAATAAAGGTTCCCTCTTTATTAGCATGGTTTAGTAGTGGGTAAAATATGGGGACTGGATTGGCAGGAACCACAGCTGGGAATTGAACCTGTGACCTTCTGCTCCTGAATACACTGGCTGTGTGTACTGCACCACCGTGTTGCCCCAGGGATGGTGAATTCCCTGGGGATACCATGACTGTTCGTCAGACAGGGCCTGTCTGTTGCAGTGCATGACACCCACCTATACATAGCTAGACCATGGTCTGCTGTGGGCAGCTGCCACTGCCCCCTCCACCACCAGTACCCCTCTGCCACCATGCTGACATGCCCTTCTGCTGGTGCTGCTGGTAGTGCGCAGTCTCAGGCCATCCAGTGTGCCGGTAGGCAGCTGCCTATGGTGCGGGTTCTGGGATAGGGGTGCCTGCATAGATGTTCACGCTTCCCCCCAGCACTGCCTGCCAATGTTCTGTGCCCTTGGTGGTACCTGCTGGGTACTATCCACTGTGACACTGTGGGAGACACACTCATGCCCATGTTGGGCCCTCATCAGTTGCTGTCTGGCTGCTCTACTGTTTCAGCATTCCTATGGGCCACCTGGGCATCACCCTAGTCCGCACTGTGGCCCAGCTGCACCACAGCATGTGCCGCCTGCAGCCCCTTGTATCCTCTTTTCCAGCATCTGTCCAGTTGCCCATTCCGACATACCCACCCCACTGTTGCGGAACATGTGCATGCCATAGGAAACCTGTCCAATAACAAGGGGAAACCCTGATCAGCGCTATTTCACTGTGGGATCATTCACCTTGTATGGGGACAGAGCATAGACCCTTCCAAAATTAATATCTATTTTTTGGAGCTTTCTCAGTAGTGTTTTTTGCTGTTTCCCATTAATATCACTATTATTTATTTATTTATTTACATTCTCTTATATACCGCGCTATTCTGCATCAGTGCGGTTTACATTGAACAAACTGAAATTACATTGAACAGGGCATTATAACTTGGAGATAACTATTTACAGGGAACATGGGCTATGGAGAGTTAAGTGGCTTGCCCAAGACCACAAGGAGCACCTGTGGGACTAGAAACCCCAGTCCTTCCGGCCCAAGGTTGCTCTCCTCTAGTGGGATTTGAACCCCCGACCTTCTGGCCTGAAGTACCTTGCCCCAACCACTAGGCCACTCCTCCACTCTATTGGCCAGCTTGGTTATGTTTTTTTTTCCATTTTGTTCAGGTCATTTTCAATGTTTATTTGCCCTTTTGTTCCGGGCACGTGTATCACACTTATCACTTTTTGTAGGTTTCCTTGGCTTTGCTGTACATTGCTGACGGAAATGGTTTCTCTTCCCTTTAAATTTGCTCTAATGCCAGGATTTCACTGGCGTTAGTTTGTAGACCCGGAATCCACAGTGTTAGTATGCAGGGAGCCTCTACCCTCCCACTCTCCACTCATTTATCCTCTCTCTCTGCCCCTGGGGAGCCTTCCTCCGCCTTCCGGGAGCCTTTCTCCACCCTCAGCGCTCGTTTGCGCCGCTGCGCGCGTTATCGCGCGATAAGGTACCTTATCGCCCAGTAAAGCACCATTATCACGTGATAATGTGCCTTATTGCCTGATAATGTCGCAGCAGGGCAAATTGCGCCCTTTAGTAAACATACCCCTTAGTTTTTGAAAAAGGTCACCCCCAAAATGAAAATTTGATTTTAAGATATATGCATTTAATGCCATATATAACTGAATATACCAACAGCCATTTCAACCTGTACCTTATGATCTGGAACCTTTGGTGATGAAATAAGAAGTTGAAGCAGCATTGAAAGCCTTATCAAAGAACAAAGCACCAGGCATTGATTGCATTCCCATAGAAGTATTACAGCAATCTGATGCAGCTGTTACCGTTCTTACAAGGCTCTGCCAAGAAATATGGACGACAGCATCATGGCCAACTGACTGGAAAAGATCTGTGTTTATGCCAATACTAAAGAAAGGTGATCCAATTGACTGTGGAAATTATCGCACAATCGCTCTGATCCCACATGCCAGCAAGATTCTACTGAAGATTATTCAAAAGAGACTACAATCATACCTGGAACAAGAACTACCTGAAGTGCAAGCAGGGGTCAGAAAAGGGCGAGGAACGAGAGACATCATTGCGGATGTGAGATGGATCCTTGAAAAGACTAAATAATACCAAAAGGATATCTATTTGTGCTTTATCGACTATAGCAAAGCTTTTGACTGTGTAAACCATGAGAAACTCTGGGCCACATTAAGAAGCATGGGTATACCAGAACCAGGGCCGGCCCGTCCATTGAGCAAGAATGTTTTTTGCACAGGGCCCCGCGTTTCAGGGGGCCCCGCGCAAAGAACATTCTGCTTTTTTTTTCTTAATTAAATTAAAAAAAAAAAAAAAAAGCTGGCCGCTGCCGCCGCGGTGGCATGGAGTGTCCCGCGGGGCTCCCTCTGCCCGGTGGAACTCTCCCAGCGTGGCTGAGCCCCTCTGCGCCGGCTTGCAGATATGCGAAGGGAGAGTGTCTCCCTCGCGTCTATGTTAAGCTCGCAAGGGCTGATGGGAAGCAGGGGCTGATGGGAAATTTCCCATCTGCCCCTGCGGGCTTAACAGAGACGCGAGGGAGACACTCTCCCTTCGCATATCTTCAAGCCGGCGCAGAGGGGCTCAGCCGCGTCGGGAGAGTTCAGCCAGGCAGAGGAGGCCCCGCGGGACACTCCATGCCGCCGCGGTTATGGGGGGTTAGGACTGGTAATGGGCTATGGGGGGGGTTAAGACTGGTAATGGGCTGATGGGGTGGGGTTAGGACTGGTAATGGGCTATGGGGGGTTAAGACTGGTAATGGGCTGTGGGCTGACGGGGCCTGTCTGGAAATGGGATGATGGGGGTTTAGGACTGGTAATTGGCTATGGGGGGGGGGGGGTTAGGACTGGTAATGGGCTATGGGGGGGTTAAGACTGGTAGTGGGCTGATGGGGGGGTTAGGACTGGTAATGGGCTATGGGGGGGTTAGGACTGATAATGGGCTATGAGGGGGCTAGGACAGGAAATGGGCTGATGGGGAGGGGTTAGGACTTGAGTGGGCTGATGTGGTTAGGACTGGTAATGGGCTGTGGGCTGATGGGGGGGTTTAGGACTGGCAATGGGCTATGGGGGGCTGACTGGAAATGGGCTGATGGGGGGTTAGGACTGGAAGTGGGTTATGGGGGGGCTTAAACTGAAAATGGGGTGATGGGGGTTAGGACTGGAAGTTGACGGGGGGCTAGGACTGGTAATGGGTTGGGGGGTTGCTAGGACTAGAAATGGGCTGAGTGGAAGGGGAGGCTTGAACTGCAAATAGCTGATGGGGAGGGGGCTTGGAATGGAAATGGGCTATGAGGGAAGGGAGCTAGGACTGAAAATGGGCTGATGGAACAGCTAGGATAGGACTGGAAATGGGCTGTTGGGGGCAGCTAAGATTGGAAATGGGCTGTGGTGGGGGCTTGAATTGAAATGGACTCATGGAGGGGCTAGAACTGGAAGTAGGCTCATGGGGGGGCTTGGACTGGAATTGGGCTGAGTGGAGGGGAGCTATGATTTGACATGGGCTGATGGTGGGGCTAGGAAATGACTAGAAATGGGCTGATGGGGGGCTAGGATTGGAAATGAGCTGATGAAGGGACTTGGACTGGAAATGGATGGGGGAGCTAGGACTGGAAATGGGCTGATGGGGGGCTAGGACTGGAAATGGGCTGATGCAGGGACTAGAAGGGAATGGATGCTTGGTGAGACTGGAACTAGAAGGGAGCTGATGTTGGGGGAGGATTAGAATGGGATGGGGCTGGGAGAGTAAAATGGAGAGGGGAAAAATATTTTGTGTAGGAGGGATGAAAAATCTACAATTGGCCGGGTATTGGGAGAGTAAGTGGGGATTGAGGATGGAGGGGTAAAATTTGTGTGGATGAAATAGGAATGAGGAAAGAGCAAAAGGAGAAAGATTAGTATGTTAAAGCAGATGTAGAGAGAGAGAATGGAAAAAAACTAGAAGAGAAGAAAGGACAAATGGACAGCAGATGATGGAGAGTTAGCAGAAAACATGAAGAAACCAGAAGAAAGTGGCTGGACCAATTGCAACTGAAAAAAAATGCACAAAAGGTAGAAAGATATCTCTTTATTTTGAATTTATTAACTGGAATATGTCAGCTCTGGGAAATGTGCATCATTAACGGCTGCGCTTTGTTTGGTACAAGAGGAAATTAATTTATAGTTTTATTTCTACAGTGTTGTTGTACATTCCAAGTTTGGCTTTTGGGGTTCCCAGTTTAATTATTGCCTTCCTGTTTCTAAATTGTGATTCCTTGTTTGGTGATGGTCTATGTTCTGCATGTGTAACTGAGCTGAGGTATTCTGTTTATGTAATTCCTATTTGACGTTGCCACTTGTTCTCTTTCTCCAGTATTCTCTGAAATGTATTGGTTTAATATTTGCAGTGTTGCCTTTTGATAGGTAGGGTATGGTGCTTTGTGAGTCCTGGTAGTGCTGTCAGGATATGGCGGGTTTGCTATGGGTTCTAAATGGGCAACGTTTGTAGTAGTTCCTAATGTGCCTGGCGGTTGGCACTGGATTATAGTAATGTAGAAATCTTTTAGTCTTTCTTTATCCATACACTCATTAAGAGACATGTTTATTAAAAGTTAGTGTATGGTAACATTATGCAAATATTTATGCAAATAAGGCCACTTATGCAAATGAGGCCCCGCACCGAGTCTCCGCACATGGCCCCGCACCCCCCTTGGGCCGCCCCTGACCAGAACACCTGATCGTTCTCTTGCACAATCTGTACATTGATCAAGAAGCAACAGTTCGAACGGAACAAGGAGAAACAGAATGGTTTAAAATAAGCAAAGGTGTAAGACAAGGCTACATACTTTCCCCCTACCTGTTTAATGTATATGCAGAACAAATCATCAGAGAAGCAGGATTGTATGAAGACAACAGAGGTGTGAAGATTGGTGGAAGACTCATCAACAACCTTCGCTATGCTGATGATACCACATTTCTGGCGGAAAGTGAAGATGATCTGAAACCATTGCTTCTCACAATCAAAGAACATAGTCTCAAAATGGGCCTGCACCTTAATGTAAAGAAGACAAAGATTATGACAACTGGTATATTCAACAGGTTCATCGTCGAAGGAGAAGAAATTGAAATTGTGAATAACTTTAACCTACTTGGATCAACTATCAATAAAGAAGCAACAAGCAGTCAAGAAATCAGACGACACATTGCTCTTGGCAGAATGGCTATGAAAGACCTAGATAAGATTCTCAAGAGCAGAGATGTCTCTCTCCATACAAAGATTCGACTTGTTCAAGCCATGGCATTTTCAATAACATCATATGGATGTGAAAGTTGGACAGTGAAAAAGATAGACAGGAAGAAAATTGATGCCTTTGAATTATGGTGCTGGCGGCGAATACTGTGTATACCATGGACTGCCCGAAGAACAAACCAGTCTGTACTAGAGGAGATCAAACCTAAGCTTTCTTCAGAAGCTCAGATGACAAGACTTCGACTTTCATACTTTGGACACATCATGCGGAGAGAGAGATCATTAGAGAAAGACATCATGCTTGGCAAGATCGAAGGTCAACGCAAAAGAAGAAGGCCAGCAATGAGATGGATCGATACAATAACAGCAGCTATGGGTACCAGTCTGTCGACAATGAACCGCCTGACTGAAGACCGAATACAGTTTAGGATAGCTATCCAGAGGGTCGCCATGAGTCGACTCCTACTCGACGGCACTTAACAACAACAACATAACTGAATATTTAAAAAAAAATACTTTTTAGAAGTATTCTGATATACTTTGATAGTGCTTGTGCAGTTTTGGTTTTGCTATACTTTTTTTTGTTTGGTTGTGGACTGTTCTGATGATTTTTCAGACTCCTCATATTCATTCTCAGTTTCTGATTCAGCAGTTGGGATTGTTGTTGTTGCTATTGTTGACGTAGGCTCCAAGCTCATTTTCATTCTTTTGGATGGATGAATAGTTTTGAAACTCAAAGCCTTCCTAGTTGCATACCCAACCTGGCCCTTGCTTTCGATATGAAGGTGATATAACCTTCGGTCCTCGCTGCATAACCATTCACCATTTTCTTTTGTGATGTCAAAAGCTTCATTCAAAGGATCATATTTTCTTTGTTTTACACATTCATCGTAGGTGTGCAGGATTTGGTCCAGTTTAGCTTGTACGACTTGAATTGATAAAGTTGGAAAATTAAATTTCTTTGCCATAAATTTGTTACTTCTTTTGCGATTTCCTTTACACATTCTTTCCTTCCTTTTATTGATGCTCCAAGGAACAGATAGAGACCAACAATTTGGATTTTGAGTGGTATTCTGCTTTTGTTTTCCAGTGATTCTTTTTCCAGTGGAAAAGTTCTTCTTTTTCTATGTGTTTCTTTAAATCACACGAGATTCTTAGTCCAAATCTTCTTGTTTTTTTCAATTGTAGAAGCACTTTTCTTATGAGACATTGTGAATAAAAAATTATCTCAGAGATCTAAAAATGCTACAGAAAATCAATTAGCATGCTCAATCATAAAGCTTATAGAAAGTTCCATAAGGTTCCAGAAATTTTAAGAAAGTTCTAATGTTCTATTACCTGCATATACTACTTATATACGATTTTAGAATTTTCATGTGCGGGATGACATTTTTTGAAAACAAAACAGAATCAAACCTTTTATCATCACTTTTTAGCAAATATTCATCAATTCATGACACAGGAAGTCAATAATTTTGCAAAAAGTCATAACCCTAATGTGCACAGAGTGACCATATGCAACCAGCATTTGGATCAATGATTAATCCCCAAAGACAGGGTGTGCACACACATCACTGGAGCCAAACACTATAATAGCAGTTTGTGGATACATACCCATGCCATGGTCACTGCTCGGTCAGGGTAAGAGTGCCCTACCAGTGGAATATGCTGTGGCCACCGAGCCCATGCAAGGGGCAGATGGACACTACGATGTCTCAGCTATTACCCCTACCTCTGATGCAGTCTCATCCTGGCTAATCTGCCCTGTTCAGTCCATACCCACAAGTCTTTGCTCTTCATCATGTACAATTGCAAATTAATGCTGGAAACAGCTTAGGCACTGCAAGGCCCTATGAGGTGAGAAAATCACAAAACGATGGATAGACACACACACACACAAAAGGGGGAAGGTTGGCATTCCTGCCTGCCACTCAGGTCCCTATCTCAGCTCAAGCATTAATTGTATAGGAGCTAGCAGTGCACTCTAATGTTAATGCACGCTCAGCATGCATGTGCTGTAAGCCTGACTCACCAGCTGAGGATAGTGAAGTCTGTATGTGTGGGTGCTTTTTCTCCTTGTTGGCCGAATTATTGGAGGTTACACATGTTGGTGTTGTACCTGCACTATTGGCCAAAACCTATCTGCAGGGACTTACACTGCATGATCCTGAGCCAGGACCTGAGACCCTCCACTAACATACACACCAATTTTTTGGAATGCACCACAGTGCTGTCACATGGCTACAACAGTTCTTGGGGATGTCATGCTTCCCATCAGACAGACTTTGGCACTGTGCATGGCACAATGGCCCAGGACATGGCTTTGGTCTACTGCAGGTGGGTGCCGCTACCCCCTCCGCCAACACTGCTTCAGCCAGCCTTATACATTAGGCCCACTGGGGAATCGAACCCATGCCCCCTGTACCATCGGTCAGTGTTGTAACCATTGTGCTACAGCTCTGTTGCTGTGCTTGTATGCCTGCGCGCCTTCTTAAGATTAACGCGCGGTAACGTGCCCTGTAGCGCTCGTTCATTTATGGCGCCTGGTAACGCACGTTATCGGTAACGATGTACCGCCCATGTCCTTATTTGGGGTTTCTGTCTCTACCGCGGCTCCTAACGCGAATCGCACTAATGCAGTTTAGTAAACATACCCCTAAGGGTTATGTTTACTAAAGGGCATTAAGGTAGCAGGTATTAATGGCAGCAATAAAGGGTTTTACATGTGTAAAGGGCGCTGTATGGGTAGGAGGCATTCCAGTGTTAAGGGAGTAATAGGCTATTTAACATGCATTAAGAGGACATCGGGTGTTAAGGTGTCAAGCATGCACCTTAATGTCCAAAAATAGCTGTCACCCTAACGCTGGATAAGGAAGCACCAAGGAAAGTTAATGTAAAGATGATGAATGGAAGGACAAGTGGAAGCCGATAGACCTGCCAGTTCCATGGGCACCTTACATGGGTGCCAGTAATTTGGGTGAGCATGTGGGAGGCAGCTGTACCATGCACAGGGGGGTGCCAATATAAAATGGCACAATGTCAGTGCATGTCATAGAATGGGAAATATGTGTCCCCCGGCAGAGTCAGATGTGGCAGGATTTGTGCAGGATGGAGCAGGAGTGGTGATGGGCAGATTAGGCACAGGATAGGCATGTGTAAGGACATGAAATGCGGGAAAGAGTAACTGTGTAGGCCATGGTGTAGCAGCTTGCACGAGAAGACATGACTGCACACAGCTGACAAGGGTGGATGGATGGGCTGAAGGAATGATAGTGGCAGAGGAGAGGGTAGTAATGGCTGACAGCACCGATATGCCATAGGTGCTATCCCCAATGTATTTGGAATGTGTGGGAAAATGTGTGTCAGTGCCATGTGGAAGGCCTGATACCAGACATGTGCGTCTCACACCTGTCCCAGCCACACAACCACTATACGTTCATTAAACGTTCATTAAACAAGCCGCACGACCTCTTTAACCTGGTCAAATCTCTTGCCAGAGAACCGACCCCTGAGCGCACAGAATCTATACACCCTCAGGATTATGCCAACTTTATGCAATCAAAGCTATGCAGAACCGACAAGATGGTGATACCGGACCCCCCTTATGCTCAAGCATGCGCAACGTATCTATCCACCTTTACCACTCCGTCTAAGATAATTATTGAAGACACCATTGCTACCCTAAATACCTCCACTTCATACTCAGATCCATGTCCAGCATTCTGGATAAAAGATCTGCGATCTGACCTTGCCCCAATCTTAGCCAAAATGATGGGACTATCATTTAGCACCGGATCATTCCCATCCATGCTCAAACAGACCTCTGTTAGACCGCTGCTTAAGGACACCAAATTAGACCCTCTAAAGGTCGAGTCTTACAGACCCATATCCAGTATCCCGATGCTCTCTAAAATCATTGAAAAAATAGTATACAGGCAGCTACAAGATCATGTGGACACCTATGCACCTCTAGATCCATCACAACACGGGTTCAGAGAGTCACATGGAGTGGAAACACTACTTACCACTCTCTTCAACACCATAATCTCAGGCATTGACAACTCACGTACAGGTTTCGCACTTATCTTTTTAGATATTGCGGCAGCCTTCGACTCTGTCTGCCACGAGATCCTCCTGATTCGGCTAAGAGAGAAAGGCATCACTGAAACAGCGCTGGAGTGGTGCAGGTCTTACCTGTCTGGAAGATGGCAACACGTACGAGCAAATGGAACCACATCTGAGCCATTCCTACAAAGTCAAGGACTCCCTCAAGGATCCTCCCTATCGTCTCTTATGTTTAACATTTATATCCAACCCATATGTAACATCATTAGACACCTTAATGTGAGTTGCATGATTTACGCCGACGATGTCCTACTTTACCTGCCAATATCCCTGGATTGCCCAGACCTCACCCCACTAACTAAGTGTTTCAATGCAGTATCCGAATGGCTCCTCTCTCAAAATCTGCGCTTCCAACATAAGAAAACAGAGGTCCTATTTATCTCTAGAAATCTTGAGTTTATTCCACCTAACCACTTGGAAGTAGACAACGCCAAGCTGCAAGTAAAATCAGCCATACGATACCTCGGAGTCACATTGGATCAGAACCTCAACATGAAGCAGCACATAGCAAAAACAGTAAGAGCGATCTACTTCAAGATCAGATCCCTCAGACACATACGCCCTCTACTCGAGCTGAGTGACTTCCGTACCATCTACCAAGCCCTCATCATCCCTCATTTTGATTATGCAAACGCCATCCTACAAGGTCTCCCTAAAGCAACCTTACATCCCTTACAACTCGCCATGAACAGCGCTGCGCGAATCCTTTTAGGAGCACCAAGGAAAGAGCACATCACACCCCTCCTGATGCAGCTGCACTGGCTCCCCATCCAAGCCAGGATTAACTTCAAGATCTTAGTGATGACATTCAAGGCCATCAATGGGTTATCCTCTTCTTCAATATGTGACCTCATACAACAACCCATGCCCAACAGGATAAGAAGAACTGCTGCAACCAACATGCTAGCAATACCAAAAGCTATGACAAGATGCGCCATATCAACTTCAAATAGAGCCTACAGCCTGAGCGCCCCAAGCCTCTGGAACTCCTTACCACCACACATCAGAGCTATCCCCAATTTGAGCCAGTTCAGGAAGGCCTTAAAACACCTCCTCTTTATTAAATACCTCACAGCCTCCCTCGAACCCCAGCCACCAGGTACGAACAACACACAATGACCCCATCTCACATATAGACAGTTACCAATTTCAGTATCCCATTTGTGTACATAGTTTACCAATTTCAGTATTCCATTTATGTACATAGTTTCCCCCGTTATCCAAGTTGATTGCTCCTGTTCATTGTAATGACCTGACTCTTGTTCATTGTCGGATTCTGTTTTGTTTTATGTAAACCGCGCTGATCGTAAATAGTGCGGTATATAAGAAATGTAAAATAAATAAATAAAATAAAATACAACACCCCAGACAAATGTGCAAATAACAGGTGTCATTCAAACTGGGCAAATGAGGCACGTACAGACATGAGGTGATATCTGCAGGTGGCTATCCGAGGGGTAGAATGTGTCCACATGTACTGCCAAAGCTGTACAGTTACAGTCATGATGTCATATATGATTCATGTCTCACATGTAGATTACAGCTGTATGCATGTAACTGGCTGTTAGTATACCGTTGTATCAGTGCAGTCATGTCAGGGTACATCTTACCGATGAATTGGCAATGTCAGAAGATAAACAGGGACCGTACGGACCTGCAGTCAGCTGAGCCACTTGTGGGTTAAATTTATTTATTTATTTATTTATTTACATTCTCTTATATACCGCGCTATTCTGCATCAGTGCAGTTTACATTGAACAAACAAATTACATTGAACAGGGCATTATAACTTGGAGATAACTATTTTACAGGGAACATGGGCTATGGAGGGTTAAGTGGGTTGCCCAAGACCACAAGGAGCACCTGTGGGACTAGAAACCCCAGTTCTTCCGGCCCAAGGTTGCTGTCCTCTAGTGGGATTTGAACCCCCGACCTTCCGGCCTGAAGTACCTTGCCCCAACCACTAGGCCACTCCTCCACTCCAATGACCTGCTCAATGTCACAGGAGGAGTTATCAGTCCATGAAGGTTGTGGCAGACATAAAATGTAACAGTAGCACATTCCGAAATGTCATATATGGAGTGCTAGTGGGTCTCAAACACTGGTTAAACAGGGACTCTCCTAGAACAGTGCCTAGTGTTGCAGCTGCTGATGCAATGGACACCAAATAAAGTGGGGGCATCTTTGTTTTCTTTGGGTTGCTGCTACTACTACCACCACCATTCTGTAAGTACCACAGTGAGCAGGCCAGGAACAACTGCTATTCCAACCATCTGGGAATAACAAGCCTGCACTTGCTGCCCACCACAGAGCTTTTTCAGCCAATACACACACTACCTGTGGCCAGTCAGCACACAATGCATGTGCATAAAACAACCATGTATACCCTGGCTTAGGACAAACAGCATGGTAATCAAGCATTTAGGCTCCCAGAAAAAGAAAAACAACCACATCATTGGATCTAAACCCTATATAGAACTATGTGGATACATAGCCGTGTAATGGTCACAGCTTGGTCAGAGTGAGAGTACCCTCGCAGCATGAACTGCTGTGGCCATCCAGGACCATGCATGTGGCAGATGGGTACTATGAAGTCTCAGCCATTGACCCAACTTCCAATGCAGGCACATCCTGGGTAAACCGCTCTGTTTCAGACCATACTCACAATCCTCTGCTCTTCATCATGCACATTTGCAGACTAACGCTGGGAATAGCTTAGGCAATGTGGGGCACAGTGCAGTGCAGAAGGCCACAGAACTCTGGAAAGACATACACACACACCCATTCACATCGCCACGCAGTGCAAAAGTGAGGATTGTTGGCATTCCTGCCTGCCACTTTGGTCTCCATTTCAGCTCATGCATTGTTAACGTGTACTCATTGTGCATACACTAGTAGATTGCTTTGACATTCATGCCCCTTGTTAATGCCTGCTCAGTGTGCCATGCTATCAGTCTACCTTTTCATCCAGCAATGGATAATGCAGCCTGTCTGTGTGGCTGATGGGTGTTTGGACCCTTACTGGCTGATTCATTGGGGGCTGCACATGATGGTGCTGTACCTGCACTGCAAGCTAAATTTTACCCACAGGGGATATGCAAGACCCACAGCCAGGTCTTGAATCTGTGACCCTCCACACATATACACACTCTGGCTTTATGTGTTGTACCACAGAGCTCTCACATGGATGCAGCAGTTCCTGTATGGAGCTGTGGTAATTGACAATGTGAATGTGGGCATCAGTAGGGGTCTTCCTATGTCTGCTGTGATCTCTGCATTCCCTGTGCCATCCCTGTCTGGCAAAGTGTGTTTTGCGGGTGTTGGAGGGGAATGTGTAGTCTGGTATGTATGTCTCCATAGCTCTGTATGCTGCTGGTTGTGGCAGCAGGCTGTCAGTGGGGGTGGGGTGAAGTCCTGACCTGTCCACCATGTGGCTTAGCCGTGTGCCTAGGATGCCAGTTATGAATGGGGGGCATAGGCACACATGGGCAGCCACACTTCCCTCCCCAAAAACTGTTGCCAGTATAACCCCATCCTCCCAGCTGCAGATATGTCTCAAGGGGAGGCGGACAGCTGCAGCAGTGGTATTTCCCTGGGTGACTGATTTTTGCATCCCTCTGTAGAGTTACAGTTGCTGGCGCTATCGGTCTCTTCCTCCAGAGCAGGCATCAGCAGCTGCAGGGGGGAGGCAGCTGGGGTCTCTGCCTTGGGTGCCAGGGACCCTTGGACCACCCCATGTTGCGTATCACCTTTTCGCAGCAGCAGCATGTTTTTGTGCCACCACTATCACTGTGACATCATGCAGACATCACAGATGTGAAACCTTGGCAGCTGCCTGGTCTGCCTTGCATACCAGCAACCTTCATATGTTATCCCCTTTGCCCCATTTGTACCATCAACATAGTGCCCTTTCATACTTGGGCTCTATGCTGTTGTTGCTAATGGAGAACTACCATCACTAACTTGGGCTCCCCTGTCTGTGGATCACATTGCAGATATTTAAATAGGCTCTCTCTCCTCAAAATACCCCCTTTCTGTAGGGTTTTAATTGGCTTTAGGGTTCCCAGCATTAAAGGGCGCTAACACAACAGGCGTTAAGGAAGCACACGCTGTTAATGCCCACTCTCTGCCCCGTTAATGTTTATTTATAATTAATTAGGCTTATATACTGCTTTTCTACCAGTCAAAGCGGTGTACATTCAGGTACTGTATATATATTTCTCTTGTCCCCAAAGGGCTCACAATCTCACTCTCTGCAACTGTTCCCTTAACCCTGCAGGAGTCTTTAATGCTCATTAATGCAAGCTTTTTCACAACTTTAAGGGCACAAGGTGGCCGATAACAGGCGTTAATGACACACTTGCTCCCTTAACACCCTTTAGTAAACATATCCCTAAGTAGATCAGGATCTAAAAGCAGCCTCAATGAGGTGAGTTTTTAGCATGGATTTGAAAAGGGGCAGAGATAAAACCTGATGTACAGACTCAGGTAGTTTGTTCCAGGCTTAAGGAGCAGCAAGGTGATAGGATCAAAGTCTGGAGTTGACAGTGGAGGAAAAGGGGACAGAGAGAAGCAATCCATCAGTCTTCACTAAAACATAAGTACATTGCACTATTATGTAGCCAACTATAGAATATATAATTCTATTAACAATTCTTAAAATGTTTCTATTATTCAACAGTAGTACAATATGGACTCTTTTAACAATAGGCAAGTATTAGGTAATCTTTTTAAAACTTGAAATTTCTTTACTCTGCAGTAGAAGAAAAGTTCTAACACTGTCTTTTTTGAATACTAGTGCACTAATGTTTCAAAAAAAAAAAGTCACTGTGGTGTATCAGTCACTTATCTTCAGGTCTTGTTGCTTTCTTGAACATTGGGCACCTTAGGATCCCCTCGGCTCCAGCAATGTTCAGCTGCAGTCAGGATACCTACTCCCTATTTTTAAAAATCAATAAAAGAAACTATCTCCCTAATTATGTGTATAGTCTAGAAAAGTATTCTGTCACTATCTTTTCCCTCCCTCAGAACTCTCTGTGCCAAAGCCATTTTTTAGTTTATGTGCCAGAGCCAGTCCTTCAAAACTACCAATCAGTTCAGAATATTCACATATCAATTACCACTTGTCAAATAGATTTAGGGGTATGTTTACCAAATGGCGGTAAGGGAGCAATTGTGCTGTTAACGTCTGTTATTGGCACCTTTGTGCCCTTAATACTGTGATACCACTGCATTAACGAGCGTTAAAGGCTCCTGCAGCATTAAGGGAACAGGAGGTGGATAGTGGGTATTAACGGGACGGAGAGTGGGCGTTGACAGCGGGTGCTCCCTTAACACCTGTTGCTCAACAGATGTTAAAGCCCTTTAACACTAGGAACCCTAACGCTAAGTAAAACCTCATGGGAAGGGTGTATTTCAATGGGAGAGAGACTATTCAAATGTTTGCAATGTGATCTACACACAGGGGAATCCAAGACAGTGGTACTAGTGCTCCATTAGCAGCAACCACATAGTGACCAACTATGAAAGACCACTATGTTGGCGCTGCAAATGGGGCAAAGGAGGTACCATGTGGGTGATGCAGTGTGGGTTGGTGGTGTGTAAGGATGACCAAGTAGATACCCAGAGGGAACATCTGTGATGGTTGGCATGATCCCACAGTGGCAGTGGCAGCACACAGACATGCTGCTGCTGTTGAAAAGGTCATGTGCAACTGTGGGGTGGGCCAAGGGACCCTGGCACAATAGGGAGATAGTCAAGCTGGCTCCCAGCCCTGCTGCTGCCGAAGCCATCTCAGGAGGGACAGGCTGACAGCATCGGTGGCAGAACCTCTAAAGGAGGCTGCTGAAAGCAGCCACCCACAAAGGTACTGGGGTGCATCTCTTCGCCTCCCCCACAAGAGATGGAATTGGTGGTAGCCAGGGAGAGGGGCAGCAGTGACATGTCAGGGTGGGGGGCAGTACAACCGGCCATGCATGTCACTGCTGCCCCAGATGGTCATCCTTCCCCAGTTGTCTGTCTATCCTGCTCAGTTGATGGGCCAGCAATGCACCCCACCTCCACTGACATCATGGTGTCATGGTGTCATGTCAGCATGCTGTGTGTGCAGTGGTGGCGGGTGCTGTGCACCCCCTGCCCAGCAGCATATGGAGGCTCTGACCTGGCCCCGTGTGTCATGTGTGATGCCACATTTGCCTATGTCACCCTGAGGACAAATAGTCCAGCCGCAGGAACAGTGCTGTACGTGATGATCCCACAACACCAAGGCTGGACGTAGCAAGACACATGCTCACACCCCAGTAGAGGGGGTCTGGAGTAGCAAGATGGGCACAGCTGCACAGATGCAACAGCAGGGATGCCGCCTGCAGCACAGAACTGATGTGTCTGCCATGATGGCAGAGAGGGATGGGGCGGCCAGCAGGCCACCACCAATGACCATAGGCACATGCCACCTGTCCACATAAGGGAGTGGAGTGCCTATGCCGTTGATTGGGATGCCCCCCACCCTCACATAATGAGTGGATATGTGCATATTTGGGTTACATATGGGCGCTGCTGAAGGCCTACCCTGAAATAGGAGAACAGGGCATGTCTGGAGCAAAATGAAAATACTACTACTATCATGATACTATATATCTTTCATGAAGTATTACAAAGCATACGCAGCTCTGGACAAACACAAAGGAAGACAGTCCCTGCCTGAAGAGCCTACTATGACGTGATGACAGGCAGCTCAAAAAAGAGATAGAAGGGTACAATAGGGGGAGGAGACACCAGGGAAACAAGAGAGAAGGATCCAACAGCAGCCCCAAAGAGGTATGCCTTCTGCATGATTATGAAGAGGAAGAGAAAGAAGATGTGATGTAAGTATAGAGGACGCTTGAACGAGGCATAAGGAGCAGCAAGATGAAAGAAGGGAAGTCAGGGGATGGCAGTAGAACAGGGCATAGAGAAAGGATAGGGCGAGGAAGTGTGAACCCCATGGGAAGGGTTGTAGGGATAGAAGAGAGGGACAGTATAGGGGATGCAGTTATAGGCTATACATATATGTTTAAGATTGTTAAGTAAACATACAGGGCGTCAGTGAAGCAATATCAGGAGAGGGATGATATTAATGTGTTGGGACTGGGGGATGATGAGCCATGCAGCAGATCTCTAAAGTGATGCATGATGACTCTGAGGGAGACTAGCCAGGAGTAGGGTACAGCAAGACAGACGGTACCTCTAGTGTGGACACAGGTTTTAGAGCAAGGTGTTCTGTGTAAACTTGGAACACCTCCAAATGTGCAAACCCAGTCATGAACAGCCATCTGATGCACCAGTGCATCCATGTCAGCAAAATCTGTCTTTAAGATGTGATGTCATGGCCTGACCGCACCAGAAACATACACCAGGTATGGGGGACCATGGCCATTCAGCCTGTCCCACCATGCCATGTGATGTGTGTGGGTGCCTGTTGCATGGGATGTCCCCCTGAGTGGACATATCCCATGTGTTTCAAAGAAATGTCAGTTCCACCAGCAGCATCGGCAGCCAGTGCAGCATACAGAATGAACAATACATCTCCCTCTCACACCTGTCAAACACACATTGTCAGACAAGTATGGCACAGGGCCTGCAAAGATCCCAGCAGACATGGGCAGGCCCCTCCGCATGGCTGCATCCACTCTGACAATGCCCACATCTACCCCCATTGTTGGATAAGCCTCTAAGGGAGCTCTGTGGCTTGGCAGTGTGTATCATAGAACAGGGTTGCAGGTTTGAGGCCTGGTTGTGGATCATGTCTGGCATGTCCCTTTAATTAAACTTTATTTCACTTTGCAGATACACCACCAGCAGGTGTAGATGCAACCCATAATGACCCATGCAGCTAGGGACCACACACCCATTAGCTGCACAGACAGGCTACACTACCCAGGCCAGAATGGTGTTGCAGACTGATAGCACTGACACTGCAGAGTGTACTAAGAGTGCCTGAGCAATACGTGCATGCTATGAATGCTTGAACAGATAAGGATAAAGCAGTAGCAGGCAGGAATAGCAACCAACACTACTTCTGCAGATTGCCGTGAGGTGTGGGTGTTTGTGTGTGAGTGTCTCTCCAGAGTACTGTGACCTTTTGCAATGCACAGTGGCCCAAATTGCATAAGTTGTCCTCTGCATTTGTCTTGATATTTCCATGATGAGGAGCAGAGGACTGTGGATATGGCCTGAAAGTCTTTGCTTAGCCCAGGATGTGTGTGTGTTGTAAGTGGACTCAATGGCTGGGACATCGCAGTCCCCATCTGCCACATGCATGGCCTGTGGTTCTATATTCTGTCATGTTGAGAGAGCACTCTCACTGTGACTGAGCTATGGCCATGTCACAGCTAGGTAGCTACATAGTGCTATCTATAGATGGGTTACAGTGATGTGGGTGCTCCCTTTTTTAAAGGGATTACAATCAGTGGGCTGAGTGCTGGTTGTGTATGCTGTTTAGCCTAAGCCAGGGTGCCACGGTTGCTCTGTGCACATGCAGTGTGTTTGTGCCAGCAGACTGGCCATAGTTGGCTTCTGCATGGCTGAGACTGCCTTGTGGTGGGCCTCAGATGAAGGCCTGCTGTAGTGGAATGTTAACTCTAAATGGTTAGGATAGCAGCTGTTTCTGGTGTGCTCACGATGGTCTGCACAGGCCTGGGCAAACACCAATGCTTCCAGGGGTGGCCCAAGGGGGGGTGCGGGGCCATGTGCGGAGACTCGGTGTGGGACCTCATTTGCATAAGAGGCATAATTTGCATAAATATTTGCATAATGTTAGCATACACTAACTTTTAGTAAACATGCCTCTTAATGAGTGTATAGATAAAGAAAGACTACCAGAATTCTACATTACTATAATCCAGTGCCAACCACTGAGCACATTAGGAACTACTACAAACACTGCCCATTTAGAACCATAGCAAACCCACCGTATCATAACAGCACTACCAGGACTCACAAAGCACTATACTCTACATATCAAAAGGCAACACTGCAAATATCAAACCAATATATTTCAGAGAATAACAATACATGACCTACTGGGGAAAGAGAACAAGTGGCAATGTCAAATAGAAACTACATAAACAGAATACCTCAGCTCAGTTACACATGCAGAACATAGACCATCAACAAACAAAGAACAAGGAATCACAATTTAGAAACAGGAAGACAATAATTAAACTGGGAACTCCAAAAGCCAAACTTGGAATGTACAACAACACTGTAGAAATAAAACTATAAATTAATTTCCTCTAGTACTAAACAAAGCGCTGACGTTAATGATGCAAGTAGTATAATGGGTACACTACTCATCAAACTGATTGACAGGTGAGATAAGGATGACAGGAGCCAATCAGCGCTCACTTCCAGTGTATGCCCCGCCTCAGGCCACGCCCCTCCCATAGAAATGAATGGTGAGCTAGCCCCACCCACCCATGCCCCCAGGCATGGCTACAAACCCACTTTAACATGCTCTTCAACCTCACCCCCAAAGATGACATCTTCCAATCAGCGCCCACTTCTGGGTTTGTGCCACACCCATGTCCTCCCACCCTCAACCAAGCCCCAGCCTACATCATCGGAAATGACATCACCGGAAACAGGGTGTCATCGGAAATGTACAGTGTCGCTTTTTGATGACATCAGCGGAGCAGTGTGACTGACTCTGGAAATGTGTTTTGCTTCTGGTTAATGCTGACATCTGAAAAAGCAGGAACCCTGGAAAACAAAACAAAAACAAATGCTTTCTCTCCCCCTGCCCCAGTTCTTTTTCTCACAAAGCAGTGCAATGCTTTTATGTGTATTGCAGGCTATTTAGAACTGATTGTTAAAAATAACCCTTTGGTAGCAGCAGCAGGAACAGAATGCAGAGACACAGCACTTGGGTATACATACTTTTTTTTTTCCAAATGCAATTAACACATCTTTGTTAGAGAAACCAGTGCTGTCCATGTGATAGAATTTTGCTTTTAAGACCTCAATGTTAGGCAGCATCCCTGTTGCCATGGAGGAGAGAGGTCACCTGACAGGAGAGCATCACCCTGGTGTGGCAGGCAGTGATCCTGTAACTAGGACCTGTCCTCCAGGTGATGTAAAACCCTCTCGCACCGAGGACGTTTCTCCAGGGCCATGTCCCCATGAGGGGAGGGTCAGGACAGCTGTTATAGTTGGTGATTCAATCATTAGGAATGTAGATAGCTGGGTGGCTGGTGGACGTGAGGATCGCCTGGTAACATGCCTGCCTGGTGCGAAGGTAGCGGACCTCACGCACCACCTAGATAGGATCATAGATGGTGCTGGGGAGGAGTCTGCTGTCTTGGTACATGTTGGTACCAATGACATAGGAAAATGTGGTAGGGAAGTTCTGGAGGCTAAATTTAAGCTTTTAGGTAGGAAGTTGAAATCCAGAACTTCCAGGATAGCGTTCTCCGAAATGCTTCCTGTTCCACGTGCAGGACCCAAAAGACAGGCAGAGCTCCGGAGTCTCAATGCGTGGATGAGACAATGGTGCAAGGATGAGGGTTTTGGATTTGTTAGGAACTGGGGAACATTCTGGGGAAAGGGGGGGGCTCTTCCGAAGGGATGGGCTTCACTTTAATCAGGATGGGACCAGACTGCTGGCATTAACCTTTAAAAAAGAGATAGAGAAGCTTTTAAACTAGAAATTAGGGGAAAGCCGACAGTCACGCAGGAGTGCATGGTTCGGACAAAGGTATCCTTGAAGGATACTACCAAAAGCAGTGAGGTTCCAAAAGGGAGTATAGTAGCCCAAATGCCCTTGAGTAAGGAGCAGACAGAGCATAAAGATTCCAAATTACCCCTGCCTACCAATAGCCAGATTAATATGAATAAAATACAGTCTCTAAAATGCTTGTATGCCATTGCTAGAAGTCTAAACAATAAGATGGGAGAGTTAGAATATATAGCACTAAATGAGAGGTTAGATATGATTGCACTCTCAGAGACATGGTGGAAGGAGGATAACCAGTGGGACACTGTGATACCTGGATACACACTATATCGTAATGATAGAGCTGATCAAATTGGTGGAGGGGTTGCGCTCTATGTTAGAGAGGGCATTGAGTCAGAAAGGATTAAAGTTTTGCAGGGAACAAAATTTGCTGTAGAATCTCTATGGATCGAAATTGCATTTATGAAGGGGAAGGTGATGGCAGTTGGAGTATACTATCGACCGCCTGGCCAGAATGAACAAATGGATGATGAAATGCTCAAAGAAATCAAGGAAGCTAACAAAAGTCACAACAGAGTAGTAATAATGGGTGATTTCAATTACCCCGGTATCGACTGGGTCAGTGTCACAGCAGGACAAGCTAAAGAGATAAAGTTTCTAGATGGAATAAATGACTGCTTCTTGGAGCAGCTGGTTCATGAACCGATCAGAGGGGAAGCCATACTGGACCTAGTCCTTAGTGGAACGCCAGATCTGGTGCAAGAAATAAGGGTGTTGGGACCACTTGGCAATAATGATCATAGTATGATCATGTTTGATTTAATTAGTGGAGAACAGATAGTAAAGGCATCCACAGTACTACCTTTTAACTTTCAAAAGGGAGACTATGATAGAATGAGGAATATAGTTAGGAAAAAACTAAAAGGAGCGGTTCCAAAGGTTAAAGACTTACAGCAAGCTTGGGTGTTATTTAAAAATACTATCCTCGAAGCCCAGACCAGCTGTATTCCACGCATTAGGAAAAGTGGAGGAAAGTCCAATAAACTGCCAGCATGGTTTAAAGGTGAGGTCAGAGAGGCTGTTGCTGCCAAAAAAGCAACCTTCAGGAAATGGAAAAAAGAGCCAAATGATGAAAACTGGAAAAAGCACAAGCACTGGCAAGTTAAATGCAAAGCATTGATAAGGCAGGCAAAGCGGGAATTTGAGAAGAAACTTGCTACGGAAGCAAAAACACGAAATAAAGACTTTTTCAAGTACATTCGTAGCAAAAGGCCTGTGAGAGAGTCAATTGGACCATTAGATGATAGAGGGGTAAAAGGGGCAGTAAGAGGAAACAAGGCTATAGCAGAGAGACTGAATGAATTATTTGCTTCGGTCTTTACTGAGGAAGATGTAGGGATGTTACCCAAGATTGAAGTGGTATTTAAAGGTGATACTGCAGAGGAATTGAGAGAAATATCGCTACACCGTGAAGATATATTACAACTAATTGATAAACTGAATAGTAGCAAATCACCTGGACCGGATGGTATACATCCCAGAGTGTTGAAAGAACTGAAATATGAGATTGCAGACCTGCTATTGGTAATCTGTGAACTTTCATTAAAATCATCTGTAATACCTGAAGATTGGAGGGTCGCCAACGTAACACCAATTTTTAAAAAGGGTTCCAGGGGTGACCCAGGAAATTACAGACCGGTGAGCCTGACGTCAGTACCAGGGAAAATGGTAGAAACCATCATAAAGAACAAAATTACACAGCATGTAGATAGTCATGGCCTAATGGGAGACAGCCAACATGGCTTTAGACAAGGAAGATCTTGTCTTACTAAGCTGATATGTTTTTTTGAAGGTGTGCATAAACAGGTAGACAAAGGTGAGTCGGTTGATATAGTGTATCTGGACTTTCAGAAAGCTTTTGACAAAGTCCCCCATCAGAGACTTTTGGCGAAGCTAAAAAGTCATGGGATAGGAGGCAGTGTACTATTGTGGATAGGGAACTGGTTAAAAGATAGAAAGCAGAGGGTAGGGCTAAATGGCCAATATTCCCAATGGAAAAAGGTGAATAGTGGAGTACCCCAGGGATCTGTACTGGGTCCGCTGCTTTTTGACATATTCATAAATGACCTGGAAAAGGGAATAACTAGTGAGGTTATCAAATTTGCAGATGACACAAAACTGTTTAAAGTTGTTAAAACCCAAGAGGATTGTAGAAAACTGCAGGAGGATCTGGATAAATTGGAAGACTGGGCATCCAAATGGCAGATGAAATTTAATGTGGAGAAGTGCAAAGTTATGCACCTAGGAAAGAACAACCCACACTATAGTTACACGATGCAAGGCTCCACATTAGAAACCACCACCCAGGAAAAAGATTTAGGAGTCATCGTGGATAACATGTTAAAACCCTCCGCCCAGTGTGCAGCGGCAGCCAAGAAAGCAAATAGAATGCTAAGTATCATAAGGAAAGGGATGGAGAATAAAACAAAGGATGTTATAATGCCTCTGTATCGCTCCATGGTACGACCGCACCTTGAATATTGTGTGCAATTCTGGTCACCGTATCTTAAAAAGGACATAGCGTTATTAGAAAAAGTACAGAGAAGAGCCACCAAATTGGTGAAGGGGATGGAAGGCTACTCCTATGAAGAGAGGCTAAGAAGGTTAGGGCTCTTTAGCCTGGAGAAGAGACGGCTGAGGGGAGATATGATAGAGGTCTATAAATTAATGAATGGAGTGGAACGGATAAACGTGGATCAATTGTTTACGCTATCAGAGTATAGAAAGACTAGGGGACATGTAATGAAGCTACAGGGTAAACTATTTAAGACAAATAAGAGAAAATATTTTTTCACTCAACGTGTAATCAAACTCTGGAATCTGTTACCGGAGGATGTAGTAAGGGCTGTTAGTATAGCTGGGTTTAAAAAAGGTTTGGACAAGTTCCTGGAGGAAAGGTCCATAAACCACTATTAAAAAGGGACCCAGGATATCAATGCTTGACCCAGTACAAGCATTGTGGAACCTGTGTCTTTTGGGGATATTGCTAGGTATGTATGACCTAGATTGGCCACTGTTGGAAACAGGATACTGGGCTTGATGGACCTCGGTCTGACCCAGTATGGCATGTCTTATGTCTTATGTTCTTATGTTCTTATGTTCTTAGAGAGAAGTATTCTGGCAGTCCTGTAGTTCAGACTGAAATGCAGAGAGAGACCTGAGTTCAAATCCCACCACAGCTATTTTTTATTGGCTTTGAAAAAAAAAAACAATACAGAGAAAACAAGTCTGAGCATGCTTCTAGAAAATGGTAACACGTGATTGGCCGAAACAAGAGACTTGCTCTGAGCATGCTCCAGGTGTTCTGAGCATGTTCCTGGTGTAAGGCTGTGTGTCCTGTTTGGGGAAAATTCTAACACAGAGATTCAAAAAGAAAAAATGGCTCTTTTTGGAACACCAAGCAGAATTTCCAACAGGGTGAATAACATTAATTATTTTCTTAAGGATCGTGATGCCGCAGCAGAGGGTTATCCACAGATAGAAAATCCATTTGAACAACAGGAGAGTCTGGCAGAGTCTGAACATAAATTATCAGAGGTTGAATATTTACCAGATGCCCAAAAGTTGTTTGACTCTCAAGATCTTTGTGATTCAGGCACCGAAATTGACTTACCGGATGACAATGCAACGGATCCAGAGAACATAGAATTATATTATGCCGCGGCAGATGCAGAAACAACCTGTTTAATGGAAGAACTAGGATCAGCAGAGGTAAGAGAAGTCTTTTTTTTTGTAGAAAAGTGTTATAGAAGAGGTAGTTCATTTCACACTGACATTGTTTTGTTTTTGTAGGGAAGTAACGAATCTCCGCTCCTACAAGAGCTAGAGGACATATAGGAAATCAATCTATGCTGCTTGTGCTTTCTCTGTACATATCAAAGGGAAGCATTTGATGTCATAGTTAATCAAAAGGACAACTCAAAACCTGAAGAAATAAACACATTTAAATCTGTTATACAAGCAACGGTGTGCTGTATTATCAAGAAATGCTGGCAGGACGTTATGCATAGAGACTGTGCAGCTTGTCTAATACATGCTCCAGGGCAAAGACATCATGATTGCCTGAGGTGGGGGCACAAGGAAATACAACAGAAAATCCATAAAACTTGTAACAGGTTGTGTCTAGGACCTATTGCAAATGTTGCCATGATTGTTGGTCATAAAATGAAAACAACTGACCTAGTTTATGAAAATTTGAAGCACAACTTCTGTAGTTACTGTCAGAAACCGTACAATCACGAACATAATTGCACATTATGGTATCGTCTTTGTTTGACACTAACTTGTGCGAATAATGTTGGTGTACAACAGAGATGTCCTAATTGCAAACTCTTTTGTCATACTAAAGAGTGTTTAGATAGACACACGTATTTGGCTCTGAAAAAAGAAGTGGCGTGTTTATCTAAGATAGTGTACCAGAAATGTGAGTCTTATGTGGACAAGAAACATAAGTGCAAGGGTCGGCATTGTAAACTATGCCATGAACCCTTAACCGGGGATGGCGTCCACTTATGTTTTATGACACCTATTGGTACTGAAACATCTGAAAAGTGCATTTTTTATGATTGTGAATGTATGCAAGAAACAGGCTGGCATGTCCCTAATTACATATATGCGACGGACTTAAATGATGAAAAAAACTGGGAATTCAAGGGTCTCAAATGTATTTCTGCCTTTATACAGATGTTTTGTGACAAAAAATTTAAAGGCTACACCTTCATAGCCCATAATTCCAAAGGTTATGACGGGTATTTGGTTCTTAAACAACTGCTAAAGGAAAAGCTGAGCACAGGGCTGCTGGTTCAAGGTGCTAAACTTTTACAAATTACTGTTGAACCTTTGACTATCCGTTTTATAGACTCTCTAAATTTCCTGCCTATGAAATTTAGCAAACTTCCACAAGCCATGGGTTTTACAGGCAGCAAGGGGTACTTTCCACACTTTTTTAATACTCTGGAAAATCAAAATTATGTGGGCCCCATGCCGGATGTTGAACATTACGGTGTGGGAAACATGTTGCCTGAAGAAAAAGAGGAATTTTTACAATGGTACAAGGACAATCAGCACAAAACTTTTAATTTGCAAAAAGAGCTGGCTTATTACTGCCAGCAGGATGTATCTATTTTGCGGCAGGCCTGTGTTCTCTACAGAGCTGAAATCATGAAAATGACAGAGAAAGAAGTGGTTGTAGAGCAGGGTGACGTCTCAGAAATTCTAACAAGTTGTTTAGACCCTTTCCAATATATAACCCTTGCATCTGTATGTATGGCTATGTTCAGATTAATGTTTTTAGAACCCAAGACTGTGGCATGCATTCCACCGGATAACTATCACCGGCAGACAAAGAGATATTCATCCCCCTCTATTCAATGCCTGATGTATGTAGAGGACAAAGAAAATATACAGATCACGCATGCTCTGAAAGGTGGCGAAAAAAAGGTGGAGTCTTATTTTCTTGATGGTTATGCAGTGATCGATGGGGTAGAAACAGCTTTTGAATTTAATGGTTGTTTTCATCACGGCTGTCCGAGTTGTTATAACGATAAAGATCAGAATCCTGTAACAGCCACGACCTATGGTTTTCTTTTTTACAAAACACAGCTAAAAGCTGCATTCCTGGAAAGCCGGGGGTTCAAGGTCATAAGTCTATGGGAGCACAAGTGGAAGTGGATGGTAAAAGAAAATGATGGGGCTGTGCAGGCTTCCTGACTGACACAGCATTACCGCAACCTCTGATTCCACGAGATGCCCTTTTTGGGGGTAGAACAAATGCCATATGCTTGTACCACAAAACAAGACCTGAGGAAAAAATACACTATTATGATTTTACTAGTCTATACCCTTTTGTCAATAAAACAAAGGAATATCCAATAGACCATCCACAAATCATTTATGACAAATTTGGCCCCCTACAAATTACTTTGGTTTTATAAAATATCTTTTTCCCGGTGTTACCCATACGGTTGGATGGTAAGCTTATGTTTCCACTGTGTCATACATGTGCTGACACATGGCAAAAGCTGCCCTGCCTGCCAATCTTCAATGAAGGATGTTGTTTGCGTGGGGCCCCATGAAACGCAGTGCCCTGTGCAAACAACATTCTTGCTTAATGGATGGGCCGGCCCTGACTGCTTCAATGGCAACAGCTGCTACATCCCAACATGAAATATTACAGGATAGTCCCAGGGCAAGGAACACACAGCAGAAATTGCAGGCAGAGATCTGCAGTTTCTCTGATTACAGCATGCTACAGCCGTGTAGAAACAGTGATGTCCAACATCATCCACTACAGACATAGCATGTCACACATTGGCAGCAACCTTGATCTTCAGCTAGACCAGCAGAGTCCGTCACTAACATGACAAGCTCTGGGGACCAGGTGCTGTGCACCCCTCTGCACCTTCAGAGTGACCACAGGAACCAGTCATTAGCACAGCTTGCAGTTGTTATGTGCTTGTAGCAAGCATTGTCAGTGCACATCAGTAAGCTTATGTGCTGGATCACTACATCCCCCAGTTATTGATCAGCTACAGAATGTACAGTGCATCATGGGTAATGGGGGGGGGGCTAACCTATCCCACCACACACAGCAGACATTGAAGGCAGGGATCTGCAGTCTCTCTGATTACAGCCATTGCTATGCAGAATGGTATAGAGGTATAGCCTAATGTTTAGAGCACTGTCTCTATATGCAAAGAGCATCAGTTTGATTCCTACTTGTTCCCTTTGTGACTGTGTACTACTCAGTTTATTTGCATGCCTGGGACAGTCCAGATGCTGCTGTGACTGGCTGAAACACATTTTGTGCTTTGTTAGGTGTTCAGGCTACGCTTTGGATATGCAGACATGCTATTCACCATCCTATCCTTATGTGCAGATGCCTTTATTGAATATGCAGAGGCCTATTGCAGGGGACCAGACATGGTCACCCTGCAGATATCTGCTACCCAACTGGAGGTATAGCCTAATGGCGAGGGCACTGACTTAGGAGCCATACTAGGAGGGTTTATTTAATACCCACTGCTACTCCTTGTGTGACATGGTTTAGCTGTAGCTTTCCATGTTTGATACAGTCTTCAGAGGATGTCTACAACCCCTTTTGACCTTGACCTTGGCCTGGTCATGTAACACTCCATTGCCTCAGCAGACTGCAGGTTCACATAGCTCTTGCTGTTCATCACACATTACCAATGTTTGGGTGCAGGGTACCCAGCTTTGACTGCACTAATACAGCAATATGTGTACATGAGTACATTATAAATGCCATACTAGGTCACAACAAGGTTGATCAGGCCCAATATCCTGTTTCCCACATTGGCCAATCCAGGTCAGAGGTACCTGCAGCTTCCCAAACAGACACACATGTTCCACAATGTCTGAATTAAGGCAAGCAGTGGATTTCCCAGGTCCTCTTTAATGATGGTTTATTGACCTTGCTTCCAGGAATGGGTCCAGACCTTCTTTACTCCCAGCTTCACTAACAGCTGTTACTACATCCTCTGGTACCGGCTTCGGATGGCCACATGCAGGGCTCAACTCACATTCTTATATGCCCCATTTGGGCAGTTTGAACAACACTGGCCAATTGTTGTATGCACATTTTTCTGGAGGGTTGTATGGAGGTTGGGTGGCCGCCACAGGTGTGTGACCAACATGTGTGGCTTTCCATGTGGCATTTGCACACCTGTCTCCCACGTACTACACCTGCATTCATGATGGCAACTCAGGGTCATCGGGGCCATCAGCCCATCGCAGCCTCTCATCTACCACCATCCCGTTGTCATCTCATCCATCTATTCTTCTACAAGCTGCTACACCGTGGCCCACACAGTTACTCTTTTCTGCATGTCACATTTTCATGCATGCCTGATGCGCATCAGCACTTCTGTTCTCCAGTTGCTGCACACATCATGTCACTTTGGGAGCACCACCATGGAAAGCAATGCAAAGGGAAGGGATGGAAGGACAGGTGAAAGCTGATGGGCCTGATATTCCTGTGGGCACCCTATGTGGCAATTAATAAGTGGGATGAGCATGTGGGAGATAGCTATAGCGAAGCACTGGTGTACGGCAATGGAAAATTCGGCAATGGCAGTGAATAGCAGACCCCTGGCATATTAACGCCCGATGTCCTATTAGCTCACCTTAAGGGACCCATTGTGCTCTTATTGTCGGATTGCCTCCTACCCACCCAGAGTCTATTTCACATGGAAAACCCCTTATCACTGCCATTAATGCTCGATAACGCCTTCATCCTTATTGCTGTTTAGTAAACATACTCCTTATTTCTTTAAATATGGCAACATTTTTTTTTCCTTTAAGAACATGCTCATTCTTTCACTCTCTCTTATCCACACTCTTTTTCACTGAGACAGTTCAAGCTGTTTCAGTATTAAACAAATCATTTGAGCACTATACTGTTTTAAAACAGCTCACTTTCAAGGTTTCACTCACTGCATTGGGAGTTTGATAACTTTAGCGTTGCTTTCCTTTCAGTGCTTGAAGGACTCTAGTGCTGTTAGAAGCAAGTTTCACACCTTGCTGAACTTTTAATCAAACCAGTGCTCAAATCAAGCTCTCTCTCCAATAAATCACATCAAGTTCTCACTGTCTGATAAATCAACTCAAATCATCATTCAACTTGGTTTTAAAACTGCTTGAATGAGTTTCAGAGCTTCTTCAGCCCTGTTCCAGGCTCCAAGGAAAAAAGTCCTCTTACTTAAAATTAAATTTTCTTTCCAGTTTCTTACATACTTCCCCTCTAATACATTCTCAGTTACTATTCTAGCATCACATAAGCTCATCCACACCTCTTCCACACAGATCCTTGCTCTGCCACATCTTACCCCATCAAAGGTCTTCTCCCCAGGGCCAACCCAAGCATTTCTGCCGCTCTAGGCAGAAACCACGGCCTCATTGCCCCCCCCCCCCAGATGCTGCCACTGCTGCCACTGCCCCCTCCCACCTGCCATCAATTCTGTCTCAGGAGGGGGAGGCGGGCAGTGGCAGTGTTTCAAAAAGCAGCAGCAAAAAGCAGCCACTTTTGGAAATACTGCTGCTGTCACTGCTCACCTCCCCCCTTAAACAGAATCAGCAGCAGATGGGGGGAGGGGGGTGCAGCCGCCCATGTGTGCTGCGGCCATCACCCACCCAGGCCAACTGCCCTAGGCGACCACCTAGCTTGCTTAGTGGACAAGCAGGCCCTGTTCTTCCCTAGCCTCTAGCTAAAGTACCTGTAAAAGTGTACTCCATCTAGCTCCGTTTGAAAATAACCCCCTATTACTATCTTTATTTCAACTCACAAAGAACTCGGTTAGTGTTTTAAAGCCTCTAACAGACCTTTCCATACATAAAAGCCATTTTATAATCCATTTCCTTTAAAATTAGCCTAGTATCAATATTTATTTAATTATGTCATGGGTGTAGTCTCCTGTGCTCTTCCCATGTGCCTACAGTCTCAGCTGATTGCCTTCATCCCTCCACTCTGCACATGGATGCCATAATCCAGCACACAATATATAAACACACATGCCCACACATTAGCATTTCAATCAGATTTTTTTTCTCTCATTATATGTTTATTTCTATTATTTAACACCTCTCTGACACTTTTATTTATCTTTAATGTTGCTTTCATTTGTTTTTTTATTTTAAATTTTCATTTTGGTTTCTTTTAAAACTGGCCCCCAAGGGTTTAATTCCCCTTCATGACCCGTCAATTAAAACTTTGAATTTTCAAGCGGCTGAGCTCCGCGGCAATGCACAGAGCCTCAGGCTCATCTCCCCACACCTGCCTGAAGCCCCTGGAGCTATTTTTAGGTCTCCGGGTGACATCACTGCAATTGGAGGCCATGCTCCCCAGCCATCCTCCAGTGTCGTGGCAGACCTGGGGAGCCAGGAAACACGCTCCTCTACCTCTGTGCAGCACCAAAAATAGCTGGACTTGAGAAAATAAAGTACAGCATCCAGGGACATATTTGTTTTAATTTTTTGTGCTATTAAATTTAATATAGGAAAATCATTCATGAAGGATACATAAATGGACAGTAGCTGCAGTAGAAACCTTGATATTCCTAGGTTACCACTCTTGAGGTCTTTATGGGACCCATCCTTGCTTTGAGCTCTGGATATGAGTGCTCAAGCAGAGCCCGGAATATGCTGGGAAATGCCCAAAAATCATGAGCTGCACTCAGGTAGCCAGAAGCCTAGATCTGGAAAAATAACTGGAGTGGAACTGGAATTGCAGCTTGCACAGGGGTAGATGGAAGTGTAGTAGACGTATAGACAGGTCAGAACTCCGGAACATAGACTGAAAGAGAACCAGGGATGTGGGCCTGAAACTAGAATAAGCAAACAGGCTGCAATGTTGTGACAAAGACTGTCACGGGGGCAACTGTCCCTTTTACCCATTGGTAAATTGGCCCTGCAGGGTATGACTCTGATGAGAGCTTGAAACAGAGTCAGCCCTAGAGTTCAGGATGGGAGTCCCAACTTTCAGACCAGTTAATGATGTGGAGCAACCGAAGACTTAATACTGCAGAACTGGAACTGGAATGGTAACTGATAAGCCTGGAATACAGTCTTGGAAACAAGGATACTGCTTACAGGAAGCTTTATAGCAAGTGATCTGGTTTAGTCTTGGGTTGTTTCAAATAGCTTCCTGCTTCTAAACAACCCTTTATAACCGAGCTTCAGCTAATCCCTGGTGTCTAGGATTCTGGACTTGGGGCCTTTCTTTATGATTTTGGGTTGCTCCGTGTCATTAACAGGTCTGAAAGGTGGGACTCCCATCCTGAACTCTAGGGCTGGTTCTATTTCAAGCTCTCATCAGAGTCTTACCCTGCAGGGCCACTTTACCAATGGGCAAAAAGGACAGTTGCCATGGGCCCTGCATGGCAGAAGTCACATTGAATGAGCACACAGTGATCTGTCCTAATAATTGTATAACTCTTTGCTTCTGCTCCAGTCCCTCCTCTCTCAGGCAGCTGTAGGGAGCAAGAATGGAGAGGGGTGAGGCCAGAGCACCGTGCAGATCAAAGAAGACCTTGTCTGCTCTCAAAGCCAGCCGCCTTCCTCTCTCCTCTCCTCAACCCTTGTGCACAGGGTTTTGTCTTCATTTACAAAGTATCTGATAATAAAGGCAGTTTGTGTCATTGTTGCTAAACTGAAGACAAAATTTGACTTTTTTTCTAAGGTAAGGGGAAAACATCCTAGTTCAGGCCGGCCAGATACTTCAAGGATTATTTTCAACCATTGCAGTACGGATTTATTTCAGTTTACAAATTTATGTATTGAATTTATTTGTTTGCCGTTTTTCCCTTAAAAATCACATATGAGACATTCGGTCACTATGATGTGATTTTTGAAATATGAGTAGTATATATCTGTACAAGGTTTAAATGCATGGGGGGAGATATTCATCAGGAAAGCAGATGCATAAAAATTATGTACATAATTATGCATATAAGGTTAAGCAAATATTCGGCCACCCTATGATTGTAAAATAGGTGAATATTCAAGCATAACTTTAAATGCATAACTTCTGCATTTAAAATTAGGCCAGCTATGTCAGCAGGACAGCTACATAGATAAATTAATCCATTTGGTTACTGAATACCCTCAACCAAGCCAAAATTCCAATTCTCATTAAATGGCCAAAATTGTGTTGATATAGTACTATTTACAGCCAGAATTTGGTCAAATGTCTGCCAGAATATTTTTTTCAACAAGCCCTTATGTGGTGAGCACCACTGCTGACCATAGAAGGGCTTTCAAATATTGATCTCATGATGTTAAATTATATATGTTTACAGTATTGCTCTGGGAATATTGATAGTAGGATCATGGTGATTTTTGTAGTTTATCAAAATTTGGGAGAAGAAGAGCATGAGTCTGAAAGTTAATTGGAGGGGTGCAAGGCTTGAGGTTCACATAGGGTTCCTGGTCTCCTTGCATTAGACCTGTCCATAACACAAAATTTAACAGCACACTTACACCAGTCAGGGAAGAAAATACCTTGTCTCAAACTTGCATCTGCCTGCACTGGCCAGAAGAAGCAAGACGCCACTTGCACACTTGCATTGGCCAGCGCGGACCATAGGACGGTAAAGGGGTGCTTGCGTCAGCCCTCATGGGGCCAGAAGGTGGGGAGAGTATGCACTGTCCTCCTGTCAGCCGGCAATGAGAAGGAAAGCTGCAGCAGTGAGCTGGCAGCACACATTGACAGCGGCTGGGGAGGGGGAGCAGATAGGAAATAGAGGGTGTTGTTCAGTAAGGAGAAAATTAAAGGGAGCCCAGCCACACTAGTTTGATCAGGGCTCCTTAAGTGACTGAAGCAGCCCCGTTACCCTGACAGACGTTTGGCGCCACCATTCACAGATTTCAAACTTGTGCTAAGTCAATTCCTTTTATGTCTGTTACTATGGGAGAATTTTAAAACAGGACACCTATAAACATTTTGAAAATTGCACTTGTTTTATAAAGACAACATATGCATGCATGTGTGTATGTGTCTTTATAAAATAAACTCTGTTTTATTTATTTATTTATTAACCACCTTTATAAATTCACCCAAAAGCGTGCAAATGCTCTTGCACAGTTACATCTGCTCTGAAGGGCCACTTTCTGCATGCACTCTCTGTGGGCATGCCCATATATTATGCAGAGACCATGAAGGTTCTGCCATGTCATGATGGCAGAAACCTCTACTAAATTCTTGCATTGTGATCTTGTTAGGCCATCCAGTTCTTTTCAGAATTGAAGGGGCTCTGCTTACCAATGAGGTAATGGTGGGAGGAGCAGGGCTGGTGCCTTCATTAGGCAAACTAGGTAGTTGCCTAGATCACCAACTTCCAGGGGCACCCAATTACCACTGCTGCTGACCCTCTCAGAGACCTGCAGTGGCGGCAATGGAATTACAACTGCGACACGGTATTTACTTGCAAAACAAATCTTGTCCTCTATGTCCTGCTGCATCATCCCCCCTCCGACACAGACTTACAGTTTTCAGGGGCCGAAACGCTGCTCTAGAGAGCTCAGTAAGTGCTGTGTCATGGCTTCAATGCCATTGTCACTGATGCAGGTCCTGGAGAAGGGCTGCAGTGAATGCAATGACAGCGGGGAGGGGACGGGGCAGCAGGATTGAGGCACTTGTGATGTGAGGGGTTGCTTAAGCCACTGCAGTACACAGTGTTCAGTGGGAGTTGACTAAATAAGATAACATCAGTACTGCTTGGGTACTCTAAAAGGGGTCTGACTGAAAAAAAGAGAGGTTTCCGTTAATTCTGGAAATGAAGAGGAAGATTCAGAGGACAAATTAGGAGCTGAGACAAAGAAGACCAGGGTTCCACAACAGCAAGCTTCCTAAAACATCATCAAAGTCTGGTATTTAGAGACAGCAGGAGGGGAGTTGGATCCAGAAGGGACCATGATTTAATAGAAGGAGCACATGCAGTCTGTGCTTGAGATCAGCCCACAAGTAGAAAAAGGTTACATTCAGGTACAGTAGGTGTTTTCCTATCCCAGAAGGCCTGAGGCAAAGGGGGCGGGGGAGGTTAAGTGACTTACTCAAGATCACAAGAGGTAAAGGAAAAAGAAATAGAGAAAACTAGAATCCCCACCATAGGAGGAATTGCCAGTGAGCATTGAAGAGAGCTGACCTGTATCTAGAGATAGAGAAAAAGTGCAAAGGAACTGTATTATTTTGCTATTCCACTTGCTTATTAGTCTCTTGCAAGATTTTCAGTAAACTTCTTTGGTTCAGAATAAACCCTGGCCTGGACTGACTTTGTGGAGTGTGGTTAGCAAAGTGAGTGATCCCAGGAGCCAATGGCTTTCCAACTCAGCTGGCCCCAACCAAAGACCCCAAATCCCAAAGAGGCAGACCTCAGAAAATAGTATTACATCCCTGAAGTGTGTATTCCCAGTCTTCCCAAAAGGAAAATGTTAGCTGGTGGGTATCCTTGGACTAATAGGGGCTACCATTATAAAGTATGAGTGAATCTTGCATGCCCAAAGGCCACCCCTGAGAATGTCTATGGTGTGGTCCATGTAAAGGTATGCAAGCTCCTGTCAGCACACATACTTGAACATGCATATACCTTGCAGAGTTTTATAACAACTATGTAAAAACATGTGTTTCATGTGGGAAATGCTTTATAAAATTACCTGCTCGGGGTTTAATTTTATAGAACATTTTCTGCAGGGGAAATGGCCATTATAAAATTGTGTGTAGGTATACTCATGTAAAAAGTAAGTGCAGCAAAGGATTGCATCTACATTTATGTAATATATGTGCAGGCATTCCCAGGGATGGCACCATAACAAAACTGCACTGACAAAACAGCAAGCCATCAAATAAATGTACGACAATGCAATGCAGTGTAAAATAAGCGCAAGTCAATACAGCATAAAATAAAGCCAAATAATTTGTGTCTTTTATTGAAAGCAGTATGACTACATACCAATATTTAGGACAATTCCCCGTAAAAACACTGCATAAGAATTTCACAGTGATCCTTTTCAATTTAAGGCAGTATAACTACATATCAATATTATTGACATTGCCACATAAAAACACCGTATAAGAACGTCATAGTGGTCCTGTTCAATTAAAAGCAGTTTAACTAAATATCAATTTATGGGCAATTCCACATAAAAAAATTCTATTAAGGATATGGTTTCATAATCTATGATCAATATTTCAAAGCACCTATTGAGCCGTATATATTTAGAAACATAGAAACATAGAAATATGACGACAGAAAAAGACCACATGGCCTATCTAGTCTGTCCTTCCATAACAACTACAACAGTCCCCTTTTTACCTTTATAGAAACAAAGAAATATGACGACAGAAAAAGACCACATGACGACAGAAAAAGACCATTTATTCTTTGATGCTTCTTTTCTATGATAAACAGAATAAAAACGTTGTGTAAGAATTTCATAGTGATCCTGTTCATTTTGAAACTGCTCAAGAAGATCAAAGAATGAAAGATGATGGCAGTCGGTAGTTCTTTGGAAAGCACAGTGTCATGCTTCCACCGAGCTGGTGTGTGGTAAATGTTCTGTGACAAGGCCATGTACATTCCACATTGCAATTGGGAAAAGTGGTATGCTGTGACGCTGATGACATTGATGCCCAATATAGTTGTCCTCCCAGTAATCAGTAAGAGGTGTGAAATCCTCAGAAAGATAGTCCACCAGCTCTTCAAAACATTGGACAGCATCAGCAATGGACATGAAACTGAACGCCAAAATCATTTTCAAGTAAATATGAAACTCTTTTCATCGCAATATCTGCCAGGTAGATCACACTGTTGAATTTTGTGCCACAAATACTGCGGAAGATGAAATAAACAGCCTTTAATCTGTGCTCTTGGAAAGGTAGAAGTCAATGCATTAAAACTCGTCTTTGTATGTAAAAGGAAAAGGAGGCTGCTATGGTTTTCAAAAAAAGTAGCTGAAAAGGTGAAAAAAAGGGAGAGGCCTTCAGGAAATACAAGAGATCACAGAGAGAGGAAGACAGGCATCTATATTTGGAAAAACAGAGAAGCTAGCAAAGTAGTCAGGAAAGCACAGATACAAAAAGAAGAAATAGCCAGTGCAATAAAATGGGGGGGGGGGGGGGGGGGATAGGGTATTTTTAAGATATGCTAGTGAGAGGAGGAAGGGCAAAAGTGGTATTGTCAGACTCAAGGGTGAAGGGGAGAAATATGTAGAAGCTGATGAGGATAAAGTGGAATTGCTTAATAAATATTTCTGTTCTGTGTTCACAGGAGCAGGACCTCAGAAAACACCCACAAATAGGAACAGAAGTGACAGGGAGCTCAAATGATTTTCATAAAACTGTGTTCGTGAGGAACTAGCTAATCTAAAAGTAGATAAAGTGATAATACTGAAGGAACTTGGGGATGTTCTAGGGGCTCCATTGACTGACCTTTTCAATGCTTCTTTGGAGTTGGGAGTGGTCCCAGAGGATCAGAGAAAGGCACATGTGGACCCTTTACACAAAAGCGGAAGTAAGGATGAGGTTGAAAACTACAGGCCGGTTTGTACAACCTCTGTGGTGAGTAAATTATTGGAAACTATGCTAAAAGAGAGAATAGTGAGGTTTCCATAGTCCAATAGATTGCAGGATCCGAGGCAGCATGGGTTTACCAGAGGCAGGTCTTGTCAGACAAATCTTATTGATTTCTTTGACTTGGTCACCAGGGAGTTGGACCAAGGGAGAGCCCTAGATCTGGTGTACTTAGATTTCAGTAAAGCCTTTGACACCATTCCGCACAGACGATTTATAAAGAAACTGAGCATCCTAGGAATGGACCCTAAAGTTACTGATTGGGTTAGAAATTGGTTGAGTGAGAGGCAGCAAAGGGTAAAGGTAAATGGAGCTCACTCCGAGGAGAAGGAGGTTACTAGTGGTGTGCCACAGGGCTCTATCCTTGGTCCGATTCTTTTTAACGTCTTTGTTAAGGATATTGCAGAAGGGCTTTTGGGTAAAGTTTGCCTGTTTGCAGATAATACCAAAATCTGCAATAGAGAGACACCCAGGAAGGAGTATTTTACATGAGGAGGGATCTAGCTAAGCTTGAAGAATGGTCAAGAATTTGGCAGCTGAGATTTAATGCTAAAAAATTCAGGGTCATGCATTTGGGCTGCAAAAATCCAAGGGAGCGGTACAGTGTAGGGGGGAAGTATTCTGTCCACAAAAGAAGAGTGGGACCTAGGCTTGATTGTGTCTGACGATCTTAAAGTAGCTAAACAGGTAGAAAAGGTGATGGCAAATGCAGAAGGATGCTTGAATGAATAGGGAGAGGAATGGCCAGCAAAAAAAAGGAGGTGAGAGTGCCTCTGTATAAGTCTCTGGTGTGACCTTATTTGGAGTATTGTGTGCAGTTCTGGAGACCGCACCTTCAAAAGGATATAAACAGGTTGCAATTGGTGCAGAGGGTGCCTACTAAAATGGTTAGTAGTCTTCGTTATAAAGTATATGAGGATATACCTAAAGATCATAATATGTATACTTTAGAAGAAAAGCAAGATAGAGGAGATATGATAGAGATGTTTAAATACCTCTGTGGCATAAATATACAGGAGGAGAGTCTCTTTTGATTGAAAGCAAGCTCTGCTACGAGGGAACATAGGATGAGGTTGAAAGGAGTAATATGTGGAAATATTTCTTTACGAAAGAGTGACAGATGCATGGAATAGTCTCACAGTGGAGGTGGTAGAGACGAGGACAGTATCTGAATTCAAAAAAGCATGGGACAAACACAGAAGATCTCTAAAGGTAAAAAGGGGACTATTGGAGTTGATATGGAAGGGCTGACTAGATAGTCCATGTGGTCTTTTTCTGCCGACATGTTTCTATGTTTCTTTGTTTTTGAAGTCAACCATAAGAGTATCCAGATTTAACAAGGGCTGCAGTTCAATAAGCTTTGTGAACAATCTGGTGCATGTTTGCTCAGTTTTGTCACATAACAAGGCATAAATGACAGGAACAGCCATATTGTCACTGAGAACATGTATGGTGTATACTTGGTAAAATAGTTCAGGAGAGACTTTAAAAGTTTTGTCAGTAGACCAGTGATCATTTTCCACTAACAACTGCAAATTTTCATTTGCACCAAATAGAAACATTCTCTTCAGATCCTTACTCCCAGAATCCCACAGGATGAAATTCTCGCCTCTTGCCGTTGTCTTAAGAGCGTCTGGAATTCCAATTTCTTCAGGTCATTGAGGATTTATGTCTGGCAGCTGGTGTTGTTTCCGTTGTTGTTGAATGGTTTACTGTGAAGATGCATATTCTGAAAGATAAGTTGCTGCCTCTAGTGAAATTCCATTAGTAGTACACTGTATTATTTGCCGCAATTTTTCAGTTGATGCTTTTGCTTTTTGACCATTGAATCCACAGCTCATAAAGCTTCAATCTCCCCAGGATTTGGGGCATGGCCATGCTCTGTTTTAATGTTTATGAGTGGATTCATAACTTTGACTCGTCCCTCGCAACCTGTTTTTGCATACCTCCAAGTGCTGATTCCATTTTTATTAATTCGATCTTTTCTATAGCGCTAGCCTTCCTAAACTATCATTGTTTTTCCTCTTTGTGAATATTTCCATCCAATAAACAACCATTGTTTAGTTGTAGGTGCACTCTCAGTATACCCGAATGTGAACATTTCAACTTGAGGCATGATTTCAACATTTAAACTTACCTTCCTAAATATATGGCTGCACAGCGGACCATTCAACGACAATGTATGAATTTCTGCTGTTTTGTCAACTTTCGCTGCTTTGTCTGCACCATTTTCCACCATTTCATCAGCGTCATTTTGTTTTGCACTGCATTGTCGACCCACTCATTTGTCTATGCTGTTTTCTGTGCTGTTTTGTTGCATGCTATTTTGACTGGTCACCCTCATGGACATAGTTTGGGTGAGACAGGGATAGAGTTACACTCTACATGCAAACTTTATAAAATACACACACAGAGTACATGCACATACTTACCTTTGCCTCAGAGCAGTTGTAAATTTGTGCAGGCAGGTCCAGATTTTGGAGTATTTTTACTAAACCGTCTTAATGTTACCGGCCCTAGTTGCAGCATTAATGTGAAGAATGCCATATAAGGTAGTGGGCATTCTGGCAGCAAGGTAGCAAGAATCTATATCATGCGATAGAGGGCACCTTGGCTCATTAACGCACAGTAATTTTAAGTCCATGCCAGCGCTGGGTTAGAAGCTATAGAGATGTAGCCCATTGGTTGTTGCAATGACTGGTTGTTGCAGTGCTGCCAGCAGAACCTCCCTCACAGTGCTGTAAACGAAGGTGCCTCATAAGGTACCCTATAGGGTGCCCCATAGGGCACATTATAAAGTGCCCTGTCTGCCAAGGCACCTTATAATGTGCCCTATAGGGTGCTTATAGGGCGCCTTATAGGGCGCCATATAAGGCACCTTAAGTTACTGAGAGGGTGGTTCTGCTGGCAGCACTGATTTAAATTAAAAGGAAATCCCTCAGAGAGCCATATTAAAGGCATACCCCTGCAGGATTGAACCCATGACCTCTGCCTCCACAGTCATTGTAGTAACCAGTGGGTTACATCTCTATAGCTGCTAGCACAGTGCTGGCTGGCTACAGAAAGACTGCAGGTCACCGCACCGCCTGTCTGCTGTGGTTACCAGGATAGGGTATACCCACCTGTACCCATGATGCACTGCATATGCAGATCAGCAGTCTACAGCTGATCACAAGATGGGGTATGTGCCTCCACAGCACCTCGGCCTGGTAGGGGGAACTGACTGTGTGTGTTACTGGCACAGAGTAGCTACAGACCGTGACATTGTGCGGTTTCTGTGCTCACCCTGAGGGTGAGGTGGGGTGCCCAGCACCAGATCTGCAGCACTTGGGTTGGCTGAGATAGGCTGTGCTGCAGGTCTTTATCAGTGTAAGTGTGTCCTTGCAGACACACCTATGCTATGCTTGTGTCCATCTGTATTTCCCAGTCATGTCTAGCCCTTGTGGGCTATGATGCACCCAGAATAGTGCATAACCTGTGTGGTTGCTATGGTCACATGTTATAGGAGAAGGGTGTTGTGTGGATCCAAAAGTGGATAATGTAGCACCACCCAACCTGCTCTCTCTGTGTCAGGGTGGGGGACAGGATCTCCCACCAACAGATCCCCACTCTACATTGGAGGCAGTAGAGGGGACCACCACCCCAGTCCTGCTGGGGAGTAGGCACCCTCCGGGGGAGTCAATTCAGATCTTTATGTATGTCCTAGGGCACTGGTAGAGCTCCCCCACCCCAATCTGACATTCACCAGCAGAGGGCAGAGTCAGTCTCCACCCTGCAAGGTGTTCCAGCCATACACATGCTAACCACAGACAGTCTGCTAGTTAGTACACATTCCTGGAGAAACTGTGTGCCCACAAAGGTGGAGTAGAGACACACACAAAAAGCAGGTATGTCAGTGATTGGGCCCCAAAAAAAGGAGACACATAGATATCACTTGGGAGAAACAGTGTATAGCACTATGTGGGAACCTGGCCATGCCATGATCACTGTTCACAATTTCCACTAAAAAATTTGTTCATGTATAACTGGATGCTTACTTAATTTTCAAAAATTATATCAAAAAAACATATACACATTTTATACAACGAGGTCTCAGACTTATCGTGGCTCTGCCATGGGGACTAGACGTCCGTTATCGTGGCAGTGAGCCCTTTTGCATCAACGACCTCAGGAGTGTGAGTGGGTTGAAAAACACAGCCTTAAAATCACAATCAAATAATTGAAAACTCAAAAACTTATGTGCTTATATTCTTCTCTGTGTTATCAGACAGCCCACTCTCATGGATTAGAGCACTGATCCCGACGCCTCCCTTTGGTACCAGTCAAGCGTTTCACAATGCTAACTTTCATCAGGGGATCTCTCCAATACTCCCATCCAACTTCATATTCCCTAATAACAAACCACAAATAAAAATAGTCAATACTCCACTATCTAAAACACCTGAAATTTAAAACTTACACTGCTCCTAACCATCCTAAACCAATAACCCAGCTGAAAAAAAGAGAAACAGATCTCACCTTTTAAAACTTTGAAGCTGCCCGCGTTTCACCAAAGAAATCTCCGAATCAATGAATGGCTACACATAAACGCCGCGCATGCGTACTACCCAAGTCATCGCTCGTCTTATAGTGTTTTTCAACCCACTCACACTCCTGAGGTCGTTGATGCAAAAGGGCTCACTGCCACGATAACGGACGTCTAGTCCCCATGGCAGAGCCACGATAAGTCTGAGACCTCGTTGTATAAAATGTGTATATGTTTTTTTGATATAATTTTTGAAAATTAAGTAAGCATCCAGTTATACATGAACGAATTTTTTAGTGGAAATTGTGATTGAGTCGTTCAGTAATTAGACCAACAGAGAGAGTATGATCACTGTTCAGTCAGGGTGAGTGTGATCCACCAGCATGACATGCTGTGGCCACCCGGTCCATGCAGGTGGTGGTCGGGCACTGTAATGTCCCAGCCATTGCCCTATGCACTGTGCAGATGCATCCTACCCAGACCGCCGTGTCTGGGCCATACCCACAATACCTTGCTCCTCATTATGCACATTGGCAGGCTAACACTGGGAACAGTGCAAGCATTGGGGGCTCAGTATGGTGTAGGCAACCACAAAACACTGGATAGACATACACACACTCCCACACCTATTTCAGCATTGTGCAAAGCTACAGGTGGTTGGAAGCCCTGGCCACCGTACCAGTCCTGGGCACAGTGCAGACATTGCTAAGGTATGCAGGTGCTAGTATTGGTAGCTGCTGCTCCGCATGGGGCCCGACAGCCTGACTCTCCATGAGACTTTGGATAGTGGAGCCTATGGGTATGGGTGTCTGTGCCCCTGTTGGCCGGTGCTCTAGGGCAGGGGTGGGCAATTCCGGTCCTGGAGGGCCGCAGACCAGTCAGGTTTTCATGATGTCCCTAATGAATATTCATGAGACCCATTTGCATCCACTGCCTTCCATTGTATGGAAATAGGTCCATGAATATTCATTAGGGACATCATGAAAACCTGACTGGTCTGCGGCCCTCCAGGACCCGAATTGCCCTCCCCTGCTCTAGGGAGTGTACATGTTTATGGTGTATATGCGCTGTAGGGTAAAATGTAGGGCCATTGTCTGCAGGGGCCACAGCTGGGACTTGAACCTGTGACCTTCTGCCCCTGAACACACTGGTTGTGTGTACTGCACCAAACTGATGCCACAGAAGCAGCTCTGTCCCTCGGGATACCATTACTGTTCTTCAGACAGCCCTTGTCTGTTGCACTGCATGCTGCCCACCTAACCAGGGCTTGGCCTTGGTCTGCTGTGGGCAGCTGCCACTGCCCCCTCCACCACCAGCACCCCTCCCCTACCATGCTGACATGCCTTTATGCCAGTGGTGCTGGTGGTGTGCAGTCCCAGGCTATCCAGTGTGCCTGTAGGTGGCTGCCTATGGTGTGGGATCTGGGGTAGGGGTGCCTACATAGACATCTGCGCTTCCCCCCGGCACCGCCTGTCAATGTTATGTGCCCTTTGGGGTACCTGCTGGATACTGTCCCCTGGGACACTGTGAGGCACACACTCATGGGCATATTTGCCCGTAGTCAGTTGCTGGCTTGCTGATTTTCAGTTTCTGTGTTCCTATGTGCCACCTAGGCATCTGCCTAGTTCACCCTGTGCCCCAGCTGCCCCACTGCATGTCCTGCCTGCAGCCCCCTGTACCCCATTTGCAGCCTCACTGTAGTGCCCTTTCGTACTTGGGCACTATGCTGTTGCTGCACATGTATCACTACTATCACTTTTCTTGGTTTCCCTGCCTTTGCTGTACATTGCTGACTGAATTGGTTTCTCTCTCCTGCAAATGTGCCTCTAGCGCGAGGTTTTCACTGGCGCTAATTTTCAGACCTTCATTTCACAGCGCTAGTGTGCATGGAGTCTCTCCCCGCCCACTCTCTGCCCATTGACCCCTTCTCTCCGCCCTCTGGGGAGCCTTACTCCACCCTTTGTGTGCCTTAATGCCGCAGGAGACATGTTCGCGCATAACTGCACGCTATCGCGCGATAATGTTACATTATCATATGCTAACATTACGTATCACGCGATAACATTACATATTGCGCGATAACGTTACGTATCGCGTGCAAACAGCGCCGCTGCAACGTTATCACTGTTTAGTAAACATGCCCCTTAGTCATAGATAATGTAGGCAATTGCTTCCAGCACCAAATTTTGAAAGGAGCTGAAGCGTTAGCACCACTGCAAGCCTCAATATGGGCCTGGTGTTGCTGAGCAGTTTTGTGTTCTGGTGGCCGAACACAGCAGCAATGCCGTTAACAAAATTCAACATGGAGCCTGCCTAGGCCCAGTGGCACCCCACCTCCTCCTCTCTCCTTGCAGGGTTTCCATGGTAATGAAATGCTTTGTGAGAGGATAGGGAAGATCTGCAGGGCCTGAGCAGGTTCCATGCTGAATTTTGCTAACAGAGTTGCTACTGTGCTCAGCTACCGGATCACAGAACTGCATCACAGTAAGTGAAAGGAGGGCATTGGTGCAGGGCAGGAACTGGCAGGGGCAACAGGTAGCGGGAGGAGTGGTTGATTTCCTTTCCCTCCCCCCCCCCCCCCAGATGCCTATGGACACCCACAGTGCAAATGTGTCCCTGTGTATGAGAGCGTTTGTTCTCAGAATAGTTCTTGGATCCTAATTTATAAAGGCATAAAATAGATATGTTTTTTGAAATGTTTATAGACTCCCTCTTATAAAGTTGCACCCACATACCCAATATGGGGATCATTTTATAAGGAGGTGCCTATTTTTAAGTGCTAACAACATGCATAAATGTTGTGATTTGAGTCATTTACACATGTAACTGGCCATGCATGTGGGTAAAAGAGCTCTTGTAAAATACTGACCAGCGTAAAAGTGTGCACATTGTTTGCTTGGTGTGTACTTTCACTATAGGCATGCACATGGGCGGAGTTTGGGCGGAGTGTGAACGGTGTGAGCAAGTACATGTGCTGATTAGAAGAATGCAATCATTTCTGTGCATACTTGCAAAAATTAGGCACAGTCACTTATGCCAGCTCTAGGGCTGGGTAAGTGTTCGTGCCTTAATTTCAGGCATGATCTCTGCCCCTTATGCTAGTCTTTTTAAAGACGAGTAAGTGCCTACTTGTATTTATAGAATAGGCTTAATTTCAGCATGCTAGACATGCTTTGACTAGGCGCTCTGTTATGAAATTACCTTCCACATATTACTACTACTACTACTACTACTACTACCTATCATTTGTATAGCGCTACAAGGTGGACGCAGTGCTGTACATATAAATATGAGACACAGCCCCTGCTCATCAGAGCTTACAATCTAATCAAGATGAAGAAGATCACAGAACGGTGCCCACCGATATGGCAGGTCCATCAGTTCCCACCAGTCCTTACTTACATCACCTTTACATTGACTTTCTGTGGTGCTCTATCCAGCATTAGGGTTACAGCCATTTTCCTGCCTTTAGGCGCATGCTTGTCAACTTGAAGCACCTTAAAGCCCTTGGCCACCTTATGTTCGGGTGCCTTAACTTCATGCGCTTTAACCACTCAGGGCAGCTTAACCTCAGGCACCTTAAAACCCTAAAGGCACCTTAACGTCATGCCCCTTCACCCCTCAGGGCACCTTCACCGCAGGCACCTTAGAACCCACAGGGCACTGTGGGGCCCTGTATCCCACAACACATGTTTTTCTAGATATCACCAATTACTAATTAGCAACAAATTACTCAGACCACAAATTGCTCCAATACAATGCTTTTTATTTGGGTACCAAAACAAACAAACAGCAACTGCTTTGAGCAAAAGTCTTTGTCTGAGAAAGGTGGTGGACAGTCCACTTCCCTTACCGGAATTAGGGAGCAGACTGCCCACTGAGTTATGAAGCCGTCCCCTTATATAGATATTCTCTGTCACCAAAAGTTCTAGAAGTTCTGATGTCATCCTCAGAAAATCAGAGTTACTTGCAAAGAAAGAAAACTTTGCTAGAACTCCTTCTCTGAGGCCCCCTCCCATGAATAATGCCAATTATGCCTTAGGGCTACCCTCCCTTGCAGCTGGTGCTCTCAAGGTCTTTTTGGTCTTTGCTTAATTGTGCTTCTTATCTGTGCTGTGGAGAAAATCTTTCCTGCATTCCTTGGCCTGTTTTATGGTCTTCTCATCTCCTGGTGCTAAATGACATTTTCTTTTTTCTTCAAGGCTGAAAGTATGTTTTCTGCTAATTAATTCTCTGAGCAGGCCTGTTTCTCTCTGAGCCTGACTCCACGTACTTCTACTCAAAGCAAGGCCTCCAGACTACAGCAGGCCGCAAGGCATATACTTTCTTAGCCCACAGGACATTTTCTTTTCTTCATCGTGCAAACTGCAGGCAGGCCATGATTACAGTCACAGATAGCAGCTGAAGGAGCAAAACTATCCCTAAGTCAGAAATATCCCAACAGCACCTTAACTTCATGTGCCTTAACTCTTTAGGGCACCTTCATCTCAGGCACCTTAAACCCTTAGGGCACCTAAATTTCGGGCACCTTAACCCCTTAGGGTGCCTTAGGTTCAGCACCTTAAACCCTTATGACACCTTAACCTCAGGCACCTTAAACCCTTAGGGCATCTTAAGCTAATGCGCCTTAAACCCATTGGGCACCTTAACACTTGTTGCCTTAATGTGAGATGTCCCGTTACCGTGAGTTAAATGGTCAGGGTGCCCTGTTCCGTGCATTACATAGCCCATAGCTCCCTTTACACAGGACAGCAACCACCTGCCCATAGCATGATATGGCTTTGGGAACCTTAGTGCTGCCCTTACCGCCAGTGTCTTTACTGTGGTTTAGTAAACATACCCCTATGAATCTCCTTGTCCTCAGCTGTTGGATTGTTGCATTGTCTGTCTTGACTAGATTGTAAGCTCTGATGAGCAGGGACCATCTTTTATATGTATCTGTATACACCTTGTAGCACTATATAAATGTTCAATAGTAGTAGTAGTAGTTGTAGAAAGTGAATTTACTTGAAAGCTTTTTCCTTTAAAATATTTATAAAAACTGTTATTGTTTGTTTACAAAGTTTAAATTTATACTCTTTTTTCACATTAAAATTGGTAATTTTTCAAAAGTAAAAATTTTTTAAGTGATTCATTGTAGGAGAATTCTTACCCCTTGTAAAGTCCTGATTTGAGATTTGAGATTCATGAAACTGAAAAGTGCATTGTAGAAAAAATTAAAATATTTTCTCTGTAAGCTGGGAGTTTCAATTGGTGGCTTACTTGAGGTACTTCTGCCACTCATGACACTCATAACATCAAGGTAAAATAGGATAACGCCCCCATGGAGCTCCCGGTTTACATATGCATGTTAATTTTCCTAAGTATGTTAATTTTCAAAGCTTTCCATTTCTCTTATGGCCTAGTTGTGTGTTTCAAAGATCCAGCTAAAATTAAGACTTAGGGGTATGTTTACTAAACTGTGTTAATGTCACCTGCGTTAGGTTCTGCAGTAATAGTACAGATTTATTATTTTATTTATATTCTCTTATATACTGTGCTATTTGGCATCAGTGTGGTTTACATTGAACAAACTGAAATTACATTGAACAGGGCATTATAACTTGGAGATAACTATTTTACAGGGAACATGGGCTATGGAGGGTTAAGTGGCTTGACCAAGACCACAAGGAGCACCTGTGGGACTAGAAACCCCAGTCCTTCCAGCCCAAGGTTGCTGTCCTCTAGTGGGATTTGAACCCCCGCCCTTCTGGCCTGAAGTACCTTGCCCCAACCACTAGGCCACTCCTCCACTCCAGATGTCCATATAAAGGTGTGGGCGGTGCATCATTACGACAAGTCGTATCAGCTAACACGCGTTACAAGGTGCCTTATAAGGCACCTTGCCTATAAGGCACCTTGTAAGGTGCCTTATAAGTAAGGTGTCTTATATTGTGCCGTGTAAGGTGCCTTATAAGATGCCCTTTAAGGTGCCTTGAAAGATGCCTCATAAGGCGCTTTGTAAGGCACCCTATAGGGCTCCTTAAACTAAGCACCATATCAGGCACCCCTGGACAAGGCACCTTAGAAGGCACCCAGGGTTATGGAACCATAGGTTAGGGTGGCCTAACAAGGTTACGGTGCCCTAGGTTAGTGTGCCCTAAGGGCTGCAAGGTGCTTCAGGATGACATGCGTGACCTGAGAGGCATAGAAACAGATGTAGCACTAACACTAGATAGAACACCGAGGAAAGGCAATGAACAGCTGAGTGCAGGAGGGAGAGTTGGGAGCTGCTGGACCTGCCATATCTGTGGGCACCCCATGTGGTTGCCAGTACTGTTGACAAACATATTGGGTGCAACAGTACCACAGCACAGGGTATTTGCAATGTAAAGTACTGGAAAGACAGTGGGTGGAAGAAGATGGGAATACGTGTCCCCCAGTGGATGCAGAGGTGGCAGGATAGTTACAATGATGGGTGGACAGAGGAGTGGTGGTGCCATGCAGATCAGGCACAGGCGAGGCAAGCATGATGAGGTGCAATGCAGGAAAGGGTAGCAGTGCAGGACATGGGGTGGCAGCCTGCACAGGCAGACAGGACTCTACACAGCTGACAGACGCAGATAGACGGACTGAAGGAATGTTGGCAATTATGGCAAGGGTATTATGGGCTGGCAGCAAAGATCTGCAAAAATATGACTGTTACAGGCATGCAAACTATTTGAGTAGGACAGGCATGAAAGGAGGAAAAAATGAGGAATTAAACCCATGAACACTGCTGAGAATGGCATTGTACTAACCAGTAGGCTACACCTCTGTGGTGCAGCTCACAGCAATTGCTGGGTACAGAAGGACTGCAGGTCACCGCACAAACTGTCTGCTCTGAATGACAGGATAGGGTAGCCCCACCAGTACCCGTGATGCAATGCACATTCTGACTAGCTGTCTAAAGCTGATCACCAAATGGGGTCTGCACCTCTCTGGTACCTCAGCTTGGAAAGACTAACTGACAGTGCATGATACTGGCACAGAGTAGCTACAGACCATGCCATTGTGCAGGATCTGTGTCCACCCTGAGGGATAGGATGATTGCCCAGCACTAGGTCCGCAGTACATGTGGTGCTAGAAATAGGTCCTGCTGTGCATCCCTATCACTACCAGTGTGTGACAGGTGTTTCTTGCAGTACATCTGAAGGTATTTTGGTGTCCATCTGCATCCTGCAGATGCATATAGCCCTCTGGGACCAGACACCACCCAGATTAGTGCATATCTCATGTTAGGGTCTGGCTGACATGGGCACCTGATATCAGGGCAGAGGGGTTTCTAGACTTGCATGAGGTTTGTGTACCCGTGCCCTTACAGGTCAAAGTGGTATATACTATATACCCTAAAGGGCCCCAAAACACCCTTTTTGCAGGTAAGGAACAGGAGCCTGAGCCCCAATGAAGCAACCTCCATCCTGTTCATATGGGACAGCCCTCCAGGGTCAGTGGGCCAGAGCCATACCTGGATTGGGGAAGTGGCAGACCAGCAGTAATTAGGTTTGGAAAACCCCAACTGCCTTACACCACCCTCTGCCAGTCACTAGCAGACAGCACAGTCAGACTGCACCTTATAGGTGTTCCAACCATGCACAACATAACTGCAAACAGTCCACTAGCCAAACCATGCTCATAGAATAACTATGTGCAACAAGCTGGTATCTCAGTGATTGGGCCCAGCACTAAGAACACACAATTATCACTGAAGACAAATAGTGTCAAGTGCTAAGTGGGAACCTAGACATGCCATGGTCACTGATCGGTCAGAGTGAGTGCCCTCCCAGCATGCCATGCTGTGGCCACCCTGTCCATGCAGGTGATGGCCAGGCACTACAGTGTCCAAGCCATTGTTCCACATCCTGTGAAGATGCATCCTGACCAATCCGCCCTGTCCGGGCCATACCCATAATTCCTTGCTCCTCATTATGCACATATTCAGGTTAACACTGGTAACAGTGGGATATTGTGGGCCCAGTGAGCTGTGGGCAGCCACAGAACAATGGATAGACATACACATACACAAACACACACATTCCTATTGCAGCATTGTGCAAAGATAGGGGTGGTTGGCAACCCTGCCTGCCACACTTGTCCTGATCACAGTGCTGACATTAATAAACTGTGCAGGAGGTAGTAGCAGTGCTCTGGTGATAACTGCAGCTCAGTGCTGGGGCCAACAGCCTGACTCTCCATGCAGTTTTGGATTGTGGAGCCTGTGTGAGTGGGTGTTTGCACCCCTGTTTGCTGCTGCTTTGGGCTTTGCACATCTTGCTGTTGTATCTGCATTGTAGGGTAAAACATAGGGACATGCTCTGCAGGAACCACAGCTGGGACTTGAACCTGTGACCATCTGCTTCTGGACACCCAGGCTGGGTGCACTGCACCACACTGTTGCCACAGATGCATGGTAGTCCCTGGAGCTCCCTGTACTTTTCATCAGCCAGACCTTTTATGTTGCACTGTACACCACATACTGTTACAGGGCATGGCCTAGTGCAGGCAAGTGCCACTGCCCCCTCCAGCACAGGCACACACACCCCTGCCATGCTGACATGACCATATGCTGTCTATGCTGGTAGTGCGCAGTCCCAGGCCATCCACTGTGTGGGTGGCGGTTGCCTAGGGAGCGGGGTCTGGGGGCATACATGGGTATCCTCACATCCCCCCCATCACCGCCTACCAATAGTATGTCCCTTCCGATTGGGGGAGGGTTGGCTGGGGGGATGTCAGGTCAGTGCCCTGGCAACTGATAGCTAGGCTGGACCAGGTAGATGTAGGTGGATTGTGTTTGGCCTTTGTCAGCTGCTGTCTTGCTGATTTCCGGTTTCTATGTTCCTATGTGCCACCTAGGCAGATGCCTAGTCCACTCTGTGCCCCAGCTGCCCCCACTACATGTCCCGCCTGCAGCCCGCTATGCCCCATTTGCACCATCGCCATAGTGGCCTGTCATACTTGGGCACTATGCTGTTGCTGCAAATGGAGCACTACTATCACGTTTCTTGGGCTCCCTGTCTATGCTGTACATTGCTGACACGGAAATTGTTTCTCTCTCCTGCAAATGTGCATCTAATGGCAGGTTTTGATTTGCGGTAGGATTCAGCCCTTCAGTTCAGCACGTTAGTGTGCAGGGAGCCTCTCCGCCCACTCCCCGCCCATTGGCCCCTGCTCTCCGCCCTCTCTCCTCCCTCTGCGGTGTGTACTGCGCCGTGGAATGCTTCCGCGTGGGTTGTAATGTTACCACGCGGGAATGTTACATTACCATGTGGGAACGTTATGCAACACACGGTAACGTTACCTAACGCGCAGTCTGTAACGCTACCGCAGTTTAGTAAACATACTCCTTAGACAACATGCTTGTCCCATTGTGAAAAGGCTTCTGTGGTTATCTATGGAGTTTCATTGTAACTTTAAAATGCCAGTACTAGTGTTCAAACTCAGACTTGGACTGGAACCAAAATATTTGGGTAATTATATCTTACCTTATCATCTGATGCAGTTTGCGTTCCTACCAGGATGACTTGCTACATATCCCTTCCTTTAGAGAAGTTTGCTTACAGAATTTTAGAAGTCATTTCTCCAGTGCTTTCAAATAGCTTCCCTTTAGAAATTCAGCATTTGAATGATCATCTCACTTCTGTAAAGAGAATAAGACATGTTCATAAGTTTAGCAACTTAACAATTAAGGGCCAGATTTTCATTTAGGCAGGCTATGCAGCGCGTCAGCGGATAGCCTGCCCGCCGACCCCTTTAACCTGGATTTTCATTTCCATGGTGACAAAAATGAAAATTTGAGTCCATGCTACACAGGCCAGCTGCCACCGAGGCTGTGGGTAGCAACAATTTTCGATGCTGCCCGTTAGTCTCAGCGCCTTAAAGACAGGTGAGGGTTTTCCTCGCCTATCTTTAAGGCACAGAACGTTAAGTGGGCAGCATCAAAAATTGCTGCTACCCACTTAGTGCCATTCCCCGCCTCCCCTCTGGCCCGGAATGTCCCAAACACATCTCGATGCTAAGCGAATAGCATCTGGACGCATTAGGGACTTAACTTGGATATTCCAAAGTGCCACTGGAAAATCCCAGTTAAGGCATTTACACAGGTAACATGGGCTGTTACCCATGTAACTGCCTTTGAAAACACTGGTCAACAAAGTTTTACAGAAGTCATGTTACTGAAATAAAAATAGTCATTTCTTAGCAATTTTTATATGCTGAACACGAATATGACAGTGAAATTGCAAAGTTGGCTCCAGTTTTTTTGTAATCTACAAGAGTTAATGTTTACATCATGCATGTCAATAGTAAATATAATAGGCCTTCGGTTAATACCTGTAAAAAACCAAGTCATAGACTACTTCTTAGAATTTTTCGCCTATCTCTGGTACAGCTGTTCGGGAGCTTCTCTGGGGAGTGTCCAGCACTATTCAGCCAGCATTGTAGTGGACTATTTTCCCTGGTATCTTTGCTCAATCGTTGTGATATCCTGGTGAAAACGTTTGCCCTGCTCATCAATAACCATACCACAGCTGTCAGGAAAGAAATCGAGATGGGAATCAAGGAAATGGATCTTTAGAGACATATTGTAGCCAAGTTTCTGATACTGCATCAGCAGTACTAGTTCCTTGTAGTTTTTTGCCCTAACATTCCCAAGAAAGTTTGTTGACACTAGGCGAAAAGCATTCCATGCTTGTTTCGCATCACCCTGCAGCAAGTTGTTGAACCGGTCATCTTTGAAGAGCTCTCGAATCTGAGGACCCACAAAAACTCCCTCTTTAATCTTTGCTTCACTGAGTTGAGGGGATTTTTCATGCAGGTATCGGAAAGCTGGCGAAGTGCGGTCCATGGCTTTCACAAAATTTTTCATCAAACCTAGTTTGATGTGTCGGGGTGGTAGCAAGATTTTGTGAGCCTCAACCAGAGCTGGGTGCTGGATATTCTTCTCTCCAAGTGTTACATTTTGTCTGTGATTCCATTCCTTCCGCAGGTAGTGCCAATCCCTTGCTCGGCTATCCCACTCACATAAGAAACATATGTATTTTATATATCCCTGCTGCAGTCCCATTAAAAGGGCAACTACCCTCAAGTCACCACAGAGGTGCCAGCTGTACTTGTTATAGTTAATGGAAGTCAGTAGATGCTTTAAGTTATCATATGTCTCTTTCATGTGGACGGCATGCACTACTGGAATAGATGGAAGACGGTTTCCATTGTTCAAAAGCACAGCCTTCAGACTCAGTTTCGAAGAGTCTATAAATAGTCTCCAGTCTTGTGGGTCATGAGTGATTTTTAAGGCATTCAATATCGGAACAGAATGCCAGATTACTTTCCTTTCTGAAGAAAGGCTCCAACTACTGGTGGCACTTTCGATATGGAGTAATGTTGACATCTTCTTCTAGAAGATTCCATTGTTGGAGTCTTGATCCTAGCAATTCTGCCTTGTTCTTGGATAAGTCCAAATCACAAGCCAGGTCATTTAGTTCTTCCTGTGTTATTCTGTGTGGAGTCGATAATGCATCCCAGTGAAAATCTGGGTCACTGCATGCTGACGGACCAGGAGAAGAACAGGTCGGCTCACCCTTGTCCTAATCAGATGAATCAAGAGAATATTCTGATGGAGGTTCTGGAATAGGAAGTCCCTCACCATGTGGAACTGGTCTCAATACAGATGGAATGTTTGGGTAGATTATCCTCGACTTCTTTTGCTTTGCTATTCCGCTGGAAAGAGGAGGAACCAAGCAGAAGTAACAGTCATTTATGTGGTTGCTTGGCTCTCTCCACACCATGGGGACTGCAAACAGCATTGATGGTCTTTTGCAATTCAACCACTGTGAAAGCTGTGTTGTACATGTAGCGCAGCATATATGCGGGGCCCAAGGCTTGTCTTGGTCACCAATCTTGCATCCAAAGTAAAGATGATATGCTTTCTTCAGTTGAGAAGTGATACTTTTCTTCTGGTTGGCAAATGTCACTTCCCCACAAATGTAGCAGAAATTGTCTACGGTATTAATGCACTTTGGTGGCATTACTGTTCTGTATTGTACATAAATGGCTAAAATTATATGATTAATAAAAGTTACATGTAACAGTAGCTTAAACTGTCTCGCACACAGTCTGAAATATTTTAAATGCTCAACCTTTCCGACTGCGTATAGTACACTGCTAACGTCAGATGGCTTCAGCAGCTGTCTGGCAGTAGTATTGCATTGCATCAGAAAATGATGCAATCAACTCTGGATGATGTGTGCATGCTGGTATTATGCAATGTGATGCAATATTACATCATTCAAGGCTTATTTGGGATGTTGTTGATGTCCTACTGGATAAATTTACACGGTGAAACGTCAAAAATGAACTACATGCAATATCTTCAAAACGAAAGCCAATAAATTTTTTTAATGTTATATTCGTGTTCAGCTCACCAAGATACTACAGATTAGGACCTTTTAAAGTCAGTAACAATTTCAATGTTTACCAGTGAAATCGGGCCCTAAATGACTAGAGATGGATAGGCTAAGTAGCTTTGTTAGATTTGTTTTTGTAATGTTGAACTCTCATAAGTTTAGTTCTGGAAGCGTTGCAGGGTGAGGATGCAGTGTTACATTAATATTGTATGTCCTATTTTATTATGGGTTTTATTACATTTGCTTTAATTTTGTTGTAAATCACCTTGAATGGTTTTGCAGAGGCAATCTAATATGTGGAATCAACTAAGTAAACAATAGACATTTTGGCTTTGAATTTCATGAGTATTTTGGTGTGAACTACTTCTTCTGTTTTTATTGACCAAATCACTAATGTCATTACTATCTGAAAGCTGTTTGATGGCCTACATAAAATGAGCTAATGATTTTGGCTCCATTTCCAGTGGGCTAAGGTCCAGATTATTAAAAAGGGCAATTGTAGTTCTCAATGTGAAGGTCAAAGATTGAACAGGTATGAAAAATGAATTACTTTCTCTTCCCTAGAGGCAGTCCTTCCAGAGTAAGACTGAGACATATTGGCAGGGTTGCATGGAGACACTTGCCCTAACACTGCCTGTACTGTGCTATTCCGTGAATAAACAGAGGTTTTCTATTTCCAGTTCAATGCAAATTGAACTGAACTGAAATACATTTATTTTATTGTATTTATTTAACAGGGTTTATATACCGCTTTCCCTTTTAGTCAAAGCGATTTACATATAACATTAACAGAACTTGGTTACAAAGAACTAGATTGGGGTGACATAACTTGGGTTGAACATGGTAGCAGAAGCAACAATGACAGCATTCATTTACGTGGGAACGGGGTAGGGGCAAAAACTTGGGTTAACATAGAAGTTGGGGTAGTAGGTAACATTTGGTAGTGAGCATGTAGTGGGGGGAGGAGATGATTAATCTATTTCGTCAGATCCAAAGCCCTGTGGCACAGGGTGAATAGGTGCTCCCAGATCTTTATGAGGATAGGCCTAAAATCAGGACATCTTTAAGCCCCTAATCAACAGCCCATGAAATCCTATAGGTGTTGTGTAGAGGGCTTTTGTCTAGTGTTCTGTGTGAATCTATAGCAGGAAACTCAGGAGTTAATATATTCCTTCGGAGCTTCCATTCAACCTGGAAGATTCCTGCTACCCAGTTATTTTTTAAGCCTGCCCTGGCTGTGGTACCTAAGACAAAGATGAAGGAAAATCTTTAAATCTGTCCTTTTTTCTGGAGTTCTTTCTGTCTTCATGCATCTAATGACTGTGGGTAATTCGTTTTTCCAACCTGAGGTTCTAAAAGTGTCAGACCCTGGATGCTGGAATCTCCTGGCCATTTCAAGGACTTGTATCAAATTCTAGTGTTACCAGTCAGCTCATATAAGCAGGGACTCAGCAGCCAGTGGGAGTGACCTGGGAAGTGCTTATTGTATGACTCTGTAAAGTTTAAACTAGTTCAGCCGGCCCAGGAAAAAAAGCCTTATGGGGTAATGTGTTTGCTGCTTTTAGGCCAAGAACTACCTACATCTCTGCAATTTACCTGAGGATGTCAGTGTTGCAACTATCCCTTTCCTGTAAATAAAGGACTTGATTTTGGAACCACAAGTCCTGCAGTGGTCTGAGCACTTTACATCAGTTTTCACCTCCCTTATGCAATAATGAAAAGGTGACCTAGTGTGAGGATCCCTTAGCAATATCGCGTGCTGTGTGTGCAGGACCATTCCATTTCTAGGCTTAGCAGTAGATGCATGCTGTAGCATCCCTCCGATAGGATGGCTGTTTTGGTTCTGCCTGACCCATATATGACCACAGTGCGCAGGATGTAAGATGCGGCTGTTGGGTTTCAGTTTTGTCTGTGGCTGTATTTTAGCTCTATGCATAGTTCTGTCTGTTGGAGTCTATTTCAGAGGCTGTACTTGGCCCTAGTCTGCTATTTATTTTGGTGCCACTGAATATCCACAGTTGCCGCTGCTACATGCTCCATTGCTAACCGGTGAGCATTGGGGTGTGCCTGGGACATTTTGGGGTAGCACACGTTGTTACCGGCAATTGTTATATTGAGCCATTGTTTGGTTAGTGAGACACTGGTAAAATAAGGCACAGCAAATGCCGCCCAGTTAGCTTCTGAAGCTAACTGGGCAGCAGCTCAATATCATTGGCTTCCAGGTTCTATGGCCAGCCTAGCTATTCAATGCCAGTAATCAGATATGGCCCTGGCATTGAATATCCAGGGTTGCAGTTCAGCTGTGGCGGCTAGTTGCTTTACAAACGCTAACTACTGATACTGAATATCCCCCTCCCCCCTTTGTGTTCAGTAGGGAATCAGTCCTTGATTTTTGAATTGTCTACTTTTGGAAATTGGAGAGCTTGTCAGAGGTTTTGTCCGCCCCTCTGCCTGAGTGTGGAAGAAAGCTTGAAAGTGTTGGCTTGTTCCAAAGCCAAACAGAAGAGTCTGCAGTGTTGGAGTTGACTTTGCATGCAAGAGAAGGTATGGTGGGAAGGTTGCTCCAAGTACTGAAGGAAAGATCAGAGGAATAGGATCCCAGTAAAGAGGGAGAAAAGACAGTGCAATATGCTAACGACTCAGCAGCTCTATTCCAGGATTCTTTTGCCAGAAGCAAAAGTGATAGTTATTAAAACTGGGATCACATGCACAAATCCCTCAAGGAGACACTACCCATGCCACCAAAGATTGTTTAATTGCTGTACTGAACTTTACTGCTTGCTACTGTTTGAGCTGAACATTTTACCACAGTAAAAAGAAATAGAGCACCCAGTTCAGAGTCAAGAGCTTCTTTCTTTTGTGCACCAAGGGCCTTGAAGGGATTTCTCATCCCCCAATGGAGAATCTGTTTCCTGTTGATAAGCATGTGTACAGGCTGAGTGAAGGCATGGAAGAGAGTCTGGAAGAAAGTTGCTTTTGTGACCTGGCCCTGACATGTTCTGCTTGCCGTCCTAGGGCAAAAGAGGGTCACACAGACATGGCCAATGTGAGGCCTATTTACGCAGATGTTGTTTTTGAGGAAAAAAAAATACTTTAGTGGACTTCTGAGGAGTTTGCCAAAGTTTGGAAAATGTACATAAAAATGTTTACACTTACAAAGATGACTGCTGTTCCCACCCAGGGAACACAATTGAGGAGAAAGCACGCAAAACCACCAAGCAGTATGGATGCATGAGCCTTTTGTCACAGATGATCTCATAGATGAGGAACCAATCAGAAAATGCCTTTTGCCTATAGGCATATACAAAAATAGAGTGAAAAACAGATCATCAGCTAATGTATGCAAAAGAGTTTTTGTTGGAAGACTAGCCTTGAGAATTAAAACCCTCTCTCGTGGCTTAACTTCCGTTTTACTCGATTTTGTAAAGGCCCCACCGGAGCTCTAAAAATGTAGGTAAAAACACACTTACCAGTGTACCCTACACCAAACACATGCAAAAATAAAGTACTTCCAACATATCAAAAGATGCCTGTGTTACTTATCTGTTGCATATATTGAATACAGATACCCAGTGAATCTGCAAAAACTCTCATGGAATATCGAACTGCACCAATGTCACAGAAGTACAATGACTGAAGAAAGTCCGCAGTTTCAATTCAATGAAGAATAAAGGACACAGCACTGCGTTTCGGGCAGATAAAATCAAATGCCCTGTTTCAACTCTTTCTAAACTGCAAACATGAAAGTCCGGCTCGCCTGTATATTCAGGACGCCAGCGCATGCTCATTAGCGATCTAAAGCCACAACAGGAAACCAGAAATTTAAAGCCAAATGTCAGCCAATCAGAATTGCCCACGTCATATTCAAATCCATTTGGAATGCCCAACAAACTAAAGAAGACTGTTCCAATCCAATTCTTTGTTGAGCCCCCTGGGTTCTACCGTAGACAGTCAAAATATCCACATCTGTTCTCATAACTGGAGGCACTGTTCACGATTACCCCCTCGTGGGTTTTCTGGTATATAATCCACCAAAAAATTTCATGAAATGAATGTTGATAATCCAAAAAATGTTGGACAAGGGGAGCAGATGTAGTTCTAGTATTTATTCTTGATGCATGTTCCCGCAATCTAATGCGTACAGGGCGAATCGTTCTCCCAATATACAATCGATTGCAGGGGCAAATCAGAACATACAGTACAAAGGAAGAAGAATAAGTAATGTGCCATCTAGCTTCATGCACATAATCTGAATTTGGTACGTGGCAAGGATTTGGTGGAGTACATTATAAAAATGCAAGACTGGCTGAGGAAAGCTGGAGAAGTGGCCAAACTAAGTCTGGACAAATCCCAAGCCGAGCAGGCCAGGCGCTACAATCAGACAGCCATGCACTACACCTTCCAACTTGGAGACAGAGTTTTAGTCTTGCTGCCCTCATCCAAGAGCAAGCTACTCTGTAAATGGCAGGCGCCCTATGAGGTAGAAGAGAAAGTGGGGCCTGTTAACTACAAGATTGCCCAACCAGATAAATGGAAGAAAGTCAAAATTTACCATATTAATCGATTGAAAAAGTAGACTCCAGTGACAGCCATGGATGATTTTGGGGGATGATTTTGGGCCAGAAATTTCAGTTCCATCAGATCCAGCTCAAATCCCGACTGAACACCAGCTCTCTGCTGCCTAGAGAAGAGATCTAGAAGGTTTGATCCACCCAAACCTAAAGGTGTTCTCCACAAACCTGGGACAAACCCACCTCATTTGTCATGATATCATTACTGAGCTTGGAGTGGTTATCCAACAATGATCCTATCGGATTCCAGAGGCCCAGTGACAGACCATCACCAAGAAACTGGAAGAGATGCTTAACCTGGGAGTAATAGAAGTTTGTGAGTGACTGGTCATCACCCATTGATTTCCAGAGGTCAATGCAGCTTCTAAACTGGAAGCATATCCCATGCCCAGAGCAGATGAGCTAATCGAGCAATTCAGTGGAGCACACTTTATATCAACTCTGGATTAGACTAAGGGATTCTGGAAGGTGCCCTTCACTCTGGCTGCCAAGGAGAAAACTGTTCTTTTGAAACCAAAGGGTTAGTTCCAGTAGACAGTGCTGCCCTTTGGATTACATGGGGCACCTGCCATGCTTCAATGCCTAGTCGACCGCCTACTGAGACCGCACAAGGAATATGTGCTGGCTACCCTGATGACATCGTCATCTACAATACAGACTGGACCACCCATCTAACCCAAGTACAAGCCATGTTGACCAGCCTGCAGAAGGCTGATGGCCAACCCCAAGAAATATTTTCTGGGAGGTCGGGACTTTCAATACCTGGAATATTTAATCTGGAATGGGCAGATATGACTTCAACTACAGAAGGTGGATACCATTGCCCAGGTCCCCACACTGAAATCAAAGAAAAAGGTTTGTGCCTTCCTTGGACTGATTGGCCATTACCTCTTGTTCATCCCTAATTTTGCAGAAGTGGTGGAGCCATTAACCAATCTCCTCCAGAAGAGAGTTCCCAAACAGATTCCGTGATCACTGGACCTGGACCTGGCCTTTCAGCTTTTCAAGAAGATTGTGTGCTCTGAACCCGTCCTGATTAGCCCTGACTTCTCTCTTCCATTTATTGTGCAAACTGACACCTCAGAGGTGGGCCTAGGAGCCGTTCTGGCCCAGGAAGTCAAGGGCGAAGAACATCCCATAGCATTTATCAGCAGGAAACTGCTTCCTTGGGAGAACCATTAAGGGGTGATCGAGAAGAAGGCTCTGACTGCCAAGTGAGCACTTGAAAACTTCAAATACTATCTGCTCGGCTGTCTGTTTATGCTAATAACAGACCACCAACCCCTCAAGTGGCTGACTCGATCTAAGGAGTCCAATGGCCGTATTATACAATGTTTTTTGAGTTTCCAACCCTACCATTTCCAGGTCCACCAAAGGGCATGGTTGAGCTGAAGGAGATGGTGTGTAATGGGGTATATAGAATGCTACCCATAACAGTCCCCTTTAAGAGAATCTGAAGCCCAGAGTTCAGAGCTGTGAAGGTGTGGCTCAGAGGGAGAGGTTAAGAACCCATCAGGCTGCAGAAGAGAGAGAGAGGCTCATGGAACCAGACGTCCTTCCAAGGCAAGCCATGCAAAGGAGTTCTGATGTAGGAACTTTAATTGGCGCTGAAGGAAGGGTTCGGAGAACCAGCCTGTGGAGGTTTAACAAGCAGAAACAGAATAAAAACTGCTTTTGTTTTCCCTGAACTGCTATCTGGCCTGTGTTGTAAAGAAAACCTCTTCCCACTGCATGCCACACTACCACAAGAATAAATATAGAAATAATCTGCATAGAGAAAGCATTTTATTTTTGCAATTGCTACTTGACTGGGATGCACTGATGACATTTACAATTCATGATGCCAACTGTTTTCACAGTGCAACATTTCATTCCAGTGTCATCACTCAGGACATTTTTTTTTTATAGTTAAGCGGATGTATATTTTGGAGTAGCCTGTCATCAGCTATCGATATTTCTTAATTTACTGTTGCCCTGCTCTATTATAAAATGTGCTAAATAGGCAGTTGCATAATGAGATTAATATTCAGTCACACCCTGCCTGTGGGGGCTAATTTTATAACAAGGGTCTTGTATGAAAAATCCAAACAAGCACCTATTTTATACGTGATTTATATAGGTGTCTATACCTTTATAAAATAGGCTCCTTTATAAAAATAGGCTTGTTCAGTTACCTTCAGTAACTCATACAACTTTACATCTGGTCTGGAGAAACACTCCAAACAGGACCAAAAATATGTATGAAACAGATACTCAAAATTGGCCTAATATAAAAATTATTTGAAGCTCAAAAAAAGCCTTGAAATTCACAACATTGTGCTCAACGGGCAGTCTTACTGGCAATCTAGGCATCCACCTAACGCTCCCATTAATTCATCATTGCTCATTAAAGGTTTAAACATTACAGGCTACACACTATCAGAGGACAAAGCCTTAACATTATTGAACAGAAGAACAATTGTAACCATTGAGCTTAAAATTGTTGAACATTATACATTGTCACAAGGTAAACCCAGGGGACCCAGAGGAAATGGAGATTAACGGAGAAAATCAGGCAGAACCTGATGAGGTAAACAAAAACATGTCAAATAGTTGCTATGAGCGACCACAGCACACGTGGGAAAAGGGTAAAAAGACACGCCCAGCCAGCATGAGAATGGAGGTTGATTTACCTGATAGGGATCAGCTGAGAAGGGGTGGAACCCGGGGACAGATACATAAGGCACACTCACAAGCAGTGAGGGAGAGTGAGCACGGACAGAGGTGGAAGCAACAACCTCAGTCGTGGGAACGGAGGGAAAGAGAAAGAAACACTATAAGCCAATCTCATCTCCAGGACCAAAGTTGGTGGAAGGAAGGAAATAAGAGAGAGTGTCAGCAACGTATACCAGAGGACAGCTTGAACGAGTCTCAGGACTATGTGAGTACGTGTGGAGATCAGCTGTTAAACACAGAGTGTGTGTGTGAAAGCCAGAAGAGAAGAGGGAGGAATCCTGTTGCAGGAAGCAAGGCATTCAAAGTGGAACAGGACTGTTTTACACCCGAATGGGCTAAGTCCAGGATTAATAGAAGAAGCCAGCCTAGAGCAGAGATAAAGGGAAAAGGAAACAACTTCTTTCCTTGTACGGGCAGTTACAAGAGAAAGGAAGGTCTCTTACCTTATAATTCTGCTAGCAACTTTAAATGCTCAGACTTCTCTGGAGTGCCGTTGTCAGCACTGAAAACTTCCACAGCTGTATCAGAGGAATTAGCCTTTAACCCATTCAAGGCAGGACACAAGCTGTTTGACTCTAATACCAGTGTTTATGGGCAGTTACCTCATAGCTTTACACAGGAGGAGTGCTCTTACAAGCCATTATCCAGAGTATACGGTAATACCCAGCAGTGTGTTAGCCTAGAGCCAGGAAGTAGTCACGTAGCTGACGTGATTAACCAGAGTGAGCTCGGCAGGACAGCTGCTACAGAAAACGTATGTACAAATGGTTATCCTTTAATGCCACAGGATATTTCTAATGTACCAGATAACACTGAACCAATGGAATGCTCGTTAGTGACAGCGGAAGAAGAAGAGTTTTCATTGAGATAAGAAAATACATGTACAAGGAGGGTTTAAACAGCAACACAGTAACTGGCAGAAGTTGCTGGGTTTAAAGTGAACCCTGATTGATTTATAACAGCAAAAGAAAAGGATTAAGTGCTCATGAAGAGAACTGTTTTCTTTTGTTAAAAAGTTAAAGCTGAGGAAAGCATTTTTGTTCAATGTTTACTTCTGTTATTTGCCAGAGTGGCTTTTGATTATTTTTGTTCTTCAAGAAAAAGAATACCTCATTGGACGGGGAATAAAGCCCTTGATTTAAAGTGTGAACTGTGTGTTTGAGTGATTACAAGAAGACGGTACAACTACCACCCACAGAGGGCCAGGCAGGGCTGTCTATAACATATAGAGAGCCAAGAAAAGGTGTTAAGCTGTAATACCAGTCTCCACCGGAGGGGCCCGATGAGGGTGTGACAACATCCATTACCATGACTGTGGTTCCTAATAAGAAACCCCAGTCATCAGCACTCTCCCAGCGGCTGAGCAACATTAACCACAGCCAAGGGTTTTGCCAGTTCATTGGCTTGCTTAGAACAAATAGCATTCACCTACAAAGCAGAAAAATAATAATTCATCCATTCATTCTAACCCACTTTAATCATCCTAAATGTTTCCCCTGCTGCAAACAAAAGTACTCACCACAACTTTCAACAATACCCTCAGTGTTCTTAGATTCATCATTGGACGATATAACCACTAGAGTCACAGAAGTAGTGGTGCTGAGATCAGATTGATAAAACTGTTTTGTTTAAGAGTTATTTTAAGTTTAGGGAGATTTTTTTTTTGGGGGGGGGGAATTTCTCCAAATGGGTTAGTTTTGTATATACCATGACAGTCATGAACCTCACTCCTAAGCCAGAGTATGTAGAGTATGTTCTCAGTCTCATAAGAACATAAGAACCTAAGATATGCCATACTGGGTCAGACCAAGGTCCATTAAGCCAAGTATCCTGTTTCCAACAGTGGCCAATCTAGGTCATACGTACCTAGCAGTTTCCCCAAAAGACACACAGGTTCCCCAATGCTTGTATTGGGTCAAGCATTGATATCCTGGGTCCCTTTTTAATAATGGTTTATGGACCTTTCCTCTAGGAACTTGTTCAAACCTTTTTTAAACCCAGCTACACTAACAGCCTTTACTACATCCTCTGGTAAAAAATTCCAGAGTTTGATTACACATTGAGTGAAAAAATAGTTTCTATTATTTGTCGTAAATACTGTAGTTTACCCTGTAGCTTCATTGCATGTCCCCTAGTCTTTCTATATTCTGATAACATAAACAATCGATTTACGTTTAACCGTTCCACTCCGTTCATTAATTTATAGACTTCTATCATATCTCCCCTCAGCCGTCTCTTTTCCAAGGTTAAAGAGCCCTAACCTTTTTAGCCTTTCTTCATAGTCTCTAAAATTTACTGCTAACGCTCAGCATAGTACTTGCATCATGCCAAAGAGACCCTCCTTCTGGAGTTCATAAGATGTAAACCTGTATGGGTAATATGTAAAGATGTGCTTGGAAATTCCTCTTAATCAAGCTTTGTAGCACCCAACATGATGGGAAAATTTTGCTATCCTTTTGCCACATTTTCTTGGTCTCTGACTGCACTTCTTGGTACTTTAAAATCTTCTCCCTCTCAATGCAATTCATAGAATAGTCACTTGAAAATGTGACCTCCAATGCCATTCTGGTGTAGTTCTCCTTTATTGCTATGTCTGGCATCCTTGCATCTAGCTTCTAATTGGAATGGGAGTATCCCAGATAATCATAACCTCTTCATTCTTAATAATTCTCTTAGGGCAGTAGTTCTCAACCCAGTCTTCAGGACACAAGTAGTCAGTCAGGTTTTCCAGATAACCGCAATGAATATAACACTGCTTCCATTATACGCGGTTTTCTTATGCATATTTATTGTGGTTATCCTGAAAACCTGACTAGCTAGGTGTGTCCTAAGGACTGGGTTGAGCATCCCTGTCTTAAGGTCATGATTCTAGTGCTCTTCTGGGACAGAAACGTTGCAGTGTTTACGGAGTCACTGGGTGATGACATTCCCTGATGTGTCTAAGGCCATGCAAGCTAGGAGAAAAGATTTTCTTCAGCTTAAACGTAGACTTGGAATTATAGAGGGTTTTTTTTTTTATTTAAGATTCCCCTATAAATGCCTGATCAGGTCTGAGGGAAACACCTATGTCTTTTTTGATCCAATGCAGTTCAAGTCATTATTCTGATTAAAGAATCTGCCTGAAAGATTTCCCATATATATCAATCAGTTTTTTTTTCTGAGATTGGAGGTAATTAGGAATATGTGTGGCGGTATGTTATTATATCAATAGTGTTCCTTAATGTATTTACCTTAATTTGCCTTCCCACCCTCTATGTTTGTGGAGTATAGGATGATTTTGTGAATTAATTTCTTGTGTTTTGTTTAGTTTCTTTTCATTTGTATTTAGAGTTTGTAGCCAAATTTCCTTTTCTTTCTTTGCACAGGTCTGCGACTAAAAAGCTGTTTGATTATTTTCATCTAATTTCCATGTATTTTGGTGTGCTGAAAACAAATAAAATATTGAAAAAACTCCTAGACGTCATGATTTGCCACAACATGCAAAATTGTCTTCAAATTTATCAAATTTTTTCAAATTACTATTAATTAATTTGCATAAGTGCATTTAAGATATAAAATGCCAAAAAAACCTTAAAGGGGTTGTCCAAGTTATGTAAAAAAAAATATAGCACTGTACATCTGATGGTCAGCAATATATACATAAGCTAAGCAAGTTTTAAGTCCATGCTTCTAATGGTAGAAGGGGTTAATCTTTCCTGAAGAATCCAGTGGGAGGGAGACACAGGGCAGATAGCAGCAGCTCCGGTCAGTGCAGGGGGGCATGGCCAGAACTGTGACGTCTCGTGTACAGACACAGAGCTGCTCTCTCCTGCATGCCACACTTGTGCACGAATCATCATCAGGTTCTTGGTTCTAGGCTGTTCACACTTTTTCATCGCAATTCGTGTTAGCTCGTCATTCTTCAACCGTTATGTTATGGCGCCGCAAAAGTGTATTAATTCGCCAGACAGTTTCTGTTTCATCTGTGGTGAATATACAGTGTTGAAGCAACAGCAGAATATTACAGACTTGGTGAAAAAAGTATACTTTGCATACTTTGGACTAAAAATTGGAGATCAAGATAAAGTCTGGGTGCCTCATAAAGTGTGCAAACGGTGTGTTGAGGACCTCCGAAACTGGTTCAAGGGTAAGAAAAAAATCTTTCCATTAATGGGATTCCTATGGTATGGTGAGAGCAAAAGAACCATAGTGACGACTGTTACTTTTGTTCATGCGATGTGAAAGGGTTTAATTCCAAATGGAAGCATTCCATTTCATACCCCAATCTTCACTCGGCAATTCGTCCCATCCCCCATGGCACAGATATACCAGTACCCAAGCCCCCTGCTACCTTGGAAGAGATACCTAGCTCCGATGAAGGTGAACTCATACCTGAACCAGATGACGAATCAAGTTCTGACTTTGAAGATGATACAAGACCAAAATTATTTTCTCAGGAGGAGATGAATGATTTGGTAAGAGACTTGAATCTTCCCAAAGATGCCGCTGAGTTACTCGGATCAAGGCTGAAAAGCAGGAATTTATTGTTGCCAGGAGTGTCATCTTCATGGAAGATTACAAATTAGGCACAGTATATTACTGGACGTATAATAAAACAGATTATAAAGACAGACAGAGAAGTAATTCATATAAGAGACCATATAGATCACCTAAACAATTCTCTAAAAATGATACTAAAATTAGACAACGATTAAGAAATAGATCTCGGTCGCCCACTCCAGAAGTTGGTAAGAGTAGCAAATGAACACGACATCATTCACGAGGGAAAATAGACCAATCTGTCTCCCTGTTTCCTACACAGCCCACAGATTACCAACAGGATAAGAGACGGAATTTTCACATGGACAATCTCTGGGCTGGAGGAGGAAGAGACAGGTCACCAAGGTCACCAGAACGTCAACAATTCAAACATAGAAATCGGCAATACTCACACCGAGAGAGGACGGACAACCAAAGTCTGATGTCCAAGGGACATCTAGACTGGGACTTGTAAGTTCAGTTATCAACCTCTCCAAATATTCATTAACAGAGACAGAACTTCAAGTGTTAGACAAAGGGCTTAAGTATGTACCTACTCAAACACATGACAAATTTTCTACTCACGTGGAATTATACAAATTTTTCCGTAAACTCAAAATCATAAATTATTTTAGTAATCAGACACCCAATATAACAGATTCCTCCGTGGTTAAAAAATCTTCCACCTGGGTGCCACCATCAAATGTAAATGCTATGATTTTGGCTTATGAGAAAATGGTACTCACTAAAGTGCATAGTTTATATAGGACTAATAAGAAACGTCAGTATTTTTTTTTTTTTTTTAGTATTTATATTTATTAGAATTTTTAAACATTCTGACAATACAATATCAGAAAAGAAAAACAATATTGAATATATCAAGAAGTATCAAACATTACATAATCTAAATCAAGTACAGCAGCCCACATCACGGGGAGAAAGAAACAAAACGAAAACAAATTTCTCAAGAAAACAAAGTCAGGTACAACAACAAGAGTCCCTGACTAACATCTTATTCTAACTAGCCTATACGCACCCTCCGAATACAAAGCTACTCATCAGGCAAAGAAGAAGAGGAGGAAGAAACCCTCTGTACCTGTTTCTCCTTTTCTAGAAGCCATCTGTCTAAATCAGTAGGAGTAGTAAAAATAAATTTATTTTGGTCCAGCGTGATAATACATTTGCAAGGGTAGCGGAGGAAAAAGGTGGCCCCAATTGTGATTACCCGAGCTTTATTAACAAGAAAAGATTTCCTACGAAGTTGCGTTGCCCGTGACACATCAGGAAAGATGGAAACTTTCTCACCACAAAACAACAAATCCTTTTTCCAAAAATAAGCCTTAAGAATTAAAATTTTATCTTCCTCAGAGGACAAAGTGATTAACAAGGTGGCCCTTGTGGAGATATAGTGATGACCCAGCTGTTTTGGAAGAGCCTGCTGCGTTTAACCTAACTGCCTTTTTAGAGGACACTCAGGATAATATGAAACGTCAGTATTTTAATTTTACTAAGTCACAACAAAAAGCTCTTAGAGATTTGAAGGCCAATAAGCATATCATAATCAAACCTGCGGATAAGGGAGGCGCGATAATGATACAGGACAGGGAAGCATATATAGCGGAGGTCCTTCGTCAATTAAATGATAAGGAATTTTATGATAAGATTTTTGACGATCCCACCAAAAGATTACAACATAAGGTAGAATCTCTATTATTTATTGGAAAGGAAGCGGGATATTTAACAACCAATGAAATAGCTTTTTTAACAGTAGCGCATCCTATTATACCTACCATCTATATGGTACCAAAGATCCATAAATCGTTACATAATCCTCCGGGTAGGCCCATTGTCTCTGCAATAGGTTCTCTTTTTGAGCCTCTATCAAAATTTTTAGATATATTTCTAAGACCGTTTGTTGTTCTAGCAGCATCATATGTACGAGATTCCACGCACATCATCAATATTCTTCAGGATTTTGAGGGATATCATGAGAATTTGATATTGGTTACATTAGATATTAAATCATTGTACACCAATATACCCCAACAAGTGGCAATAGAAGTATTAGCCAACATTCTTATTAAAAGAGAAAAACCTGTACGTATACCTACTTGGTTTTTGGTACAAATGGCAACATTAATTATGACGGAGAATTTCTTCAGTTTTAACAGTATTTTTTACAAACAGATAAAAGGGGTAGCGATGGGTTCCTCCATGGCACCAGATGTAGCGAATTTATATGTAACAGATTTTGAAAAAAAGTTTTTGTCCTTCCATCCATATAAATCAAATATTTTATTATGGAAGCGTTACATTGACGATGTTTTAATCATATGAGAAGGTACAGAAGCCACACTCATTACTTTTTTTACTTGGCTTAATACGTTAGATTCGAATCTCCAATTTGAAGGGTCTTACAGTATGGACTCTATTCGATATTTAGATGTTTTGATCAAAAAAGACAATAGTGGATTTATAACGGATCTATACCGAAAGCCCACGGAGAGAAATAATCTTTTAAAGTATGATAGTTGTCATAATACCTCTTTAAAGAAAAACTTACCTATTAGTCAGTTTCTAAGACTTAAGAGACTGTGCACTAGAGACATAGGGGTATGTTTACTAAAACCCCGGTAGAGTGCGGGCCCCGGTAGTGTGCGGGTGCCATATAAGGAGTGGGCGTTCCGTCCTGAAAAAGAAAAGCCGTAATTTACATATGCGCTAAGGTGCGCGGCGCCCATGTGCGCCCCGCACCTTAGTGCATGAGATAGCTGCGCGGGAGGCATAAGTGGCGCGCTGAAGTGCAAGAGAAAGAGCAGAGCCACAGCACAATGGTTAAGACACTGACCAATGGTACAGGGATCAGGGATTCAATCTCCCACAGTGCCCAATGAAGACAGCTGGCTGAGGCATTAATTTATGAGGCGCAGAAATACTGGGTGGCATAAGGCAGCACACTAATGTTTTTGGCGGCATATTAATACTGGGAGGCATAAGGTGGCACGCTGATGTTTATGGAGGCATTATAATACTGGGCGGTATAAGTGGCACGCTGATGTACAAGACAAAAAGCAGAGCCACAGCACAATGGTTAAGCCACTTACCAATGGTGCAGGGATCAGGGGTTCAATCCCCCACAGTGCCCAATGGAGACCGCTGGCTGAGGTATTATTTTAGGAGGCATTTAAATGATGGGCGGTATAAGGCGGCGTGCTAATGTTTTAGGAGGCTATGTAATACTGGGCGGCATAAGGCGGCGCGCTGATGTGCAATCACAGGAACAGAACCACAGCACAATGGTTAAGACACTCACCAATGGTGTAGGGATCAGGGGTTCAATCCCCCAAAGTGCCCAATGAACAAGGCTGGCTGAGGCATAGCATATTATGGGGAAGATTGCTTTAGGAGGCATTTTATTCATATTTTAATTATCACTACTAGCAAACGCACTCTCAAAGCGTGTTAACATAAGGCGCCCTATAAGGCACATTTTAAAAGTGCACTGTCAGCCAAGGCACCTTAGAATGTTGCTTATAGGGCGCTTTAGAGGGTGCCGTATGAGGTACCGCAAGGTCAGTGTACTGTTTTTTATGGCAGCACTGTGCAGTTTAAGGAATGAAAAGCATAAGTAGGTGCGCTGACAGGCAAGGAGAAGCAGCAGTGGAGCACAATGGTTAAGGCACTGACTGCTGATACAGGGGTCATGAGTTTGCTCCCCAGTGTGCCTAATACGTAAGGCTGGCTGTGGCATCAGCTTTGCATTGTACATATGTTGTCCTGTAGCACTGTAGTTTTATGTTATTAATTGCTGCCAGCAAACACGCCCTCACGTGCTGTAATTGAAGGTGCCGTATAAGGCACCCTATAAGGCACTCCATAGGGCACATTATAAATTGCACTGTCCGCCACAGCACCCTAAAATGTCCCCTATAGGGCACACTATAGGTTGCATCACAGGATATTGTATAGTGCACCTTATATGGACGGGAACCATAAGGTGCCCTATAGGGTGCCCTATAAAGCACCCTCAGAGGCACCTTATGGGTACAGTACGCTGAGGGTGTTTTTGCTGGCATCAAAATATGTACATTAAAATAAAATGTGTTGGACAACCCTATCAAATAACCCCACTGTGGGTTTGAACCCATGACTTCTGGCTTCAGAGGAAGTGAAGTAACTATTGGGCTATAGCTCTATAGCTGCTAGCAAGCCCCTGGCTGGCTGCAGAGAGCATGCATGTCACCACACAGACAGTCTGCTGTGGTCACCAGGATAGGGTTAGCCCACCCATACCCATGATGCACTGCACATGCAAATCAGCTGTCCACAGATTAACACAAGATGGGCAATGCACCCCCACAGCACCTCGGCCCGGTAGAGGGAAGTGACCATGTGCACCCACACACCACCTCGGCCTGGTAGGGGGTACTGACCGTGTGTTTTACTGGCACAGAGTAGCTACACACCGTCACATTGTGCGGGTACTGTGCTCACCCTGAGGGTGCAATGAGGCGCCCAGGACCAGGTCCACAACACCTTCCATGGCTGAAAGAGGCCATGCCAGAGGTCCAAAGCAGTGTTAATGTGTGAGATTGATAGTTCCTGCACAAACACCTTGGATATCTCTGTCTGACTCAGTCAGGTGTAGCCCCCATGGACTCCTAGGTAGGCCATGCACCACCCACCTCCAGGGCTGAGGGTGGCAAACAGGGTCTCCCATCAATAGATTCACATTCTACCTCCCTGCAAAGGTGGCAGTAGAGGGGTCCATCAACCCCAGTCCTGCTGAGAAGCAGACCCCCACAGGGCAGTCAATGCAGCTCTATATACATCCATAACACAACAGCAGACAGAAGGCTTGGATATGGTAAGCTGCACCCCACCACCATCTGATATTCTCCTGCAGCAAGTCATCATCCACTGCACCCTGCAAGCTGCTCCATCACAACACATACCAGCTGCAAACAGTGTGCTAGCTAGTCCACAGTGCATGTTCCCAATGGAGATGCATGCACCCAGAAATGGAATGTCAGCATACACAGCAAGCAGATAAATCAGTGACTGGGCCCCAAAACAAAACCCATACCTATCACATGAGAAAAATACTATATGGCACTATGGGGGTGCCTAGCCATGCTGTGGTCACTGCACAGTCAGGGTAAGAGTGATCTCTCAGCAGGACATACTGAGGTCACCCTGTCTGTGTAGGTGGTGGCCGGGCACTAATATGTCCCAGTCAGTGCCCTGTGCAGATGCACCCATGGTACCTTGCTCCTCATTATGCACATTGGCAGCCCAATACTGGCATCATTGCTGGCAGTGTGGGCTGTGGAAGATGTTTGCAGCCACCACACACTGTATAGACAGACAGCCACCCCCACACCTATGCCAGCATTGTGCTACTATAGAGGGGTTCAGCAGCCATACCCACCACACCAGTCCTGGGCACAGTACAGGCATGGATATGGTACGCAATACTGTTGGGGGTCACTCCCCAGGACGGTAAACACTGTCAGAGACCAGACCTGCAGCACACACCGCAGACATCAGAATGATTGTTATGATGGAGCCCAAGGAGCAAAATGTGCTTAACGTAGGAATTGATATCTGCCAGTTATCATGGGAAACATTTGATAGCTGTGTACCATATACCCAGGTGTAGGGTGGAATTGCTAAGGTATGCAACTGCTAGTATTGGGAGATACAGGCAGGGCCCAATGTCCTGCCTCTCCAGGAGGCATTGGCCAATGGGGCCTGTGGGTGTGTGTGTGGGTGTGTCTGGCCTTGTTGGCTGCTGCTTTACGGCAGAGTTTCCCAACTCCAGTCCTGGTGTTCCAAACAGTGTTCGGGTTTTCATGCTGTCCCTCATAAATATGCATGAGCTACATCTGCATACCATGGGGGTGGTGCATAGATATGCAGCACAGGCATCTTTATTAGAGGCAGCATGGAACCTGAATGGTGTGGAGCCCTCCAGGACTGCATTTGGGAGACTCTGCTCTAGGTAATGCGGCTGTTTATGGTGTCTGTGTTTGGTGTGGTAAAATATCAGCGTATTAACCATGCATATGTTCTCAGCAATAAAGGTTTGTCCTTACTATCACGGTTTAGTTGTGGGAAAGATATGTGGACAGGATTGGCACTAGCCCCAGCTGGCCTTTGAACCTGTGACCTTTATGTTCTTGCACACACTGTTTGTGTGCACTGCACCACTGTGTTGCCACAGATATGCTGTATTCCCTGGGGAGTCCATGACTGTACATCCAACAGAGCCTGTTTGTTGCGGTGGACGGTGCCAGCCTGCACACGCCTAGGCCACTGTCTGCTGTGGCTTGCAGCCACTGCCCCCTCCACCACCTGTACCCTCCGCCAACATGCAGACATGTCCTTATCTGGGAAAAAGCATATGACCTGATTGAGTTGTGGCACTCCAGGACTGAATTTGGGGGACTCGGCTGTAGGTAATGCCCATTGTTATGGTTTGTGTGCGGTGTAGGGTAAAATATGGGTGTTTGAACCATGCTTATGTTCTCAGCAATAAAGGAGTGTCTGTACTATCACTGTTTAGTGGTGGGTAAAAATATGGAGACTGGGTTGGCAGGAGCCCCAGCTGGGATTTGAACCTGTAGCCCTCTGGTCCTACAGGCACTGGCTGTGTCTGCTGCACCACACTGTGGCCACAGAGACAGTGCAGTCTCTGGAGATAGGAAACCTGGCCGCACGAGTCAGACACCCTGCTCTGCACAATTTTACTGTGGACTCGTTTACCTTGTATGGGGACAAAGGTGCAAATAAACCTCAAAAATGACCTCCAAAAAAGGGGAAGTAAACCAAAACCAAGCTGGGCAACAGTGATATTAATGGGCAACCATAAAAAACACTCCCAGGAAAGCTCCAATAAAATGCAGTGACTTTTGAAAGCGTCTACGGAGCGTAGACCCTTCCAAAAATCATTTCTTTTTTTGGAGCTTTCCTGGGAGTGTTTTTTATGGTTGCCCATTAATATCACTGTTGCCCAGCTGGCTTATTTTTTTGGAATTTGTTGTGGTCATTTTCAATTTATATTTGCTATTTTGTTCTGTGCACATGTATCACACTGCTCACGTTTTGCAGGTTTCCCCGGTTTTGCTGTACATTGCTGACGGAAATGGTTTCTCTTCCCTTTAAATCGGCTCTAACGCGAGGGTTTCACTCGCGGTATTTTTTTTGCCGAAATTCTGCCCCACTCCTGTGCGTGGAGCCTCTCCCCTCCCACTCTCCACCCATTGATCCCGTCCCCCCACCCCTCGGGAGCCTTCCTCCACCCTCGAAATGCCTTTCCACGCCTCTATCGCACATCAGCGCACTGCACACTTGCGCAGGCCCGTCAGTGTGAGGGGCACGTGTGCGGGGGCCCATTAGTGTGATGCGCACGCGTGCGGGGCACTTAAGAGCACTTAAGTGCATCATTAGCGTACGCTACTGTGCGCCGCGCACGTGTGCGCGGTTTAGTAAACATACCCCATAGACTTTCAACGTCATGCTAAAGATATGCATGAGAGATTTCGACAGAGAGGGTATCCTATGAATTGTATAACTAGGGCTTACACTAGAGTGAATACTGTAGAACGGTCTACACTTTTACAAAAAATAGAACGGGTGAAGACTGACAATATTGTATGTGCATTAACATTTACATCATATTCAAAGGCAATTGCAGGTATTTTACGACAGGAATGGTATCTTTTATCATCTATCCCTTCACTGTCCACTAAACGCCCAATGATAGCCTACAAACGCAATACTAATTTGTCATATCATCTAGTCCCTTCTGCACTTTCAGGGGTAAAACCAATATCAACAATAAAAGGGCATTACAGTTGCGGTAATTGCTCGGTTTGCATACATACTATTGTGACAAAAGATGCATTTACACATTCTTTATCAGGTACTAAAATTTATTTACAACAATATACCAACTGCAAAACCATCAATGCAATTTATTTAATTCAGTGCCCATGCAACTTGGTATACATTGGTAAAACTCAAAGACAGATACGGACGCGTATTATAGAGCACAGAAGCAATATAGCAAGGAAAATATCAGACAAACCATTAGTCTCACATTGGCTTGAGAAATTGCATACGATTTCAGATTTAAAATTCATGGTCCTAAGGACAGTTGTTCCCCATTGGAGGGGTGGAGATATTAATAAGATGTTATTGAAGTTAGAACAACGTTACATTTATGAATTTAATAGCATGGAACCGCACGGTCTTAATCAAGAAACAGACTTAACAATATTTTTATAATCACGCCTTATTTATTATGTATGGTTTTTGTATTTCATCTTTGTAATACAGTATAATTTTATTCATGTTAATCATATTTAGTTTATTGTTCTCTATTTGGTTTTTATTTGGTTTTAATATTGTGGTTATTTATTCATCTATTTATGCATTGTTATTAACATTCTTTTGTTTAATCCTTATGTATATAGTTTTTTATTTGTTCAAAGGCACATACTGCTCTTTTTGTCAGTTGATCTTTTAGTAATATGTATACTTTGGCTCCTCCTCCCTCAGATGCATCTGGTTCAATAATGTTTACATCTTCCTTTTATCTTTCCCTTCTCTCCTCTCCCCTTCCCCTTCCCCTTCCCTCCCTCCTCCGCCCCACCCTACATTTCCCTACCCCAACCCCAACCCCCCCCTTCCCCCTCCTCTCCCCCCCCCACTTCCTCCACCCATCCCCCTCCCCTCCCCTCCCTTCCCTTTCCCCCATCCCTTCCCTCCCCTTCCTCCCCCCCCTTTCCCCTCTCCCTTCTCCCCTCCTCCCCCTCCCCCTCCCCCTACCCCCTCCTTCTCCCTCCCCCTCCTTCCCTCCCCTCCCCCTCCCCTCCTCCCCTCCCTCTCCCTCCCCCCTTCCTTCCTTCCTTTCCCCTCTTTTCCCCCCTTCCTTCCCCCCCCCACCACACACCCCCTAGCACCCCCCTTCCCTTCTCTTCCTTTCTCCTCTTTTTCTCTCTTTCTTTTCTCCTTTTTCTTCCTTTTTTTCCCTCTTTCTTTCTCTCTCTCTTTCTTCTCTCTCTCTCTTTCTCTTTCTCTTCTTCTTTCTTTCTCACTTCCCCCTTCCCCCTCCCCCCCCTTTTCTCTCTTCCCTTTCTCGCAGCTCCTATCATATTACATTACACAATGCATATTATTATCATTTCATTTGGTTATGTGGGCCTCACCGATATTGATAATTTCCTCTTCACACTGTTTGGCCTCATACAGTAAATGCATCCGTGTCTTCATCATAGCACTGATTCCTTTTTACAATTAAGTTTACTTTTCAGCAGTACGTGATACACTTTTCTTTTGATCACATAAGAAGTGAATTTTACAAGTTTCTTAATATCTTTGTAATTGCGCTAGTTGCGCTTGTATATATTTTTACTTTAGTGTTTCATACACAAGTTAAAATATACATGGTTTCATTTTTTGTTCAAATGAGCTTTATTTAGTTCATAAAAATCCAACACGATAAAGCATTTAATTATGCAATACTGTACATTGTGTTGGTACGCGGGCATAGTCATTGACTAATCCCTTACTCTACACAGTGTGTTTCAAGTTAGAATACGTCTCCTTGCCCCTCCCACGGTGCTATGTCACCTTTTTTGGCGCGGATTCCAGCGTTTTTAAACCTTAGTACCATCCGGTCAAAATCCTTTTTTTTTTTTTTTTTTTTTTTTAAACTTTTATTTAAGCTTTTCTTGAATATACAAACAATGAAAAGGAAAAGAAATATAATAAACATGTCAAATCTTCAAACAATACACCACACATCATAAGAATACACATCATGGAGAAAGAAACTCTTAAATAAAAATAATATAAAAAAGGAAATAAGGAGTATGACATACTCCACATAAGAGAGCTATTTAAACAAAATCATTCCACCCCCTTTTTCTCTCCGCTAGCCTCCTGTTCAAACAACCATTGACGCAAGGAAGCCACGTCAGTATATACATAATTCTGCCCCTCAAGTGTAATTAAACAGCGGCAGGGAAACTTGAGGAAAAAAGAAGCGCCTAACGCTACAACCCGAGTTCTAAACTCCAAGAACTGCTTACGCCGGGTCTGAGTTGTCCGGCCTACATCTGGAAACACCTGCATTTTGAAACCACAAAATAGAACATCTTTATATTTAAAGTAAGCACGAAGAACCCGAAGTTTGAAAGATTCCGTACTGAAGGTCACCACCAACGTACAACGTTTGGAGATGAGATCCAGTGAGTCTTCCAAAAAAGCGGTGAGGTCCTGTTCTACAGAAACATCAACTGGAAGGGGGGGACCCCTTCCTTTGACAGTAGAGCAGGAACAAGTGTAGGAATACAATACAACTGTACCACATCCATTGTCTCACTAATATGTAACACTTCAGTAAAGTATTTTTTCAACAGAATTTCAAACGAAAGCAGATGGGTATGAGGAAAGTTCAGGAAACGTAAGTTCCTTGCCCGTTGCTGATTCTCAAGGGCTTCCAGTCTACATGATAGAGAGGCAACATCCCTAATAAGAGAGACATTGACGTCCCTACCAGACTGGAGCACATTATCAACACGGGCAAGAGACTGAGAAAGACCAACCAACTGAGAATCAATAACTTGTACTTTATCTACTACAGAATGAGTAAATGTACATAATGAAGACACGGTTTTAGAAAATCTGGAATCAATCTGCTGGAGTGCTAACCAAATGTCAGACAAAGTCACCTCATGAGTGGGAGAAGATGGCAGTTCCCCCATTTCAGCTGGATCCACCGGGAGTAGAGTCGGGACAGCAATTAGAGGGACAGAATCCACAGGCGTAGAAGATTGAGAAGGTTGAGGAGGAGGGGGAGGCGTCCGGAGTATACCTGAGAGCTGCCGCGGGTGTTCTTGTTCCGCGGAGCGGCGTTGCAGGTGGGAGCCGGGTCCCTGCTCGGTCAGCAGCAGGCGCTGGTTGGTCGCCCTTGGGGCTGAGGACCCCACCAAGCCCCATAAGATCCGCTTGCTTCACACGCGGCTGCGTGTGCGCGGCCTGCGGGGGCGTGTCCGAAGGGGCGTGTCGCAAGGGGCCTGACACGCTCCTTAGGTGCTCCTTCGGTGCATCCGAGGGTCGTCTCTGAGCGCCGGAGTTGAATTTGCCGGGTAGATGGGGAAGCGCAAAGCAAAAATGGAGAACAGAGCCGTCGCCAAGGAGAGTCAGCGAGGTAAGCTGAGCGGCCCCATGGACCGGCATCTTTTACCCCTGCCGCCTGCTAATCTGTCTTCGGAAGGGGCGTCTCTTAGCCCTATACTCCGGACGGTCAAAATCCTTTTGATTTCGGCGTAAGAAGGTTTGCCTTGAAGGCCTTTAAGGTTTGTAGTATTTCTTCATTTAAATGACAGGACTGCAACCCCCTTTGCCTGATGTTGTAATTGGTTTTTATATTTTTTAGCAATTTTCCATATCGCGGCAATCGCGCTGTTTTTCTACCCAGTGGATTTATATGTAAGTAAGGACATGTACAATTTCTATCCCCTCCCTCATCTTAAATAATCGTATAACTTTTCAATCCATGTTAGTTCATGCACCACTGTGCTGTATTGCCTTGAGTGACTTTGGGCTCTAGTAGTGCCTAGTTTGTAACGCCTCAGTTCCCGATTGAATAACAAAGCGGTTTTCATCATCAGAGTTGTGTTTTCATTCAATATGGCACCCCCTTTTTTAAGTGGTCTCTTGCACAGATATGCTTATGGGTTTGAGAGTTTAGTAGTTGCCTGGCTATGTAAAATGTCCATTTTACAGCGACTCTTTTCACACGCATAATTGCGTCTGCAGATTTCCTCCAGTGTCACACATGTAAGTACAACATGCTTTTCCCTCCTTTTCATTTAGTCCTACGGAAGGTCATTATTTCCATTGGTTCATAAATATAACTCTTTTCTACACTAGTACTAGTACAATTATCATTCAACATTTTCCTCTTTCCCCCTGTTTCCTTTCCTTTCCCTCCCCCTCCCCTCCCCCCCTTTCCTCCCCTCTCTTCCCCTTTCCTTTCCCTTTCTCCCTTTCTCTTCCCCCTCCCCTCCTCTCTCCCCTCCCCCTCCTCTCTCTTCCCCATCCCCCTCCTCCCCCTCTCCCCCTCCCCCTCCCCTCCCCCCTTTTTTGTTGTTAAGCATATGAGGATTATGCACTAGATTTTATAATGTTTTTTAATAGGCATATTCATTCATACCCATACATTTGGAGAGCATTATGTAGCCAGTTTTTTGACACATAACCTGAATGTATGATCTAGCAAACTCATTTGTGTTCATTCCACTCTGCGTTTGGTTCTATATATTTACATATTTATATTTTTATTCTGTTTAAAATATATATGTTATTTGTATATTTCACACATTTTTTATGATCACTTCTTATGAGCTTTGGTCAGTTTACAAGTATTTCTTTTATTTGTTAATATTATATGTTTTTAATATTTTATACATTGTTATGTTTTTAATAAGTTATGGTGATTTATTTATATGTTGTTTCATATTTTTGTATTTTGTATTAAACATTATTCTGTCTAGCTGTGTGCCCCCTGAAGAAGGCTACGGCCGAAACGCGTAGGGGTCTCAATAAACCTGTTCCACCTATCTACGGCTCTTGCTTCTTGTGTTCCCCATCTTCATGGTTCAGACATCGTGAAAAGGAGTTTGTTCCTTACTTCACCCAGGAAGACAAGTTGGTTTATTGCATCGATGTCAAAGGTCTGATGGGTCAATTTTAAATCCAATATGATTCAGAGCAATGGCGTCTTTTTATAGATTCTTCAAAAAGAAGTCTCAAAGCAGTTTTACTCCACAACAGTTTTTACGCTTCCATACCTGTAGGTCATTCCGTACACTTGAAGGAAACCTACGAGAACTTGGAATTGGTTCTTCGTAAACTTAAATATGAAGACCATGGTTGGCAAGTGTGTGGGGACTTGAAGGTCTTGTGCATGCTGCTCGGGCAACAAGCTGGGTATACCAAATATCTTTGTTTTCTGTGTCTATGGGACAGTCGAGACCGACAAAATCACTGGATCAAGAAGAGTTGGCAGCCGAGGGTGCTAACAGTCGGTGAAAAAAATGTCCTCCTAGAAACTTTGGTACCTTCCCATAAAGTTCTTCTACCACCTCTCCACATAAAATTGGGATTGATGAAGCAATTTGTAAAATCACTTCCAAGAGATGGAGAATGCTTCAAATACTTGGTCACCAAGTTTCCAGGCCTGTCAGAGGCAAAATTGAAGGAAGGTGTGTTCGTCGGACCAGACTTTAGAAGGCTTATAGTTGATCAAGAGTTTGTCAATACCATGACGGATCCTCAAAAAGAAGGGTGGTTTGCATTTAAAGAAGTCGTGCAGAAATGTTTAGGCAATAGCAAAGATCGTCACTACAAAAAGATCGTTGGACGAATGCTGAAAGCATTTCAAGCTTTAGGTTGCCTGATAAGTTTGAAAGTGTATTTCCTACAGTCCCACCTTGACTACTTTCCTGAAAATTTGGGAGCTGTGAGTGAGGAACAAGGTGAACGATTCCACCAAGACATTAAGGAGATGGAAAGGAGATACCAGGGAAAATGGAGCATTACAATGATGACAGACTACTGTTGGATGCTTCAGAGAGACATTCCAGATGCTACTCACAAGCGTAAATGCACCAAGAGGAGCCTCACAAGGAAGAAGAATCAAGTTTAGTGTGTGTAGGTGAACTCATTTCAGTTCAAAAAAGGATTTTCATGAAAATATTGTAATAAAACTTTAATTTTATAAGTCTATTTCCATTTATTTTGAGGTATTGCCTTATTTATTTATTTAGCTGTATTTATATCCTGCTTTTCACTGGGTCAAAGCGGTCAATTGGGGGATACATTTAACACGAGGGGATATGAGACACATACACTAATACTTACAGGGAACATGGGCAGTGGAGGGTTAAGTGGCTTGCCCAAGACCACAAGGAGTGCCTATAGGACTAGAAATCCCAGTCCCTCTGGCCTGAGATTGCTGTCCCCAGGTGGGACTTGAACCCCCAGCCCTCCGGCCTGAAGTACCTTGTCCTAACCACTAGACCACTCCTCCCTTAGTTACCTAAATTGTCAGGAAACGTGATGTCCTATGACAAAATGGAGGTCATTTTCGGATTCAGCGCACCAAAAAACATAAAGATTACGTGGAATAACCAAAACAGCTCTCGAAAAAGTTTTTTTTGCAGACCTGTGTTATGAGACTAGCAAATTCTGGAAGTGCCAATGAAAAATATAGAGACTAAATGAGATTAAGACAGCTGCTATCTATAACTCATGATTGTGGGCTAGTCACAAGAACTTCTCACATCTTTCTAAAAAATGAGAGAAAACCATGAGAGAGAACTGGGTGCTTAAAAATGAGAAGAGGGTTGATGCGGTCTGGGAGTGCTAACAGGATCTAGATAAGAACAGCAGTGAGGACTAACAGAAATGCAGCAGTCTTGGCAGGATCTTGTGTTATGCATAGTTTTTTTGGTAGGCAAACCATCTGTGCAACACTTTTTCAAATTATCGCAGACAAGGAGTAAAATTAAATTTGCTGAAATGTAAGAGCAACAGCAGTCCTTGCCATTCTCTTAATGAACTAGCACAGGGCAATGGTGTTTTGGGGGATCTATGTTACAGAAACATAGGCCTTTATATTCAATAAATATTGTATCTGTTGACACAGAAGGGGGAAAAGCTCCTTTCCAATAAGGCTTATAATGGTTATCTGCTCTGAAATGATAGAAGGCTGTTGTCTAAAATACCTCCCCAATCGTAAAGAAGACCAGCCAATGCAGAGTTCAAGAAAAGCAAACAAACCCCCCCCCCCCACAGATTGCATCCAATACTCACTAAACAAAAATGCTCACAAAGTATAAATGGAGAAAACAGTCATATCAGAGATGTACCTACAAATCTCTTCACTCATAATACTGGGATAGCTTCTTCCAGAAGACAAGATAACTTTGCTCCATCCTAACCTCCACAGGCCATCACAGAGAATATCCTCCATTGCCTGTGGTACAAACTTAAGGCCCGATGTTCAAAAGGAGTAATATGGTTAGCAGACCTACAAACCGTGTTACCTCCTTTATCTGGGATATTCAGTTGCACTAACATGGCTAGTGCCACTGAATATCCGTGAGTGCTGCTACTGCACGCCCTGGTGCTAATCAGTTATCACTGGGGCATTCTGGGTGTGGTACCCAGCAATAACCAGGCAGTGGCGATATTGAACCACTCAGGGGCTGCTCAAGACAGTCTGCTGCCTAGGTGAGAGATGAGTTGGTGCCCCACCCAACTCCCCAGCAGCCAAACTGGGGGGAGGGGGGCTTCTTAGAGCTCAAGTTAAGGAACAGGGGTCCCCTCACTCAGGACACCGGTCAGGTGGTTGCCCCAAGAATAAAGAAAGCAATATGTTTCCAGGCTATATAATTTTTTTTAAAAAGCCCCTTTGCAATGATGTTTATATGCAACAAAAACCATAGCGATTTAATTATCTAGCTTGGGAATCTAATACAAAACATATTGAATCCTGACACTACACACTGGACCGGCATGGTTTTTAATGTCAATAAATATTCTGCAAAAGACACGGAGAAGCAAGGTGATCACATACCAAGAATCGAAATCAAAAAGCAAGAACCATGGTGCAATTTATAACATCAAAATAAAATTATTATAACTAATTTTATTTTGGCATTGTAAACTGTGCTGAGGTTCTCTCATTTTTCTTTAACATATATGCTGCACCCAAAGAAACCCCTCTCCCAACAATGAGTGCAGAGCAGAACTAGGACATTTCCCACAGAACTCAACATAACAAAAATAATTTCTGATCCTGGTGTCATCTCAATTAACAGCAGTATAAATCCTCACCAGAACTCGACATACAAAAATCTTGCAAAAATGGCGTAGGGCCTACAAAGAAAATCTACCTTACGATAACAGCATTAACATTCAAAACTTATAAAAAAGGCCTATCCAGAAAAGAGCAGCACTGTAAATATTACAGTGGGCCTAGAATATCCATACAGCTATTTAGAAAACCGAATAAGCCAGATTACTACCAATCCCTACATAGAAACTCCATGCTAACAGAATACCTGGGTTTGGTCACAAACTCAGAAGGCAGATAGATCCTCACCACGTAAGAATAAATCATCACAAACTAAAAATAGACATATGTAGACCAAAATTAAACTGAAACCCAAAGAAGATAAATTCTGCATCAGTGGCGCAGCCAATGCTGATATTTTTGTGGGGCCTAGGAAGGGCCAGCCCAACCATTAGGCAAACTAGGCAGTCACTTAGGATGACAGCTTTTGGGGGGTGGGGAAGAACAGAGCTAAACAACACATTCTGACAGACAGGGGGAGCATAAGGCTTAAGATTTGCCTAGGGTGCCAATACCTTGAACTTACTCTGGGGCTGGCCCTGGGTCTGGATTAACCTGTATGGGCACAAAGTAGTGCAAGTGTTGACATTGCCTCCAGTTATCCAGTCATTTGACTGTTCTTCTGCCACTGATTGGGTGGGCCTGATGCCAGAGTGGAGGGGCATCTATCAATCAAATAAAGTCATTGATACGAGTACTGGTGGGTGTCCCCAATGCCACAACTTATATACTTGTTCCTATACCTGTAATCTTCTTTTTTTGTCGGGATCGACCTGCCCGAGAAGGAGAGATGGAAACCCTCCCCTCAATGCCGGAAGAACCCTTTTTATCAAGTGAATTGGTTCACACAAAATCGTAAAAATAGTGTAATCACACTTATCTCAAATGAAGGCGATCTTCATCCTCAAAAGATGTTGGGTTATAAATGTACACGACATGCATGTTTCGGGCCCCCAAAGAGCCCTGTGTCAAGTGTTCCCCATCGTAATCCATGCCATGGGGCATAGCACACCAAGACCCACCCTTGCTACATCACTGTATGCAGTACAACATCAGGGAAATAGAAAGAGATGCATATGCCCCTACAAAGACAGAACATGTAAACTCCAAAAACTGACATATTTCAATCACTAAATTAAAAATAAAATTAATTTTTCTACCTTTGACGATAGGCCATTTTATTCGGTAATCATGTTGATCTCAGTCTCTAGCTTCTACTTTTCTCTGTCTTCTCTTAACTCACTTTTTAGGGTCTCTGGCCCATCTGCCACTTCTCTCCTCTCATCTCGTCTTCACTTCCTTACATCTCTGGCATTTATCTTTTCCTTTCAGCTTTCTTTCATTTATTTTTCTCTTTATCAATTCAGATTTTGCTCCTCCCTCTTACCATCCAGTCTTCAATCCCCTCTTAATACTGCATCTACCACCTTTCAACCCTTAACACAGTCCTCTCTTTCCCCGGCCTCTTATTCCATCCAGCCTTTAACTCTCCCCTTGCTCTCTTCCACATCCCCATGTCCAGCATCCCTCCTCTTTCTTTTTCCTTTATCCAGCACTTCAGCCTATTTTACTCATCCCACTCCACAATCCCCCTCTGTATTCCTGCCCCATGTCCAATATATTCCCCTTTCTCTCCATTCCTGTGTCCAGTATCTCCCCACACACCATGTCTAACATTTAACCTCTTCCTTCCCTTCTCTCTCCTCTCCAGAATTTCCTCCTATCTCTCCTCTTTCTCCTCCCCCAGTCCACCATTTTTCCTCTCTCCCTCCTCCTATTTCCAGCATCTCCTCTCATTCTTCCCCCCAAACGTCCAGCATCTCTCCTCTCTTCCTCTATGCCCCTCCCCCCAGTATCCAGCATCTGCCATTTCTCATTTACCCTCCACAGACCCTTATCAAGCATCTTCCCTATCTTCCATTTCTCCCCAACTACCCTCCATGCTCCACATCTCCCCGCCATGCCCCCAAGTCCAGCATTTATTCTTCCTCCCCATCTATACCCCATTCCCTGCATCTGCCCTCCATGCCCCTTGTCCTGCATCTGCCCTTTCTCCCTTAAGTCCATCCTGCCCAGTATCTTCCCTTTTCCCCTATGTCTCCCCACCATCTGCTCTTCATCTTTCCTGTGGCAACTTTCTGCCCCCTCATCCCATGGTCAGCATCTGACCTCTGCCTCCCCCGTGGCCATCATCTGCCCTCTCTCCCCTCTCCTCCCATAGAAAGCATCTGTCCTGTGTCTCCCCATGGCCATCATCTGCCCTTTCCCATGTCCATCTACCCTTCACCTCTGTGCCCTCTGTCCCCCCCTCACGTTCATCATCTACTTTCCACCTCCATGCCCCCACAGCCGATGCATGCCCAGCATGGCCTCCCTCCCTTCCTGCCCCAAACTACTGCTGTTGCTGCTTTTCTGAATGAGCAGCAGCTTAAAAAAAATACAAACTAAAGCATGGGGTTGTCCCAACTCCAGCATGCTTGTAAGTCTTTGCTAGTACCATCCCCCTCTGACATGAATATGCTTCAGAAGGGGCCAGGACCATTAGAGCTTTACAAACATGCTGGAGTTGGGAAGACCGCGTGCTTTTGCTTGCATTTTTTTTGTTTCCGCTTGTCATGGGGGGGGGGGAGGGGTGATACCACTGCCAATACTTCTCCTGGGTCTGTGGCAGCGGCATCAATCCCTCCCTCTGACGACAAGCGGCAGCTTTAAAAAATGCAAGCAAACGTGCGGGGTCTTCCCGACTCCAGCATGAAGAGGGTGAAGCTATTAGAGCCTTACAAGTGCATTGGAGTCGGGAAGACCATGCGCTTTTGCTTGAATTTTTTTTAAGCTGCCACTTATTGTCATGGGAGGGGGGAATGATGCCGTCGACACAGATCCAGGAGAAGTGGTGGCAGCGGCAGCAGCAGGTCAAAGTTAGAGTGAGGTGGCCGCAGCTGGGCTGTTTTGGGGGCATTTTTTGCTGCTCCAAAACTTTGCCATCCGAGGCCACCACCTCATGATAGAATCGCCCCTGGAGCCACTGCCCAGTTATGACTAAGTGGTGAAAGTAAGGTGCAGCAAAGGCTGGCCTTACTTTCGCCATGGAAGCTAACTGGTCAGCGGCTAAATATTGCTGCTGCCCAGTTAGCTTTCTGCTAATCTGTGCAACCTGGTTATAAAATGCCCAGACTAGATATGATCCCAGCAGTGAATATCCGGATTTAAAGTATGGTGGTGGCAGCTAGCTGTGTACCAGTTGTGGTCAACATTATTGCCACCCTTGCAGTTCAAATCCTTAGGGGGTTATTCTGTGCCACAAATAGCGGAGATGGACAGCACAATGGCACATCCATCCCCGCTATTCGTGCCTTCACCCAGCTGCGACTAACTTCCCTGCCGATTGTGCGGGGAAGTTAGATGGGTGTGGGGAAGGGGTGGCTTGGGGCGGAGTCTAAGCAGAGTCTGCACGGTTGCCGGTCCTGGTTGTACAGGGCCGATTCTAATGATGGCCCTGTACATCCAGTGTTGGTGACATGTGCGGGGAAGTTATTCCACCTCTGAGGTGGAATAACTTCCCTGGACGTGTCATTTTTTAAATGCCAGGGCGCGGATGGGGCAGGGGGGCTGGTGGACATTTCCTGCAGCCCGACCTTGGCCGTAGGAGGCCAGATCGTGGGTCGGGCTGCAGGGAATTAGCTTTAATTTCCTGCAGCCAGATTCAGGGTTCTTCAATGCAGCCATGGTGCTATGGCAACATGACGCCATGGCGCTGCAGCTCGATTGAAGAGCCTTGATTGAGCTAGCCAGGGACAGTCCTGCACGTGTAGGCCGGACTGAATCGCAGTTCGGTTTTCAGTCAGGCGGCTCATTGTTAACAGAGTGGCACCCATAGCTGCTGTTATTGTATCAGTCCATCTCATTTCTGGCCTTCTTTTCAATTGGCCTTCTACCTTGCCAAGCATCTCTCTCTTCGCATGATTTGTCCAAAGTATGAAAGTCAAAGTCTAGTCATCTGAGCTTCTAAAGGAAGCTGAGGTGATCTCTAGTACCGACAGGTTTGTTCTTCGGGCAGTCCATGGTATACACAGTATTCGTTGCCAGCACCATAATTCAAAGGAATCAATTTTCTTCCTGTTTATTTTTTTCACTGTCCAACTTTTGCATCCATATGATGTTATTGAAAAAAACATGGCTTGAACAAGTCAAATCTTTGTATGGAGAGAGACATCTCTGCTATTGAGAATCTTGTCTAGGTCCACTGGGAGACTGTTCCACAAATCTACCACTCTTTCTGTAAAGAAATATTCCTGCATATTACTCCTGAGTCTATCCCCTTTCACTTTCATCCTATGCCCCCTCATTGCACAACTTTCTTTTCATTTGAAAGAGGCTCTCCTCCTGTGCATATTCGCCATGGAGATATTTAAATGTCTCTATCATATCTCCTCTCTCCTGCCTTTCCTCCAAAGTATACATATTGAGATCTTTAAGTCTGTCCCCATATGCCTTATAACAAAGCCCATTGACCATTTTGGTAGCTATCCTTTGCAAAGACGCCATTCTGTTTATATCTTTTTGAAGGTATGGTCTCCTGAATTGCACACAGTACTCCAAATGAGATCTCACCAAAGACTTTCACAGAGGCACTATCACCTCCTTCTTCCTGCTGACCATTCCTCTCCCTATGCACCCAAGCATCCTTCTAGCTTTTGCCGATGCCCTTTCTATTTATTTATTTAGACAGTTTTGTATACCACCTTATCCTTCAATCAAAGCGGTCACAACACAATTGGGGGATACATTTAACATGCAGGGATATGAGACACATACACTAATACTTACAGGAAACATGGGCAATGGAGGGTTAAGTGCCTTGCCCAAGACCACAAGGAGCATCTGTGGGACTAGAAACCCCAGTCCTTCTGGCCCAAGGTTGCTGTCCTCTAGTGGAATTTGAACCCCCGACCTTCTGGCCTGAAGTACCTTGTCCCAACCACTAGGCTACTCCTCCCACTTTCTACCTATTTATCCACTTTAAGATAATCAGAAACAAGCACACACAGGTCCCACTCTTCTTTTGTGGACAAATGTACTTCGCCCACTACACTGTACTGCTCCATTGGAGTTTTCCAGCTCAAATGTGTGAGCCAGCATTTTTTCGTGTTAAATCTCAGCTGTCAAATTCTTGACCATTCTTCAAGATTAGCTACATCCCACCTCGTGTTATCATCTCCTTCCTAGGTGTCTACTCTATTGCAGATTTTGGTATCATCTGCAAAGGATTTTGAAGGAGAGTGAAAAGAAGGGAATAAGCAAATTTGTGTTACAACTTAAAAAATAAAGGGTCATGTTTACTAAACCATGCTAACTGCTAGCACAGGGTTCAGCAATGCAGTGAGAACATGCTAAAATTTAGCTTGGGACTCAGTGCAAAAAATCCTGCATTAAGTGGTTAGCACAGGAATGGGAAGAGACAGGGTAGGTCAGGGACATCATGTGAGCATTGATGACACATTGCTGTTCGCGCATGGTGTTTTGGTCATGCGCTAATTGCAATGGTGGATGTAAGTGTGGTTGCATTTAACGTCACCTCTATGGGTGGCATTAGGTGCACTGGCATTCAAGGTTACTGCTGTGCCAGAAGTTAGCAACATGTCAACGTCAGGGTGATGGACACACACAGCCATTGAATTTGACACGGGCCTCTCCAGTGGTTTTGTGGCCCAAGCACACACCAATAGCGCTCTTCTTTATCTTTATCTTTATTATATCACATTTGATATACTGCCCAGGCGGGTGCATCAGGGCGGTTAACAAAAAATAACAAGCCTCAAAAAGTATTAATAAATCTGTCTTCATGGTATAGCACTGTAAAATGCGCATTCAGCATTATTCGTATAAGAATTATTTTGTTGAAATTGTTATATTTTCCACTTTGCATTTAATAAAAAAACTTTTCAAATAAGAAATTACCATGTCTGAGATCTTTGTAATTTTTAATATATTTTTCAGGGCTGCATTACCTCTACATTCTTGCACAAAAAACAGCATTTTTCCAATGAACTTCAGCTATTTTTATACTTCTTTTCGGTTTAGGTAGTCATTTGCATAGTGAGGATTAGAAGGATCTGAAATATCATCCTTTCTCAACATTATTCTGCATCTGCTCTTGTCTCCCAGAATATTAATATATTGTGTGGCAAACTTCATGAAACATTAAGAAGTAACACCTGAATTGGGAACTGCCTCTGTAAAACTAACAGTAACAACTGAGTAGTTTTGTGAAAAGAAATTAACATTCTGTGTTGGTGACCTGCACATGGTCAGCCATGCTTGTTGTACATGTCTGTCTGTTGGTTGTTGCCATGACTACAAAAAGCTAGTGGAACCCAATGAGCTGCCTGCAGTACTGTTGAAAGGACCAGCCATTTTGCTTATGGAAAACAGTGTGGCATATTATGCTGTGCTTTCTCTGGAATTAAAAAAAAAACTATTCAGAATAAAAAGAAGAAGCAGGCATACAAGTGGATAATTATGATAGCTGGGAATTCCTTGAAGCTGCCATTCTGGCAAGCTGGGGACTGCTGTTCGTCCCAGGAGCAGATCTGAGGAGGTGGAATGCAGAGCGATAGTGCCGTGTCTCTGCTATCAGGCGGTGGAGTAGGTTTTTTTGTCTGGCAAAGGCAAGGTTTGCCTGCAGTGTTATCTCGACAGCTTACTAGCTGCTCACAGTGAAAGTTGGTGACCCAAAAGGAGGGTGTTGCCCTCCGCTGACATTGCTCCTTTGTCCTAGCCTTTTATTTGAGCAAGCACTGCTGAAGGAGCAGGTGTATGGTTCATATGAGCTCCGTACAGTAGACTACAGACCTTTCTGGTTTAGTGGACTTGATCACAGAGCTGGGGACGCTGTGCATCTCAGTTGAACAAAGGTAAGAAGAGATCTATGTATGTATATCTATTTTTGTAAAGCTCTGTCTCTTTGGAATAATGTCTGATGCAAGTAACCTGAAGCAAAGCATGAATGTTTTTTATTAAATTATAAGCCTTGCCTATTAAACTAGTGATACATTTATTAGGTCGTGGTAACCTTTTTAAACACATTATTCAACAGTGGTTTCAGTATTTCCTTTTATTTATTTTTTATAATGAAGAGGTTATAAAAGATTTACCATTTTGCACAATGCTGTTTATATTGCACCTTAAGTACTGCATATGACATAACGATTTATAGAATGCGTTTTCTTTTCAAATATGTGCTTCCATTTAATCTGGGTGTATTAAAAAATGTACAGAGTGATATCAGAGCCTGAGCAATAATGTAGCTAGATTCACACTTCCAATAAATTCGACAGCTGCGTTCTGTGAATGCAGAAGCAAGCAGCCTTTGTACCAGTTCTCATGGTGCAGTGTTCCGGAGCTGTTTGATTAGCTTGTGGTGCTTGCCTTGCAAAGAGTCTAGGTATTAATAAAAAAAAAAAAGCAGCTCACACCTCCTTTTCCAAGCTGTCATACTTACCATACCAGCGAACAGCACAACACACCCATTGTGTCTCTCCTCAGTTTGGCGTCCAGGAACAGAATGGAAGCCAACCCTTCACATAGAGCACAAACACTGCCTTAGTATAAAGCAGTTAAATTCCAGTTATTGCACAATGGCATTGCTGCAAGGAACTATACAGATTTTTTGGGGGGACGGGGAGGGGGGGGGCGCACAGAGAGCAACGAAAAATGCACAGAAAGCAAATGCAGCAAAACATTTTGGCAGGTCATTGTTTGTTAACTGCTGCATGCGAATGCTTTAGATTTGATTTTGCAAATAAATTATCCCTGTACAAGTAATATGCCTGCTGATTTATAGTCTTAGAGAGACTTGGCAGTTCTGTGGATTTCAGTGGCTCAATAAAACCACAGTCCGTTGGCACAGACAGTAATCAGATAATGTTAAAATGATGTCAAAAGGATAGAATTTCACCTCTCAACTTCTCACAACACTCCAGTGCAGGGAGAGCTGAGCGCTTCTGATTATTCTGAAAATGTGAGTGCACTACAGCTTCCTAGCCTCTGACAGCTCAGCTACCAGAAATCCTGATCCTTTTAAAAGAAAATGTATGTTGCGGATTTTAATAATGTGGTTCTAAATAAGGTGCTCATTTAATGTTTGATATTTGAACTCTTCCCAGCTCAGGTATTTTGATAGACAAAGACAATAGGCTACGCTTCAGCCTCACCTGAAATACTTATGTTAGGTCATCTGTTGTTTGTACACCTTTGTAAATTGCTTACCAGTTATAGTCAGTCAGATATTGATTCTGGATTCATGTACTCACTCTAGGGATATAAATGCATCTTGCTTCTGAAAATGGGCCCATTATTCAAAGCTACTTATCTGGGTAGCAGGACTGCTGACTTGGTCCGTCCCTTGATTTTCAGTGGCACTATCCAGATAACGATGGTGAATATCATTACAGAGCTGTCTGTGGTTGGAGTGAGGGCAGTCCCCGAAGTTATCCAGTTAGTGGTGATATTTAGCCCTCTAACCAGATAACTATCCAAATAAACTTTATCCGGTTAACTCTCTAGATCGCAGGCTGAATATTGTCACTATCTGGATAGCACTGGTGGTCACCACCGTATTTAAATATTCAGCTCCAGCCTCTATCCAGATACTGGTGCTGACTATCCAGATTTATTTCAGCTGCATTGGCCACTTTTTCAAAAAAAGGTTGACTGCCCCAGTTAAATATTGACCCTTAATTTTGTAGGATTTATTTTTAGCAGCGGGTAGTGTTCATAAGACTGTATGGCCTATGAGAGGTCTGCTTTCATGAGCATGCATTCGATTTGTTTGCGTACTTAAAAATGTAAGTTCATGCAAATTGCTTATGCACATATACGGTTGAATTAACGCGTGTACGGTCAGTTTGTGTACTTAAATAAGTTGCAGCATGCAAAGAAAGAATGAATAGAAGCAGACATGAAGGATGCCTGAAAATCAGGAAACATTTGTTTAAAATCAGCATGTACAAAATATTTTTTTCAGTCATGCACACTCCTCCACATCGAAACATGTCCATGTATCTGAATACCTTGAGTGTTCTACTTGCTTTATCTACTAATCTTTGCAGTACAGTTATAGAGGTTGTCATTCTTCATCTCCTGTTCTCCCTCACCATCGTCCACCTTTAGTTACTCCTAATATCCCTCCAGCTGCCCATTTAATTTCTCTTGTTTACCAAATCGAAAGCAGTTTTCAGAGAAAGATTTAGAAGCAGATACCACTTCCCTTGGCTAAAGTTAACCGCTCAGTGAAAACTGGTCATCAATTCATTATCCTTAAAACTAGATTAAATAGTTCAGTGCTGTTTGGATAATTAGAGCTGATCCAGCATTGTTCAAGAAATGTCATTTCTACTACAGTTAATCATTTGTATGAGTGTATAGCGCTACAAGGCATACACAGCACTGTACATATACATGTATGAGACAGTCCCCACTCTGTAAAGCTTACAAACTAATCAGGATAGACAGGCAACAAACTGGGGACTAGTTTAAGTCTAGGGGAAAAGGTCATTATACAGTAGTAAAAAAAAAAGTGATTTTAGGATTGTTTATTGCTTGTTGTAGTTGATATACCAAGCTTTGTTATTAAAATACAGAGTAATTTACAAGTTTTAAAAACATTCAGAGTCAGAGTTAGTTAAACTTGGCATACAAGATTCAAAAATATCCTATGAGGAAATGATATAAAATGCATTACATCGTAGGCCATATCTAGGTAGATGAAACAACAGTTGTTTATGTAGCAAGTTCTGACTTTATAGACAGATGTGATCTAGGTTTTCACCCTACATCAGGCTACTAGAGCCCAGAGCTGTCATTAGGGGATGGCAAACAGGGCAATTGCTCTGAGTCCCCATGCCACAGTGGGCCCTAAGTCTGCCTCAAACTGAAGGAGAATTAGTCTCCAGGCAGACTCTGGGGTCCCACCTCACCAGTTTTTGCCCTGGGCTGCTGCATGTCTAACACCAGCCCTGCTAGAGCCTCAACTTTGTTTCTCTGGTATGATCTTAGATTAGAATATGTATTCATAAAATGATACAGTGCATTTGTTGGGTATTTCTTCCAGATGTTTTCGATTTAACTCATACCTTTTCAGTAGTAGTTCAAAGAGTTATACTCAGAAACTGTAGGTATTTCCCTGTCCTGAAAGGTTTATAGTTTTAGGAGCCCTTTTACTAAAGTGCACTATGCAATACAAGACAGTCATAAACATATTCAAAATCAAACAACAGTTATCAGCCTTCAGACTACAACCACTCATACAACCAGACAGCAGCACAAGACCAAGGAGGAGAGGCACCACCAACCACATCAACACACCAAAAGACTTCACCAAGGTACGCAAGGACACAAAAAAATGAGCCCTATCAAAGGCGGCACCAACACTATGGAACGCCCCTCCCTGATGAACTACGGTCAACAACAGACATTAAGGAATTTACAAAACTGTTCAAGACGACCCTCTTCTTAGAGCACTACGGTGACGTCACCTAACTATGCAATGTACAGTACCACAGCTCAAGCACCCTCCCTGTTCGACACATACAAAGTATTGAAGTAAAGTCCTGATGTACATAGTATTGTATATAGCGCATGTTGTAAATAGATTTTATTTTTATTTTTTATTTTATTTAACAGCTCTTATATACCGCGCTATTTGACATCAGTGCGGTTTACATTAAACTAAATACACTCAGATTTAGAGAACTTGTCCAAGTTACAGGTAACAGGGGAATAAAACAAGGATTAACTGGGGAATAGCATATGAATAATTAAATAAAAGCAATTACATCAGACTAGAGATCTTGAGTGGGTATAGAGACATGTCATAAATGACATTTAACAGAGCAGGCTGTTGTTGTTAAGTGCCGTCGAGTCGGAGTCAACTCATGGCGACCCTCTGGATAGCTATCCTAAATTGTGTTCGGTCTTCAGTCAGGCAGCTCATTGTTGACAGACTGGTACCCGTAGCTGCTGTTATTGTATCGATCCATCTCATTGCTGACCTTCCTCTTTTGCGTTGACCTTCTATCTTGCCAAGCATAATGTCTTTCTCTAATGATCTCTCTCTTCGCATGATGTGTCCAAAGTATGAAAGTCGAAGTCTTGTCACCTGAGCTTCTAAAGAAAGCTTAGGTTTGATCTCCTCTAGTACCGACTGGTTTGTTCTTCGGGCAGTCCATGGTATACACAGTATTCGCCGCCAGCACCATAATTCAAAGGCATCAATTTTCTTCCTGTCTATCTTTTTCACTGTCCAGCTTTCACATCCATATGATGTTATTGAAAATACCATGGCTTGAACAAGTCAAATCTTTGTATGGAGAGAGACATCTCTGCTCTTGAGAATCTTATCTAGGTCTTTCATAGCCATTCTGCCAAGAGCAATGCGTCGTCTGATTTCTTGACTGCTTGTTGCTTCTTTATTGATAGTTGATCCAAGTAGGTTAAAGTTGTTCACAATTTCAATTTCTTCTCCTTCAACAATGAACCTGTTGATTATGCCAGTTGTCATGATCTTTGTCTTCTTTACATTAAGGTGCAGGCCCATTTTGAGACTATGTTCTTTGATTGTGAGAAGCAAATGTTTCAGATCATCTTCACTTTCAGCCAGTAATGTGGTATCATCAGCAAAGCGAAGGTTGTTGATGACTCTTCCACCAATCTTCACACCTCTGTTGTCTTCATACAATCCTGCTTCTCTGATGATTTGTTCTGCATATAAATTAAACAGGTAGGGGGAAAGTATGCAGCCTTGTCTTACACCTTTGCTTATTTTAAACCATTCTGTTTCTCCTTGTTCCGTTCGAACTGTTGCTTCTTGATCAATGTACAGATTGCGCAAGAGAACGATCAGGTGTTCTGGTATACCCATGCTTCTTAATGTGGCCCAGAGTTTCTCATGGTTTACACAGTCAAAAGCCTTGCTATAGTCGATAAAGCACAAATAGATATCCTTTTGGTATTCTTTAGTCTTTTCAAGGATCCATCTCACATCCGCAATGATGTCTCTCATTCCTTGCCCTTTCCTGAACCCTGCTTGCACTTCAGGTAGTTCTTGTTCCAGGTATGGTTGTAGTCTCTTTTGAATAATCTTTAGTAGAATCTTGCTGGCATGTGGGATCAGAGCGATTGTGCGATAATTTCCACAGTCAGTTGGATCACCTTTCTTTAGTATTGGTATAAACACAGATCTTTTCCAGTCAGTTGGCCATGATGTTGTCTTCCATATTTCTTGGCAGAGTCTTGTGAGTACTGTAACAGCTGCATCAGATTGCTGCAATACTTCTATGGGAATGTTATCAATGCCTGGTGCTTTGTTCTTTGATAAGGCTTTCAATGCTGCTTCAACTTCTTCTTTCATCACCAATGGTTCCCGATCATAAGGTACAGGTTGAAACGGCTGTTGGTCCACTTGATCTTTATCATATAAAAACTCTGTATATTCCTTCCACCTTTTTTTGATCTTCTCAGCATCATTCAACATAGAACCTTGAGCATCTTGTAACATTTCAATTCGAGGCTGGAACTTTTTCTTTAACTCTCGTAGCTTTAGGAAAGCCGATCTTGTTCTTCCTCTAATAGTTTCTGCTTCTATTTCCTTGCAAGTGTCATTGTAGTACTTTTCCTTGTCCTGTCTTGCTGCATGTTGGAAATCTCTGAGTTCTGTGATTGTCTTTCTTTCTCCTCTGGCTTTAGCTTCTCTGCGTTTCTGGGCAATTTTCAGAGTTTCTTCCGTCATCCATTTTGGCCGTTTTTGCTTTTTCACCTTTTGTAGAGACTTCTCGCTTTCTTCCAACACAACCTTCTTGATGTCATTCCATAACTCTTCGGAGCTCTGTCATTTGTATCTAAAGCAGCAAATCGATTTTGCAGGCAGTCTTTAAATTCCAGTGGTATATTGCAGAGCAGGTATATACAGTGAAATATAAAAAAAAGATCACAAAGAATCAATGTCCCTCTACACGCATGCGCATTCACTGTTCAATGCAAGCGCACACTAGACACAGTATGTTGTTGATTGTTTGCTGTGTAGACCGCCTTGATTGTAGAATAAGGCAGTATAGAAATCTGTTTAAATAAATAAAATAAATAAAATTAAGTGTGCACTTAGAAAATAGAAACAATAGAAATATGACAGCAGAAAAAGACCATATGGCCTATCAGGTCTGCCCATCAATACCAATTACTATAGCCCCTTTTTTTCCTTTAGAGACCTTCTGTGTTGGTTCCATGCTTTTTTGAATTCAGATACTGTCCTGGTCTCTACTACTCCACTGGGAGACTATTCCATGCATCTACCACTCTTTCCGTAAAGAAATATTTTTGCATATTACTCCTGAGTCTATTGAAATTGAACAAGGCCAAGACTGAACTTCTCATTTTTTCTCCTAGAATTTCCCTTTCTCCTTCTTCTTTTTCAGTCTCTGTTGATGGCTCTGTTCTCCAACCTGTTTCATCTGCTCGCAATTTGGGTGTTATTTTTGACTCTTCGCTCTCTTTCTCCTCTCATATCCAACTCATAGCTAAGACCTGTCGCTTCTTTCTCTTCAACATTGGCAAAATCCGCCCCTTTCTCTCTGAACTCACTACAAAAACCCTCATCCATTCCCTAATTACCTCCCACCTTGATTATTGTAACCTCCTTCTTGCTGGTCTCCCTCAGTCTCATCTCTTCCCTCTTCAGTCTATTCAACACTCCATTGCCCGTTTGATTCTCCATCAGCCTCGTTTTGCCCACATCACTCCTCTCCTCAGATCTCTTCACTGGCTCCCTATCCATTTCCGTATTCACTTTCAGCTTCTCCTTCTGACCTATAAGTGCATTCACTCTGTGGCTCCTCAGTACCTTTCTTCTCTCATTTCTCCCTATTTCCCCCCTTGTGTACTCCGTTCTTCTTCCCAGTTGCTTCTTGCTATGCCCTTCTCCTCTATTGCCAACTCCAGTTTCCGCTTTTTTCACCTTGCTACTCCTTACGCTTGGAATAAACTTCCTTTGTCTATACGTCAGGCATCTTCTTTGCCCCTCTTCAAACTCAAGTTAAAAGCTCATCTTTTCACCTCTGCCTTTGGCTCTTGATTTTGCTGTTCTCCTTCCTTCCCCTCTTTTATTTCACCTTTCTTTCTTCCGCTTACACTTGTTCTTACCTCTTTCCTTTGTCCTGTCTCTCCTGCTCTTGTCTCTTTGTCCTTGTTCTTATCTTTTTCTACTCCTTTTCTTGCTTTGTCTTTTTAGATTATAAGCTCTTTTGAGCAGCGACTGTCTTTTTGTGTTTTCATTGTACAGCGCTGCGTGCGCCTGGTAGCGCTTTATAAATGCTTAGTAGTAGTAGTAGTAGAGTCTATCCCCTTTCACCTTCAACCTATGCCCCCTCATTGCCGAGCTTTCTTTCTATCAAAAGAGGCTCTTCTCCTCTTATGCATTTATGCCAAAGAGAGTTTAAATGTCTCTATCATATCCCCTCTCTCCCGCCTTTCCTCCAAAGTATACATATTGAGATCTTAAAGTCTGTCCTCATATACCTTACGATGAAGGCCACTGGCCATTTTGGTTGCCACCCTCTGCACAGACTCCATCCTTTTTATATCCTTTTGAAGGTGTGGTCTCTACAATTACAGACAATACTCCAAATGAGGTCTCACGAAAGACTTATACAGAGGCACTAACACCTCCTTTTTTTTCTGCTGGCCGTTCTTCTCTCTGTTCGCCCAAGCATCCTTCTGGCTTTCGGTGTTACCTTTTCTACCTGTTTAGCTGCTTTAAAATCATAAGAAACAATCACACCCAGGTCCTGTTCTTCTTTCATGGACAGGAGTACTTCATCCCCTGTAGAGCCCAATTCCACTAGGGGCACGTCCAGACGGCCCGAGCAGGACGAGCCCGTTAGGACCCGATTCTGCACCACAGGAACCAGACGTTCCTGCAGGTGCAGGAGCAGACCCTGAGGCGGCCTGGCATGCTCCTGCATGCACACAGGGACATCCACCCTGCATGCCAGTCCCCTCGCAGAATCGCTGACCCCCTGTCACCCCGCTGCCCAACCCTCGATGGAGTCATCTGGGCCCAGATCAGATGTCAGGTATCTACCTTGCATTGCTCCCAGCCATCAGGGGGGTTCCCAGGCCCGATCGAAGTCTCTGCAGCTGCTTATTCCACCTTTGCGGTGGAATAAGCAGCAGGTCTCACCCCCAGTCACACAATCGGCCCTGTATGTCCTACCATCTCGGCCAGCCCCCACTCCACCCACACTCCACCCCCTCCCGCCCCCCATCAGCTCTCTCCATACTGCTGCTCTGGCCATACGGGTAGAGCCTATGGGGGAATATGAGTAGGATGGCAGGGCTGCAATTCACCTTGTTGAATAGGAGCCATACTGTACCATTCCCTTAGATTTTTACAGCCCAAATGCATGACTCTGCATTTTTTAACGTTAAATCTCAGCTGCCAAATTCTTGACCATTTTTCAAGCTTAGTGAGATCCCTCCTCATGTTATGTATTCCTTCCCAGGTGTCTATTCTATTGCAAGTCTGCAAAGAAGCAAACCTTTCCTGACATCCCTTCTGTAATATCACTAACAGTTCTACAAGGGCACACTAGTTAACGCATGCCGATTTTCACACTAGCTGCTAATTGAGCGTTAGAGTGACGAATGGGTAGGTTAGGAGTGGAGAGTGGGCATGGTGAGCACATTGCAGTTAGCTCGTATATCACACGCAGTCAATGTTGCCATTGGCATGTGTTCACCTAATGCCACCTCAGTAGGTGGAGGTAAGTGTATCTGCACTAATAGCACCATGTGTTAGGGTCCGCATCCGCACATTATCTATCAAGAACATACTGGCTACTCTCCTGACAGTTACCATGGAGGCTTTGCACTTAATGCACATTAGGTTTTGCATGAAATGTGCATTAAGTGCAAAAAACTAATGCACTTTAGTGCCTGTGTCTATACCTGAGGCAGTAAGAGTGTTAAAGGATTTTCCCAAGGAGAATCAGTAGGAACGGTTTGCAAAGTGGTGCTTTATCCACTAGGCATCTTCTCCAGGGAGATGAACTGTAGTTGTGAGGGAATGACTTTGGTGACTTGGCATGTCCTATAGGTGTTTGCTATGCAAAATCTTCCAGCTCCATTCAAATTCTGACAATCATTTTTCAATCATCCAGCTCAGGTGGCCCCTGTTCCTTTTTCTCATAGCTTTGATCCAGCAGCTTCCTCTGTTATATCACATTTGCATTTATCCACTGGGAGAGGAGAATTCCTCATTCTTAACCCCCTCCCATCTAGTTTAGCCTTCTTGTACCGAGGTCTCTGACAAAGAGACACAGGTTGGCATTTTTTCTAGAACTGGCCTTACCAAACCTGTCCTGTCAGTATTGTGCTGCTATGAAGATGATAAAGAAGGGTTTTTTAACCTCAGAAAAAATAGATGCTGGGAATCAATTTAGGGAATTATTTAAGGTTGTGAAGAACTTGATGAGGAAAACTAAGAAGAGAAAGAAGGTTATTCTTCACTCCCTGGATGTGGAATTTTCTGCTTAGTTTTGGAAGAATAAGCTTAAGGTGGCAGGGAGGTGGATGGTATGGGTGAAACGGTTTTGGGGGTATGTTAAGGGAGGGACTTAGAGATGAAGGTAGGGATTGCTTTGGTAATTTTGATTTTGTAACAATATACAAATTAAAAGGAGTGTTGGGTTGGATAAAGGTTACCCATTTGATGCTTGCCCTTCATTTTTGGTTAACACCCTTCTGAGATGGTGTTGGGTTGGTTTCATAGAACTGTGAAAGCATAATTGAAGGAAGATAAGATATCTTGGCAGCTTATACAATCAAGGATAACCCCACTTTTGAAAAAATATACTTTGAACCAAGTTTGGAGTTATCTGATTACCAACATTTCATTCTTAGCTAAAGTCTTAAAAGGTTGGTGGTGAACTAGCTGCAAGCTTTTTGGAGATCAATGAGGAATTTGATCCGTATCATGCTGGGTTTAAGGCAGATCACTGTACTGAGAGTGTTCTTGATGGATGGGGTGCTTGATTATTTGGAAAGACCGGAATGGCTTGACTTGTGTTGCTAGAAATGTCTAGTGCTTTTGACCTGGGTCACTACCAGCTGTTGTTGAGAAGATATGATGAAGAAGGACTGATAAGTGTGGTTTGGAGTGGGTTGCTTTCTTCTTGATAGTGAAGTAATATTTGGTCCAGGTGAAAAGAGCATTTGCAGGAGGGAGGTGGAGATTAATAGTAATGGGTGGAAAAGAGTGGGTTAATATTGAATAGTGCCAAAACTAAGGTTTTGTGGTTTACAGGGTCAGGTTCTCCCTCCCCAAGGTACAGTATATAACAAGGGGCCATGTGGTAAGTTTCTGTTCTACATGGTAAATGCAGGGTGGATGCTGGGCATGCCCCTTGCATTTACCAGAGTCTTCACACTTAACTGCACCTTAACTTTTGCAGGTTAGTAAAATTGCCCTTTAGTGTGCACTAGATTAATGTGCACTAATCAACTTAGTGCACCTTAAATCAATTTAATGTGCACTAAAAATTCCCTGTTAAAACTATGGGGCTTGTTTACAAAGCCGTGGTAACGATAACGATTGGAAACCGCTACCGCGACTTTGTAAACAAGCCCCTATGTGTGAAACTAACTGAAAAAACATCTGAAAATCATGAAAATGTCATGAAAAAATCCAAAGCTAACCAAATTTTTCTTGTCTGTGTACATCCCTAGCAGTTAAGTTAGTATTTGGGCCAAAAATATGATTTTCTTCACTATTGATTTTACACCATTGATTGTCAGTCTCATTCTGTATTATGTTTAAGATTTTGATTTTGGTACAATGGAAATTGCATATTGATCAGCCTGCTTATTTGGCGGACCATTTGATTCCTTTTTTTTCCTGTGCAAAGCCTTCATTAAAATGCAATTACTGACGGTCTCTTCTATGGAATCTACTTGTTGTTCATCATTTTCATGTTTAAGACCAGTTTATTTTGAATATGCTTCATCTTTATTTAAGACGAGCACAAATTTTAAGTTCTAAGAAAAAATGAAGGCCTGTTTTTTCTAGCAGGCTTTTGAAGGATGATGGGGAGGGGAGGAGATTGCTGTGACCTTGTAGGAAATATGATCATCTGTATCTGTGATTGTGCTTTTGTTTTAGATTGTTTTATTTTATTTTTTGTATTGTATTGTACTTTTGCATTAGATTGCTTTAGATATTTTTTTTGTAGACCTGTAGAGGCCAGTACTGAACCGGGACCATCTGGACCGTCTGGACGTCCAAAATCTGGACAGCCTGGATCTAGCCCCGATGCTGCACCCGTGAGAGCTAGCCATTCCCACGGGAGCAGAATTGGGGTGCATGGACGCCCTAGACTTGCCCCGATTCAGGCCTGCTGCATGCCCAGAAAACCCCCTATCTAGGCCGCCCTATGCTCCTGCATGGAGCCTTAATGCCCTGGCGTCCCATTGCCGTAGCACCGGAATGACATGCGGGAGCATGGGGAGGGTCCGACCACAGAAATAGCCCTGCCGCCTGAGCCTTGGGAGGAGACACCAGTGCTGGGATTGGGCGGCAGGCATCTCCCGGATATTGTGCAGTGGTTTGGGGCGCGCGGCCCTGATCCAATTGACAGCATTGGTCAGACTTATTCCACCTTGGAGGTGGAATAAGTCTGATGTGCATCCATGACCCCCCAGATGTATAGGGCCATGACCTGAATTGCCCTGTACGTCCGAGTTCTGCAACCCATCCTCGCACCGCCCACTCTACTCCCCGTTGCCACCCCCTCCTGCCCCCCATCTAGAGCTCCCCACAACCGGACATACATCCCCACTATTCCCTGTTCAGAATGACCCTCCTGATGTCTACATTTTGGTTAAAGGATAATCAAGCAAATTTTATACAAATATGCGTAAATAAATATTCAAAGGTATATAATATTATCCATACCATACCTTTATTTATTTATTTTATTTACAGTTTCTTTTATACCGCACTATTCGACATCAGCGCGGTTTACAATGAACAGAAACTACACTTACCAAATATTGATCGGTGCTTACAATGAACAGCTGGGTATACATTAAACAGGTTTACATTCAACAGGTTTCATAAACAGAAGAACATAATAACTATGTACAAAAAGCAACTATGTACAGAACAACTAGGCGCAGCTATATGTTTCTTGATGAGGGAAGAAGCAAGGTGAGATTGCAGCTCTTCGCGTTAAGACTATGGAGAGCATGGGTTTAACGTGTTGACATGGGGTGTAGAGGTAGGTTGGTGTGAGGCAGTGTCTGAAATATTGTAGTGCTGCAAGAACAGGTGATGCTTCAGTGCCTTCCTGAACTGGGAGAGGTCACTGATGGTTCTGATTTCTGTTGGTAGGGCATTCCAACATGATGGTGCGAAGTAAGAGAAGGCTCTGGATCTGGTGGCTTGAGAGCACTTCGTGATTGCCTTGGGTAATACAAGAGAATTGGAGGCAGTCGATCTCCTTGCGCGATTAGGGGGTGTAGTTGATATCAGGTCGGTGATAGAAGATGCGGAGTTATTATTGATCGCTTTGTGAGTCATGGTAAGGATCTTGAAAGAGATCCTGGAGTGCATAGGAAGCCAATGTAGCTGTTTCAGTATTGGAGTGATGTGGGTTCGCTTGGAGGCTCCATAGAGAATTCTTGCAGCCGAGTTCATGGCCAATTGTAAGGGGTTAATCGTACTCTTTGGTAGGCCATGTAGAATGGCATTGGCGTAGTCCAGATGGGGCATTATTAAGGCCTGAAAGACTGATCGAAAGTCATCTGGTTCAAGCAGCTGACGCAAATGACGAAGGGTCCGGATTTTATGATAGACGGATTTCGCTACGTTGTTGATGTGGGCCTTCATATTGAGCTGTTGATCGAGGGTAACCCCTAGGTATCTGACTGTAGACTTGCAGATGAGCTCGGCGTCACGCACTTTGATGGACCTTGGTGAGGTGAATGCAGGGTTTCTCGTCACGAAGAGGACTTCTGTCTTTTTAAAGTTTATCTTAAGCATCTGTGATTTTAACCAGTCTGTAACCGCGTCGAAGCACTCAATTAGTGGGGAGAGGTCAAGGAGCTCTGTTGAGAATGGCATATACATAAGGACATCATCAGCATAGACCAGGCAGTTGATGTTGAATGATTGGATGAGGTCACAGATAGGCTGCATATAAACATTGAAAAGTAGGGCGGAAAGGGAGGAGCCTTGTGGCACACCTTTGGTTTGCTGGAAGGGGTCGGAGGTTGAAGATCCAGAACGAACATGTTGCCAACGGTCTCTGAGGTATGAGGAACACCAAGAGAGGGCGGATCCGTGAACTCCCTTCTTTCTAAGACGCGATAGGAGAACTTCATGATCCACAGTGTCAAACGCCGCTGCAATGTCCATGAAGATCAAATAAAAACCTTGTCTGACATTGTTTAGGCCTATGGTAAGAGTGTTGAACAAGGAAGTCAGTAGGGTTTCCACACCGTGTGATTCACGAAATCCGTGCTGACATGGGTGTAAGGGTGCATTGCAGTCAAGATGGTCTTGTAGTTGACGTTGAGTGATCTTTTTGATGACTTTCGAAAGGAGGGGAATGCTGGAGATGGGTCTATAAGATTCCATCAAAGAGGGGTCCAACCTGCTGTTTTTTAGGAGGGGTCTGATGGAGGTCTGCTTCAGGGTGTGGGGGAATGTTCCTGCAGAGAACGATGCATCTATTATTTTTGCTAGAAATGGGCTGAGATCAGCTCGTAGTGACTTTATCCAGGAAGCTGGACAGGGGTCGGAGGGTGCTGTTGTAGGATTTATTTTTAAGATGGTATCTTGAATGATTCTGTCATTTGGAGTGGAGAAGGAAGAGAGAGTGTGTTGAGTCTCACCTGAGAATTGGCTAGGTGAGGGTGGAGGGACAGTGTAGGGAGTGTTGGCTGAAGTGGGGGGAGTAGAGGTTGGATCAAGCTGATTACTTTTGCTTCGTAAGTAGTTGGCATATTTCTGAGGATCTAGGAGGGGTGGGGCGCTCTGAGAGGGTTCCTTTGTTAGGGTTTTCACGATGTGGAAGAGCTCGTGAGGTTTGTTGAGGGAACGCTGTAATCTGCCTGCGTAATATTTTTTCATGTTAGAAGATACGGATGAGCGATGTCTTGCTAATTGTGTTTTGAAAGCATCATGATTCACGGTTGTTCTTGATCGTCGCCATCGTCTTTCTAGTTGTCTGAGGAGGAGAAGTGATTTTCTTAGCTCTGGGGAGTACCATGGTGCATTCTTTCTCTTATGGGGTGCTTTGGTTGAGGTAGGAGAGTGGATCACAGCATCAAGGCAGGAGTTCCACGAATCGACCATGTCATCAAGGCTTTTTTCCGGAGAGTATATTAGGTTCTGGGTCTTCTTTAGGATGTCTTCTCTGTTAAAAGGCTGAAAACGTCTAAAGTGTTCTGAGGAGAGTGTATCTGTTGGTAATGGCTTGGAAGATCTAGGAGATATAGGCATCTGAAATAGGATTAGGAGATGATCAGACCATGGAACTGTGATTGAATTTAAGTATGAATTGTGCCAATGGGGAAGAGCTGATTCTGGTGCAAAGATAAGGTCCAGTGTGTTACCTTTTATATGAGTAGGTGTGTTGACCAACTGAACATAACCTAGTTCACTGAGAGCATCAATAAAGGCATTGGTGTGGCTATCTTGAATGGTTGGGAGGTTGAGGTCGCCTAGAACCCAATTTGGGGTGTGTGGGTTCGTAGAGTTACAGGCCATATCAATGATTGTGGCTAAATCGTCTGGTGAGGAGGATGGTGCTCTATACAGTAAATTGATAGAGACTTGCTTATTTGTGATGGTCACAAAGTCAAGGGTTGATGTGCTGTTTGAGGCTGCAAGCTGGAACCTAAGATCTGATTTGGATAGGATGAGTACCCCTCCGCCACGGCGGTCAGTTCTGTGACATGAGTGAACTATGAAGTTGGAGGGAACAATCTGGTGGAGGAGTACGGAGTCAGAGGAAGATAGCCAGGTCTCAGTGATACATAAGATGTCAAGGTTATGAGCTGAGAGAATATCTATTAATGCTGGCCATTTTTTCCTCATTGATCGAGCATTTATTAGTGCGCATTTGAGGTTAGAGGGATGGGTAGGTTGTGTGCTCTGAGGGGAGTTGTGTTGCTGTAAGGCAACATAGATCACATGTGGACCAGGTGGGCGTCGTGGTGGTTCAGTTTGATGGTTGGGGAGGCCAAAAGGTCTATTATTCCCTGGTCTGTGAAGGATTGGAATAGTGTTGAAGGGTGCAGTGAAGGCTAGGGTATCATACGTTAAAGCTATTAACATATAACAGAGGGAGAGGGTAAAGGGGTGTGAGGTTGAAAAGTATGATAACATGGTGGAGGTAAAGCTTGAGCTAGTGTACTGATAATAGATAATCTGTGTGCACTAGGAAATGTTTGACATATATATCTAGACAGAAGGCAGAATAATTGCACATTTAATTGCATAAAACTAGAGCAATGTTGGAATGGTATCTATTTAGAGTATACTAGTAAGCAGGATGCATCACATTAGGAGACAGAGTAACTAGAAATAGTATACAATGTTGCAAGGTGACTGACAAAGAAACTAGACATAGTGTACAATGTTGCAAGGTGACTGCCTCTAGCGGTATATTCTAGTGAGAGGCCTGCATAGGCATAAGGTATGCAATACAATACAAACCCGGGCAGGCTTATATGTGGGCTCTGTTTCGGGTTGCATGTAGTGCCCCGCCTAAATATGATTTGCAACACAGTTTGTAAGGCTGAGGCGACAATCAATGGAAAATATCATCATTATGAAGCCTTGTGACTTTGGTCTCTTTACTTTCTTGGATGTTGCAGACAAGAGTCTGCAGCTGGTTGTCCTACATAAGTCTCACAAAGTACTGGAGTAGTTGTTAAGAGCTGATGAAACCCAGGACTGACTAAAGAGACAAAGCCATGTCTGTTAGGTTTTCAAAATATTTATTTTATTTGTATGTTTTTCTATACCACTTAATCTGGTAATTAAAGCGCTTTACATACAATGATGTTAATCAAACTTTGTTACATGGCACTTTGAACTAAGTGTAACTTCTATTAAACATAGTTACATGTATATAAATAGTTACAAACTATACACAATATATTATAGTCTTCTTGCCCTGGGGAATATTAGGGACTAGGCAAGTGAATGTATTTACAGTTTGGAACAGTTCTGCAAGATGTATGGTGTGTGGATATGATTGTACAATGTCTGTGGATGGCTTCTTGTGGGTATGGCTTGTTGGTGTTATAGTTCCTGGTAACAGCTTCAGGGTAAATGCATCTGTTGGATGAGTGTTTAATATTTGCTTATTTAGATCATATGTTTAGTCTTTGAAATGATCTCTGAATAAGTGCATTTTAATGTTTTATGGGATGATGATGATATAAGTTTGGCGATACCTCTAAGCTTTTCAGGAAGGGAATTTGAGAGATCCGGGGCATACATAGAGAAAGCTCTATTGCATGTTGCCTTATTGATTTTTGTTATTTCTTGCAGTAGGGCTAGCATGTTTTTCATGCATTTTCTTTTGTTTCTGTTGTTTGATGTTTCATGAATGATGGCTCCTTATTGTCTCTCAAGTCCAGTCCCACACTTCTGGGTAGTGCACCACTTCCAGCAGCTTGGAGACTGAGCATGTTATCTTTTGATGACACCTGTGTACTTATACAGCTGGCACCACCCACCAGCTCCAGTATGCTCAGTCTCCAAACAGCTGGAAGAGGTGGCTGAGCCAGGGTGCTGGACTCACTAAAGGAACCATTAAGGAGAGCAGTTGAAGTTTTTCTTTTGGGACATTTTATTATACTTTCCTTTCTAAGGCAGGTTTATTGGATAACGTTGAAAAAAAATTGAAGAGAGCATTTTCAATTAATTGTACAGGAAGAGAAGCCCCCTCCCCCTTCCGGGGTGCCTCTTAGGGCAGTGGAGTACAACCTGGACCATTAGCGGCTCCTGAACCCATTAATGGGTAAGGAGACTGTTGCGCAATAGTGGGGAGCCTGCGGACAGCTTTCCCGCCTGTGCATTGTCGCCGAAGCTGGAGGTCACGGCTGAGTGCATAGCGGCCGGAAGTGCATTGATGGCAGGTCAGGACAAGGTGGATACCCACTACGATCTCAAAGGCAGCAGGTAAAGCCAATTTGGGGTCTGGGTGCAGGCAGATCTGCAGAGCATGGTAAAGGGCCGTAGGAGGTTTTCGGGTGAGGCAGCGTGTGTGCGGCGGGAAGCTGCATGGCGGACAGGGTCTCTTGCTGCAGTTCGGGAAAAGATCACCATCACTCTGGACAGCCCAAGAGACTCAGTTTTTTCCACGAAGCGCTTCTCTTCCCGACTATGGCTCTGTTCAGCAGGTAGTTTAACACTAATCTGTCACTCAGAGAGCATTGCTAAAAAAAAATAAAAAAAGAGGAGGAAAGCTTTTATTGTACTTTTATTTTCCTTTTATGTACCTTTAGGTTATCTTGGTAGTTTGTTTTTCCTTCTTACCCTGATTTTTGGCTTGAATTGGTGGCAAAAAGGGAAAATACGGAGAACTTAGTACCATGCCGGCAAGATTGCAATGCCTAGAGTGTGGAACCCAGTGGAGGGTGGTGTTGGATGCGGCTGTTTACCGCAGATGCGCAAATGAGGCCACGTCAGTTGAGCGGGATTTGCAGGCAAGTATGGGACAGGAGAGGAGTCCCTCCTTAGCCTAGGGGTCCCAGTTCACAACAAGTCCGGAGTTTGTCCTACTTCTGCATAAGGCATTCTGTCTGCGCCAGCAAGGGTCAAGGGGTTCTGCGGCAGTGCAGGTGCATGATACAAAGAGGGCTGTGTACCCGAGGGATACCGGTCCAACTGCAGAGATGTCCAAGAGAGCTAAACCCTTGGACAACTGGGGAGAGCAATCTCCATTGTCAGAAGGCCAAGATGGAGTGGACCTGGACACGGAATTAGATTTGGAAGACGAGGAGCTGGAAGAAGGAGAGATTCTGGAGCAGGAAGAACAGTCACAGATTGTTTGGGTGTTCCACTGGGAGGAGTTGCCAGCACTCATTGTCAAGTCCTTAAAGGCCCTTAATATGCCTTCAGGTCTCCTGGCAGAAGAAGAGGCACTGGAGGACTCTCTGCTTCAGGAAGTGTTCAAAACAAAGACGGTTTTCCCAGTGCATAGAGTGGTCAAGCAGATGATCCAGGAAGAGTGGAATCTGCCGGAGACCGGCCTAAGGAGGGTGTGGACCTTGTCGCACCTATACCCGCTACCGAAGCAGGAGAGAGAATTGCTCCAGTCTCTGAAGGTTGACACAGTGGTGTCGATGGTAACCAAAAAGACAACAAGCCCGGTAGAAGGCAGTGCGGTGCTCAAGGATGTCCAGAATAGAAAGTTGGATACCTTATTGAAGCAAGCCTTTGATATCAATGCCCTCGTGCTGCAGGCTTCCGTTTGTGGGGCCTGGATTGCTAGGCTTGCCTCTGCTGGTCACAATGGGTTCAGCAGCCGGGGGATCTGGCGACAGACTCGGCAGGAGAGGCAGCCAAATTAGAATCGGGAGCTGCCTACCTCACAGACACTCACCACAATCTCATCAGAGGGCTCTCTAAAAGCATGGCCTCCATGGTGGCAGCATGCTGCTACCTCTGGCTGTGAAATTGGGCAGTGGACAGTTCTTCAAGTCCTGGCACAGCAAGGTCCCCTTCAAGGGGAAACTTCTGTTCGGAGAGGAATTAGACAAACTGGCGAGGGACTTGGGGACTCCAAGGGCAGATGGCTCCCTGAGGATAAACAGAAGCAGATCTGCAACCCCCCTCCAGCGCACACCCAGCAGCGGGAATTCAGGAGGTTTCAGAGGCTTTGCTCCCTACCATTTTGGAAGTTTCCCCTCAAGGGGTCAGGAGTTTCGAGATTTTTGAGGAACAGGTAGAGGTTTAGCACCATCTCGTCCTCGGGATCTAAGAAGGCTCAATTATGTGACAGAGACCCAGGTGGAGGTGCAGCCCATGTGAGGTCGACTGCGGGATCTTTACCCTGCCTGGGCCAGATCACATTGGACCAATGGATCCTGGAGGTCACTTGGGAGGGCCATGCCCTCAAATTGGCACAGCCTATGTGCCACTCCTTCGTTCAGTAGCCCTGCAAGGTGCAAAGCAAAGCCATGGCAGTAAAGGACATCCTGACTTGGCTCCTGCAGTTAGGGGCAGTAGTCTCTGTGCCCGAAGACCAATGCAGATTTCGGTCGGTACTCCATCTACTTCATTGTGCCAAAAAAGGAGGACTCCTTTCAGCTGATCCTCAATCTCAAGCACGTGAATGATGTCTGTGGATGCCATGTTTTCACTTGGAAACATTGTGGTCCATGATAGCGGCAGTAAGAAACGGGGAGTACTTACCGTCGCTCGATCTCACAGAAGCGTATTTGCACATTCCTATCTGGCCAGAACACCAGCAGTTCCTCCATTTTGTGGTGCCGAATGGCCACTTTCAGTTTTGGGTATTGTCATTCGGCCTGGTGACAACCTCCTGTACCTTTACCAAAATTATGGTGGTGGTAGCGGCGGTGCTCTGCAAGAAGGGAGTGCTAGTACACCTGTACCTTGATGATTGGTTGATTCGTGCAAAGATCGAGGAGGAGAGCGAACGAGCAATGGCAAGAGTGTTGGAGTTCCTGTAGTGTCTCGGTTGGGTGATCAACGTGGCCAAGAGCCATTTAGTTCCATCACAGGAGATCGAGTACCTTGGAGCATGCTTCGACACCTGCATGGGGAAAGTCTTCTTGCTGAGACATCTGGCTCAGAGACTGTGACAATTAGTGAGCCTGTTCCTGGGGATGTCAGAACTGACTGCCTGGCATTATCTTCAAGTTCTCGGGACCATGGCAGCAATGCTAAAGCTGGTACCATGGGCTAGGGCACACATGTGACCATTACAGAGGGTGCTGCTCATCCTTTGGTCCCACCAGAGGCATCCATTGTCACAGAGACTCACCTGCTCACAGGTGGCCAGGAGAGCGCTCAGGTTGTGGTGTTGCTCAGAGAATTTGCGGAAGGCATGCCCCTCAAGTCTCTTTAGTGGATCCAGCTGATGACTGATGCCAGCCTGTGCCAGAGGGATTAAGGGCGCATTCTACCAGAGCGCAAGCGACTTCCTGGGCGGAGCACATTTTGGTGCCACCGGTGGAGATTTGCAGAGCGGCGACCTGGTCTTCTCTCCATGCCTTCAGTAAGCACTATCGCCTGGATGTTCAGGCAGCGAGTGATGCCAATTTTGGGTCTGCGGTTCTGCGATCCGGCTTTAAGAGTCCCCCCCCCAATGATTACTCTTCTGTTACATCCCAGTGATGGAGGACTGAACTGGAGGAACGATAAGGAAATAGAAATTACACCTACCTGGTAATTGTTGTTCCTTGAGGAACTCCAGTTCAGTCCTCATTCCCGCCCAAGATGACTATTTCAGACGTGAGCTCTGCTTATGGGGGGAGTTGTTTGTTTTACGGTCCTTAAGAGTGAAATGTATTTTTTATATGGTCGGAATTCACTCTGCTATGGGGTTCCCCTTTGACCTCTTTCGGTCTTCTGTCTCCTTTCTCTTTTCTTCTGTCCCTAACACTCTGTTTGGGGGGAAAGAGGACAGGAGCAGGGAGGAGGGGCTGATCTCCCTTCCTAGGGTCAGGGAGAGTTGAGTTGAACAGTTAAATGTTGACAGTTAGTGTGGTGTTAATATATTAGCAACTTATTTGTTGCTCCTTTGAGTCTGCTTTGTTAATAGTTCACTGGGGCTGATGGGAAGTCCAGCAGGATATATCCAGTGAGATCAAGAATCTGACCTGTCCAGTTTCCATGCTGCAGGAAGAGGAGCACTACCCAGTGGTGGAGGACTGAACTGGAGTTCCTCAAGGAACAACAATTACCAGGTAAGTGTAATTTATATTTACTTATTTGTTGCTCCTGTAAGGCTACTTTGTCAATAGGTTACTGGAGCTTGTGGGCGGTGCCAGCTGTATAAGTACACTAGTGTCATCAAAAGATGACATGCTCAGTCTCCAAGCTGCTGAAAGAGGTGCACTACCCAGAAGTGCGGGACTGGACTGGAGTTCCTCAAGGAATGCTAATTTGCAGGTAAGGTCTAATTTCTCACTGTTTCTAAGAAGATTAGTATAAATTCCTGTTAGATTTGGCAATATCCTTTATGAGTGTGTCCATGACTGAGATTAGGAGGTTTTCGACCCCATGGTGTGGCCTGAAGCCATGCTGATGATGGTCCAGTGAAGCATGTGCATTGAGGTGGTTTGTAGTTGTTGTTGTAGTACTACTTTTTCAATGATTTTTGAGAGGAAGGGTAGGCTACATATAGGTCTGTAGGATGCTGGGTCTCTTATCTGCAGTGATGTTTTTTAGCATTGGGTGCACTGAGGCTATCTTCAGGTTTCTTGGTATGTAGCCTTGTTCAAGAGATAGTTACATTATTTTGAAGAGTGTGGGGGATAGCTCAGCTCTGGTTATTTTACTCCAGCAGACAGTACATGGGTCTAGTGGTGACATGGTGGTGTTCTGATTGTAGATTATTGGCCGATTCAGCAAGGTGACTTGCGGGGCTGCACGTCCTGGCAGGATGTGCAGCCCTGCAAGCCGTGCCCATATTCCCCCACAGACTCTACCTGCATGACCAGAGCAGCAGTATGGGGAGAGCTGGCAGGGGGCAGGAGGGGCAGAGTGAGGGCAGAGTGAGGCGGGCTGAGGCAACAGGACGTACAAGGCCGATTCAGGTCATGGTCCTGTACATCCTGCTGGTCAGGGGTGGACATGCTGCTTATTCCACCTCGGAGGTGGAATAAGCAACTGGGACTGCCGTGTTTGGGGCTGGAATCCCCCCAAAGTCTAGACAGATGGCAGGTAGGTACTCGGAGGTGGAATAAGCAACTGGGACTGCAGTGATTGGGGCCAGAACTCCCCCAAGGTCTGGACAGATGGCAGGTAGGTCCCTGCCACCCGATCCGAGCCCTGTCTGCCCAGCCTAGGGTTGGGCGGCAGGGTAACAGGGGATCAGTGCTACAGGAGTCAGAATGGCATGCGGGGAGGATGTCCCCGCATGAATGCAGGGGCACGCCGGACCGTCTCAGGGCCCGATCTTGCACCCATGGAAATGTCTGGCTGCCGCAGTGCAGAATCGAGTCCTAATTGGCCCGTCCTGCTCAGAGGCATCCAGACGGCCCGGATGTGCCCCTAATGGAATCAGGCTCAAGGTGTTCTATATCATCTTTGAAGGCTTGCCAGTGTGCACTAGTGGAGTTGGGGTTTTTTGCATTCTTTGTATTTTAGTGTTGTATTTGATTTTGTCTGGAAGACGTCTGCCAGTATTTGTAGGCAGGGGATGTTATCAGTTCTTTCTTGATTGGGGTCTTTGGTTAGATATCGCACTAGTGAACTTTTGATGAGTTTTGTATGGCATTCCCTTTTCTGTGCATTGATCCTGTTACAGTATTCATTTAATTGGTGCATGTATTTTGTTTGGTCTTCCAGCAATTTTGAATGCCTTCATTTGTGTTCTATTTTTCTGAGTTCCCTATTTATGTCTCTTAGTTCCTTTGTATACCAGATTTTGTTCCGCTTGTGTCTCAGGATAGGTTTTGCTTGTGGTGTTGCTGCTGCTTTGCTTATAACCTCGTTCCAAGTATTTATCAATAGGTCAGTGTCTGTTGTGTTTACATACATATGGGGGGTGATTACCATCAGGAATGATTGTCAAAGATCCAGAATCTGTGATTTGCAGTTTATCTGTTGTACTCAGTATGTGTGTTCTGATCACTTGGTATAGTGAAGTTTTGAAACATAGAAACATGTCAGCAGAAAAAACTATATGGCCGATCTAGTTGCCCTTCCATATCAAATACTGTAGTCCCTTTTTTCCTTCTGTGTTTGTCCCATGCTTTCTTGAATTCAGATACTGTCCTCGTCTCTACTACCTCCACTGGGAAACTATTCCATGCATCTACCACTCGTTCTGTAAAGAAATATTCCTTATCATCCCTCCAGTCCAATCCTGACCTATGGGTAGTCACGCCTCACCAGCAGCTTGGAGACTGAGCATGTTAAATCCATGATATCAGCATATATGAGCAGCCAGTAGCACCTCCCAGACCCCAGTATCTCAGTCTCCAAGCAGCTGGGACAATTAGGATTAGGTGTGTTTAGTGGCATTGCCAAAGTAATAAGAAGCTTGGCTAGGAGGAAGGGGTGAAGCCCTGCTTGCAGGGACTCTTCCTAGAGTGTTTCAGCACACCTTTGTGATTTAAAAGAAAAAAAAAAGTGGGGCAACTTTTCTACAGAAGGAGACAAAAAGCATTTATTTCTGGTAAGCAGCCAGACTGCAAACCCTCCGGTCTGAGGAGGAGGGGCCTTGCAGCACCTCCCGTTGCCCCAGCAACTCCCAAACCTGGCATCGGGTGAGGAGTCGTGCTATCAAGTGGAGCTGGTCTTGCCTACCCTCTGGGAGCTCCCGTACCACTGACGCCTCATAGGAAGGCTGAGTGCTTAGCGCAGCAGCTGCTGTGGGGGAGCAGTTCAGTCTCCAACAATCAAGTAGGTTGATTCCTCTCTCTGGCAGGGTTTTTTTTTGTTGTTTTGGGGTCTTGAGCAACCGCTGGAGTTTTTGTTGCAGGAGTTTTCAACACTGGAAAGCCACGTGGCAAGGAGCAGGCCTTCCCGGCTGTGTGGGAATGGCCAGCAATCTGTTTTTTGTCTTTCTCTCCTGCTTAGCGTCAGGTGTTTCAGAGGGGGGAGGGTTCTCTACGAACACTGGGGACTTTCTCAAGCACTAGTGTTTTGTTATTTTTGTGAAGTTTTAACGTTTGCTGAGTTTAAAAAGAAGAAAAGAGAAAGAGAAGATAGAGGAGGTTTTCAGCTTTGAGCCCTCCTGATAGTTGGTAGCATTGCTTGTTTTTTTATTCTGGAGAGAGACAAGATGCCCTTCTGACCCACATGCCCGGCATGTGGTTGCAGAAGGGGTTCAGTGTCAGAGGAGGGCTTCTGCTGGGGATGTGAGGCAGAAACATGCTCTGTGGAGGATGATTTACAGGAGGTAAGGTCAGGTAAGCCTCAGAAGGAGGGAACCTCGGGAGCGGCCGGGGATTCCCCTCTGACAGAGAAGGAGCAAAGTCCCTCCATGGGGATGGGGTCCCGGGGTAACCTGGGGGACAGTCCTGTCCAAGCTTCATCTGGGGGGAGGGACAGGGAGCCTAGAACTCCTTGGCCCTCTATATCACAGGAGGCGATGACTGCAGATTTCCCCGGAGTTCATGCTCCTCATGTATCAAACCTTCTGCATGAAACAGGGATCCTCATGGTCCAAGAAGGGGGCCAAAAAGAGGTCACTGTTGGAGGTTGGAACACCATTTAAATTGGAGGTTGAGCTGTCTGCCAGTTTCAGTCAGGTGGACGTGGATGTTTGGGACTACACCGGGTTGGTTTGGTCCGATGAGCCCGAGGACCAGAAAACAGGAGCAGGTGTGTGGGATAAGGCGTCAGATCTCAAGGAAGGCAAAATCTCACAGGTGTAGGAGGCACATATCATGCGGGTCTTCTGCCAAGAAGAGCTAGCCTCATTGATCTCCCACTCTTTGAGGACGTTGAATATGGCCTCGTGGATCCCAGCAGAAGAAGAACGATTGGAGGATTCCTTGTATCAGGCCATTAGAAAGCCACAGACTGTGTTTCGGCTGCATTGGGTGATCAAATAAATGATTCAGGAGGAATGGGACGTGCCGGAGGCAAGCCTAAAGGGAACGTGGACCATGGCACAGGCCTACCCGTTCCCAGAACATAAAAATAACCTGTTCCGCTCGCCTAAGGTAGATGCGGCTGTCTTGACAGTAACTAAGAAGACAACCATTCCAGTTGAAGACAGTACAGCCCTCAAGGATGTTCAAGATAGGAATTTGGAGACCCTGCTGAAACAGGCATTTGATATTAATGCTGTGTCTTTTCAGGCCTTGGTATGTGGTGCCTTCATGGCCTGGGCCCGTTTCGGTTGGTGCAGGAGCTTCTGGAAGAGTTGGGGAGTTCGGGTCCTCCACTGGAATCAGTAAAGTTGGAGTCCAGCACAGCTTATGTGGCGAATGCCTTTTATGACCTTAGTAGATGACTGGCGAAGAATATGGCAGTGGTTGTTTCCGTGCACCATTATTTGTGGCTTCGGAATTGGTTGGCCGATATGTCCTCCATATCCTGTTTGTGAAGGCTCCTATTCAAAGGAAAGCTCTTGTTCGGAGAGGCATTGGAAAAGTTGGTGAAGTATTTGGGAGAATCAAAGGGATGTAGTCTCCCCAAGGATAAAGAGAAGACAGTGCACATTGCAGCCCTGGGGCACAGCCAGTCTAGGGATTTGCACTGGTTCCAAGTGGCTCATGCAGCTAAATAAATAAAATAAATAAAAATTTTGCACCCTACCAGAGGGAGTGCTTCTCATTGAGAGGGCAGTCCTTTTGAAGTTTTCGCAAAACAGGTAGATGTTTTTACTTTTCCTCTGTTTCAGGAAATAAGAAATCACAATGAAGCGAGGGGGGGGCCCAGGTGGGCGTCGTCCCATAGGAGGAAGGCTGTGAGAGTTCTACTCCATTTGAGTCCAAATCACCTCGGGACCAGTGGGTAATGGAGATCATTGCAAAGTGCTATGCGTTTGAGTTTGCAAGACCTTTCAGGGAAATTTTTCTCTGATTGCCCTGCAAGGTGCCTCACAAAGTTAAGGCACTGCTGGACATCTAGAAGCAGGTTTGAGCGCTACAGGCCATCATGGAAGTGCCGTAAAGCCAATGTGGTGTGAGTTGATACTCCATCTATTTTATGGTATCCAAAAGAGAGGGAGCCTTCAGACCCATTTTGGATCTCAAACACATGAATCGCTGTCTCAGGATGCTGCAGTTCCACATGAAGACTCTTCAGTCAGTGAATGTAACCATCCAAGAAGGCAAGTTCCTCACTTCTCTGGATCTCACAGAAGCCTACCTACATGCTCCCATTCGGCCGGAGCATCAGCGGTACTTAAGGTTCACAGTGCCCATGGGACACTTCCAGTTTACTGCGCTCCCATTTACCCTTGTGACCACTCCCCAAACATTCACCAAGATCATGGTGTAGTCACAACCACCCTGCCTAAGGAGGGAATCCTAGCACATCCATACCTTGATGATTGCTTAGTCCGGGTGAAGTCCAGAGATAAGAGTGAGAGAGCCACCGTCTGAGTGGTCGAGTTCCTACAGAGTCTCAGCTGGGTAATCAATATGGCAAAAAGCAATCTGCATCCAATGCAGGAGCTGACGTATCTGGGTGCCCAGTTCTGGACACAGGAGGGAAACGTCTTCCTGCCAACCGATTGGATGCATAAGCTACAACAGCAGGTTAGAGTGTTTCTCTGGACAAAGTCTCTAACAGCGTGGCACTACCTTCAACTGTTGGGGTCAATGACAGCAACAATAGAGCTGATCCCATGGGCATGAGCTCATATGAGGAGATGGTCAGCACAGTGTCACCCATTGGAGAGATGACTGCCCTCCTCGGTGGCAGTCAAAGCAACTCTACAGTGGTGGTTGAGACTGGAGAAGTTGTTAGCAGGGATGCCGTTTGAGGTATCCTGCTGGATTTCTCTGATGACAGATGCTAGGCTGTCAGGTTCAGGGGGTGGACTTCAAGGCTAAGATAGCACAGGGCAGCTGGTTGCCGGAGGAGTTGACATGGCCCATCAACTGGCCGGAGATGCAAGTGATGTTCTTGACACTCCAGAGGTTCAACAGCCTCCTTCGGGGAAAGGCAGTGAGAGTGTTCTCATACAATATCACTACAGTCACCTACAACAATTGACAAAGGGGCATGGCAGCAAGCAGCTGGGAAGCGTGGTAACCCCATTGCTGGCATGGGCAGAGGACAACCTACAGACTTTGTCAGCGGCCGATGTGGCAGGCAGAGAGAATGTAGCGGCTGACTATCTCAGCCAAGGGCACGAAGATCCTGGCAAGTGAAATGCTCATTGAGGAAGTATTTGCGCAGGTAGTGAGGCATTGTGATCCACTGATCACGGATCTCAGGGCATCCCTTGAGTCTGAAAAGCAAACCGGATGTCAGAAGGCCTTGACGTGTTTGCGTAGTGTTGACTTGTTTGCTCTATGTGTTTCCTTCGTGAGTCTTGTTAGGGCAATTGGTACAGCAGATTGGGGCACATCGGGGGCTGGTCATCCTGATTGCTCCAGACTGGCCACGCAGACCGTGGTATGCCAATCTTGTCTGGCTGACAGTCGATTGGCTGTGGCATCTGCCAGCCAAGTGGATTGATTCTCACTTACAGCCTGGTTCTTGAGAGGGCTAGGTTGAGGAAGCGTGGCTATTTGTCCCCGGTGATCACGTTGCTGCTAAGGGCATGAAAGTGCTCCATGATGCTGGTATACGTTAGGATCTGGAGGTTATTCAAGAACTAGTGTATGGAGTATGAGAATCAAGCTTTGACCGTCACAGTTCAGGAGATCCTGGCCTTCTTGCAGGCAGGTCTGGAGAAGGGCCAAGCGTGTAATTCATTACGAGTGCAGGTGGCAGCATGTAGTGCATTACAAGTGCAAGTAGCAGCATTAGCTTTGTACCGGGGGAAAGTGCAAAGAGTGGCACTAGCAACCTACCTGGATGTCGTGCATTTTTTGCAAGCAGTGAAGCAGTTGTGGCCCGCAGTTCGGTCAATAGTTCCTCCCTGGGACCTCAATCTGGTCTTGTTGGTGTTGATGGAGGCGCCTTTTGAGTTGTTGTCGGCTTATACACTGAAGGATTTGATGTTGATTTGGTGGCAATCTGATCAGCCTGTAGGATTTCAAAGCTGCAGGCCCTGTCGTGCCGAGAGCCATTCCTTTCCATTTCTAAAGAGAAGGTGATACTGTGTCCAGTGCCATCCGTCTTACCCAAGTTGCTGTCAGCATTCCATTTGAATCAGCCAGTTATGCTTCCATCTTTTTCCAGAGCAAGGGGGGGTTCAAGTTAGGATGTGTCAGTTTTGAAGATGTCATAATTTTAAAAAGCACTAGTGAAAAATTGGAACAATTTCATGTGGCAAATCAACAACTATTTTTAAATTTTGTGTAATATGTTATTTACGTACCTGTAATTTCTAGGAAAGTTTGCAAAAATACACAGATTACTGAAATATGTTTGTGTTCTGAATAGTTTTTATGTGTTTGCATTGCATATTAATGACTTTTGTGCCTCAATTATCAATTTATCTTACTTCTTTCTGTGTTGGGATTTACATGGTGAACTGGTTCAATATTAAAATAAATAGCAATCTAGGCATCTCCTTTTCCAAATGCAACAGTTGAAAGAACAGTGTGAAGAGGTAAGTAAGATAGTCATGCCTAGAGTGAGTCTGTTCTGCAAGCTATGTTGTGCAGTGAAGAGGAACAGGAGACAGGAGATGCAGTGGAGAAAATATTGAAGATCAGAGATGAAAGAGGTGAGAAGACTCAGCTTGGAGACAGCAATGTGAGACCCTGGAAAACACCATCCATGAACACTGAGGTAACTACACTCACCCAATTACTTGACTGGAGCTCCAGAGTCTGTGAGCTTCCTCTTCCTGTACCATGACAATAGCACAGGTATCCAGACTGGCCATCACACACCCAGTCCATAGAAAGGTGTATAAAATGACAACTGAGGCTGCTGGTCATGTGTACAATCAGGAGGGGAGGGAACATTATATTAAGGATCAGATGATCAGCATGGAGCTCATGAGCTGAAACAGAAGCAAACAAGATATGGCTTCTTTGCTGGATTTTGTTAAATAATATTAAATTAATTGCATAATTTACATTTTAAAGATGATTATGTGGTTACAAGTGTTGTTCAGATTATTTGTAAGTTCAAATAAATATGACTTAATTTCCACCTATTTCAACTGTGATTTGATGTAGGTAAGACTCACTTTAAGTAGTTTCTAACAATAGTTTTAGATTTAGCATGCAAAACTGCATAATTTGGTCACTAGTAGTTTGTAAAGTTTGGAAAAAGAAAAATCTACCCCTAAAATTGACATGCCTTAGTCTAGCTAAACCCACAATTGCGACTCTTGGACGTCCGCTGGGTTCTCCAGCATTATTTGAAGATCACCGAGAGGCTTTGCAAGACAGATCAGCTGTTCATTTTGTTTAGAGGGCTGTGTAAGGGTGAGGTGGCTTCCAAAGCATCCATCTTTCAATAGGTGAGGGAAGCGATCTCTGCAGCTTATCTGCTGAGGCGCAGGACAGTGCCGATGGGCCTATGGGCATATTTGATCAGGGCTCAGGCCGCATCATAGACAGAGTCTAGCTTGATCCCGCCAGGAGAGATCTACCAAATAGCAATGTGGTCATCCTTGCATACTTTCATGAAGCACTGTCGGTTGGATGTGCAGGCAGTGAAATGCAAGATTTGGGTTGGTGGTGATCCAGGCTGGGCTTGCCAAGGTTAGTATTGCTATGGTACATCTCACAGGTCGGGACTGGACCGGAGGGATGATAAGGAAGATGAAATTACACCTTACCTGCTAATTGGCTTTCCTTGAGTACCTCCGGTCTAGTCCTGGACCCTCCCTTAGGTTCTTTTTTCAGCAGAATTGGCGATCCTGGACTTGGGAGAAGGGCATCGTTTTTGAAGCATTCTGGGAGGCTCTAAAGGGTTAAGGGATGATTTTACCTGGTGATATTAAAAAAAAAAAAGATAGGAGGAAACCGAGAAAGAAAGGAACATAGGAGAGTGAAGCAGAGAGCGGTGGATTGGTGAGCCCCCGGAGAGGTCAGGGGTCCAGTTCCCTTGTTTGGCATGGCTCTTATCAGCAGAGTTGGTGTGGAATGTGTTGGGTAAGTGCTTTTCCTTCTTCCTTATTGGAGTGGGGGTGCTGCTGTTGTTCGGAGGGATGGTTTTCAAATGCATTTCCTCTTCAAATACTGTTTTTACTTGTCTCTCCCATGAATCTGCTTTGCCAATAGGATACTCGGGGCTCGGAGGTACTACCGGCTGCCCCGCTTCGACTACTGCAATGTTGCGCTGGCTGGCCTTCCTCAAACCCAATTGCGCAGATTACAACTTGTCCACCACACAGCTGCATGTGTTCTCACTCACGCCTCCCGCTTCGATCACATCACCCCCATTCTGATTCATCTTCACTGGCTTCCCCTGGTCTACCATATACAATTCAAAGTACTCATACACATGCACAGAACCATCTACACTGGCACTCCCCTCTATCTCGCCAATTTAATACATCTTCACTCGTCCCACCGTTCCCTTAGGTCTGTTCACCTGAACCGTATGTCCCTTCCCTCCACATCACAAGCCCACCTTGAGCCTACCAGTTCCTCAGCATTTTTCTTTCTGGGCCCCCGACTCTGGAACTCGCTCCCCCCGCCCTCCGTTTGGAGCCCTCCTATAAAATCTTTAAGGCCAACCTGAAGACCCACCTTTTCTGCACTGCCTTCAATCTTCCTCCTCCCTCCGTTCCCCTTTCTCCTCCACCTCGCTGAATCTAGACGTACCGATTCTTTTGTTGTCGTGCACTCTGTTTTGTTCTGTCTGTTACTTTATTATTCCTCTCCACTCTATCCTTTTTCTTAATTCCATATGGCGTTCCTTTTCCTTTTTCAGCAGCTCATATATTTTGTTATTGTACACCGCTCTGGTGCCACTGGTAAAGAGCGGTATATTAAATGAACCAATAAAGATAAAGATAAAGATGTATGCTGATGTCATGGGTTTGACATGCTCAGTCCCCAAGTTGCTGGTGAGGCGTGATTACCTACAGATCAGGACTGGACTGGAGGTACTCAAGGAAAGTCAATTAGCAGGTAAGGCCCATTTTCAACTTTCCGCATATTACTCCTGAGTCTTTCCCCTTTCACCCTCTTTCTATGCCCCCTCATTGTAGAGTTTGCTTTCAATCAAAAGAGGCTCTCCTTTTGTGCATTTATGCCATGGAGATATTCAAACGTCTATATCATATCTCCTCTATCCCGCCTTACCTCTAATGTATACATATTAAGATGTTTAAGTCTGTCCTCATATGCCTTATGACAAAGGCCACTGACCATTTTGGTTGCCATCCTCTGCACAGATTCTATCCTGTTTATATCCTTTTGAAAGTGTGGTCTCCAGAACTGCACACAATAATCCAAATAAGGTCTCATCAGAAACTTATACAAAGTCACTATCACCTCCTTTATTCTGCTGGCCATTCCTCTCTCTATGTACCCAAGCATTCTTCTGGCTTTCACCGTTACCTTTTCTACCTGTTTAGCCACTTTAGGATCATCAGAAACAATCACATCCAGGTCCCGCTCTTCTTTCATGGACCCTTGGAGTTTTGCAGCTCAAATTCATGACCCTGCATATTTTAGCATTAAGGGGCTTGTTTACAAAGCCACGGTAGTGGTTTGCAATCATTATCGAAGCCGCGGCCCCATTGATTTCAATGGGGCCGTGGCTCCGATAACGATCGCGAATCGCTACCGCAGCTTTGTAAACAAGCCCCTAAATTTCAGCTGCTAAATTCTTGACCATTCTTCAAGCTTAGCTAGATCCCTCCTCATGTTATCTACTCCTTCCTTGGTGTCTACTCTATTGCAGGTTTTGGTATCATCCGCAAAGAGGCAAACCTTACCCGAGAGCCCTTCCACAGTATCACTAACAAAGATACATTCCTCTTCGTCTCTCCGGGCCAGTCCAGGAACCTGAGGGTAGTCGACCTCCTCCAGCAGCTGAGGACTGAATTTTTTCAAAGTCTTTCTGACAGCCTATCCAGCTCCCCCTGGTGTCACAGACTCAGTCTTCAGTCCTCAGCAGCTGGATAGGATGTCGTGCTGACAGGCTCAAAGGTGGAGAAGGAGGAAAAGGAAGGAAATTGTTGGGGAAAGAGTTTCCTGAGGACCCTAGCAGGGTGCTTAAATCCAGAGGCGAAACTCGATTAAGTTTAAATAAAAAAAAAAAAAAGAATTGGGGGACGAAGCTCAGCTGTCGGTTTGTGGAATAGGTGTGCAGCAGAGGCAAGGCCTGCCTCGTTGAGCAGTTCCATAACAGAGCAAGGCAGAGAGGAACTGGGAGCCCCAGAATCCAGCCCGCTGCTTCCGATTGCTGAACTTAGTCTCCTGCTAGCAGCAGAGGTAGACAGTTCGATGGATCAGCTGACAAAGTTGGCAGCTCTTGCCGATTGGTGGGGGTGTCTTTGTGTAGGAACAGGCCTCGAATCGGAGAAAGGCGGGCGGTGTTAGTGCGGCTTGGGAGAGCTGTCTTAGGACACGCGCATGCTGCCACGCTCGGCAGCGTGCGCACAGTGCGGAGGTCGCTGAGGGTTATCGGCCTTGGGCTTTGCCGGTTTTGTTTTCGTTGTGCTAGCAGTGTGGAGCGTTTGTTCGGGGTAGGCATGGAGGACAAATCAGCCTCATTAGAATTGATAGCTAAGCATCAGAGCACCTCAGAAAAAGTGGAAACGGCAGCCATTTTAGATGGAACGGCTGGTTCTTCCACGCTCCAGGACAAAACGATTAAGAAGAAGGCAAAGTCCAAAAAGGCTGCTCCAGAGGTAGTTTTGACCCCAACTCCATTGCCAGAGGTACAGGGGGGTTTAGAAGCCTTGTTTTCGGCAGACTTTATTCTGTCGTTGCATAAGGCTTATTGTTTAAAGATGGAGCAGGTGAAAAACAAGTCCTCTGCTGCCCAGATTAAGGATAGGTCTAAAGAGGATAGCAGGCTCATGGACCCAGGTGAGTGGTCTTCTAGAAGAGGCTGGTTAATGGAGGCAGGAGCCGATGGCGTCAACAGCAGGCTTCAGGTCCTCAGGGGCGGAGGAAGGAGAAATCCTCTCGGACCCAGGTCTGAATCCCTGGGTAGGAGATCTGGAAGAAGGTGAGATTGGATGTGGCGATGACCCTAATGTATTCAGGGTCTTTCGCAAAGAAGAGCTGGGAGCACTTATTGCACAATCACTGACAGCCTTAAATATTGCCATACCAGCGGTTCAGGAAGACCCGCTCGAGGATCCTCTACTCCAGGGGTTTAAAGCAGAGCAGCGGTGTTTTCCAGTGCACAGGGTAATTAAGCAGATGGTAGAATCAGAATGAGAATGCCCGGAAGCTACCCTGAGGGGTGGGCATTCATTGGGCCGCCTGTACCCGGTACCGCGGGAAGAACGGGAACTTCTTCAAGCACCAAAGGTGGATGCCTTGGTATTGGCAGTTACAAAGAAGACTACAATTCCGGTAGAGGGCGGAGTGGCCCTTAAGGATTTGCAGGATAGAAAGTTAGCATCTCTTCTCAAGCAGGCTTTTGATGCGAGTGCGCTTTCCCTGCAGGCTTCCATCTGTGGGGCGTACGTGTCAAGAGCCTCTATTCAATGGTTCCAAAGGGAGACTTCCTCGGAGGGGGAGGAAGGTTCTTCGCCAGAAGGAGCAAAATTGGAGTCGGCGGCAGAGTAACTCTCTGATGCCTTTTATGATCTCGTAGCATTTCGGCAAAGTCCATGGCGTCCCGGTGATCATGGCTAGGAGGTTTCTTTGGCTAAGGAATTGGGCGGCGGACACCTCTTTTAAAGCGCGCCTTAGTAAACTTCCTTATAAAGGCAAGTTGCTCTTTGGGGAGGCATTAGAGAAGATCGTTAAGGATTTGGGTGACTCCAAGGGGGGTCGGCTCCCTGAAGACCGTCCAAAATGTCTGAGACCGGCGGCGCTACAGAGAGGTCAAGGGAGAGAGTTTCACAGGTTTCGAGGGTCTCGGTTTGCTCCTTATCAGAGAGGTCGCTTTGTGTCCAGGGGACAGTCCTTTCGGGGGGCTAGGGGATTCGGACAGGAGTATTTCAGTCCCCAGCAAGGATCCTCAAAGAAGCCACAATGAAGGCAGGTTAGTCCAGGTGGAGGTCCCAGTAGGGGGACATCTGCAGGGGTTCCACTCCGTCTGGGCCACCATAACAGCAGACCGGTGGGTGCTGGAGATCATCTGCGATGGTTATGCACTGGAGTTCACGCAGCCGCTAGCGGAAGTCTTCATGGTGTCTCCTTGCGGTTCCCAGGCAAAGGAAAAGGTGGTGTGCGAGATACTTCATCGCTCGCTGCGGCTTCAAGCGGTGGTTCCCATGCCACGAGACCAGTATGGCTTAGGTCGATACTCGATTTATTTTTGTGGTTCCCAAAAAGGAAGGCTCTTTTTGACCGATTTTGGATCTCAAGCATGTGAACCGCTGCTTGAGAGTTCCGCATTTCCGAATGGAAACTCTGCGATCAGTGATTCGGTCAGTGAGACCAGGCGAAGTACTTTCATCCATAGATCTGACGGAAGCGTATCTGCACATTCCCATCAGACCAGAGCATCAGACGTTTTTGCGTTTTGCGGTGCCCATGGGGCATTTTCAGTTCCAAGTATTGCCGTTTGGTCTGGCTACAGTGCCGCGCACGTTCACGAAAGTGATGGTAGTGGTCGTGGCGGCATTGCAAAAGGAAGGCATTCAAGTCCATCCCTATCTGGACGACTGGTTGATTCGGGCAGGATCGGTGGAAGAATCCGTCAGGGCAACAGCTCAGGTAGTAGACTTCTTGGACCAACTGGGTTGGGTGATAAATCAGGCCAAGAGCCAGTTGCTTCTAGTGCAACATCTTGTGTGTCTTGGGGCTCTATTCGATACGGCAATCGGGGCGGTGTTTCTTCCAGAAGACAGGGTGCAAAAGATTTTGAGGCAGGTGTCAGCGTTTTTACGCATGAAGGCTCCGACGGCATGGAGATACTTACAGCTGCTGGGCTCCAAGGCGGCAGCGTTGGACCTGGTGTCGTGGGTTAGGGCTCATATGCATCCTCTTCAGCAGGCGCTTCTTTCCAGGTGGTCGCCATAGGTTCATGCTTTGAGTCAAAGGTTGCAGTGCCCGGAGTCAGTCAGGGACAGTCTGCAGTGGTGGTTGGATTCCCGGCACTTGCGAGCAGGAGTGCCCTTGGAGCAGCCAGATTGAGTTCTGGTCACCATGGATGCTAGTCTCTCTGGCTGGGGGGCACATTGTCAGTCCCAGGTGGCGCAAGGGTGCTGGTCGGCAGAGGTAAGCAGTTGGTCGATCAATCGGCTGGAGATGAGAGCGGTGCTTTTGGAGCTTCAAGAATTTGAAAGTCTGGTGAAGGGAAAGGTGGTGCATGTGTTTTCTGACAATGCAGTGGCGGTGTCTTATATCAATCATGGCGGCATTGCAAAAGGTGGGTGATTACCGGACAACTAGGTTGTGGCAGTTCAGTCAGGAGCTCATAGGCAGTGTAATCGTTGTTGCGGGGGGATTAAGAGTTGGAGAACTGAAGTTTGAGGTGGTGTTCGCAGCAGCGGTGATTGTGGGGTTCCCTATGGAAAAAAAAAGAGAGAAAGAAAACCAAGATTAATGAATTCTAGAATGGGGGCAGTAGCGGTTACTTCGGCTTTTGTTATTAGAGTACAGTTTGGTTCGTAGGCAGGATTTGCGGCGTAGGCTGCTTTGACAGTAGTAGTCTGAGTCTGTGACACCAGGGGGAGCTTGATAGGCTGTCAGCAAGACTTTGAAAGAATTCAGTCCTCAGCTGTTGGAGGAGGTCAACTACCCTCAGGTTCCTGGACTGGCCCGGAGAGGACTCAAGGAAAGACAATTAGCAGGTAAGGTCTAATTTCTTCTTGTGTATTGGGTGTTAGAGTTTCTGTGAGTCTGGCCAGAGAGATGATTCCTATTAGCATGAATATGATTGCCAAATGTGCATGTTTGCTGTATTCTGAATGGACTGTTTCCTTATCGTCCCTTCAGTCCTGTCCCCCAACCAGCAGCTGGAGACTGAGCATGCCTGGTTTTGCTGATGTCACCTTAGAAGGGCTCCAAGACCAGTAGCTGGTGAGGAGCTTCTGCGCAGTCTGGACTCCACTGAAAGGACAAATTAAGGAAAATATAGATTAATTGGTCATTTGCAGACTTGTCTGTTTCAAGCCAATTAGCCTTTTTTGGTGCAATTAAAAAAAATAGCATCTTGAAATTGAGCTGCTTGAAGTTAACTGCAGCAGTGAGTAGAGAGTGCTGGGACCTCTCTTTGTAAACCGGGGCCATTAAGTCGGCTAGTTTTTTCTGGTAATGTATTTCCCAGTGGTCTGGGTACCTTCCGACCCTCTCCCCCTCCTGACCCAGTGACAGACATTGGGTCGGTGCAGTCAGTCAGTTTGATTTGAGTTTGATGGAGGCCAGTTGTGGCGTTTGTCAGGCTGAGGTTAAAAAGAAAAAAGAGGAAAATAAAAGACACTCAAAGGAATAGAGCATGAGAAGTCAGCAGCTTGTATAGCGGTTTCTTTAAAACTGCAGTTTCTCCTGCTGGCAGGCTCTTGGTCCTCCAGGGTGAGTAATTTGTTTTATTGCACCTACCTTTATTGTTTTGGGTACTGTTGGGTTCACTAACTTTTCCCACACATTTCAGCGATCACAGATATAATTTGGTGTGTTGAGTGAGGGAGCCAAGGGGGAGCAGTGTCGGAGGTTGGGTTCTGCCGCACGTGCGAGAAGGAGGTCCAAGCTGCATAAGCTGTAATGGAAAATGCTTTAACGGCCATGGGGGAGAAAGCTGGAATACAGCCTACATGGTTGCGGGAATTGTGGCCATCTTAGCACCTGCCACTGTTTCATTGTCTAACACTGAGGAAAGGCAGAATTTGGTTCCTGTTTCTCCTGCTACCCCTACAGAGACTGAATTGTCTGTTTGAAGGTCTCCAGCAGTTCCTTTTTCTGCTGACTTTATTCTTTTGCTGCAGTAGGCTTACTGCTTGAAGCAGGGTTTGGGAGACAGTTCTGCTCATGGAGGTACCTCTGGAAGGGTAGAAGACAATTTATTGGATCTCCAGCAGGGCAGTGGGCCGCAACTGGGGGAGCCAGCTCCCAAGCGAGGTAGGTTGGAGGCAGAAACATGGGACGAGCAGGCCTCCTTTTATTCAGGGGCATCAGAGGACACATTAGAAGGGCCATTGGACCTTTGGGGGGCATCAGCAACACCAGAGCTGGAGGAAGGTGAGATCCCTCCTGGGGAAGATCCGAATATCATCAAGGTTTTCAGATGAGAGGAGTTTGTAAAGCTTATTTGCACATTCTCTGGCCGCTTTAAACATAGCTCAACCCCCCTGAAACACCTCTCGAACCTTTGGATGACCCTCTGCTAGAGGGTATCAAATCCTCTCAGACCTCCTTCCCGGTGCACAGAGCCATAAAGCAGCTAATAGAGGCTGAATGGGAAGTCCCAAAGGCTAGGTTGAAGGGTGGATGAGCTATGACTCATTTGTATCCTATCCCTAAGGTGGAGAAGGATCTCCTTAAATTGCCTAAAGTAGATGCTGTGACTAAGAAGACCACCATCCCTGTGGAGGGTGGGGCGGTGCTCAGATATGTGCAGGACCAGAAGCTGGAAACCATTTGAGATCAATTCCTTGGTTCAACAAGCTTCAATTTGTGGGCCTATGTGATAAGAGCGTGTATATGGTGGGCTCAGTCATTGTCAGACTCAGAAGTGGAGCCTAGGCAGCCATTACTGGAAGCCGGTAAGCCGGAATCAGCTTCCGCATATCTCAGGGATGTGTTCTATGACATGGTGTGAGCCTCGGCTAAAAGCATGGCATCAGTGATAGTAGCCAGGCATTTCCTTTGGTTGCAAAATTGGTTCACAGACATCTCTTCTAAGACCCTTCATCTCAGTAAGCTCCCCTTTAAAGGTAATCTCCTTTTTGGGAAGGCATTGGAAGAGTTGGTCAAAGACCTCTGTGAGTCCAAGGGAACTCATCTTCCAGAGGACAAGCCTAAGATGTCGAAGGTGACAGTGCCAGTTAGCGGGCAGTTTCAGGATTTTAGGAAATTTCATGCAGTCCGGTTTGCCTCTTTCAATAAGGCCGTTATGTCTCTAGAGGGCAGCCCTTTTGAGGGCTCAGGGGAGACAACAGAGGCTACTATTCCAGTGCTTCGGCAGCTTTCAAGAAGCCACAATGAAACGAGGCCAACTCAGTAGGAATTGATCCCGACAGGAGGTCGGCTACAATGGTTTTATTCTGACTCAGTCAAGATAACTTCTGACTGGTGGGTCTCAGAGTTCATCTGCAAAGGCTATGTGCTAGAGTTCACTCAGCCTCTGACTGACGCCTTTATGCTATCTCCCTGCAGGGCCAGGACCAAGATGCAGGCAGTGTAGGAAACCCTTTGGAGACTAATTCAGTTGGAGGCAGTGGTGGAGGTGCCCTCTGACAAGATTGTTACTCAATCTATTTTGTGGTTCCCAAAAAGGAGGGTTCCTTTCAACACATCCTGGATCTAAAGCACATAAACAAAGCTCTCTGTGTGCCTCATTTTCAAATGGAAACAGTGCGCTTCGTCATTGTAGTCATCCGAAAGGGCGAGTTATTGACTACCCTTGACCTCACAGAGGTGTATCTTCACATCACGATCTATTCGGACCACCAAAGGTTTCTTCAATTTGCAATTCCGATAGGCTGCTTTCAGTTTCATGCATTACCCTTTTGGCGTTGCCGTGGCCTCTAGAACCTCTACCAAGGTGATGGTGGTGGTGGTGGCTGTCCTCCGGCAAGAGGGCATCCTAGTTCATCCGTATCTGGATGACTGGCTGATCAGAGCAAAGTCAGAATTGGAAAGCTTTCTGATCACTCAGTGGGTGGTGAAATTCTTCACTGTGGTCAAGAGCAATTTGCAGCCATCTCAAGATCTGGTTTATCTCAGGGTGTGCTTCAATATGGGGAAGGGAGAAGTGCCCCTGCCTCCCGAACGAGTTATGAAACTGAAAGATTAGGGGCAGTGTTTTTTGAGAATGGCAGCACCCTCAGCATGGCATTACCTGCAGCTCCTGGGATCCATGGCGGCTATCCTGGACTATCTACCCTGGGCCAGATTCCATATGCAGCCTTCTTTCTCAGTAGTCTCTGCAGAGGCATCCGCTCTCGAGATATCTGGTTTGCTTGCTTGACACGAGGGTTAGTCTGATCTGGTGGCTACAGTCAGTGAACCTCTTAGCAGGGGTGCCTCTGCAGCCTCTCAGCTGGGTGCTGGTGACATCAGACACCAGTCTGATGGATTGGGGGGTGGCAGATTGGGAAACAGCGGTGAGGCAGGGGCTTTGCTCAATGATGGAGAGTTCCTGGTCCATCAATCGTCTTGAAATGAGAGCGGTGTTTCCGGCCCTACAGTTCTTTCATCCCCACATTCACAACAAAGCAGTGAGAGTTTGTTTGAAAATGCCACCACGGTGGCATACATCAATCGCCAAGGAGGCATGGAGAGTTTAGTCCTGGCGGAAGAAGTTTGATTGTTACTGCTGTGGGCAGAACAAAATCTTCTGGCTCTCTCAATGGCACACGTAGCCGGAAAGGATAACATGCAGGCTGACTTTCTGAGTCGACACTGTTTGGATCCAAGGGAATGGGCCCTGGATCCAGCCATTTTTCACAGCATAACGCGGTGTTGGGGCCTTCTGATCATGGATCTGATGGCCTCCACTAACAATGCCAAAGTAAACCACTTCTTCAGTCAGTGCAGAGAATGTATGTCAGAAGGGCTCAATGCCCTTGTGCAGCTCCGGCCTGTGAAGGGTCTCCTATATGTGTTCCCTCCCTAGCCGCTGATCAGTCATCTGCTTCAGAAGCTCATCGAGGACTGGTAATCCTGATTTCTTCCGCAGATGGACAACCTGATTTCTCAGGGACCCATTTTAATTCCCAAGATAGATCAATTCTCACTTACTCAATTCTCGTGGGCTCTTGAAAGGGCAAGATTAAGAAGAAAGGGCTATTCCACCCAGGTTATTTCTACCTTGTTGAAAGCTCATAAGTGAACCACATCCTTGTCATATGTTCGAGTTTGGTGGATATTTGAGAATTGGTGTGCAGATTATGGTCTTTGTGCCCTGTCTGCTTTGGTGCCGGATTTACTCGCTTTTTTTTCAAGCAGGTCTGGATAAGGGTCTAGCGCTCAGTGGGCATCCAAGTGGCTGCCATATCCTATTACCTGGAGCTTTTGTTAGAAGCTCAACTGGATGTGGCAGGTTTTCTTAGGGTGATCAAACAAGTCCTGCCACCTCTTCACCCACTAGTTCCTCAGTGGGATCTTTATCTGGTTCTGTTGGGCCTAACGGGACCCCTTCTGAGCAGTTAGCTAAAGCTTAAAGATCTTACTTTGAATGTTTTGTTTATGGTGGTTATATGCCTGGCCAGATGAATCTCTGAGCTGCATGCCTTGTCATGCAGGGAACCTTTCCTGCTCATGTCAAAGGAAAAGGTCATTCTTCGACCAGTTCCTTTCTTTTTGCCTAAGGTGGTATCAGATTTTCACCTAAACCAGCTGGTGTCTCTCCTGGTTTTTCCTCTAGGGAGGAAAATTCAGAAGATCAGCAATTGCATTTATTCAATGTGCACAGGGTTTTGCGCAACTATCTGAAGCAGATGGAACCTTTTTGTAAGATGGAGCATCTCTTTGTGTTGTTTGAAGGTGTGCACAAAGAGGCAGCTTCCAGGGCTTCAATTTCTTTCTGGATAAAGGAGGTCATTGCCTCTGCCTATTTGTTGATCTGTGCTAGGTCCACTGTTTTCTAACATATTCATAAATGACCAGGAAATGGAAATAACGAGTGAGGTAATCAAATTTGCAGATGACACAAAATTATTCAAAGTTGTAAAAACCCAAGAGGATTGTGAAAAATTGCAAGAGGACCTTGATAAATTGGAAGACTGGACATTAAAATGGCAGAAGAAATTTACTGTAGACAAGTGCAAAGTTATGCACCTAGGAAAGAACAACCCAAACTATGGTTACACGATGCAAGGTTCCACATTAGGAACTATCACCCAGGAAAAAAGACGTAGGCGTATTTGTGGATAACACGTGCCGCCCAGTGTGCAGCAGTGGCCAAGAAAACAAATAGAATGCTAGGAATCATAAGGAAGGAATGGAGAATAAAACTAAGGATATTATAATGCCTCTGTATTGTTCCATGGTGCAACCGCACCTTGAATATTGTGTACAATTCTGGTCACAGTATCTTAAAAAGGATATAGCGTTATTAGAAAAGGTACAGAGAAGAGCCACTAAAATGGTAAAGGGGATGGAAGGATACCCCTATGAGGGAAGGCTTAAAAGGTTAGGGTTTTTCAACCTGGAAAAGAGACGTCTGAGGGGAGATATGATAGAGGTCTATAAATTAATGAAGGGAGTGGAACGGGTAACGTAGATCGATTGTTTACGCCATCAAAATATAAAAAGACAAGGGAACATGCAATGAAATTACAGTGTAACCTATTTAAGACTAATAAGAGAAAATATTTTTTCACTTAATGCATAATCAAACTCTGGAATTTGTTACCGGAGGATGTAGTAAAAGCTGTTAGTATAGCTGGGTTTAAAAAAGGTTTGGACAAGTTCCTGGAGGAGAGGTCTATAAACTATTATTAAAGAGAATCGCGTGTGTAAATGTATAATTGCTTGTATAAATCTATAATCGATTGTGATAGTAATTATGGTCTAAATATAGACCCTAATATGTGTGCTGTGTATTACCCCTGTTCTCTCTATCTATGCCCCAAATTTTCTGTCTTGATTTTTTGACAAATCCCAAACTTGTAATCAAACCGCTGCTGATCGCTGGAAGTAGCGGTATATAAGTATTTACTAAATAAATAAATAAATAAATAAACCCAGGAAATCCACTGCATGCCCCAATACAAACATTGTGGAACCTGTGTGTCTTTTGGGAAAATTATTAGGTACTTTTGACCTAGATTGGCCACTGTTGGAAACAGGATACTGGGCTTGATGGACCTTGGTCTGACCCAGTATGGGATATTTTATGTTCTTATGTTCTTAAGTCCCTACCTGCTGGATTGCGGGCTCAATTGACGAGATCCTAGGTGACGTCTTGTGCAGAATTCAGTCTAGTCCCGCCTATTGATATCTGCAAGGCAGTGACTTGGTCATTTCTTCATATTTTTGTACAGCACTATCAGCTTGATGTACACGCATGGAGAGAGCGCAATTTGGAGCCAGTGTGTTGCAAGCCGGGCTCCCGGATCCTGCTCGTTGTTGAATACTGCTCTGGTACATCCTATGCATCTGGACTGAACTGGACTGGACTGGACTGGAGGAACAACAAGGAAGATGAAATTAAACCTTACCTGCTAATTGTCTTTCCTTGAGTCCCTTCAGTCCAGTCCAGGACCTGCCCTTTATATCGATCGTCAGTTTCATCATTAGAGCAAACCCAGGTGCATGCAGTTCAAGGTCGTCTTTCAGAGATCAGTTTACAGTGATGAGGGTATCTCTTGCTTTATTTCTCCTTTATCATGCTGTATATAGTTATTTGAGCTGTTGCATTTTGCATTACAATAAATAAATAAAAGATTAATAATTAACTTATATGTGCTCTCTTTGGAGTCTGCTTTGTCAATAGGATACTGGTCTTGGAGGCAGAGCACAGAGCCCTTCTAAGGTGACATCAGCAAAACCTGGCATGCTCAGTCTCCAGTTGCTGGTTGGGGGAGATAATCAATATGTCTGGTCTGGAGGGACTCAAGGAAAGACAATTAGCAGGTAAGGTCTAATTTCACCATAAGTTTTATTTCAAATGCTCAAAGACCAGAGTAGATTGAATTCCCATAGTCAAGACGTGAAATAATGAGGCTAAGTGTAAGGATTGTGAGGGCCTTAAGTGTCCAAAAAAGGTAGAAGGGAACAAATGCATTGTAACATGAAAAATGAGATTTTGGCTAAGGTTCTTATCTGCACAGAAAACAAGAGTTTGGTATTGATGAGTATCCCTAGATATTTGAAGGAGGGGTAAGAGTAATTGAATAATTATCACAGTGCAGGGCAAGCACAGAAGGTAAAGATGAACCGGTTAACCAAGTGGCGGTGGTTTTATTGGGTTTCAGCTTGAGACAGTTTTGATTGTGCCAAATGGTGATCTTGGACAAGTAATAATTTATAGGAGTGAGATCTGGAGCAGAGTACTAAGATGTTATGTGAAGAAGTGGTATCTCTCAGGCACAACTAGAAACATATCTCTGTGTGGCCAGGAAGTGAAATGTGACAGCAATGATAACATGAACCTCCAACTATAGTGTTTGTCTCATGTATTCAGATTAGACAGGCTACCTCTACAACACAAGACTCTTTGCCTTAAGGGTCAGTTTACAATATATTCACTGTAACATACTTGCTAATGAATACGGAAGTCACAATATTGGGTTACAAACCTGTCTTTGAAGAATTGTAAGTAGGAACCTTTTAATTCTGAATCTACATGGCTGCAGATCTACAGAATTTTTGCAAGCCTCTAACCCACAAGTTAAATCTGTCCGTATATTTTTGAACTTAGATTTGACAGAATGAAAAAAGAAAGAATTTAGAACATGTGTCCTACAGTCTCCTAGATATGATGATAGCTTCTCAGGAGCTCTGTCACTCTTCTTTTTTAGTTAAGAATTCATAGTCAGAGTTCAAAATACATTAAAGTTACAATTTGTTTCACTGATCTATACAACAGACTTTACACTTTCAAAATGTAAGTACAGTTATAGAAATATTCAAAATGTAGTTAAGAAGAAAAGAAACCAAAGTGTCTTGAATACCTTGATTGTCATGCCCCTTGATTCAGTGCTTGGTAGAAGTCCCTTTTCTACCATGACAGTCGTGTGTTGTTTAGGATAAATGTCTAACAGATTTGCATAGCAGGATGATACCCTCTTTATCCATTCTTAGCAGAGTAGCTCAAGCTCTTTCTGGGTGGCCTGGCATTATCTCTGGATTGAAGTCTTTGCCACAATTTTTTAATTACATTCAGGGCTGGGCTTTGACTGGGCCACTGATGGACATTCAGTGCCCGATATTCGAAAGGCATTTTACACAGTTTACAGCCCAGTAAACCATGTAAATGCTTTAAATGGGGCTATTCAACAGCACTACACGGTTAGTGCCATTGAGTATCCCCTCTGAACTCCCTTATGCGCCCTGATGCTATCCGTTTACCATCGGGGCATGTCGGGGGCATTCCGCAGCGGGTGGCAGCAAGCGCTAACCGGGTAGCAGCGATATTGCATTCTGCCCGGTTAGCGATCTGTGTCTTAAAGATAGGCGAGGAAGACCGGCATTGAATATGCGGGCTTAAGGGTTGGCAGGCAGGGCTTATGTGACATAGGGGCGCATAACCTGCCCAGATCAGTATCGGGCCCTCGGTTTCTTCTTGCTGAGACACTCCATTGTTGCTTTTGCTTTGTGTTTCTTAGAATCATTGTCTTGCTGAAAGGCAAATCTTCTCCCTAATCCCAGGTCTGTGGCAGACAGGTTTTCCCCTAGGATCTGTCTGCATTTTGCACCATCCATCTTTCCCTTGATTTTGACAAGCCTCCCTGCCTCCACTGCTGCAAATTATCCTTGGCAATATAATGCTGCTACTGCCATGCTTTACTGCAGGGATGATGTTGGAAAGTTATATGCTGCGTTTTGTTTGCATCACACATATTACTTAGCATTGAGACTAAAAAGGTCCACTTTGATCTTTATCATACTGCAAAGATTTCTCCCACGTGTATGCAGTGTGTCCTCTAAGTACTGTATATCCTTGTATAGCTCCTGGCTTCTAAGCCATGCAGACACAGCCGCTGTCACACAGAGTTCTTTCCTGTGGGGACAGATTCTTCTGCTAGGATTCCCTGTGACTCAATGACCTGTCACTCTTGTAGTTTGCAAGCAAAATCTTTATTTTTTTGTAGGATGGTTCGGTAATTACTGCCCAACAACAGAATTTCAACATACATTCTTGAGATAGGTAGGTCACGGTCTTTTTATGCTTTCTCAAAGTTCTTATGCCTCAGGTCACTTGCAGAATATGCCATAGGAGAGTGGACGACCTCCTCGAGAATGCCTTTATGGCTTCGGTTACTAGGGGGTCAGCCTTCCAATTAAGGGTGTGCTCCCAAGCCAAAGGAGTTAGGTGCCACCATTTTGTAGTTTGGTAGCACTGGGGCAGGAGTGAGTGGGGATTGCTCCTGTTCCCTTTTGTATTTCACCACTTTTTTGTGAGACAACGTTTGGGGGGTCCTTAAGCCAGAGATTTGGCTTAGGAAGGGACTCTTTATTTTGAATACTTTGTAACTGGGAGCCACTGGCCTATCAGGGATGTGAGGCCCCTCCTGGAGCAGGAAATCTCTGAATCAGGGCAAGTGGCCCTTTTAAGAAACTGCTGTCAAGGTGCAGAGGGCAATTTTACAGGGGAAAATTTTGCTATGGGATGTAAATCAGCCAAGAACTCATTTGCAGCCCATAGCTACATTTTGCAAAGATAGCCATTAACTCACAAAATATTTTAAGAACATAAAAGCGTAGGATATGTCATACTGAGTCAAACTAAAGGTCTATTAACCCTTGTATCCTGTTTCCAATAGTGACAAAAGCAGGTTGCAAGTACCTGTTAGGTTCCCAGAAGATATGCAGATTCCATGCTGCTTATCCCAGGGGTAAGCATTGGATTTCCCCAGTTCTCTTTAATAATGGTTTGTGGAATTTCCTCCAGGAACATGTCCAAACCTCTTTAACTCTTTAAACTCTTTATGTTTATGTTTATGTTTATTTCATTTGATATACCGCCCTTCCATGATAAGCAGGGCGGTTTACAATTCATATAATTACAATAGAGGCACAAAGCCAGCAGAAAAGAAAAGGAACTACAATTAGCGACAGGAGAGTGGAAGGAAAAGAAGAATAGACAAAGCGTGAAGATAACAGTTATACAAAGGGGGAGGGAAGGCCAAAGGCCAGAGAAAATAGGTGGGTTTTTAGGTTTTGCTTAAATGTGGCATGATGGAGGTCTAAGCGGAGAGCAGAGGGAAGGGACTTCCAAAGGGCAGGACCGGCAAAGAAAAAGGCTGAGGAGCGGGTGGAGTGCAAGTCGGCAAGGGAGGGAGAGGGGAGGGTGAGACGGTTGAGATGAAAGGAGCATGGAGTGTATCTGGGAGTATGGAAGGTGATGAGATTTGCTAGGTATTGTGGAGTGCTGGTATGGAGAGCCTTGTGAACAAGGGAGAGCAGTTTGTATTGAGCATGGTAGGGGACTGGTAACCAATGAAGATGAAAAAGAAGGGGTGTTACATGGTCACGGGGGGAAGAGTGAGTAATGAGGCGTGTGGCGGTGTTTTGAATCCTCTGAAGGCGGGTCAATTGGGCTTTAGAGAGACCAGTAAAGATTGAATTAGAAAAGTCAATGCGCGACATGACAAGAGATAATAACAGGGTAGTAAGAGCAGATGGGGAGAGAAAGGGGCGGATTGCACGGATTTGGTGGAGAAAGAAAAAGGAGGTCTTAGTGATGTGGGAGATGTGTGTCTGAAATGACTATGAAATGACTATGTCTCATTATGTCTGCCCTCCGAAAAACTCCCTTTCACATGAGCGTGTCATTGTATATACCTCTGTCATGAGTTTGACTTTTATCTCAGCAACAAATCCAGAGTCCCTAAACCAGGGCTGGTAAGCCCCAGTCCTCAAGTCTTGCAAACAGGTCTAGCTTCAGGATTTCTACAGTGAATATTCCTGAGATATATTTGCTTCAAGAGCTAGGCTAATTTGCATAATCTGAATATCTTAGAAACCAGATCTGCTTGCACTACTCAAGGATCAGAATTCCCATTCCTGCTAGAATACATATCTGTATATTATTTAACACTTTATTAACTAAAGCATGGTTCCTTGCAAGATTCCTATTGCAGTTCCATGTAAAGCAATTCATTTATGTTCTAAATACATTGAAGTAAATGTGTTTGAAACTCACATAGATTGCATTAAAAAAATAATCTGAGAATTAGCTAAATGAGAACAAGAGAGAGAGAGATAATTGTATTTCAATAATTAATCTTTTCATTATGCACAGTAAGGAGTCAGCAAATAAAAACTGCAAATCCGCTGCCAGGTAGCAATCTGCAAAGTAATTAAAGTGCTAGCCACACAGCCCATTCGTGATTTGAACTGAAAAAGAAATGTACAGCATTTTCCATTACCTGATGCAATCAAGCAGTATTTATAAAAACAATGCAACTGTAAAAAATGATCTTGAAACTAATGGGACCTGCTAAAGCCAAAAGTATTAAACATATTAAAATGTTAAAAATAAACAGCCAGAGCATAAATATTTGTGGGTAGTAATTCAATAATACTGACCCAATTAAAACATCTTAGCCTAGTATATAATCTCCTGAATAGAGGGAATCTGCATGCCACAGACCACCTAAGCAGCCAATAAGATAAGTCCTTTTCCTGCTAGACCAGTCCAGGTGAGTGAGTTATGCTCCCCAGTCAGCAGGGAGAGGCAGACTAGAACAGCTTCCAGTGATGTCATCTCTAGTATATACTCTGTGCAGCACTGAGAAAAGACAGTATTGTCTGTCTATCTCCAGCAGGTGACAAAGTGTGTGGACTGCTGCAGCAGTGCAGATAGACCTTTCTCCCCTGACCCAGATCCCAGTCTTGTGGCCTCTGTGACTGAGACCTTTGGCTCAATGTTTGCTAGGAGCTTGGGGATGCCCATTGTTTCCTTGAGCCGATAGTTTCCCTGTGTCTAGCATTGTTTCCCCCAGGTTTCTAGGGCTGGTGAGCTGGAGAGTAAACAAGAGGACCGCACAGGGCCCCTGAGGTGGGTAGATAAGTCTGATCACAGGACCACTTTTCTTTTCACTGTTCTGTATCTGTATGTTTTGCTCTCTTTCTAGGTTTGCTAGTATTTTTAATTCAGTCTTATTATTTTAATTGGCTCTCTTTTTGCTCCATGAGTAAGGTTACCAGATGACCCTGATTTTCTGGAATTGTCCCTGATTTCTGACCCTTGTCCCTGGCTCTGACCACTCTGGCGACCTCTTATCCCTGATTATAGCAATGGGGACAGATGTGACATTTCGACAGGAGGTGTTGGGAGGTAGTGCAATGCTGTGGAGGGATAAAATGGCCAATTTAATGCCCTCAATGCAGCAGGTGTCTCAGGGCTTTTGACTGTATATGTGCATTCGAGGCCTACCATGTTCCCCCCATAGGAATTTTGGGTCGGGGGGTGGAGGGGGACAGGACATAAAAGTCTTGTGCATACGCATGTGCAAAGGAATTTTTGGAATTTACACCTGCTATTTTTATATTTTGCACAGTATGGGGGGAGGGTTACATCACTTGCATCACTGCTTCTATTTCTTTAGTAATTTGTCTGCTTGGAAGTGATAGTGTTGCTATCACAGGATGGATGGGGAGACAAAATGACTCCTTTCCCTTCCCCCACCTTCTGTTGTAGAATTCCAAAACTAATGAGGGACTTCCTCTCTTCCAGCTTTGGATAAATGTCCCAGATTTGCCTCAAAAATTCTGGTACCCTTATGCCTGAATAAAGCAGCTTCAAACTTAAAAGCTGCTGATAGGTTCCCCTTTTGAGCCCTTTTGGAAGGCCTCCCTTCAAGGATTTGATCCTGAAGGTAGCATTTCTGGTGGCTATTGCTTCTGCCAGACAGGTGCAGGAGCTACAGGCCTTGTCCTGTAGGGAGCCCTTTCAGGGCATCTTATAGGAATCTGTCTCCCTGACATCCTTTCTCCCCAAAGTGCTGTCTCCCTTTCATTTTAATAAGTCTGTGATCCTGCCCTTCTTGGAAAAAGACCTTTGGTCAGCTGCATCTGTTACCCATGAGGAGGGCATTGTTGAAATATCTGGGGACTTCTAATTCCTTCTGGCTGTTGAACAGTTTCTTTGTCCTCTTCAGTAGTGTGAAGCAGGGACAGTCTGTGGCCAAGTTCTAGATTGCCCACTAGCTTAAGGAGGCTAAGTTCACACAATATTTATTGATTTCCATAATATACAAAACAAAAGAAACAGAAACAGAAAAAAGTCAAACATTTAAACATCAACAATGGAAGCTTCATACAAGTTCAAATAAATTGCCAAAGTTGGGTATTGGCGGAAAGAACAGAAAGACAATTTGGTCTGGATGGTGATCAATTTATCAGGAGTGGGAGTCGAGGTCCTGAAGATATGTCTCCAAGGGTATCGACAACATCATCCCAGCAGCCAAGCCAGAATGAAGTGCTGTACATTTTTCATATTTATGTATCAGACATACAGAATGCCACCAAAAATGGAATGAAATCAAATTTGCATTCTTCCAAGTAGACAAAATTACTTGTATGGCAATAACAATCAACAAATCAAACAACTAGCCCTGAGAAGCAGGTAGAGGAACAGCCAAGGAGAGAGAATGAAGAATTAGCTTATCATAAGAAAGTGGGATGGAAATGTGGAAGATTCCCTGCAGTCATTCAGCTTCCTCCTGTGTAGAAAATGCATGCTGGAGGGGGTCGTAACTCACTCCACTAGAGCACAAACCTTGCTGAGTCTGCCTTGGTGTCTCTGGAAGACATCTATCAGGTGGCTGTCTGGACATCCCTGAGCACCTTTGCAAAGTACTACATTTTGCATGTGCGAGCTGGAGCAGATGGTGCCTTTGGCAGAGCAGTTCTTTCCTGAGCATCGTCTCCCTCCCACCCTGGGTCCTAACTGCTTGATTACATCTCACTCGTCTGGATGGTTCTAGCAGGATAATAAGGAAGGAAAAATTGTACATACCTGCTAATTTCCTTTCCTTGAATCCTGCTTGACCAGTCCAGGATCCAGTCTGGAAGATTATTCCCTCACGTTTGGGAGCCCTGCTGCCTCTTAACTGCATTTTCAGTTTCAGCCCCTCATTCAGAGTCAAACATGGTAAGAAAGCCAAATATTTTTTTTCTAAAGCCAAACATTTTGTACAAAGTTATTGCTGATTATACTTTTCTAAGTTTCTGAGTTTTTCAGTTTTGCTTGGGAAGACCACATGGCCTATCTAATGTGTACTTCCATATCAACTACAATAGTCCCCTTTTGTCCTTTAGAGGTCTTCCTTATTTGTCCCATACTTTTTTGAATTCAGATACTGTCCTCATCTCTACCACCTCTACTGGGAGACTATTCCACACATCCACCACTCTTTCAGTAAAGATATATTTGCGCATTTTACTCCTGAGTCTATCCCCTTTCACCCTCATCCTATGTCCCCTCGTCACAGAGCTTGCTTTCAATTGAAAGAGGCTCTCCTCCTGTTCTTGTATGCTATGGAGGTATTTAAACATCTTTATCATATCCCCTCTATCCCACTTTTCCTCTAATGTATACGTATTAAGATCTTTAATCTGTCCTCACATGCCTTATAACAAAGACCACTAACCATTTTAGTAGCCACTTCTGCACCAACTCCATCCTGTTTATATCCTTTTCAAAGTCTGGTCTCCAGAACTGCACACAATATTCCAAATGAGGTCTCACCAGAGACTTATACACAGACACTGTCACCTCCTTTTTTCTGCTGGCAATTCCTCTTCTTATGCACCCAAGCATCCTTCTAGCTTTCACCATCATCTTTTCTACCTGTTTAGCTACTTTAAGATTGTCAGACACAGTCATGCCCAGGCCCCGCTCTTCTTTCATGGACAGAAGTATTTCACCCCCTACACTGTACTGCTGCCTTGGATTTTTGCAGCCCAAATTCATGACCCTGCATTTTTTAGCATTAAATCTCAGCTGCTAAGTTCTCAACCATTCTTCAAGCTTAGCCAGATCCCTCCTCATGTTAACTACTTCTTTCTGGGTGTCTACTCTATTGCAGATTTTTGTATCATCCACAAAGAGGCAAACTTTACCTGACAGCTCTTCCACAGTATCACTAACAAAAATGTTAAAAAGAATCGGACCCAGAACAGATCCCTGCATAACAGCTCTAACAGCCTCCGTCTCCTCAGAGTGAGCTCCATTTACCTGTACCCTTTGTTACTTCCCACTCAACCAATTTCTAAGCTAGTCAATCACCTTCGGGTCCATCCCTAGGGTGCTCAATTTATTCATAAGTTGCCTCTGTGGAAGGGTGTCAAAGACTTTACTGAAATCCAAGTACACCACATCTAGGGCTCTCCCTCGGTCCAACTTCCTAGTCACCCAGTCAAAGAAATCAATCAGATTTGACTGACAAGTCCTGCCTCTGGTAAACCCATGCTGCCTTGGATCCTGCAGTCCATTGGACTCCAGAAACCTCACTTTTCTCTCTTTTATCAGTGCTGCACCAGTGTATATACAGTATAAGTGGTGATATCACTGAACGTTGTTCTGGTCTGCCTTCACCTGCTGGCTGGGGAGCATAACCCTCTTGTCTGGTCTGATCTAGCAGGATTCAAGTAGATATGGAAAATTTCTCCTTCATTAGGTTACTCTTGACCCATCAACCTAGACCCCTTGTTTCCGAACCTCCTTCTATTCAAAAAAGGCAGATTCCCTCCTATTAATATTAATACCTTGGAGGTATTTAAATGTCTCTATTGAGTCTGTCCCCATATGTTATATGATGAAGACTACACTGATTATGGTCTTTTTATCCAGAGCTATAACTAGTATAATATGAAAAACTCTGTAGTACAACAAGAAAGTTTCAAGCGACTTTCATTGACAGGATGGCTGGTAGGTCTCAGAATATCCGGGCAAACATATGACCATTTCAACTGTGGTCAATAAAGCCCCACATACATCAACGACCTCCTTATAGCCACTTTCTGTATATCTTAATTTTTTGAAATTTTTTTTTATCTTTTTTGTAAAAACTTGAACTTAACTGAAAGATGTTCAACTTCTTTAAATACGCATTCCCGCTTCTGACATGATTATGCCCAACGCTAAGTGCGCGCTGCAATAGTGCGTTTCACCTCGAATAGCTTCTTCAGGGGATGACAGAAACGCTGAAGCTTCTTTCATATGCGCTCCAAAGCTGTTGCCCATAAGCCCATCTTTCTCAAGTTGAAATGGTCATATGTTTGCCCGGATATTCTGAGACCTACCAGCCATCCTGTCAATGAAAGTCGCTTGAAACGTTCTTGTTGTACTACAGAGTTTTTCATATTATACTATATGATGAAGACTGTCAACTATTTTAGTAGCCACAATTTGTACTGACTCCATATAGTTGATATCTTTTTGAAGGTATGGTCTCCAGAATTGCACATACTGTAGTGCTCCAAATGAGATCTCACAAGAGACTCATACAGAAGCCCTACCTTCTCCTTGTTCCTGCTGTACACTCCTGTTCCTATTGTTCCCAAGGATCATTCTAGCTTTTTCTTTGCCTTATTTACCCATTTGGCTACCTTGATACCATCAGGTATGACCACCTCCAGGTCCCAGTATTCTTTCTTGTGCTGAAAATCATCCATATACTGTACTGCTCCCTTGGGCTTTTACAGCCTTAATGTCTGACCTTGCATTTTTTAACATCAAGTCTTAGCTTCTAAATTCTAGACTGTTCTTCAAGCTTCACTAGATCCCTTGGGCCCGGTTTTCAGCTGTCCGCTGAACTTTAAACTGGATATTCAATGCTGCGGTGAAGACATTAAATATCTGGTCACCACTGCACATGCTGGAAGCTGCCAAAGCTAATTGTGTAACAGCAATATTGCATGCTGCCGGATTAGCTCCTGCATCTTAAAGATAGGTGAGGGTTTTCCTTGCCTATCTTTAAGGCACAGATCTCTAACCAGGCAGCGTGCAATTTTGCTGCTGCCCAGGTTGAACTCGTTGCCACTTCTGCTCTGCCCCTTCACACCCACAACACACCTGCTAACCGGACAGCATTGGGGCGCGTAGGGGGACTTAGAAGGGGGTATTCAATGGCACTAACCACATAAGTGCTGTTGAATATCCCCATCTAAGGCATTTACATGGTTTACTGGGCTGTAAACCATGTAAATGCCTTTCGAGAATCAGGCCCCCTCATGTTTTCTGCACGTTCAAGAGTGTCTACGCTGTTGCAGATTTTGATATCATCCTCAAATAAGCAAACCTTTTCTTATAGCCATCTTGCAATATAGCTTACAAAAATATTGAAAAGAATCAGACCAAGGATCAGTCATTGTAGATTACCACTGTTAGTATGTCTTTTCTTCAAATTAACTCCATTTACCACTGCCCTTTTTTTCCTTACTTTCTCATCTACTTCTTTTGAAAACCATAGTGACTTATTTTTCCTTTATCCACTTTCCTACCAAAAAGGTTTGTTGCCCTTACAATATCTTCTTTCAGTTTTGTCCACGACTGTTCTACTTCTAGAGTTTCCCACCCAGCTAATGACTCCTCGAGGTATTGCTGCATCTTAACAACATTAGCTTATCTGAAATCTAGGAGCCTCACTTATTTATTTATTTATTTAAATTTTCTTATATACCACGCTATTTGTCATCATTGCGGTTTACATTGAAACAATATAACACATGGTCAGATATATCAGACCTTTTTACAAATAACAGGAATATTAACATGGAAATAACAGGGAAATCATATACATTTCTAGCAAAATACACTTGTGCTTTAATACTAAACCACACCATCCAGTAATAACCAAATCCCAGATAATCATCTACTTTGACATCAAAAGCACTCTCCCCATTCGTAAACACCAAATCCAGTATTGCCACTTCCCATGTGGTTTCCACTACCAGCAGCAGGAGTAGTTTTCCCCATAGAGAATCCAGGAGCTTCCTATTTCTGGATAACATTGTAGCTGGATTGTCCTAGTTACCATCAGATAAATTGATATCACCTAGCAATAGCTCTTCCCCTTTCATAGCAATTTTGTGAATGTCAGGAAATACTTTTTCACTGAAAGGGTGGTGAATGCTTGGAATACCCTCCCGATGGAAGTGGTGGGGGCAAATACAGTGACAGAATTCAAAATGGCATGGGACAGACACAGTGGATCCCTTTACAGCAACAGGATAAAATCAAAATAAACTTAACTATCTAATTTTTCAACAAATATGGGTGTCCTACACAGAGCGGTGGGTTCACCCCTAAACGAAGACATTGGGAGGGGTGGCCTGCTCGAGCGGCAAGTGCACCTACTCTTGCCATCTTACTGGGCAGACTAGATGGACCATACTGGTCTTTATCTGCCCTCATTTACTATATTACTATGTCTTCAATTAAATCAGGAAGTCTGCTTATTACACCAATATAGATGAATATTATTCCCTCTTTCCAGATAATCCACAATGGCTCATCCTTACCATATAAACCCTGCAATTCTGTTCTTTTAAATTTTTTTAATATATATCAACACCTCTTCTGCCTTCTTTCCTATTTTGTCTGTGCTGAACAGATTAAAGCCTAGTATAACTATAGCCCAGTCATGGTTCTGGATAGAAACATTGAAACATGATGGTAGAAAAAGACCACATGGCCTATCTAGTCTGCCCTTCCATAACACCCACTGAGAGAGACCCCTTTTTTTCCTTTAGAGAGCCTCTTTGTTTGTCCCATGCTTTTTTGAATTTAGATACTGTTCTTATCTCTACCACCTCCACTGGGAGACAATTCCATGCATTTATCATTCTTTCCACAAAGAAATATTTCCGCATATGACCCCTGAGTCTATCCCCTTTCACCCTCATCCTATGTCCCCTCATAGCAGAGCTTGCTTTCAATCAAGAGGCTCTCCTCCTGTGCATTTATGCCACAGAGGTATTTAAAATTCTCAGTCACACCACCTCTGTCCCACCTTTCTTCTAAAGTATACATATTAAGGTCCTTAAGTCTGTCCTCATATGCTTTCTAACGAGGACCATTAACCATTTTAGTAGCCACCCTCTGCACCGACTCCAACCTGTTTATATCCTTTTAAAGGTACGGGCTCCAGAATTGCACACAATATTTATTTATTTATTTTATTTATTTATTTAACATTTCTTCTATACCGCACTATTCAGATCGGTACAGTGTACATTCAACATAACCTTATACAGTGCAGTCGAGCCGCATTGTATTTACAGTGAACTGGAGTAATAACTTGGATATAACTAGGGGAAAACTATCTACATTTTATTTACACTGATGCATATTTTCTCTGGCTCAGGACTATTTGGGTTGGGAAAATTGGGCTGGCTATCCTTTCTCTTGCTGGGTATGTTTATTGGGGTGCTTTGGGTGGCCGGTCAGAGTGCTCATTGCCTGCTTTCTACAGCTGGTTTCAGGGTAGTATTTTATGAACAGATGATGCTTTAACGCCTTTCTGAATTGGGCTAAGTTGATGGTGATTCGGATGTCTGTGGGAGGGCATTCCAGGCTCTAGGTGCGTATATCATGAAAGCCCTGTTTGCCATTACCTTCGTGCATTTCGTCATTACAATACTCTAAATTGCCATTACAATACTCCAAATTGCCATTACCTTTGTGCATTTCGTCACTACAATACTCCAAATGAGATTGCACCTTATACAGAGGGGAGATATGATAGAAGTCTATAAATTAATGAACGGAGTGGAACGGGTAAACGTAGATCGATGGTTTACCTTACCAGAATATAGAAAGACTAGGGGACATGCAATGAAGCTACAGGGTAAACTATTTAAGACTAATAAAAGAAAATATTTTTTCACTCAACGTGTAATCAAACTCTGGAATTTGTTACCAGAGGATGTAGTAAAGGCTGTTAATGTAGCTGGGTTTAAAAAAGGTTTGGACAAGTTCCTGGAGGAAAGGTCCATAAACCATTATTAAGAAGGGACCCAGGATATCAATGCTTGAACCAATAAAAGCATTGTGGAACCTGTGTCCCTTGGGGAAACTGCTAGGTACATATGACCTAGATTGGCCACTGTTGGAAACAGAATACTGGGCTTGATGGACCTTGGTCTGACCCAGTATGGCATATCTTATGTTCTTATCTTATGTTCTTATGTTCTTACTATCATTTCCCTTCTTCTGCTGACCATTCCTCCCTATGCACCCAAGCATCCTTATAGCTTTCGCCGTCACCTTTTCTACCTGTTTAGCTACTTTGAGATCGTCAGACACAATCACAACTAGGTCCCGTTCTTTCATGGACAGAAGTACATCACCTCCTACACTTTACCGCTCCCTTGGATTGTTGCAGCCCAAATGCATGACCCTACATTTTTTAGCATTAAATATCAGCTGCCAAATTCTAAACCATTCTTCAAGCTTAGCTAGATCCCTCCTCATGTTGTCAGCAGCTTCCTGGGTATCTACTCTGTTACAGATTTTGGTATCAGCCGCAAAGAGGCAAAGCTTACCCAGCAGCCCTTCCGCAATATAACTAACAAAGATGTTAAAAAGAATCGGACCAAAGGCAGATCCCTGCGGCACTCCACTGGTAACCTCCTTCTCCTCAGAGAGAACTCCATTTACCTGTACCCTTTGTCGCCTCCCTCTCAACCAATTTCTAACCCAAGCAGTAACTTTAGGATCCATCCCAAGGGTGCTTAGTTTATTTATAAGTCGTCTATGCGGAACAGTGTCAAATGCTTTATTGCAATCTAAATACACCACATCTAGTGCTCTCCCTCGGTCCAATTTCCTGGTCCCCCTGATAAAGAAATCAATCAGATTTGTCTGATAAGACCTGCCCCTGGTGAATCCATGCTGCCTCGGATCCTGCAATCGACTGGACTCCAGAAACCTCACTATTTTCTCTTTCAGCAGTGTTTCCAGTAATTTACTCACCACTGAGGTTAAACTAACCGGCCTGTTGTTTTCAACCACATCGTTACTGCCACTTTTGTGTAAGGGGACCACATGTGCCTCTCTCCAGTCCTCTAGCACCACCCTGACTCCAAAAAGGCATTGAAAAGATCAGTCAGTGGAGCTGCTAGAATGTCCCCAATTGCCTTCAGTATTCTTGGATGTATCCTATCTGGTCCCATCGCTTTGTCCACTTTTAGTTTAGCTAGTTCTTCACGAACACAGTCCTCTGAAAATTGTTTGAGATGCCCATGTTTTTGTTCCTGTTGTGGGTGTTGTCTGAGGTCCAGCTCCCGGCCCTTCATCTGTGAACACAGAACAGAAATATTTGTTAATCAGTTCCGCTTTATCCTCATCAGTTTCCACATATTCCTCCCCTGCACCCTTGAGTCAGACAATACCACTTTTGCCTTTCCACCTCTTACTAACATATCTGAAAAATGTCTTATCCCTCCATTTAATTGGATTGGCTATTTCTTCTTCTTTTTGTACCTTTGCTTTTCATGACTACTTTCCAGCCTCTCTAAGTTTTTCCAGATACAGATGCCTGTCTTCCCCTGTCTGTGATCTCTTATATTTCAAGAAGGCCTCCCTCTTTTTCTTCACCTTTTCAGCTACCTCTTTTGAGAACCTTCTTTTTATTTTCCTTTTATTTACCATTCTAACAAAAAGGTTGGTTGCCCTTAAAATATCCACTTTCAGTTTTGCCCACTGTTTTTCTGAATTCCCCAGCTGTTCCCATCCCGCTAACAACTCCTTGAGGTATTGGCCCATCTTGACAAAGTTAGTTTTCCTAAAGTCTTAGACCCTCGCTTTTGAATGGAGTTTATCAGCCCCAGTCCTAATATTGAACCACACCATCTGGTGATTATTGGATGCGAGATGATCACCAACTATAACATCAGAAACACTTTCCCCATTGGTAAGCACTAAGTCCAGTATGGCTCCTTCACGTGTGAGTTCTGTTTCCAGTTGCCTGAATAATTCTTCCTGTAAAGAATCCAGGATCTCCTTGCTTCTAGATGACACCGCAGCAGGGATGTGCCAATCAACATCCAGAATATTGAAATCCCCTATCAGTAGCACTTCCCCTTTCCTGGCAATGCTGTGTATGTCTTCTATTAAATCTCAGTCCACATCTTCTCCTTGTGATGGAGGTCTGTATGTCACACTACTGCAAATGGATTTCTCTTTCCCTCTCTATAGTTCAATCCACACTGCCTCCTCTCTCTCTATTTCCATAGTTTTAATATTACTTTTTACATAGTGCCAAGCCTCCTTCCCTTCTTCCTACCCTGTCCTTTCTGAATAAAGTATAGCCTGGTATTTTTTTATTTATTTTTTATTCCACGCTTTTTAGAATCAGTTATATCCCAGTCATGGTTGTCCATGAACCATATCTCTGTAACTGCTACTAAATCCGTGAACCATGTCTCTGTAACTGCTACTAAATCCAAGTCAGCCTTTCCCATTAAAGCCTCAACATCTGGGATCTTATTTCCCATGCTATGGGCATTTATAGACACTGCTTTCCAGATATTACCCCTTTTACCTATTTCTATAAAAGTGTTCAATGTTTCATTTACCTGGAAGCTTTCACTTATCTAGGGGCTTTCTTCACCCATCTCCAATGAATCTAGTTTAAAGACCTCTTCAGTAGGTTAGCCAGTCTGCTACTGAAGACATGTCGACCCTTCTTGGACAGATAGATGACATCTCTGCTCTGCAGCCCTTGGAACATCATCCCATGGTCCAGGAAACCAAGATGCCCTTGATGACATTACCCCCGCAACCATGCATTTATCTCCAGAATGCAAACTTCTCTGCCCTGGCCTTTACCCTCAACAGGGAGGATTGAAGAAAACACCACCTGCACCCCTATCTGCTTCACCCTCTGTCCCAGAGCCATTAAGTCACTCTTGATATGCTCAGAGTGATACCTAGCAATATCATTTGTGCCAACATGGATGAGCAACATTGGTTAATAGTCAGTAGGCTTCATGAGTCTCAGCAAACTCTCTGTAACAGCTTGGATTTTTGCACCTGGCAGACAGCATACCTCTCTGGACATCAAGTCTGGTCGGCAGATGGATGCCTCAGTACCCCTCAGAAGGAAGTCACCAACCACCACTACCCTTCGCTTCCTAGTGGTCACTGATTCAGCAAATTTGGGGAGTTTGAGCTCTGCCTCTTCCCTTTCCTGGTATGCATCCACTTCCTCCACTTCCAGGGCTGCAAAATGGTTCTTCAATTCAAGGGCTTGAGGAGTTGGATTGGTGATTCTGTAAGCCTTGGGGCTCGTGTCCAACCTTGGTCCTTCTGTAGGATCCCATCCTCACCCCTGCTGAAGATCTTGAATGTTTTACTAAGCATCTTATCAATGTACCTCTTACTGTCTTGAATGCTTCTCAGCTTTGCCACCTCTTCTCTGAGCTCCTCCACCTGTTTCCTGAGAGCTTCAGCATGTAGGCATCCTGCACATGGAACCGGTCCTTCAATCGGCATTGGGATCTCTGTCTGGACAGAGGTACAGTAGAAGCTGTAACGGGAGCAACAGCTTTGGCAATAGGATTTTTTCCAGTCATTGTTCAGTTGGTGGTGCTTTGGTACCTTGCTTTGAAATGGAGAGACCCTGTTAGGAATGCCTTGGAAGATTCTGAAGACTTTTATGTAGTCCTCAGTTCTTTCACAGGCTAATCAGTCCCACTAACCCCTGATGAGGTGTGAGTGGCTTCAAAGAGCTGAGAGAAAGAAAAACTTAACAGCAGAGTTTTAAACTTACACCACTAAAAAAAATCCCAAGTATTTCCCCTTTTAAAATAAAGCAGCAAAAAGACTAACTCCTTTCTCCAAAGAGCAATTGAACAAAATAGTCAGTGGAGATGACAGGACCTCTCTAAATTCTTTTAATATCTTAGGATGTAATTTGGGAATTTCTGGAAATTAAACTCATCTGCTCAAAATCTGAAGTAGGGGTTTTGGACAGTATATTCATTATAAACACATTTGGCTACTGCTCCAGGGAAGGAACATTTTAAGAGGAAATGAAGCACAAGTCCCTGCTGAATTTCATTAGTCAAGAATGAAAAAAAATTGCATGAGTTTTAATCCAAAATAAAGGTTATCATCTCCAATTAGTTGCATTTGGCAGCCTCCAGACCTGGTGTCTCAAAGGAACAGTTCACTCACACAAGCAAATAAAATTCTGCAGAAATAGTAACCCTGTTCATTAATACCATCCATTCCTACACTAATCCAACCTAGCTGTCTGTAATGTTTTGTGTCAGATATACATTATTGGAGTCTAACAGGGATGTGCATTAATTTGTTATAATGTTTTATATGTGGGTTTAAAAAGTAAATGGTTAAAGAAATTACAGCTGATGCAAAATGCTATAGAAACATTTTTATTAGGGGGTGAGAAAAATGAGAGTGCATGCCCATTGTTGAAATAATTGCACTGGCTCCCTGTTAAAGAAGATGCTGCTTTAAGCTTCTATTGATGGCATTTAAATTGATTAGGTTAGGTAGACCCCTGTATTTGCAGGATAAATTATGAAGTTGCAATACAGGAAGATTGTTTCACTCCTCACAGGGAAATCTCCTGGAGATACACAGGGTACTGTACCTCTGCAGAGTAACACGGAGAACGGAAGTATTTAGTATGATTGGTCAAGAGCAATGGAATGCAAGAGAGGAAGTAAATGTTATGGCCTTCAGGAAAGGTCTGAAAATACTGTTCCTTATCATCCATTGAGTCCAGTCCAGTATGTGTGGGTCATCTCCCTCCACCAGCAGCTGGAGACTGAGCATGTCAGGTTTCTGATGTCATAGTACAAGAGATCTCTCCATAGGCTCCAGAGATGAGTATCTCAGTCCTCAGCAGCTGGTGGAGAGCTTCCACGTGACTGAACTCCACTGAAAGGTCTTCTTCAGGCCCATTGGAAAAAAAAAAGAGAAAAAGAAGAAGGAAACACAAAAGAAGGAACAGAGAACAGATTCTTACAGGCTGAGCAGAATTCAAGGGCTTATAGGCTGAGCAATAGCTGTGTGGAGCTATTTACTAGTGGAGGCTGGTAACTGCAGAGTCTGCCTGTTAAGCACCGGGACCCTTGAGTGGGTCAAGTGCAGCCCAGGGGTTAAATACCTGGTGGTCCAGATCCCTCCCCCCCCTCCCAGCCAGACTGTCCAGCACTCCTCTGGGGAGGTTCTTCTGGCTTTCCCTATTTTCTCCCTTTATTTCAGTGAGTCTGTTTTTTCTACGTACTGTGCCTTTAAAAGCAAAGTAAAACTAAAGTGAAAAACCCAACATTATTAGCAGTGCTTCAGAGGCAGAGAAGCCGGCAGTTTTGGAGCTGTTTTGGATTGTTTTTTCCAGCAGAGCTTCAGGGGCATTGAGTGCTCTTTTCTTTTTCTCTTCTTTGGTCTGTTGGGGTTTTCTTGATGTGTGCTCCTTTCCCACATGTTACAAACTCCCTCCTGCTGTGTAGTGTGAGGAGGGAGCTATGGTTTGCTTTTGGAAGGATTTTGCGGGCATTGTATTAGGCAGGAAATGTCTGCAGTGCTAGTTTTAACCATCAGGGACATGGATTCTGTGTCAGAAACAGCAGCCATTCCCTCTCTGGTGCCCATTTCCCCTCAGGGAACAGAAATGCCTCAAGATGTAAAAGCATTACATTTCAGCACCAGGGACAGCAGAGTCTGCTGTTTCTGGACAGGGTGAGGAGAGATTTCCCCCTGAGTTTATCTTAGCATTGCATAAAGCCTTTTTATTAAAAAGAATGCTTGAGGGCAATTTGGGAGTTCTCTGGGCCAGAGAATTTGACTGACACCCTACAGGAAACCTCTCTTATGGCAAAGGTTCCTCCAGCCAAAAGGAAACATATTGAGGAGGACGTTTGGATGCACCAGGAGTCTCCAGTCTCCACACTCGTAAAATCCTCTGGAGGGACCAGTGGACTTCTGGGAGGAGACAGTGGCACCTGAATTGGAAGAAGGTAAGATTCCTCAGAGGAAGGATCCCAACAATGTTCAGGTATTTCACAGGGAGGAGCTGGCTGCACTTATTGTGCACTCGCTGGTGGCGTTCAATATTATTCCGGCTCCTGCAGTAGCAGAGCAGCCCTTGAAGGACCCTCTTCTGCAGGGGTTCAAGTCCTCACAAAATTCCTTTTCTGTTCAGAGAGTTATTAAGAAAATTATTGAAACAGAATGGGAGGTGCCTGAAGCCGGACTCAGAGGGGGTTGGAATATGAGCCATCTGTACCCTATTCCTCTGGAGGAAAAACAACTTCTTAAGATTTCTAAGGTGCTTTGGTTACCAAAAAGGCTACCATTCATGTGGAAAGTGGGGCAACCTTGAAAGATCTGCAGGACTGCAAACTTGAAATGTTTTTGAATCAAGCATTCAATACTAGTGCCCTGACTCTGCAGGCCTCCATCTTTTGTGACTAGGGCTTCCATACACTGGATTCAAAGTTTGGCAACAGGAGATCTGGACTTCCAAGCTGCAGCATCTGAAGTGGCTAAACTGGAGTCGGCCTCAGCTTACCTGGCTGATACCTTTTATGACCTGGTAAGGGCTTCAGCCAAGACCATGGCCTCTATTATTGTAGCTCAGCGTTTTCTGTAGTTGAGAAACTGGTTGGCTGAGGTGTCTTCAAAGACTTGGCTCATCAAGCTTCTCTTTAAGGGCAAACTGCTCTTTGGAGAAGCTCTGGACAAATTGTTTAAGGATCTGGGTGAGTCTAAGGGCACTCGCTTGCCAGAAGACCGTCCCAAGGGGCAAAAACAGGGGACAGTCCCCAGTGCCCAGCCTAGGGAATATAGGAAGTTTTGCTCTATGTTTTTGCCCCTTTTCAGCATGGTCGCTATGCTTCAAGATAGCAGCCCTTTCGAGGATACTGGAGTTCCAATAGGGGTTACTACTCTGCCCCTTCAGCCCCTTCAAAAAAGTCCCAATGATACAAGGCAAACCCAGGCAGGAATAGTTCCGGTAGGGGGGTCGGCTTCAACAGTTTTACTCCACCTGGGCTATTATTACCACTGACCAATGGGTTCTGGAAGTTTTTAGAGAGGGGTGTGCTCTAGAATTTACTCTCCCTCTTTCCAAGGCCTTCCTGAAATCACCCAGCAAGACTCACTCAAAACAGCAGGCAGTCCAGGACACATTACAATGGTTGCTGGATCTTCAGGCTGTAGTACCTGTTCTGAACGACCAATACAGATCTGGTCGATATTCCATTTACTTCATAGTTCCTGAGAAAGAGGGTACTTTCTGTCCCATCTTAGACCTCAAGCATGTGAACTGTGCCCTATTAGTGTCTCGTTTCCACATGGAAACTTTGTGCTTGGTTATAGTGATGGTCAGGAAAAGGGAGTTCCTATCGGCACTGGATCTCACGAAGGTATATCTTCACATCCCAATCTGTCCAGACCATCAGCAGTACCTGAGGTTTGTCCTGCTGAGGGGATGCTATCAATCCTGAGTATTGCCATTTGGTCTGGTCATGGCCCCTTAGACCTTTACCAATGTCATAGTGGCAATGGCAGCCACCCTGAGACAGGAGGGCATCTTGGTTCATCCGTATCTCAACGACTGGTTGATTAGAGCAAAATCAAAAAGTGAAAGCACCTCTTCTGCCCAGTGAGTGGTGGAATTCCTCTAGAGTCTTGGCTGGGTGGTCAATTTATCAAAGAGCAAGCTTGAACCACTGCAGGATCTGGTCTATCTGGGAGCCTGCTTCAAAACCGAGGCGGGTCTCATCATCTTCCCGGTCAAGCGGACATGGAAGATTCAAGCTCAAATATGGGCCTTCCTTGATATGGGGACACTCTCTGCATGGTGCTACCTTCAGCCCCTGGGCTTCATGGTGGTCACCATGGAGTTAGTCCCCTGGGCACATGCTCACATGAGACCGCTACAGCAGGCTCTGCTCTCTTGTTGGTCTTCGCAAGTCCATCCGCTATCAAAGAAGGTGGTCTGCTCTCTAGACATAAGAATGTGCCTTTCCTGGTGACTATGGCTGGAACATATGATAGCAGGAATGCCGCTGGAGCCACTAGACTGGATATTGGTGTCAATGGATGCCTGCCTCACAGGATGGGAAGCACATTGTGCCTCAAAAGTGACACATGGTCTCAAGAGGAGAGCATGTGGTCCATCAATCATCTGGAAAAGAGAGAGGTGTTTCTGGCTCTACAATTTTTACTCCCTCTGCTTCATCAGAAAATAGTAAGGATCTGCTCTGATAATGCGATGATGGCAGCATATATCAGTCATCAGAGGGGCACAGGCAGTGCAATGTTGGCAGAGGAGATTCACCCTCTACTACGGTGGGTGGAAGAGAACCTCGAGGCTCTTTCAGAAGCTCATGTGGCAAGCAAAGAGAACGTTCAGGCAGATTTTCTCAGTCATCACAGTTTTTCAAAATATCACCTGTCGGTGGAGCAGGCCAGTCATGGACCTCATGGCCTCTGCCTCCAATGCCAAGGTGAGCAGATTCTTCTTCAGGCACCGGGAGCCCATGTCAGAGGGCTTCGATGTGCTTGCACAGCGTTTGCCACAGGAGGGGCTCCTGTATGTGTTTCCTCCATGGCCTCTAATAGGGTGTCTTCTACAATACGTAGAATCCCATCCTAGAAAGGTGATTCTCATTGCTCTGGACTAGCCCCACAGGCTGTGGTATTCCAATCTCCACAGACTGTTTATAGCAAGCCTATGGCGGCTGCCGAACAGAATCAACCTGGTCAGGGACCAATCCTGATGCCACAAGTGGATCTATTATCGTTTATGGCCTGGCTCTTGAAAGGGCATGGCTAAGGCAAAAGGGCTACTCTGCTCTGGTGGTGGCCACCCTCTTGAGAGCCTATAAATGTTCTACATCCCTAGCTTATGTGAAAGTATGGAGAGTGTTTGAATGCTGATGTGAGGGCAATGGTATATGGGTATTTTTGGTCCTCGATTCAAAATGTTCTGGCCTTTTTGCAAGCCAGGTTGGACAAAGGGTTGGTCTTGATCTCCCTTTGAGTCCAGGTGGTAGCTATCTCATGTTACCACAGATGCATACAGGGGTTCTCGCTGGTGGCCCACCCCGATCATGGGCCGGTTTCTTAGGGCAGTGAAGCAACTATGTTGGCCCTTACAGGCTATTGTTCCTCCATGGGACCTCAACCTTGTACTCTCTGCTCTTACAGGTTTGCCCTTTGAACCTGTCTCTAGGGCTTCCTTCAAAGACCTCACTTTAAAGCCGGTTTTCCTGCTGACTATTTGTTTGGCATGACAGATTTCAGAGCTTCAGGCTTTATCTTGCAGAGATTTCTTTCTGGTGATGTACAAGGAGAAGGTGGTGTTCCACCCAGTGCCATTGTTTTTACCAAACCTGGTCTCACAGTTTCATCTCAATCAGGCCGTGACCCTTCCAGTCTTTCCTCGTTTAAAGGACTCTGAGAAAGATTGTAAAATGAACCATCTTGACATACGCAGAGTGTTGCATCAGTATCTTAGGAGAATGGAGTCTTTCCGTAAGTCTGATCATCTGTTTGTTTTATTAGGAGTTCTCCAGGAACAAGCAGGAAGTCAGTCCTCACATATGGGTGACAGTGCCGACGGAGCCCACATGGAAGCATCTCCCTAGCTTTCAAAGAAAGCCTTTGGGATATGCTACCATGCATGCATGATCCCCTTCCCACCCAAGGGTGCTATCTTGCTCAGGCTCCTTTTTTCCATGGAGCCCAATGGACATGAGTCCTGTTCCCCCAGAAAAATTCCAGTTATTTCCCTTAAAAGTTTAGTTTTTCCTGGTTAGCAACTGATTCCTCTTCCCACCTCGAGCTGGTGCCGCCTCCGACACTGTTCTCGGCTCCTTTTTTCATCAAGGTCTTCTCGACCGGTGTTCATGCCTTTCTTCAAAGTCCGCTGAGGTTGCACTGGAGAAACTTGGTAAAACTGCCTGGAGGGACTCGGGTGACTCTGAGAAGCACCCTAATAAGGTCCTCTAGAAGGATTCCTCAGCCGGTGGAAACCGTGCAAAGTTCCTCAAGGCTGTAGACCTCATCGAGAACACACTCACAAAAGTGTCAGTGCCAGGCCCAAGATCCTCAGTTCCCACACCAAAGGCTGTAGAGCCTTCTGGCCTAGAACCCAGAATGTCAGCCCTGGAGCAGAATATCACTGCTATCCTAGCCCTGCAGCAGGCGATGATGGCTATAAGGGAGTCCCCGGCTGTCAAGGCGAGCTCCGAGCACCTCCAGCCTCGGGTAAGCCCTTGGCGCTAGTCGAGATCCCAGTCCCATTATTTGGGCTTCCGGTCCTCACCAGTCAGTGTCCGTGATTCGGACCCCAAGTCCTCGACAGGCCACCAACCCTTCAATGCTGGCCTTGAGGCAAGGAACTATAGGGCCTCGGACTCATCATCACCGCTTGACTCTGAGTGGGAGACGGATGACGAGGCCTCTCTGGACACCAAGCAGCACCAAGACATTCCCTCAGACCCATCGCCCCCAGCACCCCGGCACCACTCTCCTCCTGAGGATGTGGCCTTCCATGACTTCATCAGGGACAAACTGAGGCAGGGGAAGACCCATGCACCGAGGAGCTGGAGATTCTTCAGTATGAGTCTCCGCTCAAGGAAACCCTCATGGTGCCTATGCAGTCGATCCTCGAGAGGCTGCTTCTTCAGATGTTGGAAACGCCGGTGTCAGTGCTGGTGGTGAGCTGGTACCTTGACGCCATGTACGCATCTGGAAGGGCCCAGGGTTCCACAAACCCCAGCTCCCGCATAATTCCATGGTCATCGAGTTGACCATGCAGAAACTCAAGAGCCAGAAGACCTACTCCTTGGTTTTCCTGGGAGGGGCGGGGGGAGGCCAGAGTCCTCAATGCCCTCAGGCGCAAGGGCTACCAAGGCTCGATGTTTGGGTGCTGGATCCAGGCTTATAAACTTTACATGGGCATGTACATGAAGGCTCTGACCCAAGAACTGTCAGGGTTTGCGGCAGGCCTCTTCAGGGAATCCCTCCAACGGTTCCAGGCCCTGACCTCAGGGATCAAGGACTGTTCTAAGTTCTTCTCCCAGGCATCCTACAATGGCTTTGAGTCAGCGGCTCGGGTAGCCGCAGGAGGCATCGGGGCTCAATGCCTAGCCTGGCTGTAATCCTCCAACCTCGAGCAATGGGTCCAAGACAAGCTGCTTGATGTCCCCTGCACTGGGGAGCACCTGTTCAGCAAGCTTATGACCGACAAGGGGCTGAGATAAAAATCGACGTGGTGACTCACCAGAGGCTCTCTAAGAAGACCTCATCCAATCCCCGCAAAAAAACTTCGGGGAAGTGGCCCCTTTTTCCGAGGAAGAATGGGTCCATCGGGCAGTCACCATTATCAGCCCTTCTCAGGCCAGCATCAGCAGGCTTCTCATCCCAGAAGGCAAGGGCACGGGGCTCAGAAGCCAAAGGTATCTAAGCCCCAGACCCCAGCTCCCACCCATCCTGGGGGAAGCTATTGACTCTAGCGCAGGGCATCCCCTCCCCCAGGAGACCTTCACTAGTCCACAGGGGGACACCTGACACTTTTTGCCCACAGATGAGCTATGATCACCTCAGACCAATGGGAACTGCAAGTGTTCAGGGAAGGATACCTTCTCCGCCTACAGCAGAGTCCACCAGGTTCTTTCCCGGAGAGTCGGTGTGACCCCTCCTTCACCAGACCCTGTTGCTCACAGAGCTCTTAGGTGTTTTCAGGGACAATGCTGTAGAGCCTGTACCCAAACACTTGTGGGGCAGAAGCTTCTACTCCAGATACTTCCTCATCCCAAAAAGGACTAGAGGCCTCAGGCACATCCTAGACCTGTGAAACTTAAACAAGTTTCTGGTGAGGGAGAAATTCAAGATGCTCTCCCTTGGAGCACTGCTGCCTTACCTCTGCCAGCGAGACTGGCTGTGCTTCTTGGACCTAAAGGATGCATACACACACATCCTAATCCACCTCTCCCACAGGCAGTACCTAAGGTTCGTGGTAGGAGGAAAACACTACCAGTACAGGGTGCTACCCTTCGGCCTAGCCTCCTCATAAAGAGTTTTCATGAAATGCCTGTCAGTGATAACTGCCTTCTGCATCTACAAGGGGCCTTTGCCTTCCCTGACCTAGGCGACTGGCTTATCAGGGGCAGCACAGCCGTAGAGACCAGTCAGGCCTCAGGACAAGAGTCCCTCCTGCTGTAGCACCTAGGATTCATCATCAACTACCACAAATCCCACCTCTCTCCAGCCCAGAGGCTGGAGTTCATAGGTGCTCAGCTGGACAAACTACAGGCCAAGGCTATTCTCCCAGGGAGCGGGCAGAACATCTCAGACAGCTAGCGGTAGAGGTACAATGCTGCTGGTCAGTGCCAGCTCATCTCCTCCTCTGACTGTTGGGCCATAAGGCCTTCACAGTCCACGTGATCTCGCTAGTCCACTTACACATGCGAGCAGCTCAGTGGTGCCTCTGCTCGCAGTGGTCACAAGCCACAGGCAGACTGCAGGACAGGATCAGGGTAACCCGCAAGCTGGCAGGATCCCTCGACTGGTGGCAAGTTCCCTACCACCTCCAAGCAGGGATGCCCTTCCAGGCACCTGTGCCCCAGAGGATCCTGACCATGGCCACCTCCCTCCTAGGTTGGGGGGGGGGGCGCACTACGGGGACAGCCGCACACAAGGCAGCTGATTCCAGGCGGAATCTCTGCTACAGATCAATCTTCTGGAACTCAGAGTGATCTTCCTGGCCCTACGACACCATTCTGTACTGATTCAGATGGACAACCAAGTTGCCATGTTTTATGTCAACAAGCAGGGGGGCATGGGGTTGTACTCCCTCTGCCAGGAGGCAGTGACCCACTTTTCCTTTGCAGTTTGCAACAATATGCTCCTGTGGGCAGTTCACCTCCCGGGCCAGGACAACCTCCTGGAGGACAGTGAGCAGGGTCCTCCGACCACACTAGTGGTGCCTGGACCTCAGAATGGCTCCTTGGCTCTTCTGCCTCTGGGGCAGGCCCATGATGGATCTGTTTGCCACTCCGGACAACACCCAGCTGCCCTGCTTCTACTTGTGGCAACCTCACCAGAGAGGGTGGCGCGGATGCCTTACTGATCCCATTAACAGAAGGCCTCCTCTGTGGTTTTCTGCTGATCCCTCTGGTCACCAAGACCCTCTTCAAGGTCCAACATATGGAGGCATCACTAATACTAATTGCCCCCAGGTGGCACAGACAGCTCTGGTTCCCACTGCTGCTCTCCTGATCCCGTTGGTCTATACCCCAGACCTCCTGTGCTAGGAAGGGGGCTCCCTCTTGCACCCAAATCTGTGGTCTCTAACGCTAACAGTGTGACTGCTGAAAGGATAGCATTGGCCCCTCTCAATGAGGAGGTCCTGCTGGCCTCTCGAAAGCCCTCCACTAGGCAGGCTTACACTGTTAAATGGTGAAGATTCTCAGTGTGGTGTGCGGAGAAACGGGAGAACCCATTCTCTTGTCTGGTGCAATTAGTGCTCTAGTAACTACTGCATCTGTCTCACACCAGATTGAAGTCCAATTCAGTGAGAGTGCACTTGAGTGTGATAGCTACACACCATCACCCAATTGAGGGGAAACCCCTCTCTGGTCAGGCCCTTGTCTCTTAGTTCCTCTGGGGTCTCCTGTTTTCTAAGCCCCTTGTTCACCCTCTGACAGTGGAATGGGATTTCAATGTGGTTCTCTCACAGCTCACTAAACCACCATTCGAGCCTCTAGCCACTTGCCATCTGCGGTATCTTTCATGGAAGGTTGCCTTCCTGATGGCCCTCAGTCTGCCAGAAGAGTAAGCAACTTCAGGCCCTGGTGGCAGAACCACCATATATAAGATTGTACAAGAACAGGGTGGTACTCCACACCCACCCCAAATTCCTCTCAAAGGTGGTATCTCCCTTCCACCTCAATCAGGAGGTGGTTCTTCCCATCTTCTTTCCATGGCCCCATGCCAGTCGGGAGGAAATTGTATTCCATACACTGGATTGCAAACGGGCCCTGTCCTTCTACCTACAGTGCACTCAGGACCATCGCAAAACTCCTCAGCTTTTCGTTTCTTATGACCCCAGGAGACTGGGGCTTCCCATGACTAAGCAAACTCTGTCCATGGATGGTGGACTGTATTGCCCTCATCTATGAGCAATCTGGGCTCTGCCTGGAACACCGTATCACAGCGCTTTGCATAAGAGCTTTGGCCACATCAGTGGCAAACCTGCGCTCAGTGCCGGTGATGGAGATCTGCAAGGCCACCACATGGTCTTCAATCACACATTCGCAGCTCACTACTGCCTGGAGAGCAAGTTCTATCAGGACAGTGCCTTTGGCCAGGCGGTATTCCGCAATCTGTACAGGGTGTACGCAGCTCCTGCCCTCCGACCCTTCTGTGTTCAGGCTACCGGCATGATGGTGCCGCTGGATGCTAGAGTCTTGCAAAGTCTCTTAGTTGGGAACCCATCTTCTGCAACTTACGGCTACCTGACATGGCCACCATTAGTGCTGTTGTGGTTCAGTCCTCGGCAGCTTGTAGCTAGGGAGCCCCATACTGACTCCTGCTTGTTCCTGGAGAAAGCATAGTTACTCAGCTGTAACAGGTGTTCTCCAGGGACAGCAGGAATCAGTCCTCACCTCCCCTGGGAGTTGCCTCCCTACCTTGTTTTAGGTTGTTTTTTTACTACCATCCTAGCTATCTCATCTGACTGAACAAGAGTCGCACTGCTGGAGTTGCAATTAGAAGAGCAGAGCAATAGATCTCGAAAGAGTAACGTTTGGGTTGTCGGTATCCCGGAGGGAGCGGAGGGAAAGGATCCGGTTGGATACATGGAAAAAATTATTCCGGAGCTCCTGCAAATTAAATTTACAACCCCTTTCGAACTTGAGAGAGCGCATCGGGTGTCCACACTAACGACGGCTCAAGTGAAAAGGCCGCGACCAATGGTGATTAAGATTCTGCGATATCCTCAGGTGTTACAGATAATGCAAGTGGCGAAGCAGAAAAGTTCCCTACAGTTAAATGGCAATAAGATCACCTTTTATCCTGATCTGTCAAAAAAAACTGTAGAGTGGAGGAGGGAGTTGCTTGCCTGCAGGCCTATGCTTCAGAGGATCCAGGCGCGCTACGGTCTGTTTTATCCGGCCAAGATGCGGGTTACAGTCGACAACGTTACGCGGAATTTTGACAACACCGCGATGCTGCGATCCTTCTTGCAGGACTATTCCCAGATGGAGACGAGCCGTTGAAGATGGTAACCTGGGTTTTCACTTGAAGGATGGACGATATTGTGACCTCAATAGCGGCTCGATGTGATGGCGCTGCTATAAGGACTATTGCAGGATGTTGGGGGGGGTCTGCAGGCTAGTTCATACCCAGGCCTGACTTTTACAAATCTGTCTCTCACATAATGCTTTCAATTGCGGGGCAGGGGAATATAGAGGGATTGTTTACGAGCGGAAGGATGTGGTATTGTTATGCATGGGTATGGTTGGTTGGAGAGATGAGGGGAAAGATGGGATGAAAGGGGGAAGAGGGAAGAGGGAGATATGATTATGGTTCTCTTACTGTTAGTTACAGGGGGGCGGGAGTTGGCGGCCTGATTGCAGAGGGGATGTACTCCACCATACAAATAGGTTCATTTATAGTTTTGTTTGTAAACTGGCTATGTATACAAAATATGTTATACTGTAATTGTAAGATGAGAACACACCTGGCGACGGACGCTGACCTCAATGAGTTTCGTAAGCTTCCTGATGGCTAGTGGTGGGATAAGAGTTTTAACTTTAAATGTCCAGGGCATTAACAACCCTGTCAAGTGTACGAAAATTTTAACGTACTGTCAAAGACAAGGAGCAGATGTATTGTATTTACAAGAAACGCATCTGACCTTATCAGAATCTTACAAAGTTAATAACGGCGTATACCAGAATATCTTAGCTTCCCCAGCAGTAAAAAAGAAGGGAGGAGTAATTATACTCATCAGGAAAGCTTTGGATCCAATTGTTAAAGAGACCAAAATAGATCCAAATGGAAGATGGGCGAGAGCGCAAGTTCAGATTGGATCAGATGACTACCTATTAATGACAGTTTATGGTCCCAATGTTGAAGATCCGAATTTTTTCCAGCAAGTTGCAATGGAGGTGAGAGATGTGGCTTCAATGCACATTATACTTGGTGGGGACTTTAATATAGTACAGGACCCTTTGTTGGATCGCACCCCCTATAAGCCGCAAAATAAGCCCAGGGCATCCGGGATTTTGCAGGGCTTGAAGGAGACCTTTGAGTTAGTTGACCCATGGTGCCTTATGCATCCCAATGCTCGGGAATATACATTTTACTCCATGCCACATAATACGCAAACTAGAATTGACTATTTTTTGATATCCAAAACGCTACTGCCTCGACTTACAAGTGTGGGGATGAATGCAAAAACAATCTCAGATCATGCAGCAATTGTGCTCACGCTAGGAACCAAGGTTTCTGGGCATTCCTGTTCGAGATTTAGATTCGATAAAGCCTGGTTGTCTGACAAGGATTTTGTGAGTTACATTCGGAAAGGTATCGCCACATATCTTGAATTTAACAAGGTCGGTGACACGGCAACATGGGCCTGGTGGGACGCTCTTAAAGAGAATCTCAGAGGCTATGTATCTACCTATGATATTCAACAGAAGAAAGTCCATAAAGAAAAGTTGGAGGAACTGCAAGGCTCAATTAGGGCGGAGAGAGGATTCTCGCTCGGAAAACGGACCCACTGGTGTTACTTCGACTACAGAAACTGCGGTATCAATATAACGCTATATTGAGTGATGAAGCGCAGCAACAAATGCAAGCACAGCAGAGTGTTTATTATCATGAGAGCAATCGGGCCAGCCCGCTTTTGGCTAGATCATTGAGAGCTAAAGGTGCGATTAAACGCATTGCAGGACTAAAGGATTTGAATGGTAAATTGCTTGTGAAAGATGATGACATCCTGGAGAAATGCAGGGAATTTTACGTGCAATTATATAGGTCGGAAGTAGCTTGGGATGAGGATGCATTCCAAAGATTGGTATCCAATGTTCAAGGGCCAAAATAATCCCAACAGCAGACTTTGGCGTTGGAAGAAGAGATCTCCTGGGCTGAAATAGATAGAGCTATGCGTCAGTTGGCCAAGGGGAAGGCTAGTGGCCCTGATGGTATTCCGCTAGAGTTTTATGTAACTTTCTCAACACTTCTGGTTCCAGAATTACAAACTTATTATAATCGCCTATTTGAGGAGCATCCCGAGGTCGGAGCATTGGCCGAGGCTAATATTGTTATACATCCTAAACCTGGTCGGGATCCTCAGAGGGTAGAAAATTATCGACCTATTTCACTCCTCAATTCGGACTATAAAATATATGCCAAAATCCTTGCTAATCGATTGAGTAAGGTGATGGGTGCTCTCATTCATCCGGATCAATCCGGATTCATGACAGGAAGATCGACAGTCGATAATGGCAGATTATTGGCACACATATTATTGCAGTCTCAGAAAGCCACTAATCCAATTGTGGGGCTGGCGTTGGACGCAGAAAAGGCATTTGACCGGGTTGAGTGGGCCTTTCTTTTTCGATCCCTGAAGTGGTTTGGGTTTGAAGATAGATTCAGGAAGAGAGTGGAGTTGCTATATACCCAACCCACGGCCCAGATAATTGCGAATGCAGCGACATCATCGGCTTTCAAGTTATATAGGGGCATGAGGCAAGGATGCCCTTTGTCGCCATTGTTGTTCAACTTGGCCCTAGAGCTGTTGGCATTAAACATGCGGCAGCACGAGAACATTAGAGGCATTGAGATCCATGGCTGTCATTGTAAGCTATCAGCCTATGCGGATGATTTGCTTCTTTTTTTGGAGCCTAGTTCACTGGATCCAATGTTGGAGACTATTGCGATCTACTCTGCAATCTCTGGATACAAATTGAATCTTGCCAAAACAGTAGTGGTCCCTTTAAATCCTTTGGTGTCTCGGGAAATGTTGGATCAATATCCGTTTAAGATTGAGCAGAACTTCTTCAAATATTTGGGTGTGGAGTATGGTACTACCTTGCCAGAGACGGTGGCAAGAAATGAATCCCACTGCGAAATGATAGTCCGAGATTATACTCGCAAGTGGAACCCACTCCATTTGACATGGTGGGGTAGACTTGAAACTATAAAGATGATGATTGTGCCCAAAATCAATTATATCTTAAGTATGATACCAGTTCTATTTCAGCCGCGCTTTTATACGACATTAAGTAAAATCCTATCATCCTTCTTGTGGCGCAATAAAACTCCCAGAATTGCGTTATGGAAACTCAAGCTATCCAAGGAACGAGGTGGAGTACAATTTCCTGATTTTTATTGGTATCATGTAGCGGCGTTATTGCGACAAGGCCGCCTTTGGAGTGAGGAAGAGTTGAGACCGGAAGACCCACAGTGGCTTTGGATAGAGGCCGCAATCAGCAAGCCGCTTCCCTTGGGGGCTCGTATCGAGGCAATTAGTGCCAGAGGGGAGAAGTCTAATGAAGTAATCCGAGCGACGCAACAAGCTTATCAAATGTTACAGATGTATATTGAAGATGGGATGGAATATACGGTTGAGACACCTATTTGGATGAACCCCAGATTCAAGATCGCAGGGCATTGCTTTGCATGACCTATATGGATAAAACACGGGATTTATACTCTTGGACATCTGATTACTGATGGCACTTTTAAGACTTATCTGATGTTGCAACAAGAATTTGGCCTGCCGGACAGCTGCATGTTCCAATGGTGTCAGCTACGACACTGTCTAGGGAAAGCTGAGGTCTCACCAGTCGCATTGTATGCTTCCAGTCCATGGATGATGAAAGTAAGGGAGCTACGGGAAGCATCACGGATTGTCTCGAAAATAGTGTCTATTATTAGGGATGGCCAGACCAGATGGTGTAAAGGCTTGCAGTCAATTTGGGAAGATGAGGCTGGTCATATGGAGAATCAGGATGACTGGAGCTATTTCTGGCAATCGCAGATAAGAGTAACACGATCAGCCTCCTTAACGCAAACGTTATATTTTTTGGCACATCGGGCATACTTGACTCCAATCAAGATAGCGAAATGGCAGTCCCAAGCTAGCAATTTGTGTTGGTCATGTCAAGAGGAACCTGGTACGTTGGAACATATGCTTTATACTTGCTCGAAGTTGCGAAGGTACTGGCAACAAGTCTGGGATAGAATCTGTCAACTGATGCATATACAAGCGCCCTTGACATTTTGCATAGTAATATATAGATCACAAGCTGGGATACCTGAGCTACGGAAGAATGACTACTCAATTCTGGACTTATTGCTTGGACTTGCTTTGAAAATCCTGTTAAGTCATTGGAAGAATTTTGGAGCTCTGTCTTTTGAACAATGGTGTAATTCATTATGTACACATCGCCTGTATGAAAAAATATACATCAAACAAAACCCATATCATTCATCTATGTTGAAGAAATGGGTAGCCCTGGACTTGAAAATATTTCCCAAATAGTGGCCGCTGGACTCTGGGTTAGGTGTCCGTCGCCAGGTGTTCACCTGTATACCACATTATGTTTCCTGGTTCATAGTGCCATTTGCAAGTGCAAGGTGGGTGGTAGATCAGTCTGATTTTCGGATAGGTATCTAAAAGTACTGCCGTATAGAGTATTTCATAGCCAATGGATGTTAACTGTACTGTTTGGTTTGTTGTATGTTCTTATGTTCTTGAAATGGTTAAATAAAGATTTAAAAAAAAAAAAGAATAAGAATAAGAGAAAATATTTTTTCACTCAACATGTAATCAAACTCTGGAATTTGTTACCGGAGGATGTAGTAAAAGCTGTTAGTGTAGCTGGGTTTAAAAAAGGTTTGGACAAGTTCCTGGAGGAAAGGTCCATAAACCATTATTAAAAAGGGACCCAGGATATCGCTGCTTGATCCACTACAAGCATTGTGGAACCTGTGTCTTTTGGGGAAACTGCTAGGTACATATGACCTAGATTAGCCACTGTTGGAAACAGGATACTGGGCTCGATGGACCTTGGTCTGACCCAGTATGGCATATCTTACTGGGTCAGACCGGGGTGAGGGGGGGCCGAGGACAGGATACTAGCTGGACAACCAGAATCTGGAGTAGACTTGAAAAATGTCTCTGATAGTATACTTACGCATGATTTCATATAATTTCCACCACGAGAACAATGCAGAAGGAAAACCTTTTGGGTAAATCTTTATAACAGGAGTCAATAGGTTCACAAAGTGAAAAATCCAGGAAAATCTTTTTTTGCAGAGCTCAAGACTAGACAATCTTTCTTTGGGCCAGTCAGGAAAGGGGAACTAAGATCCCCAGACGGTGCCATATCAAGGGCTCTGCAAGCAGTGCAGCCGCACCTGCAAGTGCAGAAGGGGCACTGATATCATCACTGGGCTTCCAGGAAGCTCAAAAAGAGTGAGTTACTGCACATGGCTGGGGCGGAGAGGGGCTCCAGATTTGTTAGTCGCACAGGGCGCATCTCTAGCTTGGTATGGTCCTGTCACCAGAGATACAGTGAAGAGCAGGCTGGCTAAAGCCAGCTGCCTTGGAAACATAATAGCTCCTCTTGCATGGTGCTTTCCTTCCTATCCAAGCCACGCAATGACAACTATTAATAAAGGTGGGAGAAAAAAAACTAAATTTGTGGGGGGGGTTCTATTTACCTGAAATCTCTTGTAATCTTTCAGCTATTTTTTTTTGCTTGGTCAGTAGTCACGGCCACCTCTTAATAAGAAGAAATTGCCTGGAAATTAAAATGTATAAATACTGTACAAAAAAAAAGGAAATGAAAATTTATTAAAACAGCTTGCCTTGGCTGTGTGTGTTTCCCCTGACTACAGAATTTGCCTCCTGCAGAGGAATCAAGGTAAATGTTTCTCTTGGCTCTTCTGTGCTCCTGCACTCTTTCCTGTGGCCACCACTTCTCTCTGTCCCAGCTTCCTGCAGATGCAGTTTCCGTCCTTCTCTGCAGCTAATGTTGTCTTTCTTTTCCAGCCTCTTGCCGATACAGCAGCAACACTGTTCTGTTCCTATGCCCCTTTACCCTCTGTCATCATGATCTTTCTCATTTTTTCCCCTTGAATTGTCATCAGTTGCCGTCCAAGACATCACCTCCTCCTATGAAGGCTGATGTCACTACACTCTGTCTCAGACTCGCCACTGTCACTGTTGAAATTCCATGGAGACACCTGACTATGCAGGGCGGGTCTCTCAGACAACTGCTGATTCTCCAGGACCAAGCAGGAAGTCAGTCCTCACATATGGGTAACGTCGGCGCCGATGGAGCCCTCGCGGAGCAATTTCCCCAGCTTTCAAAGAAAGCCTTTGGGAATTGCAGCGCGCATGCGCGGTCCCCTTCCCGCCCAAGGGTGCCATCTTGCTCAGTTTTTGTCCTTCGTGACTGGCGTTCGTGCCATTTTTTCCTTTTCCTGGCAGCCCTGTCTTTTGACCTCGCAGGGGCCCTTTTTCCCCCAATGGCTGCCAGCGGGTTTAAAAAGTGTGATCGGTGTAAGAAACTTATGTCTCTTACCGACACACACGACTGCTGCCTCCGCTGCCTTGGACGCGATCACGACCCGATGATCTGTGGTCCATGTAGCAAGATGTCCTCTAAAGCGTTGAGGAGTCGGCAGCAACAAAGGGAAAAAATCTTCTCTGACTCCGCGTCCGGCCGGGCCCGGACATCGTCAGAGGCTTCGACGTCCCAGGACTCCGGTCCTGAGCATCGTCGGAGTTCCTCTGAGCGGGGGTCTCCTGCCCGGGAGCATCATCGGAAGAAGAAACCCGCGAGGGCGGCGTCGGTGGACGCTCCTGGTTCCTCGAGGGCCAGGTCACATAGCCCCAATAGCCGTCCCGGGTCCTCGGAGTCGGAGAGGCCTTCAAAACATCCTTGTCTCGAGTTGGAGTCTCTTGGACACGTGAGTACTATAGTCCTCGTGGACTCACCTCCGAAGGAGCCGACGTCGGGCCCGACGCCGTCGGGGCCCGAGTCGGGGGCTGCTGGGTCTCCTGAGCTCAGACTCAGGTTGACGGCCTTGGAGAGCAGTTTGGCTGCCTTCATGGACCAGCAGCGGGCATTGATCGCTGGCCTCGCCGGTGCTTCTGCCCCAACCGCCGGGACGTCGACGTCCAAGTCGACCCCGGAGACCGAGCCGATCCTCGAGTCCATGCGGGCTCGAGTCGATCCTCGGTCGCAGTCTCCCTCGGCCTCCCGTTCGGGACCGAGGTCGTCGACGCCGACTCCATCGGCGTCGGGCAGAAGGCAACAATGCCCGCCCGACCGGAGCCGCTTGATTCCTCCTCCGAGGAATCGGCCTGGGAAACTGAGGACGAAGAGTCCCCTGGTACTTTTCGGACTCGGTGTGTCCCATCGGACTCGCCCGAGTCCGAACCTCGGAGACGATCCCCCCCAGAGGACACCCAGTTCTCGGACTTCATGCGGGATATGGCCAAAGCCTTGGCATTCCCCGCGGATCCCGAGGAGGAGCCTCGAGCCGAAGAGCTCGATGCCCTCCAGTATGACTCTCCCCCGAAGGAGGCCTTTACTGTACCTGTTCCTCCGATGCTGGAGCGACTTCTCTTCCGCATGTGGGAGAGCTCGGCGTCGGCGCCGGTGTTAAGCAAGCGGGTCGATTCCATTTATCGAGTCCGCAAGAGCCCCGGGTTCCAGAAGGCACAACTACCGCACCATTCCATGGTGGTGGAATCGGCCATGCATCGACTCAAGAGTCAGAAGATGCACTCCTTGGTGCCTCCCGGCCGGGAGGCCCGGAACCTGGATGCCCTCGGTAGGAAGTGCTTCCAGGGCTCTATGCTTGCTTGTCGAGTCCAGAATTACCAGCTCTATATGGGCATGTATCTCCGAGACCTGGCAAAAGAAATTGCCGGGTTCTCTGCTGGTCTCTCCGAGGAACCTTTGCAGAGGTTCCAGGCCCTATCCACAGGTATTCGTGAGTGCTCGAAATTTATCTCTCGAGCAGCCTATCTCTCGGAGCCGGCATCGGTGCTGGCATCGGTGCCCGCCGACAGGCTTGGCTTCAGTCATCCGACCTCGAGCCATGGGTGCAGGACAAGTTGGTCGATGTCCCCTGCAAAGGTGAAAACCTCTTTGGCAAGCCCATGGCTGAAAAAGCTGCAGAACTCGAGACCGAGACTCTGACCAGGACTAGGCTGTCCAGGAAAACCTCTGCCACTTCTCATAAAAAGAAGGGCTCGGGGAAAAAGCCCTTTTACCCGAGGAAGGCAGCTGCCTATAAACACTACCCTCACTATCAGGCCCCAGTAGCTCCCCCACAGGGTCTGCAGGCCAAGGGACGGGGTAATGGGTCCCATAGGCAGCAAGCCCCCAAGCCCACAACACCGGCCCCTGCTCAGCAGGGTGGGGATTTTTGACTCCATCAGCATAGCCTCTTCCCCTCCGCTGGTTTCTCTCAGCACAGGAGGCCGGCTGGTCCACTTTGCCCAAAGATGGTCAGCAATCACTTCAGATACCTGGGTGCTTCATATAGTTCAAAAAGGCTATCTTCTTCACTTTCACCAGGTACCTCCCTCCTACTTTCCAGGGGAGCCTCCCAGACTCCCTCTGCACAGGGACTTGCTCCTTCAGGAGTTAGCAGGTCTTCTTCAGGAACAGGCTGTGGAACCGGTGCCCCACCACCTGAGAGGTCAGGGCTTTTATTCCAGGAATTTCCTGATACCAAAATGAACAGGAGGCCTCAGACCCATCCTGGACTTGCGAAACCTCAACAAGTTCCTGACAAGGGAAAAGTTCAAGATGCTCACCCTTGGAATCCTGCTGCCCTACCTCCAGCAGGGAGACTGGCTATGCTCCTTAGATCTAAAGGATGCCTATACTCACATCCTTATTCATCCAGACCACAGACAATATCTCCAGTTTGTTGTGGGAGGAAATCATTACCAGTACAGAGTCCTGCCCTTTGGCCTATCCTCCGCCCCCAGAGTGTTCACCAAATGCCTAGCAGTGGTGGCGGCCTATCTAAGGCTTCAAGGCCTCTTTGTATTTCCATACCTAGACGACTGGCTCATAAGGGGCCAGTCTTCCCAGGAGGCCAATCAAGCCACTCTTCGCACTGTATCTCTGCTCCAACACTTGGGATTTGTCATAAATTTTGCAAAGTCCGCTTTGCTCCCCTCTCAGGATCTCGAATTCATCGGCGCAAGGTTGAACACACTTCAGGCAAAGGCCTTCCTGCCTCTGGACAGGGCACACAAGCTCATGAATCTAGCCAGCCACTTTCGCAGAAATTCCCTGGTCTCTGCCAGGCAATTTCTGAGACTGCTCGGCCATATGGCTTCCACGGTCCATGTAACCCCCAATGCCCGCCTGAACATGCGTCCTGCTCAATGGTGCCTTCGCACTCAATGGCATCAAGCCACGGGGAACCTGGCGGACTCAGTACAGGTCTCCAACCTGCTGGTCTCTTCTCTTCAGTGGTGGATTCATCTGCCAAACCTGGTGCTGGGAGTGGATTTTCAATCTCCTCCGCCTTCTCAGGTGCTAACGACCGATGCTTCTCTCCTGGGTTGGGGAGCACATTGCCAGGGGACATGTACTCAAGGCCTCTGGACTCCTTGGGAGTCTGCTCAGCAGATAAACTTCCTGGAGCTCAGAGCCATTCGCCTAGCTCTGAGAGCCTTTGCCCACCTCACTTCTCACCAATCTGTACTGGTCCAGACGGACAATCAAGTTGCAATGTTCTACGTGAACAAACAAGGAGGCACAGGCTCCTTCCTTCTCTGTCAGGAGGCACGAAGACTGTGCTCTTGGGCCGTCCTTCACGGCATCTTCCTCAAAGCTGTCTATCTCCCCGGTCAAGAAAATTACCTGGCAGACAGGCTGAGCAGGATCCTCCTACCTCACGAATGGAGATTGGATCCGTTGGTAGTTCAGCAGATCTTTCTCAAGTGGGGCCTCCCCACCATGGATCTATTTGCCAGTCCACTGAACATGCAGCTTCCCAGATTCTGCTCTCGGCAACCGCATCCTCTGAGTAGCGGCGGATGCTTTTCTGATTCCATGGTCCACAGGCCTCTTGTATGCCTTTCCTCCCATGCCGCTGGTGTCTCGGACACTCTTCAAAGTTCTCAGAGACAAAGCCTCGATGATCCTAGTGGCTCCCCGGTGGCCGAGACAACCTTGGTTCCCGCTTCTAATGCAGCTGGCGGTGGACACTCCTCTTCCTCTGGGGTTTCAACCCGATCTCCTGACACAGGATCAGGGGTCTCTCCTACACCCCAACCTCCGGTCCCTTCATCTGATGGCCTGGCTGCTGAAAGGGTAGTCCTTGCTCCCCTCCTGCTGCCTCGGGAGGTGGAAGAGGTCATCTTGGCCTCCAGGCGGCCTTCCACCCGGAAGTCCTACGCTCTTAAGTGGCGTCGGTTCTCCATTTGGTGTGCCCAGCAGTCTGAGAATCCCTTCTCCTGCTTGGTGGCAGTGGTCTTGCAATATTTGCTTTACCTCTCCAATCTGGGCCTTAAGTCCAACTCTGTCAGAGTCCACCTCAGTGCTCTCTCTGCGCATCACACACAGGTGGATGGCAGGCCTCTTTCCAACCACCCTTTGGTGGCTCGTTTTCTCCGAGGCCTCCTTCTCATTAAGCCTCCTTTCCGGCCTCCAGCCCCTGAATGGAATCTGAATGTGGTCTTGCAGCGGATTACCTGTCCGCCTTTTGAGCCTATGGCTACCTGTCCTCTTCATTTTCTTTCCTGGAAAACTTTGTTTTTGGTAGCCCTTACTTCTGCTAGGCGCGTTAGTGAACTGCAGGCCCTAGTGTCTGATCCCCCTTACACTAGGTTCTACAGGAATAGGGTAGTCTTGCGGACTTACCCTAAGTTTCTTCCAAAGGTGGTTTCTCCGTTTCATATCAACCAGGAGATAGTTCTCCCCACCTTCTTTCCCAGGCCCCACTCCAGCCGAGCTGAGATGGTCCTGCATACCCTGGACTGTAGGAGGGCCTTATCCTTCTACCTTGACCGTACGCGAGAGCATAGGAGAGCTGTTCAGCTCTTCGTTTCTTTTGACCCCAATAAGTTGGGGCTACCTGTCTCCAAGCGTACTTTGTCCATATGGGTTGCTGACAGTATCGCTTGGGCTTATGGGGCAGCCGGCCTCTCATTGGAGGGTCGAGTCACGGCTCATCGTGTTAGGGCGAAGGCTGCGTCAGTGGCTCATCTCCGCTCTGTTCCGTTGGCAGACATCTGCCGGGCCGTTACTTGGTCTTCAAGCCAGACTTTTGCGGCCCATTACTGCCTGGAGAGGGAGTCCCGCAGGGACAGTGCTTTCGGTCAGGCAGTTCTCCATAATCTCTTTGAGGTTTAGGCAACTCCTACCCTCCGACCCAGATGTTGGGCTACCGGTCGGGGGCGTTTTTCAGAGATGATTCCTTCCTTCTGTGCTACTGAGCTAGAGGGAGCTCATTTTTCCGCTTGGGGTCTCCGGTAGCCTTAAGCTCGGGAGTCCCATATGTGAGGACTGACTTCCTGCTTGGTCCTGGAGAAAGAGTAGTTACTCACCTGTAACAGGTGTTCTCCAGGAGCAGCAGGAATCAGTCCTCACAACCCTCCCTCCTCCCCTTGGAGTTGCAGTCATATCATTTCGTTTTTGCTAATTGTTTGCTGTCTTTTAGCTATGTCATCAGACTGAGCAAGATGGCACCCTTGGGCAGGAAGGGGACTGCGCATGCGCGCTGCAATTCCCAAAGGCTTTCTTTGAAAGCTGGGGAAATTGCTCCGCGAGGGCTCCGTCGGCGCCGACGTCACCCATATGTGAGGACTGATTCCTGCTGCTCCTGAAGAACACCTGTTACAGGTGAGTAACTACTCTTTCCTTTCCTCCTGATATCTTTCAGGCTATAGAACTCAGCCTTCTGGTGCCTTTCTCCACTCCTTCCCAGATAGTCACTCTCTTGAAAGTTTCCTTGGAACCTTTCTCTCTGTCCAGGATCTCTCAGAGTTTCTCCTTCTTGTGCCTCTGCTGCTCTGTCTGCTCTGGCTGCAGATCTGTTCCTTTCCAGCTTCCCCTGGACCTGCTGGCTCTGCTCTCTCTGCTGCGTCTCCTGTGTGTGTGTCTCCTGTCTCTCCTCTCTCTGCTCTGAGTGTGTTTTTAAAAACCGTTTGCTGCCGGGCATTCCCTTGCCTTTGCACAGGTGTGACCAATCACTGAGCAAACTTGGCTCCTCATCTGAACTAGGGCGTGGCCTGGCCTTAGCAGAGAGCGGAGTTTTTTTCTTGCCTGCCTTGCAAGCACTGTGCACAACTGAACTGTCACTTGTTTTAAAGGGGAAAACAGGGTTTTCTTCCACTTCCATCTCTTCCTGGGAGCTCTCCTCACCACAGTACCTAGCAGTTTCCTCAAAAGACACAGGTTCCACAATGCTTGTATTGGGTCAAGCAGTGATATCCTAATGGTTTATGGACCTTTCCTCCAGGAACTTGTCTAAACCTTTTTTAAACCTAGCTACACTAAGAGCTTTTACTACATCCTCCGGTAACAAATTCCAGAGTTTGATTACACGTTGAGTAAAAAAATATTTTCTCTTATTATTCTTAAATAGTTTACCCTGTAGCTTCATTGCATGTCCCCTAGTCTTCCTATATTCTGATAACATAAACAATCGATCTACGTTTACCCGTTCCACTCCGTTCATTAATTTATAGACTTCTATCATATCTCCCCTCAGCCACCTCTTTTCCAGGTTAAAAATATTTTCTCTTACTAGTCTTAAATAGGTTACCCTGTTGCTTCATTGTATGTCCCCTATATTCTGACATAAACAATCGATCGATGTTTACCCGTTCCACTCCATTCATTAATTTATAGACCTCTATCATATCTTCCCTCAGGCGTCTCTTTTCCAGGTTGAAGAGTCCTAACCTTTTTAGCCTCTCTTCATAGGGGTATCCTCCCATCCCCTTTACCATTTTGGTGGCTCTTCTCTGTACCTTTTCTAATAACTCTATCCTTTTTAAGTTACCATGACCAGAATTGCACAAAATATTCAAGGTGCGGTCGCACCATGGAATGATACAGAGGCATTATAATACCCTTTGTTTTATTTTCCATTCCTTTCCTTATGATACCTAGCATTCTATTTGCTCTCTTGGCCACCACTGCACACTGGGCGGAGGGTTTTTACATGTTATCCACGATGATGCTTAAATATTTTTCCTGGGTGGTGGTTCCTAATGTGGAACCTTGCATCATATAACCATAGTTTGGGTTGTTCTTTCTTAGTTGCATAACTTTGCACTTGTCCACATTAAATTTCATCTGCCATTTCGATGCCCAGTCTTCCAATTTATCAAGATCCTCTTGCAATTTTCCACAATCCTCGTTGGTTTTAACAACTTTAAATAGTTTTGTGTCATCTTCAAACTTGATAACCTCACTCATTATTCCCACTTCCAGGTCATTTATGAATATGTCAAAAAGCAGCGGACCCAGCACAGATTCCTGGGGTACTCCACTATTCACCTTTCTCCATTGGGAAAATTGGCCATTTAGCCCTACCCTCTGCTTTCTGTCTTTTAACAGGTTCCTGATCCACAATAGTAGACTCCCTCCTATCCCATGATATTTTAGTTTAAAAGATGTAATAATGGGGTGGGTCAAGGCTGGAAAAGAGAAATGATCAGTCAGAAGAAAAAGAAGAGGCAAAATAGGAGGATGGTTAAGACAGAGCAGATGGGAGTGGATAAGAGGTACAATATGGGGGAGAAGATAGGAAAGGAATTTGGGGGTGAAGAGATACAGGGGGAAGCAGAAAAGGAGAAAGGGCAACAGAAAAGGTGAGAGGAATCGAGGGAGGGAAAGTGGGAGAAAATTGGAGACACAATGCAGGGCTGAGGAGACATGATTGGAGGGGAAAGAGGCAAGGAGAGTACATACATGATATTAGAAGGAAGAGAGAACCTATATAGTGGTGAAGGAGTGGAATAGAAAACTAGGAGAGAGAAAAGGAGATGCGTAAGAGAAACTAAAATTAGAGAGAAATTATTATTTGTATAGTGTGCATACTGAAGGTACACAGAACTTTACAGACATACATAGTAGACAGACCCTGCTTCATGAAGCTTAGAATCTAATAAAGACAGACAATGCACAGACAAAATATGGGTGGGGGGAGGGGAAGAATGTCCTTGGAGATAACAGAGAAGCCTCTGGAGATCATCAGGATGAGTATAGGTGATGGAGTAAAATTGAAGACATGGACTTCCCTACCCAATTTTCTGAGGCAGTAGGAACATCTTTGCTCTAGAAACAGTCTATATAAGAAATTCAGAGTGGGAGGAAAGAGGTTGGGTGTGGGAGGGGAAGGCAATAGGCAAGATACTGTAACAGCATCATTGTATTTCATGGAAACCAAGCTTATAGGTTAGTGCAAAACTGCCAAATCTATCAGAAGCAAAAAAGGCAAGAAGAGGGTAGAGTCAGGCAGTAATAAGAGAATGAACAATAAAAAATGTGAAAGGATAACTTAAATAGAGAAGGGAAGAAAGAAAAAAATATGATATTAGGGATTGATTTATTAGCTTTCTAATATTTTGTTTTGTTCATTCCCATGAAAGAACGCCAAAGGATTCTCTACAGCATAGGATTGCTAGGTAGATGAAATTACACTACAGGTGCCACCCATTTGTTACAGTCGTTTATTTCATTTTCCTATACATATATACCGACACCGACTTGGCGGCACTTAACAACAATAACAGTATATTGTGATTGATGCTTCCCCTTTCATTTGTTTCAATCTCAGATATCTTTCCTGGACAATAGGCATCTTTTGTATTACTCCATTAGTTGCATATACTGTAGGCTTGCTTCAGTGCTATAATATAATGTCTATATGGATTGAATAATGCATATAGTCCTGCTCATCACACACATACATTTGCTTATTGCTATTTTTGTTATATTTGTTCTTAACACTACTTTAAATGGTTGTCCACTTTATTTGTTTTGTTTTATTATGTACGAATGTATAAATTATTTTGTTAGTTTGTAATTGTATTGAAGTAGTTGACAAATCTGATTGTTTTTTAATACCTTTATGAGTTTGTATGATTATGTTGTTTTACAAGATTATTTCCTGTTATGTATCTTTTAGTATTTATTGTTTATATTAGAGATATGTTTTTTATCAATGTCCTTTATTTTTAGATGCAAGTTCTCTTGCTATTATGGGACTACCTTTTTAGCAATTTATGAGATAGTTCCTCATTTGTTTTAATTCACATATTATTCTTACTATTAATATATATATATATATATATATATATATATATATATATATATATATATTTATATATGTTCTTTTATAGTACTGACCCCTGAAGAAGGCTGTGCCAAAACACGGCTCGTGTAGGGTCTAGTGGTGTTGGTATTCCTTCCTTTGACCATTCGGTTTTAATAAATAACCTTTTAGTATCTCACTCTTTTTTTCCTTAAATCCATATGGTAGTCATAAAATTGTTGAATTATGCCCTTGTGAGTAATGGAAACCTGTCCTTGCTTACACCTTGGGGCCTAAAAATTCTCTCCCTATTCTTTCTTCCTTTAAGATACTGCGCCAGCACATGCCCCTTTTTAATTTGCTCCATGTAATAATAAGCACTGTGTTGGAATCTGGCTACTCCAAACTATTTACTCATTACTACTTTTGATTTTGTAGAGATCTATTAATGTGTTTGTTTGAATGTCTTTATTGTGATCAGCAATATACAAGGAAGGGGTTACAACTCGTTCAGCATTGCGTGGGAAGGTGTTTGCACTGGAGGGTAATTGGCTGAGGGAGGTGATTATTATAGTGTGATTGTTTTGCTGTATTTTTATTATATCTAATGTTATTGTATTTTAATGATTGTTATACATCCCTTTGAGCATTTTCTTAGCTGCATTTAAATATAAATAAATAAATAAACAGTGGAGGAATAGCTTAGTGGTACCCAGAAGATCAAGGGTTTGATTCCCACTGGCACTCCTTGTGATCTTGGGCAAGTCACTTTACCCTCCAGTGCCTCGGAAGAAAAGGCCTGGCAATCTACTTCCAGTGATACATTGCCAAGAAAACTCAGAGGCATCTGGGTCACCAGGAGTCAACACTGATTTGACAGCATTAAAATAAATAAATAAGTAACTAAATAAATAAATAAATAAAATAAAGTATAATACTTGTACTTCAACTGCTGAAGAAACGGTAAGACATCATTATTCCTTTGACTAATGTGCCTTTATTCCAACAGCTTGATCTCTGCTTCTGACAACTGCAACTGCCTTTTGCTATGTAATCCTTTTGAGTAAGCTGTAATCCTGCTCCCCGGTGTACCCTTGAATATGTCCCCCTATATAGCCGTGAAAGTTTCATTAGCGTGATTATCTGAAAATAGCACATGTCGTTTTCACCAATTAATGAAACTCATGTCATTCTAAAAAGCTGGATTTAATCTCCAGTTAGATGCTTGCTGGGACCACCCATCAAAGCAACATTTATGGGAGTATTTTAGAAGCTCTGTTCATGAGATGGATGTCTGAAAATGGGCACTTAGATATGCAAAGCATAGAGATGTCCCTAGGACCATTTTAAAAACCAATTATGTAGATATCCCCAGCATGAGAACATCCATGTACCAAGGGTGCATAGTGGAGGCGTGGTCTAGGCAGAACAAGGGAGATGCACATCTTCGGCGATTTCAGAACAACAGAAGCATGCCTGTCCCTGGTTGGTGAGACATCCATGCCTATACCTGTTCCTGATCATGAATAAGTTGAAAAAACTGCTTGTTTCATGGATGTAACACTTCTGAGGTGAAGTGCATATTGCACTTACATCACAACAATTATTATTTCCTGCCTGACGAAACTTAAGTATAAATATATACTCTAAACATTATACTGGCCTGCCATTATGTCTGAGTATTTAAAATGACAAGCTCGGACATGTAAGTTTCATACCATAGATGTCCTCCTTCAGGGATACACCTGTTGGCACATTCAAGTACCCAGTTCTGAGGTCATGCAAGTTGAGGATGTCCATATTTCTGAAATGGCCTACACGTGTGCACATATGTAGTCTTGCAACCTGCATGGGGCATGCCTCCATAACTAATTATGGAGATGTTCATTTTTTGGGGTGGAGATGTAGCGATTTCAGAAAGCACTTATACGTGCCTCCCGTCATTACTGCCACTCCCCCGGATTTTTGATTGTTCTGCTCTGGATGTCCCAGATTCAAACTAGACATCCCTTCTAAAAGGCCACTTTTATTTATTTATTTAACATTTCTTATATACCGCACTATTTCTCATCAGTGCAGTTTACATAGAACAACAAGCATTTGGACATAAAGATTTGTCCTACGTTTACATAAAACAGGGTTTTAACATGGATTAAACTGGGGAAACTATATACATATGAGAATTAGTTAACAAGTAATTAACAGAGAGCGCTCATAACAGGTTTTACCATCATGTTATTTTACAGCGTGTTTATATTATGCTGTGCAATAAAAGCTAAAGCATTGTAATATCATATGGTGTGCAGTTAGATTGTAGTTTTAGTGTGAATGTTTCTCAGATGACATAGCTGGATAGGAGGGATCAACAGGATGTGTAAAGTTCAGGAGGAACAGGTGGTGTTTGAGGGCTTTTCGGAATTGCATGAGGTCCCTTATTGCCCTTATTCTAGAAGGGAATTTGTTCCAACACCTGGGGGCATAGTTTGCAAATGCTCGATTGATGGTTGATTGATTAAGTTTTAGAGATTCACTTGGTATGACTAGAATATTCTCCGCGGGTGTTCTTCTGGGTCTATTGTTGGGAGTGTGAATGAGTAGATCCACAATTGAAGAGGGTGATATCTTGTAGAACGCTTTAAAGGTTATGAGTAGAGCCTTATATAGAATTCTACAGCTTATTGGAAGCCAGTGAAGCTCTTCCAGTATAGGTGTGATGTGGTCCTTCCTGGATGCTCCACAAAGGACACGTGCCGCTGCATTCATGGCTAACTGTAGCAGGTTCAGGGTATTTTTTGGGAGGCCATGTAGTATTATATTAGCGTAGTCAAAATGAGGTGTGATTAGGGCCTGGAATACTGTTCTAAAGTCGTCAGTTTCCATCATGGGTCTAAGGTGGCGGAGGGTTTTGATTTTGAAGTAAATAGCTTTTACTGTACGTTTGATATGATCTTTGAAGTCCAAGTGTTGGTCTAATATTATTCCCAGATAGAGTATGTTGGTTTTGATTGGGATTTCTGCATCTCTAACATTTAGTGTTGGTGGCGGAGAGAAGTCTTTGTTCCGTGTGATAATCAAGACTTCTGTCTTTTTGAAATTTATACGTAGGTTCTGACTGAAGAGCCAATCCGTTATTGCGTCGAAGCATTTAATTAATGTTGTGAAGTTTGAGCATGAGATCGTTATAGGTGTGAATAATAACACATCGTCTGCATACATGAGGCAGGAAATGCCAAAGGAGCGGGTTATGTCACAGATTGGCTGCATATATATGTTGAAAAGTAGTGCGGATAGTGACGATCTTTGCGGTACTCCCTGTCTTTGCTGGAAGGGTTCTGATGTCTCGTTGCCGATCCAAACTTGCTGCCATCTGTCTTGAAGGTAGGACTTGCACTTTTAATGTATGGCTGCGTATTCCAATATAATAACTGGATGAATAGCTGTTTCATTAATTTTGACACCCAAAATGGGAGTTGGGAACGGGAACTGGATTTACTTCATGTCTTTTTTAGTTACATTTAGATGCAAGTAGTCTTTAGTCTATCCTTGTGCTAGTCTGGTGAGGAAGAGAATAAATGAATGTTCTTTCCCAGTGGGATACTGGAGCCACCAGGTGTCTGAAAGACCTAGCTGCTGCACGACTGAGCATAGCACTACTGCAACCTGAGAACATGTATCCTTGTATTTAGATTGGCGGTCAATAATCCAATCCAAGGTTGGTTAAAATCCCCAGCCAGAATAACCTGGTGCAGGCCTGACTCCAAGAGCAGTGGCAATGGGGTGAAACAATTCAAGGTTGTTCACTATAGGGGCCTAAACATTACATAAAATGAACTTCACATACCATTGACAGTGACCAGCTTCATTCACCTTCCCTCATTATCCGAGATTTGATTCAAACGGTTAAGCTGGCAGGATCTGTGAACTAAAATGGTTACTCCATTACATTAAGGTAACCAGATATCCCCAATTTTTGGGGATTGGCCCTGATTTTAGAGCTGTGGCCCCCTACCCCATCTTTTGGCAGCCTCCTGTCCCCGATTCCTAAAATTGAGACACAGGGTAGAATAAACATTTTATTTTCAGTTTAGCAATTGTAATATATCATTTTTTTGAATTTATATCTATTATCTTTGGGCCTGATTTTCATTTGGTAGTGCTAGCTTGCCCGCCATTCATCTAATCCGGATTTTCAATGCTGGGGTCATATGCAGCCCTGGCACTGAAAATCTGGGTCTCACCGCACAACCCGAGAGCCGCAGGAGATATCTGGGTAGCACCGATTTTCGATGCTACACGCTTAGCCCCTGCACCTATCTTTAAGGCACAGAAGGCTAAGTGGGTAGCATCGAAAATCGGTGCTACCTGTTTAGCCCTTTCCTCTGCCCAGCTCTCCCCCAGAAAGCCCCTAACACGCCCCGATGCTAACCACATAGCATTTGGGCACATTAGGGACTTATCTGGGATTTTCAAAGGGCACTACCCATGTAGGTGCCTGTCGAAAATCCTGGATAAGGCATTTACACGGGTAATTAGGGCAGTTACCCATGTAAATGCCTTCGAAAATGGCGCCCTTTATATTTTGCACAGTACACAGGAGATGTATCACTGTTTCTATTTCTCTGTTAATTTGTCTGCTCGGAAGTGATTTTATTGCTATCATGGGATGGATGGTGGGGGGAAGGGTAATAACTCCTCTTCCTTCCTCCATGTCTTGTTACTCAAATCTGGAACTAAGGTGTCTCTTACTTCTGCCCTTCTCCCACTTCAGATAGCAAATGTCCCAGATTTGCCTGCAAAAAAATCTTATAACCAGATTTTATGCAGGCCAACCTGGAACACCAGATGTGTGTGGAGGGGGGGAGGGAGGGAAGAGAGTAAAGGACCCTTTAGATCCAGGTTTGAGCAACAAGGTGAGGAGGAGGGAAGAGAATTGTGTCTTGGTGTTTTATTTATTTATTTAGCTCACGCCTTTCCAGTAGATCAAGGCGAGTTACAATCAGGTACTGTAGGTACTTCCCTGTCCCCGGAGGGCTTACAGTCTAAAGCTGTACCTGAGGCAATGTAGGATTAAGTGACTTGCTCAAGGCCACAAGGAGAGTCAGTGGGATTTGAACCCTGGTCTTTACCCTGCTCCCCATTACAGCAACAGTATCACTTCAAAGCAGGCAAAATCAACAGAGAAATATAAACAGTGATGCATTTCCCCCATATTGTTCAAAAGAAAATGGATATAAATTCTAAAAACAGATATATTCAAATCATTAAAATGAAAATAATTTTTTTTCTATCCCTTTTTCCTCATTGCTGGAATCAGGAGGCTGCCAAACAGGTGGGAGTCAGAGAAGGGGCAAAGCTTTAAAATCAGGGACAATCCCTGAAAATCAGGGACATCTGGTAGCCCTACTTTAACCTCAAACCCATGGTCTGCCAATTTCAGAGATTCCTTATAATTTAAGTGGGTCTCATGAAGGAAAACTATATCAGAACTCTCTTTCTTTAAATATAAAGGATATTTTTTCTTGTAATGAGATTTTTAATACCTTTTACATTCAAAACCATTAACTTTCTTCGAGGCTTCATAGGCAACAGAATGTAATTAATCCCCAAAATGGAGGCGCTGACCCACCCACATAACATAACACGCAGCACTAGCTGAATATATCTTTATCTGCAGACACCGAAAATAATATTACCGTTTGTATAGCTTACATATCATAACCATAACACCAACTTCACTGTACACAAAACATTGACCAACTGCACCCAGCAGCAAAAACAACAAAAACTGAACACTGTATGGCCTAGACAACCACATAAAGAAGGATCCTTTGAGCAGGGCTGGTGCAAGGAGATGAGTGCCCTAGGCGAACCTCATCCTTTGCACCCCCCCCTCTCTGGCCCCCATTGCTGCCTCTGCTATCCCTCTCTGAGACCTGCAGCAGTGGCAGTGGCCTCAAACAGCCCCATGGCGCTTACATTAAAACCTCAGCACTGTGGGGCTGTTTGCTTCTTCTCCCTCCAATGCCGATGTATGGAGTAGGCCAGTCTACTTGGAGTAGCAGAGATAACTCTATTCACCCTTAAACTGAAACGTGACTCAAGTAATGTGGTGAGGGAGATGGGGAGGGGGGGGGAGGGTTATGTCAAAAAGAAAGGACGCAAGTTCTTCTTTGTACTGCCTCTGTGTTTAAAAGGGAAATTAAATAATTAGTACTCTTGGCAAGAGGCACTGACTCCATACCTTCTAAACCTTGGTGATGGGGGCAAGTGCCTCTGTTACCTATGTACAAATCTGGGTCTGGTGGTGAGCCCTCTGCCCCAATCTATCCCAGGAGGTTCCACAGTGGTAATTTTATTAATGAATTTGAGCCTTGCAGGCTGGGGAGCTCACTGCCTAAACCAGACAGAGCAGGGACGGTAGACACCATGAAAAGTAGCTTAGGGTTCCCAGCTGCCAGCAGAGACTGAAAACCGGCACTTGAAAAGCCGTTTTTTGCTCTGGCTGTGAGACAGGGAGCGGTCAGAGCAGCCAGAGCAGAAGGCCAGTTTTTCATCTGCGTTCCCCGGCCCCTTCGTGCAGCCTCACCTTCCCCTTGCAGCCGCGGCTCCTACTTCTTCAAGATCAGTGTCCACAATAAAGTTAATTTAAAAACAAAAGGAAATCTGTGCTGAGCCCTCTGGCCCTATGAAACCCCTGCTGCAGCCCCCTGCCCCCTGTAATGTCACTTTCTTTTGAGCGTAGGTACTGCAGCAGGGGTTTCATGGGGCCAGAGGGCTCCTCACAGATTTCCTTTTGTTTTTAAATTAGTTTTATTGCAGCCGCTGCTGTACAAGAAGCAGGAGCAGTGGCTGCAAGAGAAAGGTGAGGCTGCACTGGAGGGGGGGGGGGCAGAGGGGGCCGGGGGGCCGGAGGGCTCCATACAGGTTTCATTTGGTTTTTAAATTAGCTTTATTGCAGCCGCCACTCTGTAAGAAGCAGGAGCCGCGGCTGCAAAGGGAAGGAGGTGGCAGAAGGGACTGACACAGAGGGAAGGTGAGGGTTGGAAGGGAGATGAAAGAGGGGTTGGAGGAGGTGGCAGGAAGGGACTGACAGGGTGAAGGAATTGGCTGGAAGAGAGCTGAATGAGGGGAGGAAGGAGGTGGCAGGAAGGGACTGATGGGGTGAAGGAGGTGGCTGGAAGAGAGCTGAATGAGGGGAGGAAGGAGGTGGCAGGAAGGGACTAACAGGGTGAAGGAATTGGCTGGAAGAGAGCTGAATGAGGGGGGGAGGTGAGAGCTGGAAGGGAGCTAAAAGAACAGGGAAGTTGAGGGCTGGGAGGCAACTGAAAGAGGGTGGAAGGAGGTGGCTGGAAGGGAGCTGAAAGGGGGGGAAGGCGGTGGCAGGAAGGGAGCTGAAAGAGTGGGGGGGAGGTGGCAGAAAGGGACTGACAGGGGGAAGGTGGAGGCAAAACGTCAGCTGAAATAGGGGGAAGGAGGTGGCTGGAAGAGAGATGATGCAGGGGGGAGGAAGGAGGTGGCAGTAAGGGAGCTGACAGAGGGGTTAAGGAGGGGGCTCGAAGGGAGTTGACATCTGGGGATGATACTGGTAGGTGACTGGGTAATGGGGAGGAGGCTGGAAGGGAGGGGGTACTGGGACTGGAAGGGAGCAGACTCGTGGGGATGGCACTGGAAGGGGGAAGGACAGAGGGTAGGGAGACTGGAAGGGAGCTGACACAGGGATGGTACTGGGAGTGGAAGTGAGCTGATACCTGGGATGGTATTTGGACTAGAAGGGGCTGGACAGTGAGGAAAGAGGGGGATTAGAAGAGAATGGACACCACTGGCAGTCTTGGGAATGCAAGGGGGTTGACATTGGAATGTAATGGGAGGGGAGGACTAGAAAGGGGGCTGATACTGGGGAGAGTTACTGGGACTGGAAATAGGCTGATGGAAGGAAGTGAAGAAAATGAAAGAAGAGACAAAAAATGGCAGCTGGACTATAGACCATAGAAAGAGGGCTAAGAGAAGACAGGAAAACAGAAGCCTCAGATCAGGACCGGCGTGATCAGAGAATAAAATGGTCAGACAACAAAGGTAGAAAGAATAATTTTATTTTCAATTTAATGATTGTACTTTGTGCTATCTTTATATTTAACACAGTATGGGGAAATGCATCTCTTATTTATGTGATGTTGCACTGCATGCGGAGTCTGGCTTCTTGGGTTTTCGGTTTAACTTTTGTCTATATATTTCTCTTTTTGTTGTGTGCTCATTTATTGATGAAGGACTGTCTGTATTGTGCGTGTGTGTGTACAACCAATGCTATGTATTCTGTCAGTATAGAATTTCTGTTTAAGAATGTGTAGCAATCTTGTTTGTTCAGTTTGCACATTGCCCTCTCTGCAATTTTTTGGGGGACAGGGGGTGGAGCAAGGGTGGGGTGGGGCAGGGCAGGGGGCGGGGAAAGGGTGGGGTGGGCATGGGCGGAGCATGACTAGCCACAGGTGGCGAGTTTTTCTCTTTCAAAAAGTTAGCAACCCTAAAGTAGCTTGATCCATCAACAAGCTGGAGGCTTGTGCCTTTCGCCTAGCCATGATCTACTTCAAGCCACTGGTGCAGGGGCAAGCAGTCTGAGTATTCTCAGTGGCATACGTCAACCGACAGGGAGACACCAAGAGTGTCCAGGTGACTCAAAAGATGATCCAGCTATTTCCCTGGATGGAATGGAACTCGCCAGCGATTACAGCGCAGCACATTGCGGACATCTACAAGGCAGATTTCCTCAGTTGTCACACCCTCAATCCATGGGAGTGGGAGCTGGATCCTCAGGTGATTCTTCTCATCAGAAACAGCCGGGGCAGTCCGGAGCTGGACTTGATGCATCATAGGCGAATGCCAAGGTACTGGCCTTTTTCAGCTGGCAAAAGGAGGTCAGCTCTGATAGCATAGATGCATTGAATTATGGCCACCAAAGAGAGAGTGCTGAGAAGGATAGAGGATCACCCAGAGTTGGTGATCTTGGTAGTGCTGAACTGGCCTTGAAGTCCCTTGTATGTGGTCCTAATGCCAGTGATAATGTTACACCAAAGTCCATCAAGTATAGTATCCTATTCCCAACAGTGGCCAATCCAAGTCACAAGTCATATACGAGCAATCCCAGACCTAACCAAATTCAGGAAAGCACTGAAGCACTACCTCTTCCTCAAGTGCTACCCGGAAGATGATACAACAACCCCCCCACTCACAACAATGCTTCACGGCCACATGTAACCACCCTCAAAGTGTTGTATATACGTGTAAATACTTTTCTGTTAGCCATTCAGATGTAAATAGTTAATACTGTTATCCAAGTTATGTTACCTGTTCTATGTAATTACGGTGTAACCCCCCACTGTAAAACTCTCCTATGTTCCATGTAAACCGCACTGATATCGAAGAGTGCAGTATATAAGAAAAATAAATAAACAAGTACCTGGGAGGTTCCCAAAAAGGCACACAGGTTCCACAGTGCTTGTTCTGGGGCAAGAAGTGGATTTCCCGGGTTCTCTTTAAAAATGTTTTATGGACCTTTCCTCCAGGAACTTGTCCAAAACCTTTTTAAACCCAGCTACACTAACAGCCTTCACTACATCCTCTGGTAATGAATTCCAGAGTTTGGTTATGTGTTGAATGAAAAACTATTTCCTTTATTAGTCTTAAATGGGTTACATTATAGCTTAATTGTGGCTCCCCTAGTCTTTCTGCTTGATTGTGTAAACAACCTATCTACGTTTACCTGTTCTACTCCATTCATTAATTTATAGATCTTTATCATATCTCCCCTCAGCTGTCTATTTTCCAAGTTGAAAAGCCCTAATCTTCTAAGCAGTGGTGAGATCTGAACCAGTCAGGAACCGATTCAGTCCATCCCGACTGTGATCAGGGAGTGTGGCTGGAAGCACCGCAAGCAGTAGCATTGCAGAGCCATGAGCCCTGACCACTGCCATGCACCAGACACTGGACTGACAGCATTGGGGGCATCTCCCGATGCTACGAATCCCCCAGTGACATCAATCAAGTGTCGGGTGGGGGATTCCCGATGTCGCAGCGCCGGCATTGCAACGCTGTGTTCGACCCGGTTCAGGGAACATGGACCGCAGCAGGAACCGGTTCACTCGAACTGGGCCAAACCGGCTGAATCCCACCACTGCTTCTAAGCCTTTCCTTATAGGGGTATCCTTCCATACCCTTTACCAATTTGGTGGCTCTTCACTATACCTTTTCTAATTCTACTATATCCTTTTTAAGATATGGCGATCAGAATTGCACACAATATTCAAGGTGCGGTCACACCATGGAATGATACAGAGGCATTATAATATCCTTGGTTTTATTCTCCATTCCTTTCTTTATGATTCCTAGCATTCTATTTGCTTTCATGGTGACTGTTGCACACTCCGTCATGCAGACACACACTCACATGCAGACACACATGCACATTCCCCCCATGCACTCACATACATAAATACACATCCCACATCCCCTTGCATACTAAGCATCTTCACCTCACCTACTCTGCGTTCTTCATAAGCCCACATCGTCTTCTTCTCCCTTACCCCACCATATACCCATCCTACCAACACTCTTCCACAGATATCCATACAGGCACATCATAAGTAATGCTCACTTCTCCACACATATATACACATACACCCTCCTCTTGTTATCTTCGATTCCTTTCTCTCTTTCTCTTCACATATCCAGCCAATTGCTAAAACTTGTCTTTTCTTTCTATACAATATTTCAAAAATTCACCCTTTCCTCTCTGTTGACACCACTAAATTGATGGTCCACTCCTTAATTACCTCCCGTCTTGATTATTGTAATGTTCTCCTTGCCGGCCTCCCTGCAAGCCACCTCTTTCCTCTTCAGTCAATTCAACACTCCACTGCTCGACTCATTTTCTGCCAGTCTCATTTTTCCCACATCACTCCTCTTCTCATGTCGCTTCATTGGCTTCCCATCCGTCTCAGTATCCAATTTAAATTTCTCCTCCTGACCTATAAATGTATTCACTCTTCTGCCCCCCAGTACCTTTCATCTCTCATCTCTCATCTCTACTTACACCCCCTCTCGGTTGCTTCACTCTTCTAACAGTCTTCGTTTATCTGTGCCCTTTACTCGTACTGCCAATTCCAGACTTCGCCCCTTCCAACCGGCAGCACCCTTTGCTTGGAATAGTCTTCCTATCTCTGTGTGCCAGGCGTCCTCCCTGGCCATTTTCAAGTCCAGATAAAATCCCACCTCTTCACTATTGCTTTCCATTCCTGTCTTACCCTATCTTGATCTCTCTATCAACATTTGCTTACTTTGTCCTGTAAATTTTTGTTATTTGTATTATGTAACTTATTTTGTTTTCTGTCTTATTAGATTGTGAGCTCTGATGAGCAGGGACTGTCTCTCTTCTATGTTTGTACAGCGCTTCGTATGTTGCGGCGCTTTATAAGTCTTTAATAATAATTATAATAATAATAATACAAAGGGGTCATTCTGAACCACGAATAGCAGGGATGGATGTCCATCCCTGCTATTAGTGCTGGCTTCAGCCCCCGACTAACATCCCCGCCGGTTGTGCGGGGAACTTAGTTGGGGGCGGAAAATGGGCAGCCCAGGGGAGGAGAGTGGGTGGGCAGTGGGCGGTTGCCAGCCCTGGACATACAGGGCCGATTCTAATGTTGGCCCTGTACGTCCAGGGCTGGCGAAATGGCTAGGGAAGTTATTTTACCTCCAAGGTGGCATAACTCCCCTGGACTTTTTTTTTTAATTTGGGGCGCGAAAGGGGCTGGGGGGGGGGGGGCCAGGGGACATTCCCCGCAGCCTGACCCTGGCCTTCGGAGGCTGGATCGAGGGTTGAGCTGTGGGGAATTTGAAGTTTTGGTCAGCGGCCGGCATTGTGGTTTTTAAATAGAGCCAAGGTGCCATGATGCCATGGCGCTGCGGCTCCATTTAAATGCCCTGACTGATTTAGCCGGGTGTAGTCTTGCACATGCAGGCTGGACAGAATCGCTGTCCCAGCCTGCACGTGCAGAACTGTTCCTGATTCTGATTCCGCTGGGCTAGATGTGACCCGCGGGATCAGAATTGCAATCCCCTCTGTGCGTCCGATACAGACCGGATGCACAAATGGGATGGATGTGTGGGACAGAATCAGGCCCAAAGGACCTGATATTCAAAGGCATTTATGCTGTTTATAGACCTGTAAACCATGTAAATGCTTCTGAATGGGATATTGAACTAGACTAACATGGTTAGTGGAGCTGAATATCCCCTACTAATGCCGCTACATACTCCGATGATAACCGCTTAGCATCGGGGCATGTCGTGGGTGTTCTGGGGCGTATCGTGGGTGGTGACCATTGCTAACCAGGTAGCGGCGATATTGCACTGCTACCCGGTTAGCAACACATGGGTAAAGCTAGGTGCAGCAAAATCTGGCCTAACTTTACCTGTAGGAGCTAATCGGGAAGTGGCTCAATAAGGCCACTACCTGGTTAGCTTCTGCGGTGGCGGAGGCTGTGCGGCGACCCTGGATATTCAGTGCCAGGGCCGGATATGACTCTGGCATTGAATATCCATGTTTAAGGTTTAGCGCCAACAGTTAGGCGCTGTACTCGTGCCGAGTCTCTAGTGCTGAATATCGGGTCCAAAGACACTTGGCCCATCACACACATATATACCACACACATACCACTCCCTACCACATAGTTTATATACTCTCCACCCACATACCTCTTATTTCTTTAGTGAAACACACTTCACCACAAGCCTCCCCTCCTTACACAGACAAGCCTATGTTTGCCAAGCAAGGAAAGGGAAACAGAACATTGCGTCGCTAAAAGTGCATCTTTTGCAGCTTGTTTTCTTCTTCTTCCTTACTTCACTTATGAGGAAGTGAAAAGAGATGAAAAAGAAAAGTTTTCAGGCTTATGTTTTGTTAAATATTCAGCCTTCAATGGACTGAGTAAAGGGCTGGTTTTTAATCAGTACAGGTATTCCACTTCAGTAACCTAATGTTGATTAGCTCTGTACTGAAATGGTTAATGCTTCACCTTTGGAATTCTGTGGAAAATATGACCCAGAAGAGATGAGAACAAGGGACCTCACCATCTACAGAAAGCAGACCTACCGCTCAGCTGACAAGGGGCCAGAATTCTGTTATCTTTACTTGACTGTGGTTCTTATCCCTAGACAGGGCTCTTTGTGTGGTATGCTTCCTTCTTTAGCTGTTTAAATAACCCTAAGCAAACACAGCCCATTCAAGTGTATGCTCTACTATTTTCCACTTGCTCCATTTGACTTTTCCAGTAACTACATATTCACAAATAAGCCCTAAAGTGTGAGGGAGTTAAATCAACATACAGAGGCACCTGTCGCTTTATTTATACTGTATATTCAGTAGCACTATGTATTTAAGAAGCACCATTGAATATCTGTGCAACATGGCTGCATTAGTTCTTCAGCACATAAGTTAGGCTTATTTCACCAGTCTCAACCCCACTCCTTTTTAATAAATGGCATCACATTCACATTTATGTGGTGGCATTTACCTGTTTAGCCACTACAGCTTTTTCATAAAAGGAACTTATGCAGCCAGTACTGTCACTGGCCACATAAGCGCCTTTTAATTTCAGGCCCATAAATATTGTGAGGAACTGTGACCTTGGTAGGGCTCGCTGCACAATCCTTCTAGCCCAGTTGTTCTCAACCCAGTCCTCAGGACACACCCAGCCAGTCAGGTTCAGGATGCCCACAATGAATATGCATGATATAGAGTTCCAAAAAGTAGAGGCAGTCATGCAGATGTGTCTCATACATATTCATTGTAGATGTCCTGAAAACCCAATTGGCCAGATATAGCCACACTATATAAGAGCTTGGGAAGGCTATCCTTTCCCAGCCTAAACTGCTACTACTACTACTATTAATCATTTGTATAGTGTTACAAAGAGTATGCAGCACTGTACATATAGATGTAAGACACAGTCCCTGCTCATCAGAGCTTACAATGTAATCAAGACAAAACCCATAAAAACTGGGGACTAGAGTATGGTAAGATACACATAAGTAGTGGACAAGAGAGTGAGGAGCATCAGAATCCAAAAGCAGCTTCAAAGACATGTTTTTTAAGCCTGGAATTGAAGAGGGCTAGAGAAGGAACCTGACACACAGACTCAAGTAGATTGTTTCAGGCATTTGGAGCAGCAAGATGGAATGAACGAAGTCTGGATTTCGTAGTGGCAGAGAAGGGCACAGATGAAAGGAATCTGCCAGAGGAACAGAGTTCCCGAGGAGGGGTGTAAAGTAAGATAAGAGAGGAAAGGTAATGAGTAGCTGCAGAATGAATGCACTTGTAGGTCAGTAGGAGAAGTTTGAACTGGATGTAGAAACTGATAGGGAGCCAGTGAAGTGACTTGAGAAGAGGGGTTACATGAGCATAGAGAACAATTTGCAGAAGATAAGCCATGCAGTTGGGTTTTGAACAGATTGAATGGGAGAGAGATGATTCAGAGGGAGACCAGCAAGGAGCAAGTTATAATAATCAAGGTGGGAGGTGACTAGTGAGTGGATAAGGGTCTTAGTAGTGTGAGTAGAAAGGAAGAGACTAATTTTGTGATGTTACAGAGAAAGAAGCAGCAGATTTTAGCCACCCATTGGATGTGTGCAGCAAAAGAGAAAGTAGGGTCAGAGGTGACCCCAAGTTTGCAAGCTGAGGAAAGAGGGAGCAGTGTAGTGTCATACACAGAAATAGAGAAGGGAGGAAGGGGGGAGGTGGATTTAGGGGGAAAGATAAGGAGCTCATTTTTGACCATGTTCAATTTCAGATGGTGGTGAGACATCCAGACAGCAATGTAGGTTAAGCAAGCAGAGATCCGGGACTGGATTTCTGGAGAGATTTCAGGTGCAGAAAGGTAGATCTGAGAGTCATCAGTATAAAGATGATACTGAAACCCATGGGAGAAAATGAATGCACCAAGGGACTGAGCATAGAGAGAAAAAAGGAGAAGTCCCAAGACAGAGCCCTGAGGTACACCCGTATTACTCAGAAAATTACTACACATAACAACAACCCAGAACAAAAGATCAAAATGTGAAAACACTGTATTCTTATCGAATATCAAATCTTGTTGTAACCTATTCAATGTATATATAATTATGTATAATTATTTAGATAGTTATTCCCCAGTTCACACCCAGTTGATTTTCCCTGTTATCTGTAAACCTAGATCAGTCATGTACTGACAGGTATGTTGTTGTTCAATGTAAACCGCACTGATGATGAATAGTGCGGTATATAAAAAATGTTAAATAAATAAATAAATAAAATAAAAGCAGGATGACAGTAGAGGAGGATCCACCAGAACATAAACTAAAAGTTAAAAGCTCTCCTTGACAGCACCCAGCCTCGATGAACTGATCTCCAGCTGGAATAATAGCCTCAGCTCCATTGCCCAACTCCCACCATCAAACAAGCCTCCAAGGAAACAAGCCACTGCATCCTGGTACTCCACAGAACTGCGAACATCACTCCTCCACCTAAGGAAGCTGGAAAGATGCTGGCGTTGATCACGCTCCTCTGAAGACCAGAGGGCATGTAACCTTCACCTGACAAAACACTGTGAAGCAATAACAGAGAAAATGAGGCAATTCCACACCGACACCCTAAAACGATCACTAAGCAAACCACATGACTTGTTCAATCTTGTCAAGAACTAACAAAAGAACCATCCCCTGATCAACCAAGCGAGATCCACCCTCAAGAATTCGCAGACTACCTGCAATCAAAATTATGCCAGACCAATAAGTCCACAGCACCCACCACCGCACACGAGCCACCCTACCCAACACCACTGACCACCTTCTCCACCCCATCCAAGAAGTACATTGAAGAAACTGTCACTGTGATCAACACCACCATGGCACAAACTGACCCCTGCCCTACCTTCTGGATAAAAGAGCTACGCAGCAAATTTAGCCCGTTCATAGTCAGACTCATGGACCTCATGGCGGTCTATCCCTAATCAAAGGACAGGACATAGGCCGTGTGGTCACTGCAACATTTGTTTTGTTACGGAATAAATATGTTCTTCTTTTTTCTATCATGACCGACAGTATAAATTGAAACATTGTACGACTTGTGAAATTGACCATGTTGTATATGTCATTAGGTGCCCCTGCAACCTCTTGTATGTGCGTAAAACTGTCCGACCGTTATGGATTCGAATAAATGAACACAAAAGTAGGCTTAAGTGTAATGTGCAAGAAGCCCCCTTGGTATCTCATTGTATTCAGTATCATCATGTTTTTGAAGAATTGAAATGCTTCAGGATAGATTGGATAGCGGCGGGCATGATGGGTAAATCTAGAGAAAAAAGCCTGCTGATCCATGAACAACTGTGGATTCATCGTCTCCAATCAATTATTCCCGGGGGTCTCAATGCGAGAATAGACTGGAGCGTCTGTATCTGACGTTTCCTGTGAAAATGGACTGTTTAGAGGGACCTATATGGACTAGTATAATAAGCAGATTCCCCTTTACATCCTGGTCTTTGAATGATTGACGTCATAATTACGTAATTTTAGGAGGTCTTTAAATTCATACTAGTCTGTCTAAACCGCATGCGCGGCGTTTTTTGACAAGCATTGACTAGTTTTGATATAGAAGAGACCGTACATCATCGAATTTAAACTCTTTGAATTCATGAACTCTGGTGAGAAATTAGCTTCTCCCGATATGGTACACAACACTGTGAAGGTAACTTGCTATATTTATTTTCTCTAACAATCTCCCTCCTTCCGCAGAGATTGTCTGGCAAAACCGTTCCCCTGATGAAGATTCGAAACGCAATAAGGGTACCGGAATGGTGGCATTGGGACTGCTAAAAATCTTCTACGAGATAAGCACAATCTCTGAATATTTTGAAAAAAGAATGTAAAGAATGGCCCGACAAATTGATATGAATGTTTTACAATAATACACTTTTGACATTCACATATTTTAGTGGAAACCAGTTTATACGGTCGTTGATGCAATTTTAGCAGCGCTTTTTCAGTGAAATTATCTCCGAGAGTGTCTAACTACTCAGTCTGAGACCGTTAGTTTCTTTCTATATTGAGATTGTCTTCTTCATTACTAACGGACTATCTTTACTTAGTTTTGGAGGGACTACCTACACTATTTCTTAGACTCATGGACCTGTTATTTTCAACAGGCTCGTTCCCACAAAGCTTCAAACACATGTCCATCAGACCTCTGCTGAAAAACAACAAACTCAACCCCCAGAAGGTCGACTCATACAGACCTATATCTAGTATACCACTACTAGCCAAGATAATTGAAAAAGAAGTCCAACGCCAAAAACAATACCACATCGAAACCGCCGCTCTGCTGGACCCCTGCCAACATGGATTCAGGGAATCCCATGATGTTGAAAGACTTCTCACCACCCTCTTCAGTAACATAATTGCTGGAATCGACAACACCCGTCAAGGGTTTGTCCTCATCTTCATGGATATAGCCGCTGCATTTGACTCAATAAGCCATGAGCTCCTCCTGGTGCGACTCAAGGAGAAGGGTATTTGTGACACAGCAATAAACTGGTGCAAATCATACCTGTCTGACAGATGGCAGCACGTACAATCCGGGGCTTCAACATCAGAACCTTTCCACCAGAGGCAGGGCGTTCCGCAGGGATCCTCCCTCTCCGCCCTGATATTCAACATATACATGCAGCCCATCTGTAACCTCATCCGATCATTCAATGTTGACTGCTTGATATATGCCAATGACGTACTGCTCTACATGCCATTCTCAACCAACCAGCTGGACCTCTCCCCACTGACAGACTGCTTTGACACGGTGTCCAACTGGCTCCAGACTCAAAACCTCCAAATATAGCACAAGAAAACAGATGCCCTTTTCATTACAAGGAACCAAAGCTTCACCCCTCCAGCCTACTTAAAGGTCAAGGAAGCGGAGCTGCTAACCAAATCCACAATCCGATACCTTGGAGTCACATTAGACCAATGCCTGGATATGAAGGCGCACATAAGCAACAAGGTAAGAGCAGTCTACCACAAGATTCGGACACTCAGGCACTTATGCTCCCTGCTAGAGTCAGATGACTTCCGGACAATCTATCAAGTGCTGATTATCCCGCATTTCGATTATGCCAATGCAACTCTACAAGGGCTCCCGCAATCCACCCTGAATCCACTCCAGCTCGCAATGAATACCGCGGCTAGAGTTCTACATGGTGCTTCCAGGAATGACTGCGTGACACCCATCCTGAAACATCTCCACTGGCTCCCTATCCACGGCAGACTCTCTTTTAAAACCCTACTGCTGACGTTCAAGGCCATCAACAGGCTCTCCTCTGCCTCACTCACGGAGCTTATCCACACTACGCCCTCTAACAGATCCAGAAGATCTGCAGCAGTCAACACTCTGGTAATCCCAAAGGCAATAACCCAATGCACCCAGGTAACAGCAAACAGGGCATTCAGGTTCTGTGCGCCCAGATGCTGGAACGCCCTACCATCTAGCATCCGGGCAATCTCCAACCTAACCCAATTTAGGAAGGCATTGAAGCACCACCTCTTCCTCAAACACTATCCGGATGACAGCGCAACAACAGCCACCACCCTCCTCTAGTACCGCCACACCAACACACCCAGCACGCCATCCTCGACTATGCTTACTCTGTGAAATAGACTTGACGTGATTCCTATAAGTAAATAGTTACCCCAGTGTTACCCAAGTTTTAGCACCTGTTCATTGTAAATACAGAGCAGCTTTGTTGCACTGTATAAGTTTCTGTTACATGTAAACCGCACTGATGTTGAATAGAGCGGTATAAAAGAGACTTTAAATAAAATAAATAAAAATAAATAAAATAAGAAAACCAAGATAAAACAGAGCCCTAAATCTAAGCTACAGTAGGACAGGGTATGGAAGAGAAGGTGGTGATCAACAGTGTCAAAGGCAGCAGAAAGGTCAAGAAGGATGAGGATCAAGTAAATGCCTTTGAATTAGGTGAGGAACAAGTCACTAGAGGCTTTGGCAAGAACCATTTCTGTGGAATGTAGAGGATGAAAGCCAGACTGCAGTGGATCCAGAAGGGCTTGAGAGGAAAGACAGCAGCAGTGAACTGCTTGTTCAAGTAGTTTTGAAGCAAAGGGGAGGCGAAAGATAGGCCAATAGTTGGAAGGATGGGTAGGGTCTAGTGAGGGCTTTTTGAAGATAAGAGAGCCATAGCATGTTTGAAGGCCACAGAAACAGTTGCAGTGGAAAACCATTGGTTAAGGATATGACAGATGGAAGAGATTGAAGGCAAAAACGTAGCGCTTAGTAGACGAGTGGGAATGGGATCAGAGGAGCAGGCAGTCGACCTGCAACCTGATATTTACCCTACCTGCCAGTTCTACTTGCAATCATGGCAAAAAAGTGCCCTTGCCCATGGTCCTTCACCTGCATCTTCCTTTCCTCCTTCTCTATTACCATTTCTGATGCTGTGTAACCTGCAGCAGCCTAAAAAAACAGAAATGACAGGCATAGGGCCACTCAGTCCAGGCATGCCACTGATGGCTGTGCCAGTCCTATCTTCTCATATGTAGACTTCCTGTGGCTGAGGGGCAGACCGGGATAGCTATCAGTGGTATGTCTGGACTAAGCGTCCCTATACCTGCCTATACCTGCCTTTTGTGGGGTTTTTCCTACTGTTGCAGCTCCCTGGAAAGCAGCAGTGGTAGTGGCATGGGTAGGGGGAAGGAACAAAAGATGCTGCATTGAGGGAAGGAGAAAGAAAGGATATGGTAGCTTAACTGCACCAGGAAGGAGAATAGGGTGTCTCACAGAGGGAATATACTGGATTGTGAGAAAGAAGATATGGTGACTTCAGGGTATGGACACAGGAGGGTGGAATAGGGTGACGAAGGAGATATGCTGGATTTGGAAAGGGAGAAAGGAAGGCTGGAATACAAAAAAGGATGGTGGGGGGAGGGAATAGGGTAAGAGGGAGATGCTGGACATAGTGGAGGTGAACAGGATGATGAGGAGATGGTTGACACAGGGGGAGTACTAAATACAAGGGAGATGCTGGATACAGGGTAGTAAGGAGACAGAGGAGAGATGCTGGACATGAAGGGGATTAAGAAGGGGAGATTTTTTTATTTTATTTATTTAACAGTTGCTTATATACCGCTACCTTCCACAGATCAGGTGCGGTTTACAATGAACAAGGAATGAACAGATTAACAGGTCTGTTTTACATGAAACATTAATTAACTAGGTACAATTTTGCTAAATACATTAAACATGATTGGACTAAGTATGGTAAATAATTTGTTAAATAACAATCGAACTATTTACATATTTCAAACTATTTACATATATCTATTTACAGGATTTACAAATAGTTATGCTGGATACTGGGGGAACAGTATCCAGCAGAGATGCTGGATACTGGGGGAACAGGAAGGCAGAGGGGAACTGGTTGACACAGGGGAGAGTAGGAAGACAAGGCAGATGATGAGCATGGGATAAGTAAGGGAAATGCTGGACATGGAGATGCAGAGAGATGGAGGCAAGATGATGGACAAAGTGAGAATAGGAAGACAGGGGACAATGCTGCATAGAGTAAGGAAAAGAGAGAGAGAGAGAGAGAAAGGAGATGATGAATGGAAGAGGGAAACAGAAATGAGATGCAGGATGGAAGGAGGGAATATAGAAAGGAGATGCTGGATGAAAGGCAGAGATACAGAGGATGTGCTAGATGAAGGTCATAGAGAGAGAGGGGGGGCAGAGTTAGTGAAAGATTGTGGAATAAGAGGAAGGGGAATGGGAAGGCAGGGGTGAGGGATAAAGATGGAAAGTTGTATGTAGTTGGAGTAAAAAGAGGAGTTAGTGTTGCTATGGTATGGCAGAATTGCTCTGTAGGTCCTGAATGACTTTTGTAGGATTTTGTATTACTTCACAATATGCCTCGGACTGGAGAGGGTTTATGTTTGGCGGCTCAACAATAAACTAAAGGCCAGCAGATCTGAAGCCTCGTGGCCATTTTGCAACCTACAAAAAAAATAATAGGCAAATCATTTTATGGTTTCCATTTACTATAAGATTTCTGTTACAGTTCAACTGTATACCACTATTCACATGGAGGCCAGCTCAGAGATGTGCATCCCTGGGCTGTCAAGATGTCCATACATCTGAATGGCCCGGGGATGCACCTTATTCTGTTCCCGCGGGGGCTAGACAGCCCCATGGGAACAGAATCATGACATAAGGCCAGAACATCCAGGATGTGCACCGATTCAGGCACCCTGGATGTCCCAACACTTACCTGGCTAGCCCAGCCAGGCTCCTGCATGGAGCTGCGGTGCCATGGTGTCATGTTGCCATGGCACTCCACGATCCACGGCTGACTGTCAAAATCTTTTTTAGCCACAGCCCAACCCCTGATCGGGTCTACCATGGCCAGGGTTGAGCTGCAGAGAATGTCCTGCACCCTCTCACCTTCCTTTGTGGCCCCAGTGTCCTCCTGTGACACTTATTCCACCTCCGAGATGGAATAAGTCCCCCGTGCGAAAGGCTGACCCCAGACATACAGGTCCAACCTTGGAATCAGCCCTGTACGTCTGGGGTCAGGTTCCCACCCACTCCCCACCCTCACTCCTCCTCCGGCCTACCCCATCCTGCCCACGAACAGAGCTCCTATACAACTTGCCTGTACATGCAGGGAGCTCTGTCTGCAAGATCGGCACCCTGGCATTTAGCAGGGATGGATGTCTGAATCGGACATCCATCCCTGCTAACCTCAATCCGGAATCTACCCCATGGTCATCAGAAAGATGCTGGACTAGGGGGCTAGGGCTACTGTGATATCAGCAGTGAAGCTCGCTGTGCTGCAGTGAAGCTATTGAAGGTACCCAAATATTGTCAGATGGGGATTATTGGGTACCTTGTCAGTTGTGGCAGAAATTTTGAAGGAAACTGGATGAATGGTTCAAAAATTATCAGGGGGTGGGGGGAGGATACATATGGAAGAGGAGAAGGGAAAATATGCAGATATCATGACTTAAGGCCAATTTCCTTATAGAAATCCAGGCTAAATATAATAATCTCAGATTGTAAATGCAATGTGTGCCTTTGATTCAAGGCTCCTGGAAACCCAATACCTCCTGAGTTTTCCTGACAATAGATTGCCAGACCTTTCTTCTGAGGTAACTGTTTGGTTATCTAGCCAGTGCTCTAACCATTAGGCTATTCCTCCACAACACTCTCCGATTAGTGGTAGAATAAATAGTGTATAATTAGAAGCATGTTAGAAACAATGCTATACAAGAATTAGACAAATCTCTGATACACAGAAATAATAATAATAATAATAATAAAAATAGAATATTTCAATTTCTTACTCTGTACAATTTCTACCCTCATTTCCATATGAATAACACTGCATTTAAGAAGAAACACTCTATATACAACATATTCCTGATTTTTACTGTTGAAGCTTGTCTCCATTTTAAAGGATGTAGAGGTGTTGTTCACCATATCACAACAGCATCCTTTAACCTCTACCTTTTGGGATCCTGCCAGGTACTTGTGACCTGTATTGGCCAATGTTGGAAACAGGATACTGGGCTCCATGGATCTTTGCTCTGACCCAGTATGGCATATCTTATGTTCTTACTTGAATATATTTCCATAACACTGTATATTATATTCTGTTTAATATGTTGTATTATTTTGGTGCATTATTTTGATTTTTTGGGCACATAATTCCCTGAAGTGTATCCGGTGTGCATCTTATCATCAGTAACAGAGATATTAGAAAGTTGGCCGCTGGTGTAGTTGCACCAGAGACACATGGTGAAGGAGTCCTTCCCTACTGTGCTCAGAAGTGCCCTCACTATCCCTTTACTGCTGATGTAATTGTTGCCCTGTACACCAAAGATTTTAACTCATTGCGCCATGTCCTGCATCATCCCACCCTAGCCCCGTCCCAGCCCCAGGCTCACCCCCATCTCCACCCTAGCTGTACCTCAGTTTAGTCTTCCTAAACAGCTGAAGTACTAACCACCTCTGTGGCTATATGTGTCCAGATGACTGGGTTGAAAACCTCTTGTTCTAGTCAAGGAATTGAAAAGAAGTTGTCCTCCCAATTAAACAGGAAAAATAGGTTGTTTTTTCCCTATCTCTCGTATCACTACAGTTCAGCTGTATATCATATAAGAATGGTATGATATTCTGCCTCAAAATATTACCTTATTATAGGCAGGGCCCATGAGGTTGTTATAGCTGTTACAGATTCATCCTATTGTTGAAGAACTATTGCTGCTTATCTGTCTGTCTGCCTATTCCCTCAACAACTCAGAAAATGAAATCATAGGATAGAAGGCAATGCCCTATATGGACTGGAAAGTTGCCAAATGGTAACAGTAAGTAGAACTAAATGGTCAATTTTCCAAATGGAAAAGGTTCAATAATTGAGTGCCCTGAGGGTATGTACTGGAACCTGTGTTGTTAATATATTGCTAAATGATCTGTAGATAGAAGTGACACAAAATTATTCAAAGTCAAACAACAAAGAATTGCAAGGAATTGCAGAAGGATCTTGGAGACTAGGAGGCTGGGCATCTCAATGGCAGATGAAGAGCTAGAGTAGCACGTGTTTCTCCGGGAACAAGCAGGAAGTCAGCCTCACATATGGTGACATTGGCACCGATGGAGCCCTTGCAGAAGCATACCCCCAGCTTTCAAAGAAAGCCTTTGGGAGATGCTACCACACATGCATGGTCCTCTTCCTGCCCAAGGGTGCCATCTTGTTCAGTCTTCTTTTTCTGCGGAGCCCTTCAGATGTCCGTCTGGCTTGTCCCCAGAAAAAGTTGATTTTTTTGCCTGGGTTTCTTACTCGCCTCTGGTACTGCACTGGTACTCTTCCCGCCACCTGACCTCACTGTCTCGGCATCGAGTCCGGGTCTCTTTTTGCAGTTTTTCATTGTTGGCATCTCCGTTCCATTTTTTCCAACTGGCAGCCCGGCAGGTCTTCAACCTTGTTGGGGTACTTTTTTCCCCCATGGCTGCCAGTGGCTTCAAGAAGTGTGATCACTGTACCAAAATTATGTCCATGACCGACACACACGACTACTGCCTTCTCTGCCTTGGGCCATACCATGACCCCACAGCATGTGGTCTCTGCAAAAAGATGACCAACAAGGCCCTCAAGAGCCACCAGCAGCAGCATGATAAGTTTTTCCCTGAGTCTCTGGTACCTCCGAAGGCCAAGGCCTCATCTGAAGCCATGCCATCTCAGAGAGGCCCTACCGAACCCAAGCAGTGCCGTGGTTCTTCAGAGAGGGGGGTCTCCCTCGAGGGAACCCAAGAAGAAGAAGAAAACCTCGAAGGCAGTGTCACTGGATGGATCTAACAGGCTGGGTACATTCCGAGCCAGATCCCATAGTCCGAGACGCTCGTCCGAGGGATCAGAGAAGGAACGACCTGCAACAGTCCTCTAGAAGGACTTGACCTCAGACTGGCCTCAGTCACCAGGCACCATCCTCATCGAGGATTCCCCCTCAGGGGAACCGGCATCAGGCCCGATTCCCTCGGTGCCCGCTCTGATGGCTGCAGAGCCTTCTGGCCTGGAGTCCAGAATGGCGGCCCTGGAGTGCAGTTTGCCTGCCTTCAAGGACCAGCAGTGGGTGTTGTTATCCAGTATGACCGGTTCATCCGCCCCGACCACTGGACCCTTGACGTCGAAGATGTCCCCGGAGGCCGAGCTGATTCTTGAGATCCTTCGGCCTCGAGTCAATCCTCAGCCGAGGTCTCAATCCAGTTCCTGCTTGATGTGGGCCACGATCATCCCCAGCCAGTGTGCTCAGTGTCAGCCACAATACCTCAGATGGCCGTGGGATGGGGTTGGTCCTGGGGCCTGTAGACCATCCTTCCTTTGAGTCCTCAATGGCCTACTCTGAGACGGAGGATGAGGAGTCGCCCGAAACCCATCACCACCGCGACGTCCCCTCGGACTCTACCACTTCAGAGCCTCGGTGGCGGTCTCCGCCGGAGGACATGGGGTTCCTTGACTTTGTTAAGAAGATGTCCAAGGCCCTAGCATTCCCAACGGAATCGGAGAATGACCCTCGGGTGGATGAGTTAGAAATCTTCTAGTACAAGGCCCCTCCAAGGGAATCACTCATGATGCCCATTCCTCCCATCATGGAAAAACTGATGCTGGTATGTGGGAGACATTGGCATAAATGCTGGTGGTGAGCAAGCGGCTCGACTCGATGTATCCAGAAATCAGAGCTGCCGCACAACTCCATGGTGGTGGAGTTGGCCATGCATTGATTGCACTCCTCAGTGCCTCCCAGCAGGGAGGCATGCATCTTCTATGCCCTCAGCAGAAAGTGTTACCAGGGCTCAATGCTCATCGTCCGCATACAGGCCTATTAGCTGTACATTGGCATGTACCTGAGAGACCTGGCGAAGGAACTTGCCGGGTTCTCAGCTGGTCTGTCCGAGAAACCTCTGCAGCGGTTCAAGAACCTGGCCAAGGCCATCCGTGAGTGCTCCAAGTTTATGTCTCGGGCATCCTATGACAGCTTCAAGTCAGCGGCTCGAGTAGCGGCAGCAGACATCGGTGCCCAATGATAGGCTTGGCTACAGTCATCTGACTTCAAGCAATGGGTTCAGGACAAATTGGTCGATGTCCCATGCCAAGGAGAGAACCTCTTTGGCAAGCCCATGACAGACAAAGCTGCCAAGCTGGAGACTGAGTTCAAGATGAAGACCAGGCTTTCTATGTACTTGTTCCTGCACTACTCAAATTGTTGTTAATTGTAAACCGCAATTGATCCCCAGAAATTGCGGTATAAAAATGTTTAAATAAATAAATAAATAAACAGACCACTACCCCTCCCTGACAGAAGGGCTCGGGTTAAAAGCCCTTCTACCCGAGAAAAGGGGTGCTTACAGAAACGAACCACCTTTTCAGGCCTCCCTGGCTTCATAAGAACATAAGACATGCCATACGGGGTCAGACCGAGGTCTATCAAGCCCAGTATCCTGTTTCCAACAGTGGCCAATCTAGGTCATACGTACCTAGCAATATCCCCAAAAGACACAGGTTCCACAATGCTTGTACTGGGTCAAGCATTGATATCCTGGGTCCCTTTTGAATAGTGGTTTATGGACCTTTCCTCCAAGAACTTGTCCAAACCTTTTTTAAACCCAGCTATACTAACAGCCCTTACTACATCCTCCGGTAACAGATTCCAGAGTTTGATTACACGTTGAGTGAAAAAATATTTTCTCTTATTTGTCTTAAATAGTTTACCCTGTAGCTTCATTACATGTCCCCTAGTCTTTCTATACTCTGATAGCATAAACAATTGATCCACGTTTATCCGTTCCACTCCATTCAATAATTTATAGACCTCTATCATATCTCCCCTCAGCCGTCTCTTCTCCAGGCTAAAGAGCCCTAACCTTCTTAGCCTCTCTTCATAGGAGTAGCCTTCCATCCCCTTCACCAATTTGGTGGCTCTTCTCTGTACTTTTTCTAATAACGCTATGTCCTTTTTAAGATACGGTGACCAGAATTGCACACAATATTCAAGGTGCGGTCGTACCATGGAGCGATACAGAGGCATTATAACATCCTTTGTTTTATTCTCCATCCCTTTCCTTATGATACCTAGCATTCTATTTGCTTTCTTGGCCGCCGCTGCACACTGGGCGGAGGGTTTTAACATGTTATCCACGATGACTCCTAAATCTTTTTCCTGGGTGGTGGTTTCTAATGTGGAGCCTTGCATCGTGTAACTATAGTGTGGGTTGTTCTTTCCTAGGTGCATAACTTTGCACTTGTCCACATTAAATTTCATCTGCCATTTGGATGTCCAGTCTTCCAATTTATCCAGATCCTCCTGCAGTTTTCCACAATCCTCTTGGGTTTTAACAACTTTAAACAGTTTTGTGTCATCTGCAAATTTGATAACCTCACTAGTTATTCCCTTTTCCAGGTCATTTATGAATAAGTCAAAAAGCAGCGGACCCAGTACAGATCCCTGGGGTACTCCACTATTCACCTTTTTCCTTTTGACTCCTTGGGCATAGCCTCTCCACCCCAAGGAGGTCATCAGCCTACAGGGGGACATCTGATCCACTATGCCCAAAGGTGGCTAACCATCACCACTGATTCCTGGGTACTTTTGGTGGTCAAGGAGGGCTACCGCCTCCATCTGACTCAGACACTCCCTCTTTATTTTCCAGGAGAGTCCCTCAGGTCTCCCCTTCACTGGGACCTTCTACTGAAGGAGCTTGCAGTTCTTCTCGAAAACAAAGCAGTGGAACCAGTGCCCCACCATCTCAAGGGCAAGGGGTTCTACTTGAGGTACTTCCCCGTGCCAAAAATGGCAGGAGGCCTAAGGCCCATGCTCGACCTGTGCAACTTCAATGAGTTCCTGGTGAGGGTGAAGTTCAAGATGCTCTAACATTGCTGCCTTACCTCCAGCAGGGAGATTGGCTATGCTTCTTGGATATGAAGGATGCCTATACCCACATCCTCATTCACCCCAACCACAGGCAGTACCTGCGGTTCATATTGGAGGACAGACACTATCAGTACAGGGTGCTTTTTTTCGGCTTGGCCTCCGCCCCAAGTGTCTTCACAAAATCCCTGATACTGGTAGCCACCTTCCTTCACCTCCAAGGGGTCTTTGTCTTCCCCTACCTGGACGACTGACTCATAAAGGGAGGCATGACCTCATAGATGCAGCAGGCGACTGCACGCACCATCCAGGTCCTATAACACTTGGAGTTTGTGATAAACTACTCCAAGTCCCACCTCCTTTCAACACAATGTCTAGAGTTCACTGGGGAATGCTAAACAAAAAGGGGGTCTATCTCTGTGAATGAATACTATAGAAAATATAAACTCCTCATTCAACTCTTCAACAATGCTAACAGATTCAATGATACCAAAAAATGTCACAGCACAGCCTCAGAAAACAACCATAGGCACTCAATTATTCTGGGTTAAGTATATGGTACTCCCAGACTCGTGCCGGTTTTTTACATCAATGGCTGAGTGTTATGTTATGTTTTTTTTTTTAAAGACGTTTATTTTCATTTCACAACAAACAAAAGTAACAACACACCAAAAGATACAAATACACACATACAATAAGGAAAACAACCCCAATTACTCCCCACCCCTATGCTTCTTCTCTAAACTAGTAAGAGTCATCACATAAGCGCTTACACACAACAGTTATTGTACAGCAAACAAGCAGAAATGGTATTGATGATACAGGCTGATCCTGTGGCAGAAATGTATACAAAAGTAAACAGCCAAATGAGAGCAGTTAGCAGTTAGAACATAATCATGGAACACCTTCCTGTTAAACAAGCAGTGAAGGGCTTGAATGGAAGAGATTGACAAACGAGGTAGTTGCTCATAATTACAGTAAAATGGACATAATTCCACCAATCATTGAGGTTCAGATGGGAGCCAATTTCCAGTATTTCGTAATGAAGGAGATAGGAAATAGCTATGCCCAGTAAATGGGCCTCCTGAAAAAACACTAACTCAGAATAATCATGATTAAGAGAACTAGGGATTGTCCCTCCTGGGAATGAACTATTGATGCCTTTTACAGTCAGTAATGATAACGTACATAAAGCAATGCCAAGTAGTTAAACAATCTGAAAAAGAAACATAATAGCGCACAGAGGTACACAATGTCGCTCATAGTACCAGTAAATGACTGCAGAAACAACATGATAGGAATTAAACTAAGGAAAACCATGAAGCGCCCCTTATAACAAAATAAGCACCGGAGTGCCTAGAGAAGAAGCAATACCCCAGAAATCACTGGCGGCCTGATGTCTGCGGGGAGAAACCCCAGAGAAGGCCTGAATTGAAACATAAATCCTACAGTGCTATACAGGTTCCGAAACTAACCAAGGATCTCATCGTGGAAAGAAAGGAGACCAATAAGGTATATATAAAGAGAAAGAAAGTCCAGGCAGTCTCCGTTTCAGGCAGCGATCGCCGCATCGGGCCATTCAAAATGGCGGGCAGTTCCAGCGGATTCCATCCAAGCTGTTGAGTTAGCGCATCTGGTCTGCTTCTTTAGAAGCTAGAAATGTTGCTAGCAGATCAGGATCTTCGAAGGTACGAGTTTGGTTATGGAGAGTCACTCTGAGCTTCGCTGGATATAAGATGCCGAAGCGAGCCTGTAACTGTTGAAGTCTAGGTCGAAAAGCAAGGAGTCTCTTCCGACGGTCAGCTGTGGGCTTAGCCAAGTCAGGGAAGAAGGAGACTTTATGAGTTTCAAACTCCAAATGACGATTCGCCCGGGCAGCATTTAGAATTTGCTCAACTTGCTGATTATCTCAGTAGACGAAAAATGCTGGGCCGGGGGGGTCGTCCGATTGAGCGCCATGCTGGTAGGAACACGCTGGGCTCGGTCACTTTCCAGATCTCTGTGAAAAGTAATCTTCAGCAAGGAGGGAAGAGTTTTGACCAGGAATTCTCTCATATCTCCTGCTTCCGCGCCCTCCGGTACACCAATGAGCCTTACCTTGTTGCGACGGGCCTCGATTATTGCTATCCTCTAACTCTTTTTGTAGATTCTGTATCTGACGCTCAGCCTCATCCAGTTTCACCAAGCGCACCACGTGCGAGTTGAGGACCCCCGCCATATTGTCCTGCCGTAATGAAAGACCTTCAAAACGATCCTGAAGCACACCAAAATCCTCTCTCATGGCTCGGAGCGCTTCTCCGTTAGACTGCACCAGTTCCTTCACACCACGTATTTCCTCCAAGATCTCCTGTTGCATTTCGGGGTTATCCCGAAATGGCACCATCTTCTGTGGGGAAGGCAGCTCTGTCTTGGAACGTTTTCCGTGTGAAGAAGAGGGAGATCCGAAGTCTAAGCGCGCTGGTTTATGGGCCGCCATCTCCCCCGAGGCACTCCGGTAAGTTCGGAGCAAAATATCAAGTAAATGTAGGTATTAAGTCAGGATTCTGAGTAGGCCCCTCGGGAGCTTCAGCGCAAAGCGTCTAACCCGCTGGACATCAGGCTCCGCCCCCGAGTGTTATGTTATGTTAATCATATCACAAGTTCTTATGTTGAGCAATAATATCAAAAATAATAATCAAAAAAGTACTTAGCTCATGCTGAACCATGGGACTGTGCTGAATGTTTCACTCGTTATTTGTAAAAAAAAAAATTTCTTTCTCTTTCTTTTTCTTTTTTGTTTTTTTATTTATATAGAAAACGTTCTTCCACATATAGTTGCTAGTGTAGACCGCGTCCCAACGCCAATTTCTTAAGGCGCCCATGCGTTTCGCCAAATGGGTTTTTCAAGGGACTATGGCATAGAGTGGAATTAATTTCTGTGAATAGCGCGGCTCGGCAATTCAAAACTTGGTCTCCTACTGATGCACCCAGAAGACTCAATTTTTTGGTATCATTGAATCTGTTAGCATTGTTGAAGAGTTGAATGAGGAGTTTATATTTTCTATAGAGTTCACTGGGACAAGACTGGACACCCTCCAGGGAAAGGCGTTCCTGCCCAGAGACTGAGCTGACCATCTCAGGTCCCTGCACTGGACATATAGCAGCGCCTCTCGGTGCCTGCTCAGCTCTTCCTGCACTTACTCAGGCACATGGACTCCACGGTCCACATCACTCCAGATGCCTACCACCACATGAGAGCTGCACAGTGGTGCCTCCGGGACCAGTAGACACACACCATGGGGCGCCTCTGGGACAAAGTCTCAGTGACCCGCCAGTTGGTGAACTCTCTGACCTGGTGGCAGACTCCACAATAAATCGATGCAGGGATGCCTTTTCAAGCCCTGAGCCCCTTAAGGGTCCTCACCACGGACGCCTCCCTGCTCGGCTGGGGAGTCCACTGCGAGGAACTCTGCACCCAGGGCAGCTGGTTGCAGGATGAGAGCAACGAAAAGATCAACTTCCTGGAACTACGGGCAATATACTTAGCCTTCCGAGCTTTTTGCCACCGCTTATGTCACTAGCTGGTGTTGGTCCAGACAGACAACCAGGTGATATTCTATGTGAACAAACAGGGATGCATGGCGTCTCATGCTCTCTTCTGAGAGGCAATGGTCTTCTGCTTCTATGCAGTCTGACAGGGTATACTCCTATGGGCATTATACCTTTCAGGCCAGAACAACTTACTGGCCGACAGATAGAGCAGGGTTCTCCAGCCGCACGAGTGGCAGCTGGACCCCAGTGTGGCCGACCGACTCTTTCAGCTCTGGGGGAAACCTGTGATGGACATGTTCACCAGCCTGGACAACTACTAGTTGCCCTGCTTCTGCTCCTGGCAGGCCCATCCCTCCAGGGTGGTGGCGGATGTGTTCCTCATCTTGTGGTCAGAGGGCCTTATGTATGACTTCCCTCCCACACCGCTAATTGCCAAAACACTGTTCAGGACCCTCCGTGACAAGTGTCACCACTCACCTTCCCAGAGGCATGCAGCTTGAGCTAGGTGAGTGGGCAGTTGTGCTTCGTGTGTCTGGGAACCACTAGGTGAGGTTTGGAATGGCCTCTTGGGTAATGTAGTTCTACAGCACTTGAAGAAATTATAGTTGTGCACGAGTGATTTTCAGGTTAAATAGGAATTTATTCCCCTCCCGGGGTTGGATATCGTTGACCCTTGAACAAAAGGTTACAGTAACAGAAAAACCAAGCTTCTGGTATAACAAAAATAAGTAAACTCAAACAATGCTTGTCTTCAGCTTTAAGGCACAAAAGAACAGAAAACAGTTTAGCTCCCAAATGCTCTTTTGGACTGTTTTCTTCTTTTCAAATACTCCAACAATGTTAACAAAGAGACTGTACATTATCAGATATCATATATGAGCAGTCCATGTATACCTCAGGCTCAGGGGGTTGGTAGGAATCCCATTGCATGGGGTCACTTTCTCCTTCAGTGTCCCGTGGAGAGAACTCTTCTGCCTGCTGGGAAAACCTCTCAGCTTCAGTCAGTGTATTCCCTTCCCCCAACCAGCTAGAGGAGTCTGGGTGTTTACCATAAGTATTGGATTCTCGAGCACACAGCTCCTGGTAAGTGCAAGGATACAAACTGTCCTCTTCTGCTTGGCTATTATGAGTTACGTGCCTGTCTTCTAAACAGCTTTTTTTCCCAGGAACCTCTCTTGGCTGCAATCTGGTGTCAGGTAAAACTTTTTCTTTCCTTCAGATAAAACCTTTGTAACAGGAAAATGAGCGTTACCTTCCGGATATCTGTAGTTATAAGACTGTGGCTGTCTTTTCTGGCTTTTAGAGTAAACCTCCTTGCTTTTGGAGTGGCAGAAATCCCCAGTGCTTTTGCCAGCTGTGCACTGCTCTCTGCGACCTGGGACTATATATCTCTCACAGTTCCCCTCCTCCGAGAAGCTTCCCCGAGTGAGATTGGGACTCCCTTCCCTTCTCTCTTCTCCCAGCCTCAAGCCTTGGCTGAATTCAGGGTATCTGTCTTTCTCTATTTGGCTTCTTCCAGGTCTCTCTCTGTGTCTAGGATTATACCTAGGACTTCCTTCCTGCCTCTCGTCAGGTTTCTCCTCATGTCTCTTAGTAGTCTCCCCTCTATCCTCCACTAAGGGATTTTTATCTGTGTTTCTTTTTCTGTTGGGCTGGGCTCCACCTCCCACCAGCTGTTTCCCCTTCCCTGATGAAACAGGAATTAGCTTGTGTGACGGGCGTTCCCTAGCACACTGTGACGTTATTTGTTTGGGGTTTCTATGCCAACCCTCCATGCTTGCTTCAGAGCTGTCAACCCTGGTTTCGCTTTGCAGTGAATTTTCTGTTTCCATCGGCTCTGAACCTTGTACCTCATGACACAAGGCCTTGCTCATCCTGATAGCCCCTCAATGGCCCAGGCAACTATAGTTCCCGCTACTCCTCTGGCTATTGGTGGAGACTCCCATCCCATTGGGGAACTCTCCAGAGCTCCTGCCTCAGGAGGGAGGCTCTCTTCTGCACCCCAACTTGGGGTCCCTGTCACTGTGTGGCTGCTGAAAGGGTGACCCTAGCCCCTTTCAACCTCTCGGGTGAGGTAGAGGAGATCCTGCTGGCCTCTCGTAAGGCTTCCACTAGGAAAGCTTACGCTCTCAAATGGCACAGGTTTTCAACTTGGTGTGCAGAGCATGGGACCGACCCGTTCTCTTGCCTGGTGGGGCTGGTGTTTCAGTACCTTCTCTACCTCTCACAATCCAGGCTTAAATTGAACTCTATCAGAGTGCACCACAGTACCCTGGTGGCGCACCACCACCTGGTGGATGGCAAACCCCTCGGTCCAGCCGCTGGTGGCCCACTTCCTAAGGGGTATGCTCTTATCAAGCGCCTGGTTCACCCTGGTGACCAAGTGGGACATGAATGTGGTATTAGGGCAGCTCACTCGTCTGCCCTTTGAGCCTCTAGCTACCTGCCACCTACGATACCTCTCATGGAAGGTGGTGTTCCTGGTTGCACTCACCTCCACTCGCATGGTTAGCGAGCTTCAGGCCTTAGTGGTAGAGACGCCCTAGACCATGTTCTACAAGAACAGGATGGTGCTTTGCATGCACCCTAAATACCTTCCGAAGGTGGTATCGTCCTTCCACCTCAACCAGGAAGTGGTACTTCCCACCTTCTTCCCAAAACCTCACAGTAGTAGGGGTGAGACGGTCTTTCAGACTCTGGACTGTAAGAGTCCTTCTAAATCCAACATACTCAGGGCCACGTAAAAGCTGCTCAGCTGTTTGTCTCATATGACCCTAGTCATTTGGGGGAGGCGGTGACCAAATGTACACTGCCTACCTGGTTGGCGGACTGTATCGCCGTCGCCTATGAGCAGGCGGGGCTCCTGCTGGAAGGCTGTGTCACGACGCACTGTGTCAAAGCCATGGCAGCCTCAGTGGCAAACCTGCGCTCCGTCCATATGGTGGGTATCTGCCGGGCCGCCACCTGGTCTTCAGTCCATACCTTCACAACCCATTACTGCCTGGAAAGGGAGCCCCAACGGTACAGTGCCTTCAGCTAGGCTGTGCTCCGTAATCTTTTCAGGGTTTAGGCAAATCTTTCCCTCCAACCCTTCTGTGTTCAGGCTACCGGAGTGCTAGTTTTAATCAGACACAGGGGTCCTACTGTAGTCTGTAGCCATGGACTCACTTGCTGCTGCTCATGGCTTCTATTTGGGACGACGTGATTTTTCGCTTTGGGCTTTCTGTAGCCTGTAGCTGGGGAGTGCCATATGTGAGGACTGACTTCTTGCTTGTTCCCGGAGAAAGCATATTTACTCACCTGTAACAGGTGTTCTCTGGGGACAGCAGGAATCAGTCCTCACAACCCTCCCTCCTCCCCTTGGAGTTGCTTTTTTACCATCTTTTATTTATTTATTTATTGCCATCTTTTAGCTCTGTTATCTGACTGAGCAAAATGGCACCCTTGGGCGGGAAGGGGACCACACATGCATGGTAGCATCTCCTAAAGGCTTTCTTTGAAAGCTGGGTGAATGCTTCCGCGAGGGCTCCGTTGGTGCCAACATCACCCATATGTGAGGACTGATTCCTGCTGTCCCCGGAGAACACCTGTTACAGTTGAGCAACTACTCTTTTTTTACTGCAAGTTCCATGTTATGCAATGGGACCTAGTTACTAAAAATGTGTATTAATCTGCAGTAATATGGTAGCCTACCTTAGTAACTCTAGCTCAAATTTGATATGGACAAGTTCAAAGTGATACACATGGAGGGGAATTTTAGAAGAGCCCAAGTGCAGTCTGAGATGTCTAAGCCAGAATGGCTGAAAAAAAATCAGGCATGTCCAGGTGCAGACATTATTTCACAAATATAGATATGGCCAATATGGACAGCTGCAGGGGCATCTGCATAGACATCCCCAATACTGTATCTCAGAATTTGGATGTCTAGGATAGCCGAGTGGGTTAGGAACAAAGAAGGAAGGGTTCAAATCCCACAGCTGCTTTGACATTGGGCTGAGTACTGGGGATGATGGAGTGCTTTCTTCTCTACACCCTCTAGATATTTTTTTAGTCAAAACAAGCACTTTTGAGATGCTTGTTCATGCATGGAGCAGGTCTAATGTTAGACAAGGCGCCTGATGACCATGACATTTCTGTGATCTGGGAGTGCCCTGGCCACACCTCTTCCATGCCCCTGTTCAGATTTGAATGTCCTCACGCTGGGAACGTCCGCAGAGCTGGCTTCTACAATGACTGTGGAAACATCTCTTTGCTTTGGATGTCTCTAAGCACATTTTCTGATACTCAAAGCACAAATAAGGCTTCTAAAATGATCCCCTGGGAAAATATCCCAATTGCAAGTACAAAATGCTGACTGCTGAGTTAGGTATCACCTCCCAAGAAAAAGATCTTGGAGTCTTTGTGGGTAATAAATTGAAATTTTCAGTCCAGTGTGTTGTGGCTGGCAATAAAGCAAATAGAATGTTAGCGAATATTTGAAAAGGGATGAAGAACTAGGGTTGCCCACTGGCCGGTTTTCAGCCGGCCTGGCCGGTTTTTCCATGGCCAGGCCGGCTGCCGGCGCAGATGCAAAACCGGCCCTTGAAAAGCCGGTTTTTTGCTCTGGCTGCAAGATCGGGAGCGGCCAGAGCAAAAGACCAGCTTTTCTTCTGAGCCGAAGTAAAAAAAAAAAACCCGAAGGCCCGAGCCAAGAATCTCTGATTGTTAAATTTTCCTTTCTGTCGTCTCTTATCTGCTGAGATATTACTTCGTAAGTATTTTGGGGAAGTTTTGGGCTTGGCTAAGGCCGACTCCATGGCTGTCTCTAAACTATATTACTTGACTGGTCAAGGGTTGGCTGAGAGTCCTCCGGGTGAATTTGATGTAGTTCAGGCCCGTGAAGGACTTGATCTTACTCAATTTCTGGAGGACTCTCAGGATAATATTACTTCTCGTGCCACTTTGATTGTAGGCTTTGTCTCTGATCAGGATAAGATGTTAGTTTTTCGTAGCTACTTTAAAAATAAGTCTGCACTCTTTTGTGGTGCTGGTGTGCAAATTTTTCCTGATGTTTGTCGTGCCACACAAGCTAGGCGGAAGGCCTTTTTGGCCTTAAAACCTAGGGTGTTGGCCCTGTCTGCTACTTTCTTTCTTAGATACCCGTGTAAGTGTTTAGTTAATCATCAAGGGTCTAAATTTGTTTTTCTAGACCCAGTCCAGCTCTGTAGTTTTTTGAATGGTAAAGAGGGCTAAGATTTATTGATTGGTCTAGGGTAGGGAACATGTTTCAATTGCTGTCTCGTAAATTAGAGCTACTGCTCTTGATATTTCCTTTATTAATTACTTTAATACTGTCTCCTCCTTGTTGTGGGCTAGGTAGAGTGCTTACTGGATGTATTTAGTTATGGTATCATGTTTTCTTGGAATGATTTGGTGTTGGGTGATTGTAAGGCTCTTGTTTCTTTGTACTTGCTTTTGTAAGTTGTTGAAAATATTATAAATAAAAAACAAACAAACAAACAAACAAAAAAAAAAAACAACCAGGGCCGGCCCACACACCGGAGGGCTTCAGAGGGAGCCGGGGAAGTCTGCGCGAGGCCCCGGCTCCGTCTGTACAGCCGCCAGCGTGAAGATCCTTTTCCTTCACGCTGGCGGCTGTTTCTGTGAAGCCGCGATTGCTGGGAAAGGTTAAAGGCAATGCCCTTTAACCTTTCCCAGCATTCGCGGCTTCACAGAAACAACCGCCAGCGTGAAGGAAAAGGCTCTTCACGCTGGCGGCTGCACAGAGGGAGCCGGGACCTCGCGCAGGCTTCCCCAGCTCCCTCTGAAGCCCCTCAGACAGCTGCGGTGCTGGTGGGGGGGGGGGGAGGCCAAGGACTGCATGGGCTGTGATGGGGGGGAGCTAGGACTACAAATGGGGGGGGGCCCTGGACGGGAAAAGGGTTATGGGGGGGGGGACATGGACTGGAAATGGGTTGTGATGGGGGTGGAGGGGACCTGGACTGGAAAAGGGCTATGGGGGGGGGGGGAGGTGAACTTGGACTGGAAATGGGCTATGGGGGGGTGAACCTGGACTGGAAATGGGCTATGGTGGAGGGAGGGGGAACTTGGACTGGAAATAGGCTGTGATTAGGGGGGCTAGGACTGCAAATGGGCTGTGATGGTGGGGGGGGGACTCGGACTGCAAATGGGCTGTCATGGTGGGGGGGCCTAGGACTGGAAATAGGCTGTGATGGGGGACTTGGACTGGAAATGGGCTGTGATGGGGGGGGGACCTGGACTGGAAAAGGGCTATGGGGGGGGGACTGGGACTGAAAATGGGTTGTGAGTGGGGGGGCCTGGACCGGAAATGGGCTGGGGGGGGGGACATGGTCTGGAAATGGGTGGTGATGGGGGTGGAGGGGACCTGGACTGGAAAAGGGCTATGGGGGGGGGGTGGAACTTGGACTGGAAATAGGCTGTGGTTAAGGGGGCTAGGACTGCAAATGGGCTGTGATGGTGCGGGGGGACTCGGACTGCAAATGGGCTTTGATGGTGGGGGGGCCTAGGACTGGAAATAGGCTGTGATGGGGGACTTGGACTGGAAATGGGCTGTGATTGGGGGGGGGGGGCTAGGACTGGAAATGGCCTGTGATGTGAGGGCTAGCACTGGAAATGGGCTGATGAAGAGCTGGAATAGGACTGGAAATGGGCTGATGTGGGGCATGGGAGAATGGGACTAGAAGGGAGTGGATGGTGGGTGGGTCTAGAACTATAAGGGAACTGATTTTGGGGGAGGACTAGAATGGATGGGGAATGAGAATGGAGAGGGGAAAAATATTTTGTGTGGAAGAAAAGTCTATGATGGGCCGGGTATTGGGAGAGTAAGAGGGGCTTGAGAATGGAAGGGTGAAATTTAAATGGATGATAAAGGAATAAGGAAAGAATTGGGGGAAAGAGCAAAAGGGAAACAATCAGTATGTTAAAGCAGAAATAGAGAGAGAATGGAAAAACATCTAAAAGAGAAGAAAGGACAAATGGATAGATCTCCAGAAGACACAAAGAAACCAGAAGAAAGTGACTGGAGCAATTGCAACTGAAAAATAAAACGCCCAAACAGAAGGTAGAAAAATACTTTTTATTTTGAATTTATTAACTGGAATATGTCTGGTCTGGGAAGTGTGTATTGCTGACATCTTTGCGTTTTTGTTTAGTGCAAGAGGAAATTACTTTATAGTTTTATTTCTCCAGCGTTGTACATTTCATGTTTAGATTTTGGGGTTCCCAGTTTAATTATTGTCTGACCAAGGAAGTTAGCCTAAACGTATCCTCGGTAATTTTTGTGGGTGGGGCTGGGGGCGGGGCAGGGGTGGGACTAGGGGCGGAGAATGGGTGGAGCATGGCGAGCCACAGGTGTCGGGTTTTTCTCGGTGAAAAAGTTGGCAACCCTATGAAGAACAAAACTGAAAATAGCATTAAGTCTCTGAATTAACATTCCCACTTAGGAGCTTTGAGCTGTGTGAGCATCCTCTACTAGCATTCCTGCCAATGGAGGATAGTGCAACATGATTCTGCTTTGAATCATGAGGGACACGCAAGTCCCAAGGGATAGGCCGGTCCACCTGTTATCTCCCACAAAACATCCTTTTCTGAGAAGGAAGGCAGGGCAATAGTCTGATCAAGATAAAAAAAAAGGCAAGTAGTACCATTGAAAGAAAGATGGCATAGACCTCAAAGTGAAAGAAGCCATCGAAAACACCAGAATATACAGTAAGGACAACAGAACAGACATCACCTGGCAGATGCTAGAGTCCCCAGGAAGCCACTGTAAAAAGCCAGCTCTCTAGGAAGGCCTTAAATATGGGCCCAAAGAAGGGCCTTCTCAGTGCCGTCAACTTCAGAGACACCCATTGAGGTACAATAGGACACACAGGTAGTCAGAATTGCATCACTCCTGAGGAAGTGAGTCCTGATGAGGTGCCCTGCCAAGGAATCCTTTGAATGCAACTGCTGTAGCACAACAGGATTTCTACCTGAACCTTGAGAGTTGAGGGCCGAGTGCTGGTCCAGGCTTGACTGCCAAAAGGGCTCTGATATAAGCTAAGGACATAGAGGGCCACCAGGCCATAAATAGGGAAACTATTACTGCTCCAGAGCAATCCTTCATGGAAGCTTATGCCTCACAAGGGTCAAGTCATAAGCGAGAAGGGACCTGGAACCTTCATTATCAGGAGCATCTGCTGTGGTAGGCCCATCTCTTGAGGCAGCAAGAGAGAGGACAGTGGTGGGATTTGAACTGACTAGGGACTGGTTTGGTCCCAGCCCTTCCATGTGGGTGACAGCCAGGTTGCTGCACTTTGCATGGAGGTGTTGCATTGGCTGTACACTTGGGCTGCTGCCCTCCACCGAGGTGCAGCAACTTGGCCATTGCCCTGTGGCCCAATCCCCCATCGGACAATGTTTTGACAGCATTGGGGACTTCTCTATGCCCTGCTATTCAAAGGCAATTTAGGTAAGTTACACATTTAGTTTAGGTCTACCAAATATCAGGCCTAGGCTAAACAGATAGTACAATGACAATGCCATCACTCTGGGAGGGTGAGAACTAGGGGGACAGAAGAGATGCCGGACGTATGTTGGGGGGACTAGGGAGGCAGAAATGAGCTAATGAACATGGGAGACAGAGAGACCCTGGATGGGGAAAATGAGAGAAGAAAGAGGGAAGATGATGGATACAGGGGGAGAGTTAGTAAAAGCCTGAGCAATAAGAGGGTTGAGAATGAGAGAGTTGGATGAGAGTAAGTGAAGGAAAGCTGTGGGTAAATGCAGTAAACAGTGGGAGACTGACAACTAAATGGTAAAAGGAGAAGGAAGAATACTGAAAAGAAAGATTCATGTTACAGATTGATGTAGGTGACGATGGTGAAGACAGGAGAAAGAAGACATGGCAAGTAGACAAGCAACTTTGGAAAAAAGAGCTAAGAGAAGTCAGAGAAAAGCAGAAACAAGAGTCAAACGATTATAAAAATGAAATGAAACAAAGTAGAAAAACAGGATTTTATTTTCTATTTATTGATTGGAATATATTAGCTTTTGGAATGTACATCTTCCAGGACTGGTGTGATAGATATGGCTGGGGACCAACTGAGAGTAAAACATTGGGAGGGTATCTCAAAGCCCACTAGGAAGTTGTGCTTTCTTCAGCTTCAGACATATACACAGGGCAGTTGCCATGGGCCCCCATGCCAAAGGGGCTTCAAGTCTGCCTCAGGCTGCAGGAGGCATAGAGGTACATTCCATTCTGCATGTCCTGGCCTCTGTGCATCTGGTTGGAACCGAACACACAGAGTTAGACCCGATTCTGATCCCGTGGGGCATATCTAGCAAATATTCAAGAAGCTGTGTTATAATTTCAAAGCCCATATGTATCAGGCATGTTGAGTACATTGAATAATTACTTTAAAAAACATAGATTGACATATTTATGTTTATAGTTATGTTGTTTGAGTAATAATTTTATTTGATTAGTATCAGGGGTCACATGAATTTTTCTTTGCTAAAATGTGGTCACTCCAGAAAAAGGTTTGGGAAGCACTGCCTTTGTTGTTTGCTGAGAGTTGTCTTCAAAATGAGAGCTTGCTTTAACCACTTGGTATAAGACCAGCTCAACTGGGAAAACTGCATCATTAGATTACCTCGCCAAAACAGAACCACAAGCTAGAAAATTCTAAACTATTCTACTGTGTGTATGGTTCAACAGATCCAAAGGCAGCAGAAAGCATGCCATAATTGTGCTATAAAACGTGCATTGGGCCTGTACCAAAGAACTCAAGATTCTAAATTATATATTCAACTCTTCATAATTTCCAGCAGCTGTTACTGATTTTTGGAAGCTTGTCCTGATTTGAAAAATGTCCTGATTTTGTCCTGAATTTTTCCATTTTGTCCTGACTTGGCCAGAATTTCTGTAAAATTTTGACAGATTATTAAGATGAACATTATAATACAAATAAAGTTATTTTGATTGGCTTATTGTGTATAAAATGGAGAAATGAAACATTAATTATACGTTTTCCTTTTTCAATGTGTGAGTATGACTCAGTGTTTTTGTCCAAAAATGTTCCTTTTGGCGTTTGCTTGAAAAGGGAAAAGAATTTGGGGCTCTTTCCCGAAAATGGGAAAGTTTGGGTTCCATTGTACATATAAAATATAGTGAATTTAAGACATATGTAAAGAGAGAGAAAATATAAATATTTACCGGAAGCGCAAAGTCTGGATCATTGTTTATCGTTTGTTAAAATGTTTTTTTTTAATCTTTATTTAAGAGTTATTCAAAACAAAGAAAGAAAGATACAATACAAATCTTAACAGAAAACTTACCAACCACTAAACAAAAGAAACCCCCAGCCAAATCAACACAGTCCCTCTTACCCCTCTCCCCACCCCATCCCCCCCCACCCCCCACCCTCTCCGGTTCTCAGGGGAACTGCTGATTACCACTTTACTTCAGAAATCTACACACTGAATGAAAAAGAGGACAGAAGCAATGGCAGAGTGAACCAAGCACCTCCCCTTCAAGTAAAAGAGGATCGGGCACAATATTGATCTAAGAGGGACCATCTGCGCACATTTAAATCAGGATTACCAGGATGATGGAGCTTAGTTTGTTAAAATTTTTTTAATTTTTTGCCGTCATAGTAATGTTACTAATTTAAATTAATTTGGAATTATGTATAACGCCACTAGTGGAATGAATATTTTCGGTGTGCAAGAAGCAATGGACGGATGATTGAAATCGATCGGATATTAAAACTGTAAAATGTTTGCTTCAAGTTAAAATAAACTATTCATTATCTTGTGGTGATATGTACAAAAAGATTTTGGCTAATGAAAATCTGCTAAATCAAATATTGTCCAACAGTAAATACATGTAAATCATGTTTTATTGTCTTTGATGCCTAATAGAACGTTTTTTTTTAAAAGAGCTATTTTTTAAAAAATGTCCTGATTTTTGACCAAAGGTTTCTGGCAACCCTATGTGTACAGTAACAATATTTTGATCATAAATTTGTTGCAGTGTGAGAATGGATGTGTTATAGCTCTTCACAGGCCACAGGACACTTTTTTCTTCACAACTGCAGAACCAAACAACTGTGAAAAGGGTTTGATGGACAAGAATGGCTATAAGGGAAGATTGAGCTTTGTAGCTGCACCACATAGAATAAACCCCAAAGTGTTTGTTGGTCACTGCTGTAGTATACAGAACGTTCAAGTAGACCTCAGAAAACTGCTGTAAACAAAGTACATTATCCCCAGAAGTACAGTACCCAATTTCACATACAGTACATAACTGCTTGCAGTATTCAGGTCATAAATGTGTTTTTATTTCTCTTGCATCTGCAGCTTCTTTTGATAATCGTGATATTTCTTTACTTTACTGCTTTTGTTGTAGAGGGCTGCATTGCAGAAGCAACGCGGGTGATCTCCAAGTACTCGGGCACATCTTATTATACAGCCCAGTCTCACAAGAGAGTTTATTTCCATGTTGCACTGCTACCACACTGTATGAAAACAATCTGATTTTATTCTCTGCAGTCCCAGCAAACACCACTCATTCAACTGTTAAAGGAAAAACGGTTTTACAGTTCCATTTCCCACTTCCCTTCTTTATCCTAGATTAGTGCTTTTCAACCTGTATACCATGAGAAAATCCTTTGTGTATCTCAGTGGTGACAGCCTGGGACATAGCTAGATATGAACTCAGGAGGCTCTTGCCCCAGCCCATCTCTGTTGAAGCATGGCCCAGAGAACAGTCCTTTGCTTCTAGGTCCAGCCCTTCCCCTTCCAGGAAGTATGTAGGAAACAGGAATGATGAGGGCGTGCCTAGAGTATATAGAACAAAGTAGAGACACACTGCTTCCTGGTCCATCCCACCTCTCCGGTCATTCGAGGAAGGGCGTGGAAGCATGTGACAGGAGCAGACACTGCATAACAAAGAAGAGCCCCTACCAAGTTTACTGCTCCTGTTCATTGTAATGACCTGACTCTTGTTTATTGTCGGATATTGTTTGTTCTATGTAAACCGCGCTGATCGCAAATAGTGCGGTATATAAGAGATGTAAATAAATATAAATAAATAAATACTCTCCTTGCACCAACTTCACTCTCTTCTGTCCTAGAGGTAAAATGCAACAGTTTTTGGGGGGAGAAGGCACAAGAGAAGACAGGAGAGGATGGGTTAAAGCAGAGAGCAGGGGACTTCACTTTGCCCTGGTGTGTTCAGGTTTACAATTTATTTAATATCTCCCATACTCATTGTGGGCATCCCAAAAACTCAACTGGCTGTGGGTGTCCCAGGACAGGATTGTGAAGCCCTGGTCTAGCAATTCCTTTGTCAAGAAAGGCATTAATTTGATTTTGAAAGCTTACATAAAATATGTTCTTTGGATAATTTTTACAGTGATCAAATCAGAGAACTCATGGCCAGTATGGTTGCTAGAGCTCAGCACTTAGCATGCAAATATGATGGTTGGTAAAGCACAAGAATCTCTTCTTGTCTGGTTGACTGCATTAGGCCATCCTTGCTACTCAGAAGCATTTGACAAGTATTTAATGACACCAGCAGGCAGGCAAGTATCTGCATGTTTAGAGACCCTTGAAACCACTCTAGTATGCCCAAAAGATATATCTGCTACTAACTGACAGGAAGCAGACAAATGTCTCCAAAACGTCAGCAGGCTGTCAGCTTGTCACTGGATACAGCTTGAGCAGACAAACTGAAACTTGGCTGAGCAACCCTTAGATTACCCAATTTAGCAACTGGTTTCTGTTTCTGCAACTTGAATAAGATTCTTATGTATTATGAAATAATAATCAAAACATTTGAACCCACAATGCCAGTTTTGTGGATGCCTGAAGCTATTACAGGTGCTGCCAAAAGGTACAGATGCTAAATATTGGCTTTGTTTTGCTTGCGATGTGTGACCATCTGCCCATGGAGTGTAACTGAAGGGTGTATTTTGGTGTAGTCCTTAGTAAATATTTTCCAAACTATTATTGTTCTCTTTTCAAGTGTCTTTACCAGCTCCAGCCCTTGAAAGCAGTAAACGAGTCTGGTTTCCAGGATGTTCTCAATAAATATTCATAACATATATTTGCATATGTTGATCCAAGGATCTAGTTAATTTGCACATTGTAATGCCAGTTGCTTGCCCCTGTGTGAGGCATGTTTAATAAAGGACATGCCATTTTAACACATGATCAGGCTGTGAAACTAGCATGGACACCTGCACCAACGTCAGGGGCATGTTCACCCGTCCCTCTGCCACTGGTACTTTGCTAACATGCAACACCACAGAAACCAGCATGCAGGTGCACTTAACCCACTGAGGTCCACTCTAACAGTAACAATCTTGTTTAGTGTATGACCATAATGCCTGCACTAACTGTGGTTCTCTGTCAACACCCACCTTCTGCCCCAACTCACTCTGCCTGTGCCCATTAACTAGTTAGCACAGGATTTTTAGTGCAGGCCCATGTTTACCAGATGATAAACATCATGCTAACAACACAGTTTAGTCAACATGCCCCTGTATAATACCCCTACTATTCAGGGCTGGATTAAGAGGAAGATTTATTTATTTAACAGGTTTTATATACCACTTTATCATTTCAATCAAAGCAGTTTACATTGAATCTTAAATTTGGTAATGTACATTAAACAGAGACATTGATAACTTGGATCTTTCTGAGGCAATGGAGGGTTAAGTGACTTGCCCAAGGCCACAAGGAGTGCAAGTGGGAACTGAATGCTGGTCTCTTGGCTCCCAAGCCATTGCTTTAACCATTAGGCTACTCCTTCACTCCAGAAGATACACTGGAATAGATCCTTGGTTCTATATCTCTCAAGAGCCCTACCAATATCTACTATTAGGATTTTTAAAATAGTTTTCTCTTTTTTACATCATAGTTTTCATTATACAATAGTTTTTGCACCTATGAGATATCAAAGGAAATCACTGATGTCAGCATGAGCAGCAAAGATAATGGGAAAAGGCATGGACAGTTGGCAAAATTTTCAACATATTGGCCTAGTGGCCAAAAAAAAGTAAAAATGTCTTGTCTCTTTTCACTTCAATAATCTTCTAAATATTTAAGATTGCACTTCAATTATTTCGAATTAGATAGGGAGCAGAATTGGTGCTGATCTTCTACAATTACCAAAGCAGAAACACCTTCTTAGTAGTTTTTAACACAGAATTTCTCACTCATTAGGACAAACATAATATGGCAGATGTGCAGATGATAAAATTACTGAAGATAAATTACTCCAGGCTAGAGTATGTCTGCAAAAGTCTGAACTAAATCTCTAAACAGACATCTTGGTTGTTTTTATTGTTTATGTTTTTATATTAATCAAATTTCCTTTTTTTTAGGTGGTAGCCTTCTCATTTATACTATTTCATAATTTATGAATCCTCTTGGCATATAGCACTGATACAAGTGAATTAGAAATCTATGTGCAAAGGTTTTCCTTGGTAATCATTCATACTTCGTGAAACTCTTGAGCAATATCACTTATTTTGGTAGTATTTCATTGATCCTCCTGTAGATTATGGAATATTTTGATGGGGATTTTGGTTTCAGTTTTCCTTCTGTACAAAAATTATTCCAGATTTATTTTTAAAAATCTCCTTATTTTTAATGGGGGAAATATTTAAAGCTATGTTTCCTAAGGGTTGACGCGTATTAAGTAAAGTTAACGTGCATTAAGTGCCGCAGTGGCACATAGAAATGAATGGGCAGCGGAAGCACCTAACATGCATTTACTTAACGCATGTTAACCTTTAGTAAACATGCTCCTTAGCTACAAAACCAGTCATTCTTGCATTGTATCAAAACTGAGAGATCCTGCCACTGTTTGCTGCCACAGATTTCAAACGTATTTTAAACAAGAATGTACAGATTATATCCAGAAGAAAAAATGGCGACATTCAAAGGTACATGAGAAGATGCTGTTTAAAAAGCGAGGTCTTTTATAAAGCATTTTAGTGGGTTCAATGTGGTTTGCATGAGAAAAAGGGCTCTTATAAAATTGCCTGAATGAATAAGAATGCACGTTGACAAGATTGTATTTATATGTACACCACACAGACATTCCAGGGAAAGGTAGGCAGAGCTGGGGCAGAGTTGCTATATACACGTGTCTTTTAGAAAATATGGGGTATGTTTACTAAAGGGTGGCAAAGGAGCATCTTTCACTGTGTGTGAACAGCTGCAAGAGGAGGTTACCATGTGCTAAGTATGCTGGGCATGTCAGAGGCGTTCCAGCGTTAAGGGGTGCTGGTGGACACTTACCGTGTGGTAATAGCATATTCTGTGAAGAACATAAGACATGCCATACTGGGTCAGACCGAGGTCCATCAAGCCCAGTATCCTGTTTCCAACAGTGGCCAATCTAGGTCATACGTACCTAGCAATATCCCCAAAAGACACAGGTTCCACAATGCTTGTACTGGGTCAAGCATTGATATCCTGGGTCCCTTTTTAATAGTGGTTTATGGACCTTTCCTCCAGGAACTTGTCCAAACCTTTTTTAAACCCAGCTATACTAACAGCCCTTACTACATCCTCCGGTAACAGATTCCAGAGTTTGATTACACGTTGAGTGAAAAAATATTTTCTCTTATTTGTCTTAAATAGTTTACCCTGTAGCTTCATTACATGTCCCCTAGTCCCCTAGTGTTAAGGGATGGTAGTGGACACTTACTGTGTGGTAATAAGACATTAATGGGTGGTAGTGGATAGTTACCATGTGATAATAGCACATGCTGGGGAAAGGTGTCTGGCATGCATTTAATTCAGAAAAGCCACTGAAACGTTGAAAGGGAGGCAGGGAAGTCATTGGAGAAGGCATGGATGCAAGCACAATTGGTAGTTGACTCACCTGATGCCTGGCAATGTGGCAGTATGTGTGATGAGCATATTTGATCGTACAGCAGGCAAGATAAGCGACTGCCTAGTAACGATGGTCAGTGTGGTTGTTGGCTGTATCATGGGTGGATGTTGGCGGTAGCGGAATCAGTGGAAGGGATGCAGCAGCGGGGGCGCTGTGACAGGCATGCAGTTCTAGATGCACCTGAAAGCATACACCGTATCATAAGTACATTATAGTGTCTGTGAGATGTGGACATGTATTCAGATATACTATCAGTGTGTGGCATGCCATAGGCCAGGACAGTGTCTGGGTGGAGGCAGCATGTGCCTGATGTAGGCAACAAAGTAGGATTGTCCATGAGTGTGCATGTGAAGCAGTCACAAGAGAGGTGTGCATGATATAGCTAACTGCTGCAAATGACCCGTGAGAGCCATGGTGGGGCAGCTTACTGCCAGTAAGCTGCCCCACCATGAATCTCCCTGATGGTTAAATGGTAGGTGCAGGGTTGTTCCATGGATCATTCAAGCAGCTAATTTGCATTGTGTGTGGTGGGTAGATGTATGGGATTATACAGACCAAAAGCATTTGGTGTGTGTGAACCAAAAGTAGCAGTGCCATAGGGTACATGAAACACCATTTGTGCGGTTGGGACTGGTGCCTCAGCCTGTGCAACTGCAAAACAATACACCCGACAGAGTGGCATGTTAGAAAGGGACAAGTTGAACTTATTTTCCCCATGTGGGGCAAGTAATGATGGCAGAACAGTGCAGGAGATGGCTATGCAATGAGTATTAGGTGCCTGAATGTACGAGATATATCCTCCTTATGTAAAGCTGGGAGGTCACAATGATGGCAAAACAGAAACACATCCATACCAGTTGACCCAGACATCCGCTGCGTATACATCACTGACCCACTGCAATGCACCACGGCAGAGCCACTAAAGCCATGCTCACAGATATCCATGATGGGGAATGTCATGTTAGGCTACCCATAGTGCATAGAAATGTAGAAGAATGATTGTCTGCAAGTCACAGCAGAGCCAGGACTGTGCAAAAATGCACCCAGGCACAAAATAAACAAATGGGAACCAAATTCTGGAGCTCTGACCATCGAGACATTGCACGAACCAGTAGGCAACACTTCCACACAGCTCTACATAGATGGGTAGAACCTGCAGATCTCTGATCAAACTGTTTGCTGTCTGTGCCAGCATAGGTTGGGCCCTCCACTACCCATGAGGCACTGCACATGCAAAACAGCGGTCTGCAGCTGAAGAACCAATGGAGAATGCACTGATACAGCATATCAGCTCAGTAAGATGCACTGACTGCGTGTGCTACATGCACATAACAACAGCAAGCAGTGCTGCAGAGCAGTTTCAGATGTCACCCCAAGGGTGAGGAGGGCTGCCCAGCACCTGGTCCACTGATCCTGCACTGTTAGAGATGGCTGTGCTGCATAACTGCTAGTGTGTGTCAGGTATTGCCTGCAGTGTGTTATGCTTTTCACCTTATTTCCTGCATGCTGTAAGCAATAGTGAGAGCAACAGTTTAGCCCTGTGTTCTGCCCATGTTAGACACTAACCCTCTGATAACAGCACAGGTTAGTGACCAGTGCCAGTATGCTGCCCACAACAGTCACTGCAGTGGGGTGCATAGGCTGGCGCGGGGCTCCTGTCCTGCTATAACCACTGCTGCCCCAACCATTGAGGACTAACAGTTGACTACAGCACTGGCAGTAAGACTGCCCTTCCCTGGGCTGTGTCAGCCAACTATAAACCAACTGCAGTTGATCTGCTGGTCAGCATGCACACAGTGTGACCAAGAGCACTCTGCCTTGGGATACTAAGCATTGACTCCCAGCTATTTGCTTAGTGATTAGCATCTCCAGACAGAGAATGCATCCACATTACTGAAGCCATTGTAAGAGCACTGTGTGGATACATAGCCGTGCCAGGGTCACTTTTTGCTCATAGTGAGATTGCCATCTCAGCATGACATACAGTGGCCACCCAGGCAATTCATGTAGGAGATGGGCACAATGGTGCCTCAGCCAGTGACCCTATCATTGTAGCAGACACATCCAGGCCAATCTGCGCTGTTTCAGGTGATACCCACAATGCTCTGCATTACCTTATTCACATTTTCCAAACAGGCTGGGAAAAACTCAGACAATGTGAGCCAAAGTGTGGTGCAGAAAGCCACAGGACAAAGGAGAGCCATACACACACACACACATACACTCTCATTGGCACACTGTGCAAAAGTGGAGATGGTTGTCATTCCTGCTTGACATTCCTGTCTCAATATCAGCTCAAGGACTGATAACGTGTGCTCTGTTTGCAGATGCTATTACCATGCCTTGGTCTCACCACACATTGTTACCGTGTGCTATTAACCTCCAACCAGCTGTGGATAGTGGAGCCTGGCAGTGCTGCTGGTGGGTGTTTCCACCTTTGCTGGTCATCTCCTGGGGGGGGGGGGGGTTGCACATGCTGAAGCTGTATTTACACTGTCAGCTAAACCTTGTCCACAGGAAGATGCAATACAGAAACCCCAGCAGAGATCTGAATCTGTGACCCTCCACACATATACACACCAACTGTGAGTGTTGCACCACAGTGCTACCTTATGGGACTAATAGCTCCTGTTGCTGACATGCTTCCCTTCAGCTGGCCTTTGGCACATGTTGCAGTGCTCATGGAGCACACAATCAGGACAAGGCTTCTATCTACTATAGGCTGGTGCCACTTCCCACTTCCCATGCCACCACCAACACCCCACCATGCAGTCATGCCCATGCATTTTCAGTGGTGATGGTCACAGTCCCAGCATGTTGAACATGCAGATTTGGTGGGTGCCTTAGGCACGAGGGCTGGATGGGGGGCAGAGGCACACATGGATGGCCACGCAGCCCCCTCCATCACCTGCCACCGATACATCTCGGGGGGAGGATGGCAGCCACTGCTGTGGTATTTCCCCGGCACTGTTCCCTCTAAGCTGTGCGCGTGTGCGTGCGCACACACCTCGCCAAGTGAGCGCACATACTTTACAACAGAGCGCACAAAAATTACGGTTCTGATTCTGATAGAAAACAACACAGACGTTCTTAAAATTGAAAAGTTGTTGTGTATTTATGGTTTTCACAAGTTCTACAATATTTTCTAGTGCAATCAATGTGGTGTACATACTGTATTCTGACGTGTAGTCAAATTTTAAAGTATATAACTCTGAGTGTCGATATGTGGCACACAAAAATTGAACCTTCCTTCAAAACCTGCACAGCTGATATTTTATGCGCACACAGCCTACAGAAAATTAGAGGGAACATTGTTCCCCGGGCACCTGCATTTTCTAGCTTCCTAGAGGGCTAAAGCATCTGGCACTATCAGCCTCTTCCCCCACAGTCGAGTTCTGTGGCAGTGTGGGGGAAGGCAGCCTGGATCTCTGCCTGGGTGCCAGGACCCTTAGACCGCCCCATGTGGCACATTGCCTTTCCACAGCAGTAGCAGGACAGTGTGCTGCCACTGTCACTGTGGGATCATGACGAACATCACAGATGGTTCTGTGGATGGCAGAATACCCCTTTGTGGAGAGGCTAAAAAGGTTGGGGTTCATCAACCTGGGGAAGAGACGGCTGAGGGGGTATATGATAGAGGTCTATAGATTATTGACCAGAGTGGAACAGATAAACATAGGTTGCTTTTTTATTCCATCAGACTGTGGACAGACTAGGGGACCTGCAATGCGGCTACAGTGTAACCCATTTTGGTCTTGTAGGTGAAAATATTTTTTTCAGTCAATGCGTAATCAGACCCTGCAATCCATTACTGGAGGATGTGGTAAAAACTTTCAGTGTAGCTGGGTTTGAAATAGTGTGGACAGGTTCTTGGGTAATGATCCATAAACCATTGCTACAGAGGACCTGAGCTATGCACTGCTTGCTTCATTACAGTTACTGGGGATCCTGTGTGTCTTTTGGGGAAACTGCTTGGTACTTGTGATCTAGATTGTGCACTGTTGGACACAGGATACTGGGCATGATGGACCTTGGTCTGACACAGTTTGGCATATTTTGTAGTCTTATGTTCCTATGTTCCATCTACGCAGCTGCCTGGTCCCTCCTGTGCACCAGTGGCCCCCACTGCATGACCCATGTGCCACCTCTTTTGCCCCCCATTTGCACCATCAACATAGTGCCCTTTCATACTTGGGCACTATGCTATTGATGCTGATAGAGCACTACTATCATTCCCTTGGGCTCCCTTGTCTGTGCATCACATTGCAGACGTAAAATAGGCTCTCTCTGCTCTTTCCGACAGTTTTGAATTGCATTAGGGTTCCTGCCCTTAAGGTGCCTGCGTTAAGGGAGCAAGCCTTGTTCCCACCCACTGCCCGCCCATTGACCCCCCACTCTCCACACCATTCACTCCTTCTCTCCACCCACAGAGCTCTTTATGCTGCTGGTGCCGTTAGCGCGTGCGAAGTGTGCACATGCACAGTTAGCACGTGCTAACAGCACACTTGCTCCTTTACCTCTATGTGTATACAGGAATAGAGTATATGCACACATTTTCACCTTCTTTGGAGTAGGAGTAAATTTTGTGCATAATCATTTGTGCACTGTTGAGGATAGATCTGCGTGTCTGTTTTATAAGGACACTTATGTGCTTATGTTACCTTTATGAAATAGGCATAAAATAGGTGCTATTTTAGAACTTGGAAACAGGCACCTTGTAATGAAATAACCCCAACCAGGATAATTTTATAACAGTGTCCCTAGACTCACGTATGTTGTGCCTGTTTATTAAAGGCAACACATAGGCGCCTCTGCATCTGTATAAAATTATTCCAGGGAAAGCAGGAGCACCTATTTCATCTGCTCCAAGGCAAGTATACTATAATTGTGTGCACGTATGTGCTGCAAACAATAGATAAACATGCACGTATTCTATAAAACAAGAACATTGCTGCCAGACTTGCCCCGTTTTGCCTTTTCTCCATTCCAAAGATGACAAACATATATCATGTGACACACAGATTCCTATACCCAACAAAAAATGCTCCTAATCAAACAATTTTTGTTGGACTTTTAAATTGAGGGAGCTATTAAAAGTGCATACTCCAACTAGTCCTTTTTAATTGTTTTAAGTGATCATGCATCTAAAAACTACCACAGAATAGCCATAAAAACCAATGCATTTCAAACTACAACTTTCAGTTCTGCTTCAGGTTAAGGTAATACTTACCTGAACAAGTCAGTCTTCCATCCCATCTGTGTCCATACTGGGAGAAAGCACACTTCCATGCATATTTTGGAGTTCAATTGCTTACGCTAAGCAAAAGTAGCTGTTGGGTCTTTTTATCTTCTTCAAACTCCGCTCCTAATGTCACTTAAAGATCCAGGCAGATTATAATAATGAATGCCATTCAATCTGTATGTTCAACCCCTTAGGCTGTAGTGTATTCAGATAAAAAATCCAAAATTGTTCTGTTCTATTTAAAAAAACATCTCGATCACCCCCCCCCCCCGCATGACTGATCTATATATTGTAGAATCCGCCAATGTAATTGATCAAAGGTATGTTGTTGTTTTATAAAATGCTCAACCAATGGAGCTGAGCAGGTATTGGTGTTAAGACGAGATTTATGTTCACGGAGGCATGCAACCATACTTCTCTGAGTACGACCTATATATACCTTTTTACGTGGACACACAATCAGATAAAATACATACGGGGTTCTGCAGTTCGTATAAGTGCAAGCTGAAATAATCCGTTCAGATACCGGATCATTCCATAAACTCCCTTCATTTGTAGATGAACAGAACTTGTAATTACCAGAACAAAAATGGCCTGGGGTGTTTGAGATGTCATTTCATTAAACCAGATCAGAGAAATATACATGTACAAGTAGGCACTATGTATCTGTGTGCTTACTGTGCATGCATGCGCTCCCCTGGGTAATTTTATAGGAGCCAAGCTGAGTGCATAAAATGCTGCTCTAAACTCTCAAATCCACTGCAAACATTTTCCCAAAAAAGGATTTTAGTGGCATAGGGAGGATACCAAAGACCAAGACCTATAGCAACCTGGTAGGCAGGTACAAATGGGCCAACTAAATGATCTTTATCTGCCAACATTTTTGTTTCTCTGTTAGCCGAGCACATATGTTTTGGTTATTTTAAGCATTTAATATTAGATTTGCCTTGAGGGTAACTGCCACGCATTTGGCTCTGGCAGGAACCAGCATTGCAAATAAAAAAAAAACCACACAGACTGTCTCCTAAGCGTCCTAAGAATGGATGTAAATAGTATGACCTTAGAAGGACTATAATGCTAAACATTCTTCCTGCCTGGGAGAGCATGAGGGTGCACTTGGCTTGCTGTCCACTCCCTTATCCAGCAAATTTCTTGCCAAGAGGGAGGGAGGGAATGTCTGCACTGAGATTTCTTATGCTCTGATATAAAAAGAAAGCAAAGTACATGATGAGCTTATAGAAAAGCTGTGGAAGGCAACTTGATGTATTATTGCTCTAATATATCTCAAGATCTAATTACTAGCAAAAGCAGCTCCTACAATGCTATGTAGCTTTGGAAAGATAAACAAACTCCTTCCAATTTTAATCTGTGCTAGAAAACAAAAATACATCATGACTGGCTGTTTCATGCGACAATATCATGTTAGAAACAATGCTCAAGCATAATGAATTTAGCCCATAACAGGACAAGCTAAAAGCAAAACTGCAGGTAGGAGTCCAAATAGCTTGATTTATCCAATTTCAGGTCAAAGAGAAATCTGCATATGTAGTGAATTTCGTAAATAAAACTGATCAGATACTATGTTAAAAATACTGCTCGGTTACCCTGTATCTTGGGAAAAAAAAACCTTCTTAAATGCAGGTGGTTTTTTTGGACCCAGCAGTTTTCTTCTGCACTGTTAGGTTCTCAGCTGAATTAGAACAAGGGCTGGATCAGGCACTATGGGCCTTCATTCCCAGCTAGCCAGGGAGTTTTCCTCTGCTGTATTATCTCTTCCAACCTACTTTTGTCTAATCATTGTGTTGACATTCCTTGATTGAAAGCTATGCTCCGAGGGATCCTTCTGGAATCCTAAAACCAGCCAGTAGGTGTCACCAATGTGCAATGGCTATGACTCCTTCCCACCAGTGTCTGTAGCCCAGTGGTTCTCAACCTTTTTTGTACCGCGACCCCTTTTACCATTGGTCAACTTGTGATGACCCCCAATGATAAAATCAAATGCGTCTCTCTTCCTTTACCATTAACGCACTGTCGCTGTAATCATTTGTTGAATTATTAATATATTATAGGCCTTTGCAATATATTTTTATTTATAAAATGTACTTATTTAAACCACAATAATTAATCACAATAACAAGTAACAATATTTGATTTCAAAATTATGATGATTTTGTAGTCAAATCACTAATATGAAATAAAATTATTTTTTCTACCTTTGTTGTCTTACCAACTTATTCTCTGATCATGCTTGTCCCGATCTGAGGCTTCTGCTTTCCTGTCTTCTCTTAGCTCTCTTTCTGTGGTCTATGGTCCATTTCTTATCTCTTCTTTTGTTTTCTTCACTTCTTTCCATCAGCCTATTTCCAGTCCCCTTCTAGTCCAAATACCATGGCAGCCCCTCTCAACATCTGCTCCCTTCCAGTCCCATTCTCCCATCCCCTCGCAGCAGCCCATTTGTAGCCCTAGCCCCCAGTTTTCTTCCAAGGCCAGCAGCTCTATCCTCCCCTCCCCACCATCAGCCCATTTCCAGTTGAAGCTCCCCCAATCAGCTCACTTCCAGTGCTAGTCCCCCCTCAACCCCATTACCAGTGCTAGGCTCCCCTAATCAGCCCATTACTAGTCCTACCCCCCCCATCAGTCCATTACCAGTCCTAGCCTTCCCTAATCAACCCATTACCAGCCTTAGCCCCCCCCCCGATCTGCTCATTACCAGTGCTAGCCCCCATCAGCCCATTATAATCCTAACCCTCACTGTCTCTCCCCTCTGTCCAGAATTTATCCCGTCTGTCCAGTATGTCCCCCTGTCTCTCCCCTTTGTCCATGTCAGCCCCCTCCCTCCCTCCATGTCAGCACCCCCTCTGTCCATGTCAGCCCCCCTCCCTCCCTCCCTCCATATCAGCCCCCCTCTGTCCATGTCAGTCCCCTCCCTCCCTCCCTCCCTTCCACCATCCATGTCAGCCTCCCCCTCCCTCCCTCCATTTCAGCCCTCCCTCCCTCCATTCATCCCTCCATTTCAGCCCCGTTCCTCCCCCATGTCAGCCCCATTGCAGGTTCCCTGCCCCCTCCTCCCCTCTCCCTATGTCTGCCTGCTACTGCCCTGTTCTTCTGTAGCCGTGGTTCCCTGTCTCTTAGGGAACCATGGCTGTGCCTGTGAAGCTGTTGCAGAGCCTTCCTGTCTCTCGACAGGCTCTGTGCTGCATTGTCCTGCCTCCAAAGGATGTTGTTTACCACTTCCTTTGGAGGCGGGACAACGGGAAGGCTCTGCAATGTTTTCACAGGCACAGCCGCAGTTCTCTAAGAGGAAGGGAGCCGCGGCTACAGAAGATTGGAGGCGGTGAGTTTGCTGCTGCAGAGAAGCGGACTCGGCAACAGCAGCAACTTGTGCGATTTTTTATTTTTATTTTTTTTACTGGCGGAGTGAGGTGACCCCTGCTAATTCCTATGGCGACCCCCGTGGGGGTCGCAAACCACAGGTTGAGAACCGCTGCTCTAGCCTGACATATTTATTTATTTATTTATTTTGGGCACGTGATATACCACCAACAAGCAAAAAGCTATCACAACAGTTTACAAATTAAATATAAAAAGGAGAAAAACAAACAGAAAGAAAGAAGAAAAGGAAAGACAGAGTAGGGCGTAACAATACAGGGATGGGGGCGGGAAGAAGGGTAAAGTAAGCAGGTTATCAGCTGAGAAAAGGAAGTCAGGGGGCACGGCCTGGGGGAAATCTTGTTGGAACAGCTAAGCCTTGAGGTTCTTCTTGAAAATGGGGAAAGAAGACTCAGATCAAAGAGGGAAAGGTAGAGAGTTCCACAGGGACAGACCAGCATAGGCAAAGGAAGGAGAGGGTGGGAGAGGGGAGAAAGAGAGGAAGGGTCGAGAGAAAGCCTTTTGAGGAAGGGAGGAATAATGGCATGTTTCCAAGGGGGAAGGACATATCCTGTAGAAAGGCTAGTCTGAAGTAAAAGGGTGGGGGCAAGTCTTGAGATTAAGTATGCTGGCCAAGGATCCGGAGGGGAAGAAGATAGACAAGTGGCTTTAAAGGCATGGTCAAGGAAAGATAGAGGGTAGGAAAAGAGGACCAGCTTGAAATGAGAGGGGGTTGGCTGGGAAGAGGAGAGGGGGACGAGAGGGATCCCTTCTATCTATGCTCTTCTCTTCTACGGCCAACTCCAGACTTATTTATTTATTTATTTATTTAACTGTTCTTATATACCGCTTTATCATTGAATCAAAGCAGTTTACATTATAACTCACAGGATTTACAAAGAACTCGTTATGAAATTTGCGGGGGGGGGGGGGTGGCATACAGGAGATGCACTGATGTATAACTGATTTACAAAGAACTTATGTACATACAGTGAGTTGGTGTGGTTCAACTGGTTAAGAGTTAAGTGGCTACATGGATATGATCAGTAAAGAGGAACGTTTTTAGTTGTTTTCTAAAGTCCTTAATGTCAGTGGTGGACTTTAGTTTTTCAGGGAGAGAGTTCAATATGGCTGGTGCTGCAAGCGAGAATGCTCTCTTTGTCGTTGATTCCTTTGCTCTTTTGTATTCAGAGGGTGTAGGGATAGTGTCAATTGTACTCTGTCTCTGAGGTCTATTATTGTCTCTGGTGTAGAACATCTCCTCTAGATCTCCCACTGTCATGTGACTTCTTATCTTGAATATGGTTAGGCCAGATTTGTATCTAGCACGTTCGGTGATAGGAAGCCAGTGGAATTGATGTAGGAGGGGGGTTATATGTTCTTGTTTATTTGCTCCTGTGATGACTATAGCAGCTGTGTTTTGTACCAGTTGTAACAATCGTGTAGCTTGCTTTGGTAGGCCTTGATAAATTGTGTTGCAGTAGTCTAGGATAGGGGTTATAATTGCTTGACAAACTGATCGAAAATGGTCCTGGTTGAGTGGCTTGAGTCTCCGAATGGTGGCAAGTTTGTATAATGCAATCTTGGTGATTCTTTTGATGTGTGGTTGTAGGTTTAGCTAGCGGTCAAGTGTTACTCCAAGGTATCGGATTTCCTCCTTAATTGGGATGATAGAGTTTGCTACTGTTATTGAAGTGGGTAGGATGTGCGAGGTATTCCAAGTGATGATTAGTGCCTCAATCTTTTTCATATTTATGTTTAAGTTATTGTTGGAAAGCCAGATGGATATTTCTTGGAGACAGTTTATGATGGAAGAGTAATCTGGAGAGTCTAGGTTGATTGGTGTGTATGCCATGATGTTGTCAGCATAGATAGCATATTGTAGCCTGTGCTTCTTGAAAATATTGCATACTGGCTGTATGTAAATGTTAAAAAGCAGGGCCTACAGAGAGGATCCTTGTGGTACCCCTTATGTTGTTTGAAAAGCAGCAGATGTGTGTGATCCTACCTTGACCTTCTGTCTTCGGGTGCTAAAGTATGATTGAAACCATTTGTGGGTAGTGTTGCATATGCCAATGTCCGTTAGTCTGTTTAGGAGGATGTTGTGGGATACTGTATCAAAAGCTGAGGAAATGTCGATGAACACTAGCAAGAAACCAGCCTTGATGTTATCTATTCCTCTGAGCAGGGTGTCAAATAGGTGGATGAGTAGAGTCCCAACACTGTGGTTAGAGCGAAAGCCGTGTTGATGTGGGTCTAGTGGAGCATGTGTGTCTAGGTGATCCTGAAGCTGTCTTAGCACTGTCTTCTCAATAACTTTGGCCAGAAAAGGGAGGCTGAAAATTGGGCTAAATGTAGCAGAATCTGTGGAGTCCGGTGTTGTTGTCTTCAGGATTGGATGGATAGTGGCTTCTTTGAGTGCGGTGGGCATGTAGCCTTGAGCTAGGGAGGTACCTATTACATTTTGGATGACTTTGATCAATTCTTCCTTTGCTGATTTTATCCATACCATCAGGCAAGGATCAGATGGGGCTGTGCTTGAGTTTAGTTGGGTTATTGTGTGGGTAATTTGTTCAATTGTAGGGATGTGAAAATCACTCCACTTGCTTGTTATGTTTGATCTTGTGTTTTATATAGGCGGGGGAGTGTTAGTAGGGTTTGTGTGCTCATGGGGTGTCTGTTCTTGACAAGGAGAAAATCTGCAAATGTTTGTGGGTATATCTTGACATTGTCTTCTTGTGATGGTTCTTTTGTCAGGGATCACACTATCTCGAAAAGCTCTCTAGGCTTGTTGCTTGCTTTTAAGAAGAGATTAGTGTGGTATTGCTCTTTTTTACTGTTGATAAGGTTGTTGTAGTCCTATTGCATTATTTGGTATTCCTTTAATGTGTTATCTGAGTGGTCTCACCTCCATTGTCGCTCCTTCTGGCGTAGCTTTCTTTTAGCTGTTCTGATAATCTCGGAGTACCAGGGAGCAAGGTTTCTTCTTGTACCCCTAGGATTAGCTCTGTCTCCTTCGGGTGTTCTTGCCTCTGTGCTTATGGTAGTGTTCCATATGTCGATAGCCTTGTCTAGATCAGTGGAGTCTTGGGGGAGGTTATGGAGGATGTCGCTGAGAACTTCGCTCCTTTCACCTTGCTGCTCCTTGTGCCTGGAACAAACTACCTGAGTCTGTACATCAGACGCCTTCTCTTACCTTTTTCAAATCCAGGCTGAAAACTCACTTCTTCAGGGCCACTTTTGGATCCTGTCCGCTTAGTCTCCTATATGTTTCCTTACCATTCCCCTAGATATAGCCTTGCCCTCAGCTGTTGTGTTGTCTGCCTTGACTAGATTGTAAGCTCTAATGAGCAGGGACTGTCTTTTCTATGTGTCTGTACAGCGCTGTGTACATCTTATAGTGCTATATAAATAATAGGTAGTAATAGTAGTAGAAGAGGGCTGAGAAGAGGAAGGGTTTTGAAAAGAAGCATGAAGGGAAGCAGACTTATTGTAGAGAAAGGAGGCAGAGGAGGTGGGAGAAGGAAAAGGGGAGGGAACCGAAGGGGCGGAGGAAGGAGGCAAGGAATTGAGTCGATGAAAAAGCTGGCACGCCTTGTTGGAAGAGGCAGAAAGATGTGCTTGAACAAAGGTGGTGTGGGCAGAACGCAGAGACCATCTATAAAAGGAAAAGGCTTCCTTCCATTGGACAAGATCCGATGGAGAGTGTGATTTGCGCCAGCATCTTTCGAGGTGGCGGATCTGACAATAAAGGGAGGATAAATCAGAGTGGAACCAGGGTTTTGATGCCAACTGGGGAGGTCTAGAAAGACGTGAGGGGACAGTGGCATCCAAGGAGGAGGAAAGAACAGAGCACCAAGATGAGAGATGGACATCGAGAAGGTCTGAGGGTGGGGTGAAAGAGGCATTCTCAATCAGAGATTGTAAGCTCTGATGAGTAGGGACCGTCTTTTACATGTGTCTGTGCAGTGCTGCATACATCTTGTAGTGCTATACAAATGTTCATTAGAAGTAGAGAAAAAGAAATCTAAAAAGAAAACACAGATCATCCCCTGGAGGCATCCCAAGAGGCACCCCAAGGAGTGTAGAAGGAGCAGGACCTGCTCCTTGTACACGCTTTTGGTGCGCGTCTGCAGCACTGCCATGAGCAGCCCCCTGGTTTAAAAGCTGAAAACCTGGAAGTGATGTCCCATCTTTTGGATCAGCAGGGGAATGCTTGAGAGGGTTGGAGCAGCAACAGCAGGAAAGCAGAGGAGAGCCAGTAAATCTGCAGTTAAAACACAAAATACAAAGCATTAACACATGTCCAGGGAGTGGAAGATTTGAGCCAGGAATCCAACCCAGGTCCCTTCACAAGTCTGCGTATAGCACATCCATTGTGCCACTGTGCTGGCAACATTCATATTTTAAGGGTTACCCTTAGAATTGTTTCCGCGAAACTGCTTGGGAGTCCTCTGCCCTCCCTGCTGCCAGTTGGGGAAGGTGCTGTGATATACCTTTAGTCGTGATATCACAGCACTTTGCCCCTACTGGTAATAGGGCAGGTGGAACACTCCCACGTAGCCTTCATTCAGATTTACATAACATGTCAGCTTTATTACAGTATGCCCAAGCTTTAATTTTTCCCTTTTCAGATATGCAGATTCACTCTTTTCATGTTACCAACATCTGGAATTGGATGGACGAAGCACTGAGCATGTTCCTACTGAATAGCAATTTGAACTAAAGGTGAAAAGCCTAGATACTTCTCTACAATTCAGTCAACAAATATGTTGAACCATGTTTAAAAGTACATAGTTATGCTCCATAGCAATTAAATGGGATAAAGAAAAAAAAATAAAAGAAAGATTTCATTCATGTAAGACACCAGAAGGAGCTGAATTAGCACAAGTTTAAAACTTATGAACAGTAGCTCCAGTCATCAGGGTTTCAGTCTATAAGTTAATTTTCACAGCAAATCCCTGCGCTGTCACCTTTTAAAAAATTCTGTTTGCTGGCCAGAGCTACAGAGATGTTTTATGTACTTTACTAGTGAAAAAAATGTGGAGTAACTAATGCGCTGGGACTTTTCCCATAAAAATCACCCTCATATTTCCAATATATGCATACACATCTTTTTTATTTGTTTAAGAAAAATCCCTTCTATCAATTATAAGATGTTATAGAGAATGCTATATAAATGTAAGGGGATCTTCTGATTTGCATTACTAGTGTAATCCAGAGTGCCATTTCTACCCTACATTTGCTTAAAATCGACAGAAGACAAGCCCTGAGACACCTTCAGGAGGCTGGAGATTTTTGGTGCTTAGATATGTGTTCCTCTGCCCCTAGGAAACTTACAGGGTTCAAAGGAGTTGTATCAGATATAGTGAGATTGATTAATTCTAAATGAAATAGTGGGTACTGAGTCCAGTGGTATAATGTACTGTGTTCAGAATAAAAGCAGACAAAAAATACTTGAATGAAACCTTTTTTATTACTCTCATGAAGAAGAAACAGTTCACAAAGAAAAAACAATATAGATATTTACCAAAGCAAAAAAAAAGAAGAAATACAGTAGAATCATTAAATAACAATATCTTTCAAAATAAATTGGTAAAATATGTAAATTAAAAGTTTACACTGCTGGCTACCAATAGAAACCAAGGCATTTTTTTAAACCCAGATAAACCAGTCAATTTGATAATTGACACCCAATGATTTTTGAGAATTTTGCACTAGTATGATAAATTATGTTTGGATTTGGATACAAGGCTATTCCTATCTAAATCCTTGGTGCTTTTTCCTGCTAGGAAAAACATCTAGCTTTCTTTAGTTTATGGTTAGATCTCAGCATTTGGATGGCAGTTCAGTTTGGTTTCTGGCAGGTGCAAGGCTCAATCCACATTTCAAGGAAACCTTGAAGTGGCAGGGTTTTCAAGATATGCAGATTATTCATTGTCCCATTCTAGTCCAGTCCAGTCCAGATGCATGGGTTATGCCCTACCACCAGCAGATAGTGACTGAGAACCATTGGTTCCTGATTGTCTCTCCGGGCCAGTCCAGGAACAAGAGGGTTGTCAATCTTCTCCAGCAACTGAGGACTGAAATCTGAAGTTTTGTAGACCTGATATCTGGCTCCCCCTGCTGGCCAAACCTCAGTCCTCAGCAGCTGGGAAGGACGGTTTCCTGGCTGGCTCCGAGTAAACCCTTCAAGTTTAGAGATTTCTTTTCTTTCTCTTTAATTTGGCTTAAAAGCAGTGCTTCTGTGGAAAGGACTCTGGCAGGGTTCTCCTCCACTTTCAGTAATTAATTTGGTTTTTAATCTTCATTGCTTCGTTTCTCTCAGGAGGGAGCAGAATAGTGCTGGGAGCCCCAGAGTCGATCCTGCTACCCTCGACGTTGAGTTTAATCCCCCACTAGCAGTGAGGTTCGTTGCTCAACGGATTAGTGCCTTCACGCAGGTATGTGGACTGTTTCTTGAACCCTCCGAGGCTTGCAGTGGGTTCGCCGTTTTTTTTTCTTTTCGCCGCGGTTTGTTTTAGTTCGCCGGTTTTCCTTGCGGCTCCGGTTTCTGCCCGGGGAGGGGTTCTTCCTCTGGTTCACTGTTTTTTGTCTTTTTGGCTTCGGGGGATAGCGCGTTCTGCTTTGTTTTTTCCTCTATGGAGAATTCTTCAGAGGGAGGCCCTCAGGGCGGTTTAGTTTTGGCGGGAACGGCAGCCATCTCAGGTTCAGCTTCAGATCCCTCGTTATCTCAGGGACGGCCTGCAAAGAAGAAGGCCAAGTCTAAGAGACAGGGTCAAGTGGGGGAAGCTCCTCCATCTTCCCTGTCTGAGGTAAAACAGGGTTTAGAATCTGTTTTCTCGGCTGATTTCATTTTAGCTCTCCATCAGGCATACTGTATGAAGTGGCAGCAGACCCAACAGAAGCCTTCTAGCCAGGGGGCCACACAGATTTTGGAGAATACGTTTTCTGGGTCGGATCCAGGTGAGGGTCCCTCCAAACTTTCTCTTGGGGCGGAAAATCCTGCAGGCACAGCCACTCAGCACCACTTGTTCAGGGGCCTCTGTTCATGCCAAATGTGGATCGCTTCTCGCTTACGGCTTGGCTCTTGAAAGGGACAGGTTGATACGGAAGGGGTATTCCGCTTCTGTCATGTCCACTATGCTGCAGGCTCATCGTTTCTGGTTTACCTTTGTGTATGGAGAGTTTTTGAGGTCTGGTGTAAGGAGCGTAGTCTCCGTCCACAGGTCACATTGGTTCCACATGTGCTTTCTTTTCTGCAGGAGGGCCTGGATAAAGGGTTGGCCCTCAGTACCATTAGGGTTCATTTGGCGGCCATTGCTTGCTTTCGCGGTGCGGTCAAAGGAGTTCGGTTATCTGGTCATCCGGATGTTCTTCGTTTTCTAAGAGCGGTTAAGCTCATTCGTCCTCCAATTTGTAACGTCGTTCCTTCTTGGGATTTGAATCTAGTGCTGGAAGCTTTGGCGCGACCTCCATTTCACCCGCTTAAAGATATTTCCTTACGGGAACTTTCTTGGAAGGATGCGTTCTTGGTAGCTTTGTGTTCAGCGAGAAGAATTTCGGATCTTCAAGTTCTCTCTTGTAGAGCTCTGTATCTCTTGTTTTCGGAGGAGAAAGTGCTTTTGTGGACTGTTCCTTCGTTTCTGCTGAAGGTAGTATCCCCGTTCCATCTGAATCAGACTATTTCGCTTCCCACTTTTAGAGATGGCCAGGGCCTTCCCATTAACGCGGTTTTAAGAAGATTGGATTTGGGTAGGTTGCTCAAGGGTTACCTCAAGAGAACCGACTCCTTTCGTAACACTGACAGGTTGTTCGTGCTGTTTGGCGGGCCTCGGAAGGGGCGGCTGCGTCCAAGGCATCGATTGCGCGTTGGGTGCGTCAAGCGATACTGGCAGCGTATCAGTCAGCGGGGCAAGTGCCTCCACAAGGGCTTCAGGCTCACTCTACTAGAGGTCAAGCGGCCTCTTGGGCCAAGTTTGCCTTTGTTCCGCCTGCAGATATTTGTCGGGCGGCTACTTGGTCGTCCCTTCACACTTTCGCCAGACATTACAGATTGGATGTTTGGGCCAGGCGAGACGCGAATGTTGGGGTTTTGGCCATCATAGCGGGCCTGGCTGGTCCCTCCCAGGGTTAGATACTGCTCTGGTACTTCCCTCTTGTTCCTGGACTGGCCCAGAGAGACGATCAGGAAACAGAAATTAGACCTTACCTGCTAATTGTCTTTCCTGGAGATCTCTCCGGGCCAGTCCAGGACCCTCCCGTGTCAATGACTAGCGTTTATGGTGGCGCGGGTGTTTTTTGAGGGGTACTGCTCAATCGGATTTCTGATCGTTGGCGTTGCGTGCCCATTCGTTTTTTCACGGGGTGTTCTCTGGGGCTCCTAGGGGTGCAGTTTCATTTTAAACCATTTGGGTTTTTCTATATTTCCAAAAAAGAAAAAAAAAAAAAAGTTAACTCACGCGCAGGAATGAAAAGCTGCAATACGATGATTCACTGCTGGCTAGCCTTTCTATGTATTTTCTTTATTGGTTGCTTCTGTTCTTCAACTGCTTAGATAGGAATAGACTGAGGTTTGGCCAGCAGGGGGAGTCAGATATCAGGTCTACAAAACTTCAGATTTCAGTCCTCAGTTGCTGGAGAAGATTGACAACCCTCTTGTTCCTGGACTGGCCCGGAGAGATCTCCAGGAAAGACAATTAGCAGGTAAGGTCTAATTTCTGTTTTGATTATGTCACCCTATAAGCAGCTCTCCTCACACCAGTATTTCTTAGTCTCCAGCAGATGGAGGGAGCTTCTGTGCATTCTGGACTTCACTGTAGACAGCTCCATGGAGGGCCCAGTGCTAAGGGGGCCAGTGTTTAGCAGACTCTGGGGTACAGAATCCAGTGTGACTGGTCCTTCCCCCAACCCCCGCCTCACCAGCACAGGGTCCCTTCTTGGGATCCATGGTGTTCCCTGTTTCTTGTTCCCAAGTTTTGGGAGGGGGCCCAGGGAAGAGTACTGCAGCAGGGTGCTGTCCCTTTAAATCTTTATGAAAAAAAAAAGAAAACACGCAACGTTGTGGCATCAAGGGAGCAGTGACAGAACAGCTTCAAAGTGGCATGGTTGACCTAGGCATTTGGCACTGGTAGTGCCAGAACAGCTAAGGGGTGTGGGCCTGACTGGTGTGCAGACAGAGCCCACAGCAAAGCTTCTATATATGCACCCGCATACCTCGCGGCCAACTCTCAGCCTCTGGTTTCTGCTGCTACTGTGAAAAGGAAGGCCGCGTGAAAAGCTGAGGCCGCGCTGAAGGAAATACAAGGCAGGGCTCTGCTGGGGAGGCGGGGGGGGCCGCGGGGCACTTCATTCTGCTGCTTCCGTGGCGGCAGCAGCTCCTCTGATCAGGGTTTTGTTTTGTTTTTGGGGGGGTGGGGTTTGAAGGCTGATTGAGGCGGTCTTTTTTGGGGCAATTTTTGCTGCCCCCAAAAAGTTGCCACCTGAGGCCACCGCCTCACTCGGCCTCATTATAGAGCCGCCCCTGAATATGTATGCATATACAGTCCAAAATCATTTCACTGGCAACTTTTTATTAGGAGATATTGAACATTAAGGGGTTGAACTGCAAGGGTGCCAATAATGGGACTGTGTCACGACTTCTCTGTTGTCAAATCTGCTACTTCCGCCCCCTCCTACAGCAACCAAATGTTGCGTTGGAAGGGGTGGAAGTAGCAGATTCTGCAACAGAGTAACCATGTTGCAGCCCTGGAGACAGTGGCTAAGTGCTATGTCACAGTTTCCGGCCCATTGCCACCGCTGCCAATCTCAGAGAGGGGCGGGCAGTGGCGGCAATGGGCGCATAAGAGGAAGGCCCTCCTAGAGCACCTCCAGTCCTTGCACTGGCCCTGCCTACCAGTCTTTAAATGTGTGAAGTTAAATTCTGTCCTCAGATCTCACTTTCTATTACAAACATTCCAACAATCCCCCAACACCCAATGCCAGCCCCACTCCATCTGGTACCTACGAAGGCATCCATGATGGTCTAGTGAGGAACAGGAGCAATCTGTGGTTGCTATTGCCCCAGTGAAGCCAGTTTCCAAATGGCACTGCCTTCCCATTAGAGATAATCTTGCAGTATTACTCTTTGACCCCTCTAGGTAGTACCATGAGAGAGCCACTGGGGGCAGACAATGCCATTTTGGAAAATGGCATCACTGGGGCAGAAGCAGTGATTTTTTAAAATAAAGTTTTGTCTGGAAAAGCAAATAGAAGTAAATATGTTCAAATATGTAGGTATTTCAACCCATGTCCTTAGGGGAATTGGCAGTTGCTAACAGAGTATCTAAAATGGCAGCTTCTTCTCTTGAATGTCTTTTTCAGACCCTGAAGAATATTTTCTTATTCTGATGAATATCTGCCAAGTATCTGCTTGTACACCAGTCACTATTAGGAATATGTTTTTATTAGCTGTCCAACAAAGACCAAAATATTTTGTGTGAATCATATTTCAGGTATTTAGATATTGATAAATCATTTTACTGCACTGGTGCCACTCCTTTCAATTCATCATTTTGCGCACAGGAAACATTTTATTAGAATTATATCTTTATTGTCAATGCTAAACCATCTAAATGCTATAAATTTTGTCCTCTGAAGTCAGTAATGGATTTGTGTCTTCAGTGATGGTAGCTAAGCTTGTAAGATTTGCTAGCCATTTTATTCTCTGTCAGACTTCCTAACTTGCATAGTGCTACATAAGATCAGATATGGCCTATGGAGCTCCAGATGATTTATAAGTGCTCATAAATATATATAGTCTCTATACCATGTGTTTTTCAGCAATGACTGCATCAAGAGACGATTTGCAGGAATCAACTGAAATAAATAGTCAAAATAAGCTGGTAAATTGCCACATATTGATAAGCAGTGTTATGCTGATAAGCAATAAATAGTATAAAATCTAATATCGAAACTGTAATTTATGAGCTATGAGTTTTAGAGAACGTATCATAATGTAATAGAATGGGCTGTGAATAAACATGTATAAACCATATTAATAAATCTGGAAACTGTTTTTGGCAAAAATGTGTAAAATCATATTAAACTGAAAAGTGGCCCAAAAAAAGTGAGAACATCTAGAAAATTAAAAGCTTAAATAGTTTACTTATTTACCTTTTTTAGCTATATAACGTCTTTATTTTGACAATTTCTGGTCACCATCTTTTTTTTTAAAATTTGTCAATCGTTTACATCTGTCTTTTTGAATTTTAAATAACTTATATGCTACGAGATGTTCTCACTTTTTTTGGGCCACCCCGTAGAAGGTACAGAGTCTATAGAAACCCTGCAATGTATCCCCTTCCAAAATGTTCACCTTTTAAGGCCTTATAATATGGAAGTAAAATGTATTAGGACAATGTTTGTTCCATGTATCTACACTTCTCTGGGAACAAGCAGGAAGTCAGTTCTCAGATATGGATGATGTCATCACCAATGTAGCCTGCGCGGTAATCTCTCCCCAACTTTAAAGAAAGCCTTTGGGAGATCAACCATGCATGCATGTCCAAGTCCTCCCCCTGAGGCTCCTCTTTTGCCTTCCTGCCCGAGGGAGCTATTTTCCCTAATTCTTTGTTTTTCTGTGGAGCCCACCAGACGTACTGTCTGCACTCCAGAAAAAGTTGCCTTTTTTTTGGTAAACTCTTCTTGGTTTTTCTCGCTCTTTTTCTCGGCTGCGTATCATCACCTTTTCACTTTCCCAGAACCATCACTACCTCAGCGTTGTGTTTTTCTAGGGTACTTTTTTTTCTTTTTTCTCTTTTGGTATGTGGGATTTTTCTCTCATGCCCTCCTAATCAAGTCATTGGAGTTTGACCTCGCTGAGACTGTTTTTCCCGTTATGTCTTTGATTAGTGGTTTTAAGAAGTGCACAGATTGTGTCAGGACCAGTTGCTCCCTTGAATGCCTCGGGATTAATCACAATACCTCCTCTTGCCCGCTCTGTCTTCAGATGATGAACAAGGGGCATAAGAATCATGAAAAGCAGAAGGAGATGCTTTTTGGCCCCAAGTCCTCAGCCTCGGCCCTGTCTTTGGTTTTGGAATTGGCACCTTTGGGGGCGGCCACGGAGGACTCAGACTCCAGCAGCCATCCTGCTCTCTTAGAGTCCTGAAGTCACAGAGCACCAGACCAGAATGTCAGTGGAACATGATCCCCAGAAGAAATGGACTTCATCTAAGTCTTCGTTGGGGGGGGGGGGGGCCAATGTCAGTACTGTGGGTAAGACCTGCACGCACTGGCAGTGCATCCCTCGACAGGATTCCAAGGGTGAGGGCCGAGAGCGGCCCTTGATGCTGCCTTGGTGGAAAGCGGTTCCCACCCTCTCAGAGGATTGCCCTCGGGCTGCTGAGGCAATCACCATTGATGAGTCCCCACCGAGGGAACCGGAGTCAGGACCAATACCCTCGGTGCCCGCGCTGGTGGCTGCGGAGCCTTCAGGTCTCGAGGACAGAATGGCATCCCTAGAATGCAACCTGGCTGCCATCCTGGTGAGCCAAAAAACCCCAGTCCTGGTTACCTCTGGTTCCTCAGGGCCGGCAACAGGCCTCTCCACTGCAAGGGCCTCGCTGGAGGAGATCCAGCCTGTCCTGGAACGTTATGACCTGTGGGCTGATTCCAGTGACAGATCCTGGTCTCGGTCCAAGCCTAGGGTTTCTCCATCTAATGCATCTGGGTTAAACCACCAGGAATCCTGGTTGCCATCCTCGCACCCGACTGCACACTGGTGTGATTCCCACTGGCGCTTCAAGCTCCCCTCTGATTCCGATTTGGAATGGGAGACGGACAACATGTCCCCTGATACTGCTCGGCATCAGGATGTTCCATTGGACCCCTCTCCTCCTCAGGAGCGTTGGAGGTCTCCACCAGAGGACCTTTCCTTCTTGAACTTCGTCTGGGACATGGGCAAGGCCCTCGCCTTCACCATCGAGACAAAAGAGGAGCCTCAGGGGGAGGACCTGGACATGCTTCAGTATGACTCTCCTCCCAAGGAGGCCATAATAGTGCCGGCGCTTCCCCTCTTGGAGCGCCTCTTTTTCAGAATGTGGAAAGCCCTGGTTACAGTTCCCATTGTGAGCAAGCTGCTCGATTCCATGTATCAGGTTCACAAGAGCCCCGGCTTTGAAAAACAACAACTACCACACAACTCTATGTGGTGGAGTCGGTCATGCGCCAGATCAAGATCCAGAAGATGCACTCCTCTGTACCCCCAAGTTGGGAGGCCCGCACCATGGATGAGTTTGGCAAGAGGAGTTTCCAGGACTCGATGCTCGTGACCCATATCCAAGCTTACCAGCTGTACATGAGCATGTACCTGAGAGACCTGGCAAAGGAGTTCGCCGGGTTCTCAGCTGGGCTGTCTGATGACCACCTCCAGCGCTTCCGGGGCCTGGTGACCACAGTCAAGGAGTGCTCCAAGTATGTGACTCAAGATGGACAGGCTGGATCTCAGCCTATGTCTGTTGCTAGAGTGGCTGCAGTGGGCATTAGTGCCCGCTGCCTGGCATGGTTACAGTCCTCAGACCTGGATCAATGCGTTCAGAACAAGTTGGTCGATGTCACCTGCCGGGGGGGGGGGGGGGAGAATCTCTTTGGCAAGCCCATGATGGACAAGGCCGCTGAGTTGGAGACCGAGCTGATGACCAGAACCAGGCTCTCTCAGAAGATCACTGATCCTTCTCAAAGGAAGGCTTCAGGGAAAAAGTTCTTCTACCTGAAAAAGATGAAGGCCTATGAATCTTACCCCCAATATCAGGCCTATCATTCCTATCAAGCTCCCCCACAAGGGCAGCCGGCCAAGGGCCAAGGGCAGGGCTCCCATAGGCCTAAAACTCCCAAACCCCAAACAGTGCCTGTGCTGCATCCCGGGGGGGGGGGGTTGACTCCCGGGGCATAGCCCCTCTTCCCGTGGGAGGTCAGGAACCACAGCACATAGGAGGATGTCTCATGTTTTTTGCCCACTGGTTGCCCGTCATTACCACTGATACCTGGGCACTTCAGGTGGTAAAGAAGGCGACCTCCTTCACTTCCACCAGATGCCCTCACCGTTCTTCCACTAAATCCCACCCATTGGAATCTTCTCCAAAGGAAGGTCGCGGCTCTTCTCACCAACAGGGTGGTGGAGCTCATCCCATTGCCTCAAAGAGGCACAGGGTTCTACTCCCACTATTTCCTGGTTCCCAAGAAGATGGCGGGTTGTGACCCATTCTAGACCTACAAGATCTCAACCGCTTCTTAGTGAAGGAGAAGCTCAAGATGGTATCCCTTGGAATGTTGTGGGTTTACCTCCATCGGGAAGACTGGCTATGCTTCTTGGATCTCAAAGATGCCTATATCCACATCCTGATCCACCCCTTGCACTGGCAATACCTTTGTTTTGTTATCATAGGGTGTCACTACTAGTACCAGGTCCTCCCTTTCGGTCTGGTATCCCCTCCCAGGGTATTCACAAAGTGCCTGGTGGTGGTCGCTGCCTTTCTATGGATGCAGGGCATGTTTGTCTTCCCTTACCTGGAAGGCTGGCTGATAAGGGAAGGGTCCCCGGACAAGGTCTGATAGGCCCTGCATTCCACCATCCAGCTCCTGGAGACCGTAGATTTCATGGGAAACTATCCCAAGTCTCGCCTATAGCCAGCCCAGTGCATTGAGTTCATTGGGGCTCTCCTCAATACCACTCAGGCCTGGGTTTTTTTTTCCACATGACAGGACTCAGCGCCTCTCCATCTTGGCGGAAGAGGTCCAGTCCTCTTTGACTGCCTCGGCTCGGTGGATGCTCCACTACCTGGGGCACATGGCCTTGCTGGTCCATGTCACATCCTCAGTCTGCCTCCACATGTGTCGGGCTCAGTGAACTCTGCACTCAGTGGAAGCAGGCGACATGGCACCTGTCACCCCGCTGTTCTCCCACTCCTCGCCTAGTGGTGACAGTCATGCAGTCTTCTGGCAGAGCTCCCCTTTCAGGATCCCCCACATCTGCAGATTCTCACCACAGATGCCTCCAAACTCAGCAGGGGACCCCATTGGAATGTTTTTTAGCCCCAAGGTCTCTTTTTGCAGGAGGAGAGCAGCTCCAAATCAACTTCCTCAAGCTCCAAGCTGCTGTGAATGCCCTGTGAGTTTCCCAGCACTACCTGGTGAATCAGATTGTCCTGGTTCAAATGGACAATCAAGTGGTGATGTTCTACATCATCAAATAGGGCGTCACTGAGTGTTACCTCCTCTGCAGGGAGACGATCAGACTCTGGAATTTCACAAACCAGTGGGGTATTCTCCTCCAGGCCATCTACCTCTTGTGGCAGGAAAATGTCCCAGTAGACTGGCTCAACAGAGTGCTGCAGCCTCATGAGTGGACCCTCATTCCCCCAGTCACATGGGATATCTTCCAGAAGTGGGGCACCCTGGTGGTGGACATCTTCGCCAGCCCACACTACTCTCAACTGCCGAGGTTCTGCTCCAGGATACCTTGCCGAAATCACCTTGCAACCGATGTGTTTCTCCTCCACTGCGGCGGGGGCCTGTTGTATGCTTACCCCCCCCCACACACACACACGGCAGGGGACTGTTGTATGCTTACCCCCCCCCCACCCACACACACACGCCTGGTGGCCAACGCCCTCTTCGAGGTCCAGATGGACAGGGCTAAAGTTCTACTGTGTTTTGCTGTGCTCCTGCATCTGCTTGCCTGTTTGCTGCTCTCAACTGTTGTTTGCTGCTCCCCGTTGTTCATCTGCTTGCTGCTGACGTCTCCCTTTGCTCCTCCCAGGTATCCGCCCACTAGCTGCTCCCCGGCATTCCGGAAGTGGCTGCCCTGCATAAAAGCCCGCCTAGTGCGGCGTTTTAGCTGTTCTACTGTGTTTTGCAGTGCTCCTGCATCTGCTTGCCTGTTTGCTGCTCTCAACTGTTGTTTGCTGCTCCCCGTTGTTCATCTGCTTGCTGCTGATGTCTCCCTTTGCTCCTCCCAGGTATCCGCCCACTAGCTGCTCCCCGGCGTTCCGGAAGTGGCTGCCCTGCATAAAAGCCCGCCTAGTGCGGCGTTTTAGCTGTTCTACTGTGTTTTGCTGTGCTCCTGCATCTGCTTGCCTGTTTGCTGCTCTCAACTGTTGTTTGCTGCTCCCCGTTGTTCATCTGCTTGCTGCTGACGTCTCCCTTTGCTCCTCCCAGGTATCCGCCCATTAGCTGCTCCCCGGCGTTCCGGAAGTGGCTGCCCTGCATAAAAGCCCGCCTAGTGCGGCGTTTTAGCTGTTCTACTGTGTTTTGCTGTGCTCCTGCATCTGCTTGCCTGTTTGCTGCTCTCAACTGTTGTTTGCTGCTCCCCGTTGTTCATCTGCTTGCTGCTGACGTCTCCCTTTGCTCCTCCCAGGTATCCGCCCACTAGCTGCTCCCCGGCGTTCCGAAAGTGGCTGCCCTGCATAAAAGCCCGCCTAGTGCGGCGTTCCGCGCCGCAGCGGCGCGCGCCGCGGGTGCGCCCAAGGAGCAGGACGTGCTCCTTGGTCGAGCTCCTTGGGGCGAGTCCGGGGGCAAGAATTGTGGCCCGCTGTTCCTTGGTTTGCTGCCATCTGATGTTTTTGTTGCTGTTGGATTGTCGTCTCGCCAGAGCACTTCTGCTATCAACAAACAGGCCGCCCTGTTTTTAGTGCTTTTAGTCCTATATTTGTCCACTGTTTGCTGTGTTATGTCTGCTATTCCTGTTATGTGGGGCTGGAGACCCCCTTCCCCCTCCCCCTTGCCTGCCCTAGTAGATATTGTTGCATGTCGTTCTGCGAATTTTATCTCCTGTCCCTCTGCCCAGTCGTCTCTTCCATCCTCCCCTGGTTTTCCTTCCCCCTCCCAGCTTCTTCTTCTCCAGTTGTCTTTGTTAAATTGTCGCTCTCTTCGTTCTAAGACCACGCTCATTCATGACCTCATATCACAATGTTCCTTGGATATTCTGTTTCTGACTGAAACTTGGCTTAAGGATGGGGAGGAGCCTTTTTTGAATCGTTGCCTCCCCCCAGGCTTTTCCTTCTTTGCAACATCTCGCCGAGGTAGGCCTGGTGGGGGAGTTGCAGTGATCCATCGCTCCTCCCTTCCCCTCCGCGAAGTTCTTCCTCCCCCTCTTCCCTACCCTGAAGCGCTTTTGCTACTGCTAGAGTCCCCCTCTCCTCTGCATATCCTCCTTCTCTATGTTCCGCCTACCTTGTCTTCCCCTTTGTGGGACTCAGTACTTTTGTCTCTGTCTGAAGCTTCTCTCAGATACCAGCATCTTTTGCTCCTTGGTGATTTTAATGTTCATGCTGATTCCCCTTCTTCTCAGCGTGATCTCTCTTTTCTTTCCTTGCTTTCTGATCTTTCTCTCTATCAACATGTCAATTTCCCTACTCACGCAGCCGGTCATACTTTGGATCTTGTGATCTCGCGCCACTGTTCACCCATCACACTTTCCTCTTTTGCCTCTCAGCTCCTCCCATGGTCTGATCATCTCTGCATTTCCTTTACCCTCTCATGCCCTACCTCCCTTCCTTCTATCCCCTCTGTTGTATCCCCTACCCATTTACGCTGTCGCTATACGCCTGACTCACTTCACCAGTTCCCTCCTTCTGATCAGCTTTTTCCTGATAACTTCCATCTACTCCCGGTTGATCTCCAGGTCCAGTGTTGGAATACCACTCTTACCTCTGCTTTAGACAAGGTTGCTCCTCTTCATCCCATACCTGCCCAACACAGACGCTCCAACTCTCCTTGGTTCCATCCCGGACTCCGTCTTCATCGTTCCTACCTTCGGCGTTCTATTCGCTGTTGGCGTAAGCACCCTTCTGCGTCCGCTCTGTCACATTTTCGCTATTGTCATATCCATTATCGTTCTCTGTTGCATGCAGCCAAACGTGATTATTTCTCTGAGCTTGTTTCTTCTTCGGCTAATTCTAACCATCAACTCTACCGAGTTCTCCATTCTCTCTCTGCCACATCTTCATTCCCCAGCCCGGCACCTTCTCTTCCACTATCTTCTTCTAGCCCCACTCCGACTGCCTTAGCTACCTACTTTTCTGACAAGGTTCTCAATATTCGTCAGCTTTTTCCCTCATGTCCTTCCCCTCTTTCTCCCCCTCCCCCCCTTTCCCCAGTTCCGTCTGTCTCTTTGTCTCTTTCGCCTACCCCCCCTCTTTCACATTGTTGGTCTGTTTTTCGTCCCATTACCCTCTCTGAGCTGTCCCATGCTCTTTCTACAGCTCGAAAAACCACCTGTCTCTCTGATCCTATCCCTTCACAATGGCTTTCTGAACCTTCTCTGGCTTTGCTTCCTTTAGTTCTCTCTCTTTTCAATACCTGTTTGTCTTCTGGTTCTTTCCCCTCACCTTGGAAACACGCTTTGATCCGCCCTCTCTTGAAAAAACCCTCTTTAGATCCTTCCACTTTGTCTAATTGGCGTCCTGTCTCTAATCTTCCTTTTCTTTCTAAACTTCTTGAACGATTGGTCTTTTCTCAACTTTCTGCACATTTAGAGGATTCTTTGGTTCTTCACCCTCGTCAATCTGGTTTTCGTCCTGGGCATAGCACTGAATCTATTCTTATTTATTTTCTTAATGAGTTGCACGTCGCCCACGACAGGGGCTCTATTTCTATTGCTGTTGCACTTGATCTTTCTGCGGCTTTCGATGTTGTCGACCATCGCACTCTTCTTCTTCATCTCAGCTCTATTGGTCTCTCTGCGTCAGTTCTCCATTGGTTTCATTCTTTTCTCTGTGACCGCTCTTTTTCTGTTCCTATTGGTTCCAACTCTTCTCCCCCCATGCCTCTTCACTGCGGTGTTCCCCAAGGTTCTGTCTTGTCTCCTCTGTTGTTCAATATTTTCTTGGCTCCTCTTGCTTTGCTTATACAGCAGCACGGTATCTCGGCATACTTTTATGCCGATGATATTCTTCTCCTTTTTCACACCTGTTCACTCTCTCCAGATATTGGTCCTCTTGATGCTTGTCTTTCTGCAGTTTCTACCTGGTTTGCGGACAACTTTTTGCACATTAATTTGGCTAAAACTTTGGCGATTTGGTTCACTGCAGGTGTCCCCATTCCTGCTTTGTCCCCTTCTCTTCCTGCTGGGCCTATTCCCTTGGTCACCTCTCTGCGTTATCTTGGGGTTACGTTGGATTCTGCCTTAACTTTTAGAGACCATATCTCTTCCGTTGTACAGCGTTCTTTTCACACTTTACGTCAACTTCGAGCAATTCGGCCATTTCTTTCCCCCACTTCTATGACTACACTTCTTCTTGCTTTGGTGGTTTCTCGTTTGGACTATTGTAATGCATCTCTAGCCGGTCTTCCACTTACTCAGCTTCGTCGCCTTCAATTAGTTCACCACACGGCTGCTCGTCTTCTGACTCACTCCCCCCGATCAGCGCACGTCACCCCTTTGCTTCTTCGTTTGCACTGGTTGCCTGTCCCTTTTCGCATACAGTACAAAGTTCTGATTTTCGTGCACCGGTCTTTGCACACTGGTATTCCACTCTATCTCTCCGATCTGGTCCACTTTTCTTGCCCTCCCACCTCCCTCCCAGGCTCATCTAGAATCCACACGTTCTTCTGCTTTCTTTTTTCTCGGTCCCCATCTTTGGAACTCACTGCCGCTTTCATTGCGATTGGAATCCTCCTTCTCTGCTTTCAAAGCTTGTCTTAAGACCTATCTTTTTTGCACAGCTTTTGACCTTCCTTCCCCCCCCCCCCCTCTATGACTGCATGACTGTCTGTCTGTTTTTTATCTCTCTGTTATTTTTTCTATACTCTATTGATTTATCTCTGCACTGTTCTTTACTCTACATGAATGGCGTTCCTTTCTGTTTCTTTCCCAGTAGCTCCGTTTTGTTTTTATTGTAAACCGCTGTATGCCAACTGGTTCAAGCGGTATATAAAATTTTAAATAAAGATAAAGATAAAGATCCTTATTGCCCCGCGCTGGCCCCGGCAACAGTGATATCTGCTGCTGTTCTGCCTTTCTCAGACGATGCCCATTCCTCTGGGTTTTACCCCAGGTCTGATATCTCAGAATGACAGGACCGTCCTGCATCACAATCTCAAGTCATTAACTCTGACAGTGTGGATGCTGAAAGGATAGCCCTTGCTCAGCACCGCTTGCCTAGGAAGATTGAGGACTTCCTCCTCATGTCCTACAAGGATTTCACTAGGCGAGCATACGCCTTCAAATGGCACAGGTTCTTGGTGTGGTGTGAGGATAGAGGCTTCATTCCATTCTTCTGTCCTATTCAGGTGATCCTGCAGTACCTTCTGCACCTCTCCAGGAGTTGGTTGTAATCCAATTCTGTCAGGGTACACCTGAGTGCACTGGTGGCCTACCATCATATGGTAGATGGGCATTTCCTGTCAGTTCATCTTCTCATTAGTCACTTCATGTGGGGCCTTTTGCCCTCATGGTCTCCCATTTGCCCACTGGTGGCAGCCTGGAACCTTAACGTGGTTCTGGTTAAGCTCATTGACCCTCTTTTTGAACCATTGGCTTCTTGCCATCTCAAGTACCTTTCCTGGAAGGTTGGCTTCCTGGTAGCACTCACTTCAGTGCGCAGGGTTAGCGAACTGCAAGCACTGGTGGCTCATGCCCTTCTCCGCATGCACCCCAAGTTTCTTCCTAAGGTGGTTTTTCCCTTCCACCCCGACAAGGAGGTGGTTCTCCCCACCTTCTTTCCAAGGCTGCATGTAAGCAGGGCAGAAGTCTCTCTTCATACCTTAGATTGTAAATGGGCTTTGGCTTTTTACCTTGATTGAATGAAGGCTCATCACCACTCCTCTCAATTGTTTTTTCTTATGACTCCAACAGACTGGCCGTGGTGGTCTCTAAGCGCACCCTTTTCACCTGAGTGGCTGACTGCATTTCCTTCACCTATGGACAGGCTGGCCTTTCTCTGGAGCATCATGTAATGCCCCAAAACATTTGGGCTATGGTGGCTATCCTATGCTCTGTCTTCCTGCCAGTGATTTGTCGAGTGGACACCTGGTCCTCATTCCATACCGTCGCAACTCACTACTGCCTTGAGGAAGCCTTCCAGTGTGACAGTGCCTTCAGCCAGGCCGTTCTTTGGCACCTCTTTGGGGACTAATGCAGCTCCTTCCCTCTGGCCCTTCTGTATGTCCAGGCTACCAGAGAGTCATTTCCTTTCAGATGCTGGGGTTGCACCCCAATGCTAGGGGCTAGTCAGCATCTTTCAGCTGCCAATCATGGTTCGATTTTTGAGTTGCCCATGGCTTTTTACAGGTCTTCCGGTAGCCTGTAACTGGGGAGTCCCATATGTGAGGGCTGACTTCCTGCTTGTTCCCAGAGAAAGCATAATTGCTCACTTGTAGCAGGTGTTCTCCAGGAACAGCAGGAATCAATCCTCACAGCCCTCCCTCCTCCCTGTGGTGTTGTTTCTCTTTTTGAGCTTTATTAAGCTATGTCAGTATACTGAGAGAAAATGGTTCCCTTGGGCGGGAAAGTGACCACGCATGCATGGTTGATCTCCCAAAGGTTTTCTTTGAAAGCTGAGGAGAGATTACCTCACGGGCTCCGTCAGTGCCGACGTCACCCATATGTGAGGACTGATTCCTGCTGTTCCTGGAGAACACCTACTACAAGTGAGTAACTACGCTTTTCTACCCCATAACAGCCAAAAGAAAAATACATTCCGGAAATCCTTGTATAACCCCCTCCTTCTGTTCGCTTAGCAGATAGTGGTTACAAACATCTTAGAGCAATACAGTCTTTCAGTCTCTAGTCTTGGGAAAATTTAGTAGGTTCTTTGAATGGGACCAGCATACAGTGGGAATCCTTGGCACTTAAAACTTCACTTACTTCTCTTCTCTTTTCTAAATAATTGAGTCCAGGCCAGAATGTATGTTCTGAAACAGAGGGTTTACTTAAAACATTTTAGGGTTGCTGATAACAACTGCAGTGACAGCAAAACAGAAATATATTGCAAACAGTTAGCATTCCCTCTATTCCTGGTGCTCTTGTTCATCCACCTTAATCACCAGCTCATGCTATAAGTAAATAAGTGTTTCCATATCATCCTGCTAGAGTAGCCCAGATGAGTAGATTATGCTTCCCAACCAGCAGCTGGAGGCAGACTAAACAGCTTTCAACTCTGGTGCAGCACTGAGAGAAGCCAATATTTTCTGCCTCCAGGAGGTGGCAAGGTATGTGGACTGCTGCAACAGTGCAGATACGTCTATCTCCTCTGGCCCAGATTTCAGTCTTGTTGCCTCTGCAAGTGAGACCTTTGGCCCAGCATTTGCTTGAAGCTTGAGCATACCCATTTTTTCCTGAAGCCACGAACAGCAATATATACTCCCGATGCAGCAGAGATTCTGCTAAACTTAGGCCTCACCAAGTGAGCTGCTTGGTGATTCCATACTATGAAGATAAGTTCTCATCTCTGCATGGGTGCATTAAACATTGTGCTAGCTGAAAAATTCATTAAAAAATGATATACCAGAAACAAGAGTTGATTTATACACCAGCAAGGCTAATGGGGTTTTTTTTGACCCACAAGGAGCGGTCCTGATAACCTTTGGCAATCTCTGAGAGGAGTAACCCATGTTAAAAAAAAAGTATCATTAAAAGGAAACATTCTGAGGTCTTTTCTGTCCATATTTAATTTATATGAATATATTTTCCCATTGGTGTGATCTTTATCAGTTCAGTGATTTGTGGTAAGTGATATGGTTGGATGTCACTGAATTCTACCATGTGTGCAGTGGTTTTCAGGACTCTCCATATAGTGCCTTGAAATTTATTACTGACCATCTCCGGGTGGATTTTCCTGGTAATTATCCATATAGCATAGATACTCAGTGTGCTATACTGATAACTATCTGGATAACTTTAAAACAACAAAAAATCTGTCCTAAAGTTATGTGGATTCTTATCTGTATAGTAGACTGAATATCTCTGCTATATAGTTTATTCCCGTGCTGGCTACATTATAAATATCTTCAATGCCAGACACTATGGGGGGCATTTGAGAACACGAATAAGCTGGTTAGATATGCAGGATAGACATTTTTCTTGCTGAAACGTCTAGAACCGTATTATGAAACCACATGGCCCTGCATGCACATGGTGCTAGCACAGGGATCTCAGAATTTGGGTGGGAGGGGGCGGAATGGGGGGCATGGCAAGCCATGGAGACATAGAAAGTGTATTCAGGAAATGCCCATGTATGGGTGTTTCCTGCAGACGCCTATGTTATACTAGCAGCACTGTAAGGGGTGGCTCAAGGCAATCTGCTGCCTGAGGCGAAGAATGAGATGGCACCGCCCCCCCCCCCCTTAGAGGGGGGCGTGACTTTTTTAGAACTTCAATCAGGGACTGAACCAAACCAAAAAGCCGATTAAATTATATGGAGGGAATACAAGATGTTTGCACACAGGGCCGTACCGAGCTGCAATCGCGCCCTGTGCAGCTTGGGTGCATGCCCCCCTCCTCCCCCCCATACCTCCGTCCAGTGCTGCCTGCTCTTTCCCTGCTGCTGCCGCCCTCTGTTTTTTTTTTTTCATGGTGGCACCGGCAGCAGGGAAAGAGCAGGCAGTGCTGGATGGAGGTATGGGGAGGAGGATGGGGGCATGTGCCCGATCTGAAAGGCGCCGGCACTTTAAGCAGATCTGCCCCTCCCTGCTCTGACATTGTGTCAGAGGAGGGAGGGACCAGACCTGCTTAAAGTGCTGCAAAAAAGCTTGGAGGGGCGCATTTCGGCTGCCTGCTATTGTCCTGCCAGCGGCGGCAGGGCAACAGCATACAGCCGAAATGTGCCCCCCCCCCCACAAGCCTTTGTGCCCAATAAAGTAGAGGGAACCGGCGATTCACAATCAGATTGCTCCAGTAAATCCGTAACATTCAGTACATTCCCTTGCTCCGGTCCCCCCCCCCCCCCCCCCACTAAATGAACTAAACCGGATGTCAACTTAGCCTTAGATAGATAATAAATCTTAACCAACGGTGGTATTAATTCAGGGGAAACCCCCAACACATCTACCAAATATTGTTTGAACATTTCTCTAGGGGACACAGTACTAAGCCTAGGGAAATTAATTAATTCTAAGTCATTAACTCTAGACAAATTGTCCAAATGTTCCAACTTAACTTGTACTGATGAAAAGTTTTTCTTAAATGCATCAGTTTGATCTTCAAAAAGAGAAACTTTTCTCCGGGTCTCCGTCATATCAGACTGTACTTCTACCACCTTCCGCTCCAACTCCTCAACCTCAGACACTGTATTAGTCACCTTCTGATCCAGTGATGTGATCTGTGGCACCAAAGCTTCACCCAGAGAGAGAATAGCCTGCCAAATAGACTCCAAAGTAAAGTTAACCGGACCCTGAAGGGAAAAAACTGAACGTGGATCAGCAGATGTCGAAAAAGCCTCCATTCTTGCTGGCATCACTCCTCCACACACTGCAGAGAACTCCTGCTCTGCACCAACCTCACTCAACGGCGCTGATGCTGAAACAGAGCCATGCTGCCCAACGGCTGCATTCTCCCGCTTCCATAGACTCTCCACTTCTGGCCCTCTCGAGCCACCAGCTTCCCCCTTCAGCAGGGCAGAACCAAGCTCCAGGAAGCGCTCGCGCAGGGACTGCCCACAGAAGACTTTCGGCACTGGACTCAATGGGGAGACAGATGTAGCCAAAGCAGCCACCGAGTCACCCGACTCCGGCAGGTTGCAGCTCGGCGGTCGTCCCCAGCAACCAGGTCCCGGGGCGTGCTCACCACGAAGGAATCAAGAGGTCCTACTGCAACTGGCATAGAGGTAAGGGGGGGCTGAGAGGGCAATGACCCACCTTTCCCCTTACGTTTCCTGCCCGTAGGGCTCCAAAAAGAAAACGCGCTTATTCTGGACAGACGGCTGCCGCCATCTTAGTCAAAGCCTCAACATATATTTTTCATCCACAGTGGGTGCAGAGCAGAACCAGGATATTCACCCACAGAACTCAATATTAAAAAAAAAAAATCTGATTCTGATCATCTCACTAACAACAACAACAACCACTATTCTCAAATACCGGGCATATTGTGAACTAATACAAAACCCTACAACAAAGAGCAAACCTACCATATCTCGGTAAAAAGGGGACTGCTGTAGTTGTTGATATGGAAGGACAGACTAGATAGGCCATGTGGTCTTTTTCTGTCATCATATTTCTATGTTTCATACCATACCATATCAGCACAAACTTCCAAAACTCACATAAGGAGCCCATCCAAAAAAAGCGTCACTGTAAATACTACAGTGGGCCCTGGAACATCCATACACCTATTTGAAAAGCTGAACAAGTCAAATTAATACAGTATAGTATAGATCTTTATGTACAAACTCCATGTTAAGAGAACACCTGGCCTCAGTCACACACTCACAACATCAACCCTCACCAAGTACAGAATAAGTAACAACAATCTAAAGTAAAAATAAAAATATGTAGACAAAATTTTAACTGAAACCCCAAGAAGCCAGAGTCCACATGCAGTGCAACATCAGATAAATAAGAGATGCAGTTCCCCAATACTGTGTAAAATATAAAAATATGTGTGCACTATCCTTGCCCTGGAAAAATGGGAATTCCACTCACCTCTGATGGAGCTCTGGCACCAAATAGGGTTTGGCACGGCCTTTCTGACATCTTGGGCAGTTTGAGTGACCAAGAACGGGAACAGCAGTGTGATCACAGCATGGATTGAAACAAGCAATATCTGACTTCTGGGCTCAGTGCAGTGGCGGGTCCTGTTTGTCGTGCACTGGAGCAGAGTTCAGTGCAGCCATGGAAGCTGGGATGGGAGCAGCAGGTAGACGGCACTAGAGCAGCATGTGGTGGCCAGTTAAGGCCCGCTAGGAGAGACTTGACTGCCGCAAGCTTTTTTTGAGTGGTGCTGGCTGCCTCCTTCCCCAACCCCCCCTGGAGTGTTACAGATGTACTTGTCTGCACAAGGACATGCTCTTTGAGCTGACAGTCTAAAACTGGGAGATACAGAATGTGAAGGATGCTAAAGCCCGCATGCACTTTCCTCACCAGAACTTGAGGGCCTTTGATGGATATGGCTGGAGTGGCAAGTATTTGATCACAGAAGAGCTAGTCATGCCATCTAGAAGCCAGTTTGCCTCTGTTTTTTGGGTGGAGCTGGTGTGGCTGAGTGTTTGTGGTTAAAGCTGAAGAGAGTGCCTTTGTTTTTCCTTGGATGCCTGTGTGCTGGACTGCCTGGTTTGTCCTTGTTTTTCCACTTGTGCCTGGGTGCTTTTTTCTCCCAAGGAACATCCTGTGAGTGACCCCAAGTCCCATCCAAAGGATAGGAGGGGGGGGGGGAGAACCTGAGGAGCAGCAGACACTCTTGCTCCGTACGAGTGATCTTCAGTTTAAATAAAAACCAAGCCAGTGCAGAGTGTTCCTGCCTCTGAGGAGCTACCCGTGCAGATGTGTCCCGCCCCCAAAGGAAGTTACATTAACTTCCTTTGGGGGCAGGACGCATATGCATGGGCTCTTTCACAGAGACAGAAGGCTTTGCACTGGTTTGATTGTTATTTAAATTGAATATCAGCCGCAGCCACAGCCGCAACCACAACTGCTGCCGCCGCCAGAGAGGGTGAATCTACCGCTGCCGAGAAGCGGAGTCGGCAGCAAAAGAAACTTGAGCGCTTTTAATTTTTTTTTTACTTTTGAAGCCAGAGTGAGGCGGCTGTTTTGGGGGCATTTTTGTCGCCTTCAAAACTTGCCGCCTGAGGCAACCGCCTCACTCTGCCTCATTATAGAGCCGCCCCTGAGCACCGTGGAATAAGACCAGGACTTAGAAAAATTTCTGCTCTTATCTTCAATGTGTCTCATAGAGATGAACGCTGTGATACGTCTGTATTGAACTGGTGTGTCTGCTGTATGGGAGGGCACAAGAAGCAGTTGTAAAGAACATAATGCACAGGTGAGCGATGTTGTAAGGTTAAGAAACAATAAAAAAAAACACCTCTACAGTAATATAAAGCACTGCAATAGTCTTTATTCTAGCTATGCTGACATTTGCTGTTTGTGCTAAAGGGTCTATTCTCAGCTTCCATAACAGTTCCAGGGTTCAGAAAAATGGGAATGTAGATGTAGGGATGGTATTTGAGGTAGTATGGAGTGGCTGAGAAATGCAGATCAGATATGTTGTCCTGAGACGCCATGCCATTATGTCTTCACAGCAGCTGTTTATAGGTGCAGGGCATGGTTTTGGCAGACGTATGTTATTTATGACTGCAGGTGAGTGTGTATGTGCGTGTGGTTTGAGTGTTGCACGGGATGTGGTGTGCTTATCCACAAATCTGGGGGGACATGAATGCTTGTCCAGTACTTGGACCATACAGATGACTGCAGCATCACCAGGTGCCAGTGTGATTGGGCACAATAAATCAGAACAGGTTCTCTATAGCGAAATGTCACAACATATCCATGTTACTAACAAGGGACCATCAGCATGAGATCATTCAACTGTGCAAACAGCACTAAAACATGCCCAGAAGTATCATCATTGGTCTCTAAAAATGTGCACATTTGTAGAGACCGATGATGGTCCATCTTTTCAGAATATGATAAGCGTGGGGACATACAAAGCCATTTGCTGTGCATAGCCGTGAATCCTACTCCATAGTGCTTTGGTCGTGCCGCTCCAACAACATCTAAGTCCCCAATTTCAAAACCGCAGGTGTGTCTATCACCATGGTTGCGGAATCACATTTAAATCAGACCCATTTTCGATTTGGACACGCCCAAGGGCCAGTTGTACATGTTCTGGGATTGGGCTCTATCTGAATAATGACACTGAATATGCCTATTTTATTTAAATGCCATGGGGACAAGCTTACAGATCTCAATCGGTATATTTTCAAAGAAAGGTGAGAGAGGAGATATATGATAGAGACATTTGAATAACTCCTGGCATAGATATACAGGAGGCAGAGCTCTTTCAATTGAAAAGAAGCTCTGGAACGAGGGAGCATAGGATGAACATGAAAGAGAACTGACTCAGCAGTAATCAAAGGAAATATTTCTTTACAGAAAGGCTTCCCAGCATGGAACAAGTACAGAGGATCTGTAAGGGAGAGGGAAGGATTTTAGAGCTTAGTAGCTGGGATGGAGGAGCAGACTGAATAGGCCATATGGTCTTTTTCCGCTATCATTTTCTATATTTCTACGTCTATGTATTTTATAGCCAGTCCTTCTAAGATAATTCCCTTTATTATAGATTTTAATCCTTGACTTTTGATGACTTTCTTGGTTTAGTAAGAATGGTCTGTTGTTATTTCCATGCTTGCTTAGGCTGTATTTCATTTGCATTACTCCACACATAGCTAACGATGTCCAAATTGTTGTGTCATTCTGATTTTACTTGTATATAACTGGGTAGGGGAAGATAGTGAAGATGAGGGGCTTATTTTAACTCTGAAGCATCAAATCAGATAGAAGTCTTCTTTAATATTTAGGTTCTATATGCTAAATTTCTGTAAAAGAACAGATCTTAGATTACCCTAACTCACATTAAAAGAGATGAGAAGGTGGCTCTAACCAAATCCTTTTAGAATATCATGATTTTCATTTACAAGATCTGTAATAAACAAATCAAAGCACACTGTTGCTAGAACCAGAGACAATATGACTGAAAGCGTAACAAATGAAAACAGAGGGATATTAAAAGGAGTAGCCTAGTGGTCAGGGGCAGCCCAAGGGTGATGCAGGGCCATGTGCGGAGACTCATTGCAAGGCCTCATTTGCATAGCCACTAGACCTCATTTGCGTAAATTTAATTTATTTTATTTTAAAATGTATATGTTGCACATCTAAAATTTTAGGCAGCATTCAAAGGAGCCCTTCATAAGCTTTTTTTTTTTTGTCCTGGCAATGATTTAGGGGAATGTTTACTAAATATTAATGTACATTAAGTGGCACTATGTCAATAGAAATAAATGGATGTTTCTGCACTTAACGCACTTTAACATTTGTGAATTAACATTCACTTTTAGTAGACATGCCTCTTAATGAGTGTCTCAATACCATTTGCATGGGCAGTGAGGATAAAAAGACTACCAGATTTCTATATTACTATACTCCAGTGTCAACTGCCAGGCATATAAGGAAGTACTATACACCCTGCTCACCTAGAATCCATAGCAAATCCGCCGTATCATAACAGCACTACAGGACTCACAAAGCACCAAACCCTACCTAGCAAAAGGCAACACGGAAAATATTAAACCAATACATCTCAGAGAATACCAATACATCTTCTACTGGGGAAAGAGAATGAGTGGGACTATCACATAGAAACTATGAGCCCGATTTTCATTTAGGCAGGCTATGCGCCATGTCAGCGCATAGCCTGCCTGCCGACCTCCTTGACCCACTTTTCACTTCTGCAGTGACGGAAGTGAAAATCCGGGTTTGGTTGTACATGCCGACAGCCGCCGAGGCTAAGTGGGTAGCAGCGATTTTCAATGCTACCCGCTTTGCCCTTGCGCCTCAAAGATAGGCAAGGAAAAATCTCACTTATCTTTAAGGCGAAAAGGAGCAATGGGAGAGGTAGGAGGAGAACCAGGTTAGTACGGATCCCTTGAAACCAAGCGAGGAGAGGGTGGTGAGGAGAAGATTGTGGTCAAAAGTGTCAAAGGCAGTGGAGAGGTCGAGAAGGATGAGGATAGAGTAGAGGCCCTTAGATTTAGCTAGGAACAAGTCATTGGAGACTTTTGTAAGAGACGTTTCAGTGGAGTGTAGGGGATGGAAGCCGGATTGTAGTGGGTCCAGGAGGGCCTGGGAGGTGAGGAAGTTGAGGCAGTGGCGATGGACTGCTCATTCTAATAGTTTAGATATGAAGGGAAGGAGGGAGGTGGGTGGATAGTTAGAGGGACAGGTTGGATCGAGTGAGGGTTTCTTGAGGAGAGCTATGACAACAGCATGTTTGAAATTGGCAGGGACAGTAGCAGTGGAGAGTGAAAGGTTGAGAATATGACAGATGGAGGGGACATGGGGTGTAGGAGATGGGTGGGGATGGGGTCAAAGGAACAGGTGGTGGGTTTGGAGGAGGAAAGAAGGAGTGTGATTTCGTCTTCAGAGATCATAGGGAAGGAGGAGCGGGTAGAAGAGGAGGTATGGATAAGGGGGAGAATTGGGGCAGGGGAGAGGTAGATGAGGAAGTGGGGAATTGGAGGGTAATTTTGTGGATTTTGTCATGGAAGTAGTCGGCTAGGGTTTGGGCGGAGAGGGAGGGCGGGACCGGGGTGGGGGCACCTTAAGGAGGGAATTGAGGGTATTAAAGAGGCGGCGAGGATCAGAAGCAAGGGAGTTAGTCAGATGGATGTAGTAATCTTGTTTGGCAAGTGCTATGGCTGATTGGAAGGAGCCAAGCATGAATTTGAACTGTAGAAGGTCTTCTGGGGAGCGGGATTTGGTCCAGGCACGTTCAGCAGAGCGGGCACAGATGCGTAAGTAGCGGGTTATGGAAGAAAGCCAGGGCTGGGGAACAGAACGTCGGATGGGATGTGGGGTGGGTAGGGCAAGAGTGTCGAGAGCTGAGGATAGTGCAGCATTATAAGAGGATACTGCCTCGTAGACGGACTTAGAGGACATAATGGAGGAAAGAGAAGGAGAAATGGTGGATGAGAGGGTCAGGGGATCAATATTATGAAGGTTTCTAAATAGGTCGGAAGAGACAAGATGAGGTAGAGATGGTGGCAGCTGGAGATTAAAGGTTAGAAGGTGATGATCATATGAAGGATTGAGTTGCGGAAGTTTGAGGGAGAGGAGTTAGAGAAGAGTATCAGGTCACGGCAATGGCCATGCAGGTGGGTGGGGGCAGTGGAGCAAAGTTGGAGGTCGAACGAGGAGGTGAGGGCGAGGAACTTTAAGGCATAGGGATCGGAGGGGTTATTGATGTGAATGTTAAAGTCACCAAGAATAAGAGTGGCGGAAAAGGGATCCAGAAAGACGGAAAGCCAGGAGTCAAAATCGGAAGGAAGGTTGATGTGGATTTATCGGGTGGGCGATAGATAACAGCTACACGGAGGGGAAGAGGTGTAGAGAGGCGAATGGAGTGGACTTCAAAGGAGAGGGAGGAATGTGACTGGGGCAGCAGGAGGGGTTGGAATTAGCAGGAGGGGGAAAGTAGAAGCCCAACTCCACCACCGCAGCCGGTGGAGCGAGGTGTATGGGAAAACTGGTATCCCCCGTGGCAGAGAGCAGCTATGGATGTGGTGTCATCTGGGAGGAGCCAGGTTTCAGTTAGGGCGAGAAGGTATAGCGCATTAGAGATTAAGAGATCATGAGTAAAAGAAAGTTTGTTGGTGACTGAGTGTGCATTCCATAGGGCACATTTTTTCTAGAGTAGGAAGGCGGTGTAGGGGGGCTGATACGTGAAGATCTATTTCCAGAGTAGTATAGGGATTCAGAGGGCTAGGGTATGGGTGGGTGTTTCTGGATGAGTGTGCCCTCCATGAGGGGCAAGAGGGAGGGGATGTGGAAGGGGAATGAAGTGGGATATTGATGAGATTAGATAGGTTACGTGAGGATTTCTTCCTGGAGTGAGACAGAACTCTAAAGGGAATAGGATTGGGGTTGATATCTCTGGATGGGTGATTGGGGCATGAGTGAGAGCGGGTAGAAGGGGAAAGGAGACGGATATGGATGAGATTAGGTAAGGTGCATGAGATAGAAAATGGGGGGGGGGGGCGGGGTTTGGGTTGATATCACCTGATGAGAGAAGGAGGGTAAGGCAGAGGCAGAACGGCGGAAGCGAGGGTGGGGTTGCCTTAAAGAGAGGGGGGCAGGTTGAATGAGGGGGAGGGTGTAATGAAATTTAAGAGCAGATGCTAGGTTAGAAGACAGAATGGAGGGAGAAGTGAGGAAGGTAGAGGGGGAGTAGGGGGGAGAGGAGTGAGGGTACTGGTATGAGGGGAGGCAGTTGGGGAGTATGAGGAAGAGAAGGACAATGAGAAGGGGGGCCATGGAAGAGGTGTAGTGGGGCAAGGCAGCGTATGTTTATTTACAAGCAATGAGGCAGCATATGTTAATTTACAAGCAATGAGGTGGGTAGGGATTCTACACACTATGCAGTATATGTCGAAATACAGGTGAGGACAGCACGCTATGCAATATAGGTAAACATACCATAAGTGGGAAGCAGGGAGACTATAGTAGTGTGGAGACTAAAACCTGTGCAGCAAAGTTCAATGTAGCAATGGGAAGCAAGTTCAAAGCAGGCAATGGGTAGCAAGTTCAATGTAGCAATGGGTAGCAAGTTCAAAGCATGCAATGGGAAGCAAGTTCAATGTAGCAGAATTAATTGCGGGTAATGGGATAGTGATGGTGAAGGATCAGTGGGTAACAATGGAGTCACCCGGCTGTGGGTAGCTGTGGTGGGTGCTTATGTGTATGGGAGCTGTTTGGGGTCAGGAGGTGAGGTTTGGAGGAACGTTTGGTTTTGATCATCTCCTCCTGGTGCTTAGCTGGTGATTAGATGGTGGTGGGTGTACAGGCCCACTCCTTTGGTCCCCGCCTAAGGGCCACGCCAAAGGGCTCTCTGGCGAGGCCCTCAGGTGTGGGCCCGCCAGATGCGGGCGCACACCTGATGGCGCCCTCGATTTAAAGGGCCGATTGCCCGGCCTGGCGTGAAGAGTGGCGTGCAGCCGTGCGCCCGATGGTGCCCTCGATTTAAAGGGCCGATTGCCTGGCCCCGGCGTGAAGAGCGGCATGCAGCCTTGTGCCCAATGGCGCCCTCGATTTAAAGGGCCAATTGCCCAGCCCCGGCGTGAAGAGTAGCGCGCAGCCGTGCGCTCGATGGCACCCTCGATTTAAAGGGCCAATTGCCCGGCCCCGGCGTGAAGAGCGGCGTGCAGCCGGCAACATTCCAGCAGAATGAACGGGAAAGCCCTGCTAGTGGTTAGAGCAGGGAGCCACAACCAGGGAAGCCAGGGTTCAAATTCCTCTACTTCTCCATGTAACCTTGGACAAATCACTTAGCCCCCATTGCCTCAGCTACAAACTTGAACTTAAGACTTCCATGGTCAGGGAAATACTTATTGTATCTAAACGTAACTTGCTGTAAGCTATTACTGGAGATGAGGGAGCTATAAATTACATTTGTATATTCCTACTATGTTTTTTGCTCCCAACAGGATTGGATTCCAGACACTATTTATATCCCTTCCAAAGTACCTGGCCTGAGCTATATGCTGGGACTCCTTGTGGGAACCTGCAATTATGCTCTTCAATCCAGTCACTAGTTGTCATCCTTAAGCAATTGCCTTAACTTCTTCCCTTCTTCCCCTCCAAGGGAGATAAAAGCACAGCCTTTGCAGCATCTCTGGCCCCAGCTGACCCGGGTAGTAGAAGACTTGGTTCAATCAAACTGTGGCCTTTCTGCATGATGGTCCACAACACTATCATCAGGTTCGCTGTCCTGTTGATCTTTTAAATAGTAGAAGATTTAATTTGAGGACTAATTGAAGTAACTGCTCAAATAATCATTTTAGATTCAATCAAGTATTCCATAATCAAAAAATAATCAACACATCTATATAAACAACCATTTTCTCCTTTCAGTAAAGAAACACGTTCAGAGTTTAAAATGTTTTTCTATATTACCATTACATGATCCAAGGACTGAAGAGCATACATGGCCAGCAATGACCTTTAACCCTATGCTTCAAACCCATCATGCGGCTTTGAGGGAAACTAACTTTGCAAAACACATAATCTCATGTAAGGTACTCATTAACATCGTCTCAGATCAGTTAATGGACTGTAAGAGCTGCAGACTAAATCAGAATCCAAGGAAGAACTTATGGAGGTCAGTTTCTAAATTTTGAGGCATACTGCTGCGGCTACAAGATTACGTGAAACAAAACAAAAAAGAAATCATGTTTGTATAAAGCAAATTTCATGTTCCAGGGCTTTCAAGGGCCTGCTAATAAAGGTTATGCATTCATTCCGTCAGTGATACGAGATTAAAAGCTTCCCAGTTGCATAACTCAATGCAGTGATTGACTTACAGTTTAGGAAGTTAATGATTACATATTTAGTTAGCCATTACTGCCATGCCACTTTCACATTGCAGCAGGTGCTCCTGGCTAGCATTTGAAGAACTATGGCTGTTGTAAAGCATAAATAATAGGCTTTTTCTTTTCTCTCCTTGATATTTCCATGTTTAAGATTTGCAGTGAAGCGTAGCAGGCGATCATATTACTGTGAAAGAGGACAGGTGTAAGCGACTTATTTTCAGTAGGTTTTTATGTTGCAAACTAAATTAATTTGTTGAGATAATGCAGGTTTTATTTATGGTCCTCTGACCCAGAAACCATTCCTTTGGAATGATACTCTTGTAGAAGAAAGGCCTACTCCGAAGCAGTAGCTGTCCCATGGCAGAGGTTATGGGCACTTGCAGAGAAACTCCTATAAAAAGCATTATTCTGAATTAGGCAAAACCAAGTGTCAGTAATGTATCTATCAAGCTGAGCCTCGTGTACTGTCCCGACATCATGCCATCCACTGAAACTAACAGAGATGAAGGGGCTGCATATGTACAATAATGAACCGGCTGGATTTCAGGAGTTACCAAGATGACGCACTCTAGTAACCTCTGCCTGCCACAATTGCTTGGAAAAGATTTATAGTTGTTAGAGCTGAATATATTTTCTCACATGGCTCAAGCTGTAAAAGATTAAGTGACAATGACTATTTTTTCACCGACTTGCATTGGCACTTGTCATTTTCATTCACCAAGTAGGTGGATTTGTATTTCTGAGAATACCCTTATTTAGTGCTAAGTTTAACACAGATAACACAGGTACACTACCAAAAAACTGCCTCCAGTTTTGCAACTGATTCCTATAGATTTTGGGGTGCTGAATCCAGGAAAAATAGCCAAAATGTTCCATCACGTCACGTTTTCTTGCAAAATTAGATTTCTTACCCATATAAGGAATGTTCACATAATTTCTTTTTAGCCGACTGCAGTTTATTTTCTTGGCCCAAAATAGAGGTTGTAATGGTTAACTAACTAGAAACACTCCCTCATGATATTTTAGAGTGTTTTGTATTCATTTTATACATTAACAGGACAATTGGGAGGCGGGGGGCTAAATCCAGTACTCACGCTGGCGCATGTTCTTTCCTGTTCGCCTCACCTCGTTCGCTCGCTCAAACACGGTGGTTGCGACATGAACGTTCCTGTCAAATTTCAGTTTCTTGCAAGTTCATTATTACCTTTTGTTTGCTCAGTCGTAATCCAGCTTTATTCCGAAGTGGTTCACTACAGTTGTAGTTTGCAGTGCTGTGTATTTGTGATGGCTCACAGAGCCAGAGGTTGCGTCAACTCTCCGGACAGTTTTTGTTTTATTTGTGGGGAATATACCGTGAAAAAGCGGCAGAGGAACATTTCTGCATTTATTAAAAAAGTATATTTTGCCTATTTCGGTTTGAAGTTAGGCGATCAAGACAAACCGTGGGCTCCTCACAAAGTGTGTAAGACATGTGAGGAAGATCTACGCTTATGGATGAAAGGTAAAAAAACAAGCATTTCGTTTCAGAATACCTATGATGTGGCGTGAACAAAGAGACCACAGCAGTGACTGCTATTTTTGCTCTTGCATTGTGAAGGGATACAACTTAAAAAATAAGAACGTAATAAGTTACCCCAACCTTCCCTCAGCAATTAGGCCTATGCCTCATAGCAACGAAGTACCTGTGCCTGAACCACCAAAATCTTTGGATCATATTTGTGTGGACGGTTCTGATCATGATGAGACTCATCAGATGGCTTTTCCCGATGAGTCCAGTACTTCCGAGTTTGAAACTGAACCAGATCCGAAACCTGAACTTTTCTCTCAAGCTGAATTGAATGATTTAGTCCGGGATTTAGGACTCCCAAAAGATGCTGTCCAACTGCTAGGTTCTCGGCTTAAACAGAAAAATCTATTGTCACCAGGAACAACTTTTTATTGGTACCGCAACCGCGAGACACAATTTTTGAAGTATTTCAGCAAAGAGGAAGATTTGGTATTTTGCAACGATATATACGGAGTGATGGAAAAGTTTAAACTCAAGTATGATCCTGCTGAATGGCGGCTGTTCATTGATTCGTCAAAAGACAGCATAAAAGGTGTTCTTCTTCATAATGGCAACACATTCGCTTCAGTTCCTATTGCTCACTCTGCTATTCTCCAAGAAAAATACGAGAATTTGGCCCTGATTCTTCAGAAGATTCGTTATGATGAGCATAAGTGGATGATTTGTGGAGACTTTAAAATTCTATCCATGCTATTAGGGCAGCAATCCGGTTTCACCAAATATCCCTGCTTCCTTTGCTTGTGGGATAGCCGGGCCCGCGACCTACACTGGGGGAAAAAAGACTGGCCAATTCGGGAGTATTTGAGACCCGGTGAGAAAAATGTTCTTCATGAGAGCTTGGTACCTCGTGATAAAATTCTATATTACCACCTCTCCACATTAAGTTGGGTCTCATTAAGCAATTCATCAAGTCCCTTCCAAAAGATGGTGAGTGCTTTCGGTACCTTTGCTCAAAGTTCCCCCGACTTTCTGAAGCAAAGCTAAAGGAAGGAGTGTTTGTTGGCCCTGATATAAGGAAACTCATTTCAGATGGAGCATTCGCTGAAACGATGTCTGAGAAGGAAAAAGAAGCCTGGGATTCCTTCAAGGATGTTGTTCTCAAATTCTTGGGAAACAGGCGGGATGAGAACTATAAGGATATTGTTGCCAGGATGCTCAATGCCTTCAAAGAACAAGGCTGTAACATGAGCCTGAAAGTCCATTTCTTGCACTCCCATGTGAACTACTTTCCCGAAAACGTGGGGGCGTACAGTGAAGAACAAGGTGAAAGGTTTCACCAGGACATCAAGGACGCAGAGAGAAGGTATCAAGGAAGATGGAACACCACTATGATGGCTGATTTCTGCTGGTTGCTGCTGCGGGAAACCCCAGATGAAAAATACGCCAAGCAGCGCACCAAGAGAAGCATTCGGGGGAAGAAGAAACGGGCCCACCAGGAGATTGATTGACCCAAGAATGACTTTAAAATCTAAACTGTGTTGACAAATATCGTGTTTTTACTAAACTTTGAAATACAAATTTGCTAGTTATTACCACAGTGTCGGATCTCATTTATTAGAATTTTATTTTCACACCATCGGGTGTTTGTCTTCATGTATTGCAATGGTGCGGTTTGCGTTTTCTATTCTTACATACATACCTGTACAACATTTTTGCACATTTCTTTGCTTTGCTTTGTGTCTAACCTCGCTCTTATATGCTCAATGTTTGTGCACATGTATGTGGCTGTTTTAAGTGCAGACAATTTTGCTACCATCACAGTGTGTTTTGTTGACATTACTCTATTCTTATGTGCTGCCTTGTTACAATTTTCTTTATTCTTATTTGAATAACTACTAAACAATTAGTATAAAGAATTCATCCAAGAAACTTTTATCTCGATCGCACTCAATCTGAAACGTTCACCTCAAACTACTAACCCAATGTAGCAAAAAATCTGTACGTGATGGAGCAAATTGGTTACCAGATTTGGATTCAGCGCACCAAAAAACGTAAAAATCAATCGAAACATTAGAGGCAGTTTAAAAAAAATTTTTTTTAGTGTACCTGTGTAATTAATGACCAAAACAAAACACATGGTCCATTTAGTCAGATACACTTTTGTGACTTCTTAATCTGATGAATGATCCCTGGTTCCCAGGCTGACAGTTGAGTAGTGTCAACAGCCACAGATGGGCAAAAATAGCCCACCAGATAAAACTGGAAATAAACTGGGGGCAGTAATTTTAGGAGGCTTGAGTTGTCATTGAGTATTGGCATAGCTTGATGTACTTGATAGTTGGGGTTGATGGCTGACCATGGAAGCAGGAGGCATAGCAGGTGATGAAATAGGCAAAGCAGGATTTTGGCATCAACCATGGATGTACAGTGCTTTGCTATTTTCACATCTAAGAGACTTGGGGAACATTTCTGAAAGCTGCAAGAAAATTCATATTACACTCTAATCAACGTTCCTGCCTAGCTGCATGGGACTCCTCCGCCCACCGCGCTGCCGGGAGGGGGAGGTACTGCGATTTCACACTCTATTCGCAAGGAGCAGGCAGTAAGTGCGATATGGCTAATTATTGACTTTTGAAAATAAAATCAGAAATTGCAGTATTAATAATAACAGCAATAGTTTAGAACTCTAATCCCAGATGCAATCGGTTCCTTAAAAGCTCTAGAGCTTGTTTTATAAAAGTTCCCTGAACATCACCAGCCGTTCTTTATGGGGTTTTTTCTTATAATGGAAAGTGGGGAAATAAATACAATTTTATGTTTGCTTATTTATAAATGCAGTATGTATTGGGGGGGGGGCGGGGAGGGAGGAGGAACATGAGGTGGTGTTTAACCTTGGATTTTTATCTTGATTGTGAGCAAACCCCTCTGCTGCTGAAAATAGCTCAAATGCTCCTGGAGCAGTATCAGCAGCTGAAATTCCTTCAGTCTCTTATGCTGCCACTGTCTCTCTCTCTGCTGCAGGCACTTGGATTTGGCTTCAGCCTAAAATTTTGCAGTTCAAAACCTCTTGGAAGAGCTAAGAAAAGGAAGATCTGCATGTACCAGGACGCAGACCTCTGAGAAGTCACAGGACCCTTCTGTTTGGTAGGTAGCAGTTTGACTAAAATACTGTATATTTTGCTTTCAGATGCACTCAGCATTGACATGGCGTGCCTCGTTCAAAAGCAATCCGAACAAATGAGTGTTTTTGCATTTATACTATGTGCGCGTGCTGAGAGTTTGGTGGGACACACATTTGACTGCCATATGGGTCCTATTTCTAAAACAGAATTCGGCTGTCATAGTTAGCTTCCTATGTTATTCCTGCCTAATAGCTCCCATACATTGTATTTGAAGGAGGATTTCCAGGTTTAAAAATTACCTCCCCTTTCCCCATCCCTACAGGTATCCAGGCATACAGTATGCATGCTCAAATATGGGCTATTGACTATGTCTTTTGGGATCAGTTCAGAATGAAATGTAAACAAAAGAGCATTTGTCTGAATGCTTCTGTCTATATTCTAGGCTTCTGGAGGCTAAATAGTAAAGACCAGAGACATCTTGGATAATAAGGAACACAGGAAGAACTTCATCTTATAGATCTCTGAAAATTGCTTAGCGTTTAGTAAAGGTTTAGTTGATTCACTGATGCTCTGTATACAGTATAATTTAGTCTGCATTACATTGGCATTTGCGGTCAAAGTTAAATTTATATTTTTCTGAAAGGCCAGTATGAAATTAAATAACATGTGAGCCTGAATCATCTGGGACATATCCCAACATATTTTTTCAATCTTGTGGTATAATATTTTCTAATTGCCTTCTTACCACTAGCCTTAAGATGCTTTGCATGATTCACATTTTCTTGAATAAGCTGGGTGACCAGTTGGCTCCATTTTTCCAAGACAAGCTGATTCAGACCTGTTTTAATCCCACTGCCTGCCTGAAGTTCTACATTTAAATTTAAAAAAAAAACAGAGCTATTGATATAAACTTAATGGGGTAAAATCAGGACCAAATCTGATTTGTCCTGCAAACCTAGGACTAACTGATCTTCCTAATTAAGATGTGCACTTCAGGATCAGAGAGAATATTAAATTTGATTGCAGCTGTCACCAGCCCTTGGTTGGGAAACAAAAACTCTCCTTTGCCATAATTATGTCAGATAGAGCCACAACCTTCCAATCAGACAAAAGAAGTAACTTTCAAGGTTTCAGCATATGTTCTTTCTTCAGCTTCTGGGAATGACAGCACAGGTCACCTCCTTTTCTAGAATCAGCTGTCCTTCAGCCATTGATAAGTATCTTACTGCCCCTGTGAAATGACTTTGTAAAGAAGTGAAATGGGATTTAAATGACAGAGTTCCCAATGTCCACTGACTGCACCAGTGAGCTTCCCACAATTGCTATGTGCATCTCCACAGAAGTCAAGCTAGCTTCTCAGACATTACAGCCAGAACCGTGAAATGAAGGGTTTGCATGGAACAATTTTCCAGTACTAGGGACCAAACAGTGAAAAGAAAACAGAATGTTTAAATATATTTGGCTTGCAAGAAGGATCTGCAGCCTAGGGTTATGTTTAAAAATGTCTCTCGAGGGTCATGAGGGAGTGTGTGTGCTGGGGGGCTGCTTTGGGAAAGTAGCTTTTCATAGTTTACCATGTTCAGTCAAAGAAAAAGAAATCTTAGGAGAGTACTGGAATGCCTTTCTTTGCTTAAATACACCTCTGTGGTGAACAAGTAACATTTTGTGCAGGTTTTTCAGCCTGATAGTATGTCTTTGTTAACCCTCCAAAGGCGGTGTCAAATATATTCGTAAAAGAATAATAAACCTCTAGCGGTTTCCTCTCCTTGCCCCCCCCCCCTCCCGCACCTCACCCCCCAATCTCTGCCCTTTCACTTTTACACTCCCCAAAAACATTGGGAGCTCTGAGTTATCTGCCACATGCACAGAACAGGAAATCTCTTAGAGCCATTTCTTTATAACTTTCTGTTCGGTAAGTTGATATTACCTGTAACCACATCTCTGTTAGAGATATGCATTTATGAGTGCACAGTTTGTTTGGGTACCTAAAAATGTAAAGTGCATGCAAATTACTTGTACATGCAGATACCTATGAATCAGGGGCATGTTCACTAAACTGCGTTAGCTGCTAATGCAGCAGAAAGCACAAGCAGATAATGCAGCGATTTTCTGCATTCTTTGCAGAATGCATATTATCTACAGGAGTAGACAGATTAGGGCAGGAAGTGGGTGTATCTGCAACTCAAGGTTACCACGGGCCTCAACAGCACGCGCTAATCTCCAGATTTGCAGACAGTACAGGTGCAGCTAACTCCATCTCAATGATGCTGCCCAACCACCTATTCTGCACCTTTGGTGTGTCATCTGCTGGGGAAATGCTGTGTACGGCCCCAATAGATAACACACGACTTTTGCAGCTAATGTGGTGCTATCTGCACTTTTTTGGCACGTTAGCTGCAAAATCCTAATGTGCTTTACTAAAACATGCCCCTTAATATGCATCATGACCTTATAAAAGCTCTTGCATGCTTACGATGCATGTCTAAAAAATGAGTTAATAAAACAAACATAAAAAAGAGCTCAAAAATCAAGAAAACTTTGTTCTAAATAAACATGAACCACATTTTTTTTGTGTGTTGAGCATATCCCTAGTCTATGTCAATATTTAAACCAGGGAAGAGTGGTGATTTTTCTCTGAGCAAACCAACAAACATGGATGAAAATAAGGAACTACAAAACTTTCAGAATTAAAAAAAAAAAAACGGGAAAGAGACCATTTCACTACCTTTCTTCCCAGTTCCGCGAGCTGCATCTTCCTGGCATGAAAAATAAAAACCCTTTTAGAACAGATTCAAAAGACACAATGGTATCTATGTTCATAGAGGTAGGATCTGTGTGCATTTGAAAGGAAAAACCTAAATAACTGAGTAGAAATGGCAAAAGTTGAAAAGAAGGCGTTACGAGTGCCTATGGCTTTAAAAGATTTCAGAGCTCTGCAGAGAGACAGAAGAACCTGTCTACAGTATGCGGCTTACTTCTCTGACTTATGTCATTCTCTTAAGCTAATCATTAAACCCTGGCAGGCTGGAATTCTGATGAATCCCTGTAGGGGCGGGGTGCAGCCTGCTCTCCATGCCTTCCCTCGTTGATATACAATATACAAATGTAAATTAAACTTGACTCACGGCACATTAATTAAGGCCCCTGTAGTTTTGCAAACTTGGTGCATAGACAAGCTCTGATCTCAGCTATCACTTCTAGCCTCATGACATTTTACTATTATGGGAATAAGTACAGTTTGTGGTCAACATTATTGACACCCTTGCATTTTAGATATGCTGTGTACAATATCTTGAGAAATAATTGGAAATATTCCAAATGAATGTCATAATATTTTAATAGTATGTTCAAAGTATACAACAAAAGAAAAGGTGCCTTGTTCAATCTAGACATAGTAATTTCTGAAATAAACAAAATATGACCTAGACAGGATAAATGGCACCCTTCACTAATATTTGTTGCACATCCCTTGACAGTGATGACAGCCTCCATACTTGTAGTCATCTATAAGTTTCGTACATCTGTCTGCTGGTAGTTTCTCCCACTCTTCAACTGCGATTTGTTCCAACTCATGAATATTTCCAGGATTCTTTTTGCCAATGGCAGATTTCAACTCTCTCCAAAGGTTCTCGATTGGATTGAGATCGGGACTCATTGCTGACCAGTTTAAAACAATCAATTTGTTCCTTTTTACCCATTCTTTTGTACTTTTGGATGTATGTTTTGAGTCATTGTCCTACTGGAGGTCCCACGATCTTCAACCCAGACCTAGCTTTCTGACACTAGGTAGCACATTTCACGCCAAAATACTTTGGTAGTTCTCTGACTTCGTGATTCCGTTAATACATTACAGGCCTCCAGTTCCTGAGGCAGCAAAACAGCCCCACAACATTATGGAGCCTCCACCATATTTAACTGTAGGAAGGGTACTTTTTTCCTTAAAAGCTTTATTTCTTCACCAGTAAATGTATCGCTAGTCTGCATTGCCAAAGAGCTCAAGTTTGGTTTCATCTGTCCACAAACATTTTGTCAGAAGGATTGTGGTTTCTCAAGGTGGGTTTGGGCAAAGATTTGGCATGCCTTTTTAGTCTGTCTTTTAGCAGCGTGGTCCTCCTTGGCCTTCGCCCATGAAGTCCTTCTTTGTTCAATGTGTGGCATATGGTGCAGGTTGAAACCATCATTCCAGTTTACTCCAGGTCAGCCTTAAGCTCTTTGGATGTTGTATATGGTGTTTTTCCAACAGTTTGCATGAACCTTTGAATACTTCTTGGATTAATTTTCCTCTTCCCACCACGTCCTGGGAGGTTCTTGACAGTTCCATCAGCAGAAAACTTCTTAATAACATTGTAAATTGTAGACACAGGAATCTGAAGGTCTTTGGAAATGGCCTTGTACCCCTTTGAAGTTTGATGTTTGGTGATAATGGCTTTTCTGACGGTCTCAGGCAGCTCTCTTGTCTTCACCATAGTGAAAATGGAACAGGGAGTGAATGTGACCATTTTAAACATTAGAGCCATCATTCATTGGTTAATTCAAGTCATGTGAGTACTGACAGTTGATCACAGGGACATCTAATTTTAATGCAATGGGTAGGTGGTTCTTCTGTTCAAACTGATTTGAATTGTTTATAAGGGTGCCAATAATCATGTCCTGCAATGTCCCAGTTTTTATACTATTTCCTACTATTTCCTTTTTTATTTGGTCCTATTTTATTTGATTCTTTTAATTCTGCCTTCCTGCTCCTGCTTCACCATCCTGGGGCTGCAAGCACATCTGAAAAGGGAAACAAGCAGAGCACTCCCTCTCCCTCCTGCAGCCTGCTCCTCAACCACCTGAAAGCAATCCAGCATCCACCATCATCGGGGGACGTGAGACTGTGTGCTTAAAACTCTTCATCTCCACACCAGCAGCACGACGATTAGACATCGGGGGTGGAAGCAGGAGCCGTGTGTCCCTCCTGCTCCCCCCACCAAGGCCCAATTGGGGCTCGGCAGCACTGCTATAAATTCCAGCAACCGGAAGGCGTGCCCGTGCCTGAGGGCCTTGCCAGAGGGCCCTTTGGTGTGGCCCTTAGGCATGGAGCTTAGGCGCAAGTCACAACATCTCCGCTGAGGAATGGAAAATCACCACTACCTACAATAAAAACCACTAATTGCTCAATTCTACAGCCTCAATCAGGCAAGTAAAATAGACCAGTCAATACTGTATAAATTGTAACAATTTCATTGTACATAAATCTAACAGATTATGCCATAGAACCAGTGTAACATTAATCATTACTAACCATAATCTGTCTTTACCTTACATTGAAATTAGTTAATTACTCCTTTGTATCCTTCTGCTGCGATTTAAACTACATCCAATATAACTGATACCTTATACACAACCTAAACTCCAACGCACAATCCTTCTATCTGCAAAGCTGAGTCCCCTAAATTCCTATATTGTGCTCCACAAAACTGAAAACATGGAAATGAAAACAACATGGTTATATCTTTTCCTCGTCACACTTCTCCTTTCCTCAATCTGCAACCATGCACTCATCACCCTCACTATAAACTCATCCCAACAATCAGCTCAGACCTCAGGCAACTGACAAATTACTACTACCACAATCCTAAACAGTATGCAAAACCTAACTACTCCAGACTAATTGATGTCAAACTCCACACAATCAACCCACAACCCCCAGAACCAGACTCCCACCACTATAGAAACCTCATTTGCATGCTAATCAACGCTAGATTGATTAGAAACAAAATACCACTAATACAAGACATCATTTCTGAACACACACCAGACCTCCTGTGTATTACAGAAACATGGTTATCAGACAAAGACCAGGTTCTGATCAATCAACTTAATGTACCAAATTACCAAATATATCACACCCACCGGACATCCAAAAGAGGAAGTGGTGTCCTATCTATTATAAAAAAGGAACTAAAAGCAACCCAATTATCATCAATCAACTCACATAACCTTGAAATCTTAAACATAAGAACAAAAAACCTACACTTCTGTCTTGCCTACAGATCACCAGATGCCCCTGCAGACAGTTTGGAAGTATTAACTGAAACACTCTGTACAGCCAATGACAAACATCCACTTATACTATTAGGAGATCTCAATTTAGTGTCCCTACCACTGAGCCAAAGTACATCCTTCTGAACCACAACCAGCAACCTGAACTTCCACCAAATAATAGACTCAGAAACCCACTGTAAAGGTAATACGCTAGATCTAGTATTCCTACCTAATGTAATCCATCATAACTACAACCCAACATCCCTTATGGTCACCCCAGTACCATGGTCTGACCACCATCTTATAAAATTCCAAATTCCTTGACACCAAACAATATCCCCACAACAAATAAACCCCACACAAATACACAAATTCAAGAAATTTGACAGGAAAACCTTTTTAAAACAAACTATCCAGTCCTTATCCACACCCTCAGCCAATCTAGATGATACCATAAACAAATGGAACAACAAAATATCCAAAGCTGCCATCCAAAAAATACACCCCCCCCCCCATCCACAAAAAAACGCAACAACCCATGGTTTAAACCTGAGCAACCCATGGTTTAAACCTGAACTAAAACTACTCAGGAATGATTTACGTAAAACAGAACATAAATGGCGCCATTCCAAATCCCCTTAGGACTTCGGCTGTTAGAATCCATTCCAAGGTGAGGATCTTAGACTTTAGGAAGACTAACTTTGCGAAGATGGGCCAATACCTCAGGGAGTCGTTAGTGGGATGGGAACAGCTGGGGGATGTAGAAAAACAGTGGGCATGAAATACAAGAGATCACAGAGAGAGGAAGACAGGCATCTGTATTTGGAAAAACTTAGAGAAGCTAGCAAAGTAGTCAAGAAGGCAAAGATTCAAAAGGAGGAGGAAATAGCCAATGCAATAAAATGGGGGGGATAAGACATTTTTCAGATATATTAGTGAGAAGAGGAAGGGCAAGAGTAGTATTGTCAGACTCAAGGGTGCAGGGGGGGAATATTTTATTTATTTATTTTATTTATTTAACATTTTTTATATACCGTCTTTCTACGAATCAAAACAGTTTACATAGAACAATAAAGGCAGTGTATTTCAACTGTTTACAAGGAACGAATAACAAGATACAGAATAAAAAACATGAGGAACTAAATTGTATTATACAATTAATTACAGTGAACAATGATCAACTATTTACATATGTATGACTTAGAGGACATAATGGAGGAAAGAGAAGGAGAAATGGTGGATGAGAGGGTCAGGGGATCAATATTATGAAGGTTTCTAAATAGGTCGGAAGAGACAAGATGAGGTAGAGATGGTGGCAGCTGGAGATTAAAGGTTAGAAGGTGATGATCAGATGAAGGATTGAGTTGCGGAAGTTTGAGGGAGAGGAGTTAGAGAACTATTTACATATGTATGTGCAAAGCTACGGAAGGGAGTATTGTAAAGATTGTAGGAACAAGGGCAGAGAGGTAAAATATAAGGGGTTTAGTTCTTAGGGTGGGAGAGAAAAGTGATCAAGGAAGAGATGGGTCTTTAACTTTTTCCGGAAATCAGTGTGGATCACGCAGTTGCGCAGCTCATGCGGAAGGGAGTTCCAAAGGGATGGAGCATAGAGGGAATAGGTCCTGTTACATGTGGATTGTTTACAGTGTTTTTTAGTTGTAGGTATAGTCAATAAGTTTTTAGTGATAGAACGGTGATTTCTAGTGTTGTTGGAGAAGGCAACGAGAGGGGAGAGGCATGGAGCTGATTCCTTAGTGATAATTTTGTGTATTAGAGTAAGAACCTTGAATTTCACTCGGTGATGAACTGGGAGCCAGTGGAGATCATAGAGGATTGGTGTAATATGAGCTTGTCTAGGATTGTTTGTTAAGAGACGCGCTAATGTATTCTGGGCTAGTTGGAGGGGTTGAATAGAGTTTTTGGGGAGGCCCTGATAGATCAGATTACAATAATCAAGCGAGGGGGTTATAAGGGCCTGACAGACAGTGCGGAAGAAGTCGGGGCTTAGGAGAGGTTTGAGGTTCCTGAGAGTGCGTAGCTTAGCGTATACTGTGTTAGTGGGTTTTTTTATTTGATCAGAGAAAGATAAGTTCTGATCAAGTATGATTCCAAGATATTTCACCTGTTTTTTTATAGAGAGAGTGAGATCGTCAAAGGTGAGGGTTGTGGGGGGGATGTATGAGGGGTTAGAGAAAACTTGGAGTGCCTCAGTTTTGGATTGGTTGATTATTAGGTTGTGTTGAGAGAGCCAAGATTTGAGGCTGGTTAGACATTCATTTAGCTTAGAGAAATTAGGGTTAGAGAGGTTAAATGGGGTGAAACACATCATGTCGTCTGCATATATTTGATACTGGATGCCATAATTTTGGAAGATCGTGCATACAGGTTGGAGGAAGATATTAAAGAGTAACGCAGATAGACTGGATCCTTGAGGCACGCCTTGTTTTAGGGTAAAAGGGAGGGAAGTATCACTTCCAATACGGACCTGTTGGGTTCTGTCGTTTAGGTAGGATTGGAACCATTTTAGGGTTGAGCCACTTAATCCTATATCATGAAGTCTGTAAAGGAGTTGATGGTGGGGGAGGGAGTCAAAAGCGGCGGCTGATAAGGATAAAGCGGAATTGCTTAACAAATATTTTTGTTCTGTGTTCACAGATGAAGAACCAGGAGCAGGACCTCAGAAAACACCCACAAATAAGAACAGAAGCGAGGGGCATCTTGAACAATTTTCAGAAGACTGTGTTCGTGAGAAACTAGCTCAACTTAAAGTAGACAAAGCGATGGGACCGGATGGGCTACACCCTAGAATACTGAGGGAACTTGGGGACGTTCTAGCAGCTTCACTGACTGACCTTTTCAATGCCTCGTTGGAGTCGGGAGTGGTGCCAAAGGATTGGTGAGATGCTCATGTGGTGCCTTTACACAAAAGCGGAAGTAAGGATGTGGTTGAAAACTACAGGCCGGTTAGTTTAACTTCGGTGGTGAGTAAATTATTGGAAACGCTGCTGAAAGAGAAAATAGTGAGGTTTCTGGAGTCCAGCGGATTACAGGATCCGAGGCAGCATGGATTCACCAGAGGCAGGTCTTGTCAGACAAATCTGATTGATTTCTTTGACTGGGTGACCAGGGAGTTGGACTGAGGGAGAGCTCTAGATGTGGTGAATTTAGATTTCAGTAAAGCTTTTGACACTGTTCCTCACAGGCGACTTATAAACAAACTGAGCACCCTAGGGATGGACCCTAAAGTTACTGCTTGGGTTAGAAATTGGTTGGGTGGGAGGCGACAAAGAGTACAAGTAAATGGAGCTCACTCTGAGGAGAAGGATGTTACCAGTGGTGTGCCCCAGGCATCTGTCCTTGGTCCGATTCTTTTTAACATCTTTGTTAGTGATATAGCAGAAGGGCTGTCAGGTAAGGTTTGCCTCTTTGCAGATGATACCAAAATCTGCAATAGAGTAGACACCCAGGAAGGTGTAGATAACATGAGGAGGGATCTAGCTAAGCTTGAAGAATGGTCTAGAATTTGGCAGTTGGGATTTAATGTTAAAAAATGTAAGGTCATGCATTTGGGCTGCAGCAATCCAAGGGAGCAATACAGTATAGGAGGTGAAGTACTTTTGTCCACAAAAGAAGAGCGGGACCTAGGCATGGTTGTGTCTGATGATCTTAAAGTAGCTAAACAGGTAGAAAAGGCGACGGCAAAAGCTAGAAGGATGCTTGGGTGCATACGGAGAGGAATGGCTAACAGAAAAAAGGAGGTGATAATGCCTCTGTATAAGTCTTTGGTGCGACTTCATTTGGAGTATAGTGTGCAATTCTGGAGACCGCACCTTCAAAAGGATGTGAACAGGATGGAGTCGGTGCAGAGGGTGGCTACTAAAATGATTAGTGGGCTTCATTATAAAGCATATGAGGACAGACTTAAGGATCTTAATATGTACACCTTAGAGGAAAGGCGGGATAGAGGTGATATGATTGAGATGTTTAAATACCTCCGTGGCATAAATGTTCAGGGAGAGAGCCTTTTTCAATTGAAAGCAAGTTCTGCTACGAGGGGACATGGGATGAGGGTGAAGGGAGATAGATTCAGGAGTGATATGCAGAAATATTTCTTTACGGAAAGAGTAGTGGATCCGTGGAATAGTCTCCCAGTGGAGGTGGTAGAGATGAGGACAGTAACTGAATTCAAAAAAGCATGGGACCAACACAGAGGATCTCTAAAGGTAAAAAGTGGACTGTTGTAGTTGTTGATATGGAAGGACAGACTAGATAGGCCATGTGGTCTTTTTCTGTCATCATGTTTCTATGTTTCTATGTTTCTACACAAGAAACTCTATACATGGCCAAACTAAAACAATATAGAGACTCAATAAATCATGCAAAAAAAGAATACTATTCGAACATTCTCTCAAAATCCATCAACCGACCACGAGAACTCTTTCAAATCATAAAATCCCTCACCAGCAACAACACTACCAATGAAACAGATAACACCATAGACCCCCCCAAACCCTTGCCAATTTCTACAAAAACAAAATAGTTGAACAAGGCACTAATCAACACATCTTAGAGCTCCATCCACCTACTATACAACATTCATGGTCCACATTTTCATTAACAACTGAAAAAGTACTTGAAAACATTGCCACTAAAGTAAATACAACCACATCACACCTCAACCCTTGTCCTGTAAACTGGATAAACCCAGAATATGATTACAGAAAGCAAGGTTCCACATTGGGAACCACAACCCAGGAAAAAGATTTAGGAGTCATCGTGGATAAGATGTTAAAACACTCTGCCTAGTGTGCAGCAGCGGCCAAGAAAGCAAATAGAATGCTATGTATCATAAGGAAAGGAATGGAAAATAAAACAAAGGATATTATAATGCCTCTGTATCATTGAATATTGTGTGCAATTCTGGTCACCGTATCTTAAAAAGGATATAGCGTTATTAGAAATGGTACAGAGAAGAGCCACCAAAATGGTAAAGGGGATGGAAGGCTACTCCTATGAAGAGAGGCTACAAAGGTTAGGGCTCTTCAACCTGGAAAAGAGACGGCTGGGGGAAGGCGAGGGAAAGATCAGAGATGGTAAGGAGAAAGGAGTCCCAGAGATCAGGATGAAGGGCTGGGGGGGAGTAGACAAGCAGAACATGCATTGGAGGTGATGTGCGAAGATGGAGTAGTAGGGCTTCAGGATAGTGAAGTAAGGGAGAGAAGATTTGTGTGAAAGAGAGGGTGGGGTGCAGGATAGCCGCCACTCCCCCACCAGAGCGACCTTTTCGAGGAACGGAGACCGCGGAGAAGCCAGGGGGGAAGGCAGCAGGTGAGGAGGGCGTCCTCTCCTTCCTTCAGCCATGTTTCAGTGAGAAGGGTAAGATCGAAGAAGGATTGAATGATAAGATCTTGAATGAGGAGGGTTTTGGTTCTGATGGATCTACAGTTCAAAAGCCCTATCTTAAGAGGAGGGGGGGAGAAGAAACAAGTGAGGAAGGGGGAGCGCAGGTAGAGGTTTGACAAGGGTGGAGATTAGCATAACAGCGAGAACGTAACTTGGTGGTAGGAACCTGTCGGCGCCCCCAGAGCACAGGTATGTGGGCCATTAAATGGAAAGGGGGGGGAGATAAAGAGATAGCTGGAAAAAGAGGGACGTACCTGAGATGGGCGGCTCGCGGCGCTAGGGGAGAACGGAGAGAGACAGACCGAGGGGTGTGTTGTGGTCCCTGTATGCAGGCAGGGCGTTGAGATAACAGCAAGGAGAAGGAGTAAGCTAAGGGTGAGGCCTACGCTGTTTCTTGTAAACTGTTCATTGTAAACTGAACTTGTACCTCCGTACAATTCACTGTTGTTTATTGTAAACCACAATTGATTGCTAGGAAATCACGGTATCGAAATGCTAAATAAATAAAGAGACCAGGGGGGTTCAAATAGGGAAGGAGACACAAGGAGAACAAGAGATTAGGATCCAAATGCGGCCTCAAATAGGTAAGCTGTTAGCATGGATTCAAAGAGGGAAAGAGAAAGGACTCCATATGAAGATAGAATAAGTTTGTTCCATGCATAAGGAGCAACAAGGTAAAAAGGAGTTTGCAGAAGAAGTAAAGGGCATAGAGAGAAGAAAGTCAGAGGAGGAGTGGAGTTCACGAAGAGAAGAGGAGAAGAGATGAGAAGAGGTGTGAGGTCCTAAATATGGCTACCCTAGAGGACAAGAGGGCAAGCAGAAATATGATATGGTTATTTAAAATAGAAAGGTATTAATAAGCAAACCTTTTATAAAGAAGGGGAAAATGTAGAACTAGAGGGCATAATATAAAACTTTGAGGCAATAGAATCAAAAGGAAATATCTTTTCATGTCTAAGGATGAAGGATGTCTGGAATGCACTCCCAAAGGAGATGACAGAATTTAAAAAAGGCATGGAAATACACAAAGGATACCAAATGATAAGGAAATAGAAGCCAAGTATAGAGTGCTTCAGCTCAAAATGGCTTTTTAACATTCTAAGAAGGCATGAGGTGAGGGAGTAATGTGCATGGAGAGTGACAACCCTAAAAAAAAGCATTGGTATTAACCACACAGAGTGGCAGGGACAACCCTAATCACTTTATTGGGCAGATTGGATGGGCCATATCGGTCCATACTTGCCATTATTTATTGTATTACTATGTTACGATATTGCATAAAATGTGACCTGCGGTCATCCGTTAACATAATAGCGCACCTTATGAAATATAGTCCTAGATATATTATCCTGAGGATAAACTATCCTATGCAGTACCTGAAAGACTCATTGCTTCCTTTTAACACTGCAAAAATTAGCTGCTCCTTGGGATATGTAATTAATTTTGGTGACCTCAGAAGGTTGTGTTAATTGGGATCTTAAATGTCCAAATAACTCTGAAATCCAAAATCATGCCTTTAGCTACCTCTCCTCCCCCAAGACACATATAAAGGCTCTTTATAAAACTGTGATCAATCGTCTCATAATACCATAATACCCACTTACCTTTGTGTAGAGCCTCTCAGGTAGACTTTCAAAAGGTCACACTAACTTAAGAAGATAGGCAACTAGATGTTTGAGTTTAAAAATTTACCGACTCTGAGAGCCTAACTTTAGGAACCTTAAATCAATAGTGACTTGATGTTCAAAACGATTAACACAGTTAGCAGAGCTAACTGCATTAATTGGGGTGAATGGCTGCTGGCTCTATGCAGCCCGATGCTAACTATTTAGAATTGGGGCATGTTGGTGGCACTACGGGTTGGAGCGGAGGCAGCACCACTCACTAACCAGGCAGCAGCGATATTGAGCCGCTGCCTGGTTAGTGATCGTGGTGAAGGCTATTCTCAGGAAACCTTGGTCTAACTTTCACCATGTATCGCTAAACGGGCAGCGGCTCAATATCACCGCTGCCCAGTTAGTAAGCAGCCTAGGCGGTGACCCCAGGTATTCAATGCCGGGGCCAGATATTTTTATTTATTTTATTTATTTAACAGTTACTTATATACCGCTACCTTCCACAGATCAGGTGCGATTTACAATGAACGAGAAATGAACAGAAAACAGGTCTGTTTTACATGAAACATTAGTTAACTAGGTACAATTTGCTAAATACATTAAACATGATTGAACTATGTATAGTGAATAATTTGTTCTATAACAATCAAACGATTACATATTTCGAACTATTTACATATTTCTATTTACAGAATTTACAGATAGTTATTAAATCAACTTTAATTGTAGTTAAATTGAAGAAAAATTGGACTTGGTAATCGCTGAGATATCTTGCAATTGGTATTCGCTGAGATATCTATTAGCTATTTCCTGTTAGTGGTAAGGTATTTTCTAGTGTGCCGAAATGGGAGATGAACAAATATGTTTTTAGTTTCTTGCGGAGCTCCTTTGCATCATTAGTGCTCTTATTTCTTCAGGGAGGGAGTTCCATAGGGTGGGAGCTGCATGCGAAAACGCTTTTTTGTTAGTTGTTTTTTTGGTAATTGTGAAATCTTTTGGGATCCTAATTTTATTCGTGTGGCTTCTCCGTAGTGCAGTTTGGGATGTGTCTTTAGTGATAAGTTTTGTTAAAGAGACTGGGGCCATTTTATTTATTGCCTTAAAAATGGTGATAATCAATTTGTGATTTATTCTGGATTGTATTGGGAGCCAGTGTAGGTTTGCGAGTATAGGTGTAATGTGTTCAAATGGTGGAACCTTCATTACAATTCTTGCTGTTGCATTTTGGGCGAGTTGGAGTCTCTTAATGTTTTGTTTTGTTGTGCCTAGTAGAGTGAGATTGGCGAAATCAAAGTGTGGTGTAATGATAGCCTGAATAATGTTCAGAAAATCATGTAGAAGTACAAGTGGACGTAATTGTTTTAAAATTTTAAGTTTAAAGTAGACTTTTTTAGTAATGTTTCTAATATGTGTGTCCATACTAAGGTGTGTGTCAAGGGTGACACCCAGGTATTTTACTTCGTTTTTTATAGTAATGTTGTGATTTTGGAGAATGATGTGTGTTGGAGGTATGTACGATTGATTTTTAGTTACTATTAATATATCGGTTTTAGAGTGATTGATATGGAGATTGTGGTCCTTTAGCCAGATTGTTAATTCAGAGAAGCATTTTGATAACAGTTGTAATGGGAGTGTTGGGATTGTGAATGGTATGTACATCATCATATCGTCTGCGTATATGTGATAGAGGACTTTAAATTTTTTGAAAATGTTGCAGACTGGTTGAATATAGATATTAAATAGGAGGGCAGAGAGGGCGGAGCCTTGGGGAAGACCAATTTCCTGTTTGTATGTTTTAGAAGTTTGTGTGTTAATTCGGACGGTTTGGGTTCGATCAGTTAGATATGAGGTGAACCATTTATGTACAGTTGAGTGGATTCCTATTTGTTTTAATCTATTAAGCATTACAGCATGGTGTACACTGTCAAACGCTGCAGAGATGTCTAGAAAGAGGAGGATGAAAGCTTGTTTAGGGTTATCGATACCTCTTATTAAGGTATCAAGAAGTACTGTTAATAGAGTGTCAACACCATGATAGGGACGAAAGCCATATTGTTGGTCATCATGATATGACCCCAGCATTGAATATCTGGCTTTAATATTCAGCACCGGTGGCTAACCGCGTTAGCAGCGCTAGCCACCGGTGCTGAACATTGGGCCCATGGTTCCTAAATTTACGTGTTTTGAAATGGGACTGGGCCAAAGACAAGACTAGGGCTGATGAATGAAGATAGCAGTTTTGGCACTTTTTCTAACATTAAACATCTAACATAGATGTATTCAGTTAGGTGTCCCTAATCTGGCATAATTTTAGGTACCATACTTTAAGGTGCTTAAAATTAGGTGCATATTTTCAGAAAAAATATTTTAGGTGCCTTTACTCGATGAAATATTAACTTTAGCTTCTACTTTAAGATCTTCTACTGAGGTTCTCAGCCCTCTTAGAATTTTGGATTCTGATTCTTTACCAGAAAAAGTCCGTTTCCCTCCTGTTGACTGCAACGCCAAATCCAAAATGAGGTTGCTGCACATGGTTTGAAGAAGAATCAGGAACCTTTTGTGAAAATAACCAGGAGATGGGATGGGCGGAGAGGAGTGTTGCAGGACTGGAGTCTGATTTCACTTGGTTGTGGGGAGGAATAAGATGGTGTTCCATTACTGAGACATGCTTATGCTCTTGCATTCTACTGAGTGATTTCAAAAATGTTAGATGAACAGATGAATAAATATGACCAAAACATAAATGAAAGTCCTGTTTTTATCCATCAGAATATTTGCTGAGTACCCCACCGGAGTGGAGGAGTAGCCTTGTAGTTAGAGCAACAACTTCCTACCCAAGAGACCAGATTTGATCCCCTTGGGCAACTCACTTTTCTCCCCATTTCCTTGGAAGAAAAGGCCTGACAATCTACTTCCTGTCATATCTTGCCAAGAAAACCCAGGGGCTGCTGGGTTGCCAGGAGTCAGCATTGACTTGAAGGCACTAAAACAAAAACATATTGATAAAGCTGATCAAAGACATTGCCCCTTCATACCTCTCCACACTCATTGCCAAGGAAATAAACACTCGTACTCAACATGATTGTAATAAAAACAAACTGACAATCCTATTAAATTTCAGATCATCTTAAAAAAATAACCAATAACAGAGGATTCTCCCACTTCTCTCCTGCCCTATGGGATAAGCTCCCAGACAACCTAAGAGATATAAATGACATCCTCACATTTCATAAAAAAATTAAAACCCACCTATTTATGCAACACTTTGGAAACCACAACGAACCCAGTGATCCTGGCCCTACCTTTTCCATCACATAAACAATTTCGGATATACCTTCCCTCATGCATTCCCCAAATACACCCTGATGCTAATTGCAATCCATCTACATTATTTAATTTACATGTACATAGTTCTCGTTTTGACTCGTTTTGTATATAGTTCTAAAATGTTCCATGTAATTGAATATGTACCGTTTTTTGTACTATTCAAAGGTTGTTTAACTGTAAACCGCATTTGATCTGCAGGAAAATGCGGTATAAAAATTTCTAATAAATAAATAAATATTGGTAGAACCACAAGATATTTATCTCTTGTGCTCCAGAGGATTGATAGGTCTATTCATAGGTTTGGAGGGGGTCTTATTGCTGGCAGCATATTCTGTGGATCTGGAAAGATCATTCAGTCCCAGAATTTCCTGACTGGCTAAGAGACGTAAATCAGAGTTGGCCTGTGTTCCCAAAATAATGGATTTGTTTTTTCCTGTGTGGTCTTTGAGTGATGGCTGTTTTCTCTGTGGGCATTATTATGAGAAGCACACTGACCAGTGAGCTGTTGATGTTTACTTTAGACAGTGATTATGTAGCCAGCTTACTGCTGTAGCCTGATGACCTATAGCTCCTTGAGCCCAAAAAAGACAAGACACACTGGTTAAGAAGCTGACCACTTATAGCATCCCTTCAGGAAAAGGATAATATTTGCCATCAAGACAGGGGGTATCTGATAGAAGAATTCTCGTATTCATCTTCTGGCTCATCTTGCCCAAGTGAAGAAATGGTAAAAAAAAATGGGGGCCTTATCTGTAAGGGGGCTAGCACCTATTCTCTCTGGCTACTCATTTCCTTCTAGCTCTGCTTTGACTCTCAAATGACCTCAGTTGTAAAATGATGTTTTATCACAATTAGAGCCATTAGAACTATTAGATTTTTTCTAGATAAAACAGTTCTACTACACTAGCTTTTATCTTAGTCATTAATTGTCTAGAGTCAAAAAACTTCACTGTCTTCCAATTACTTACAGTATCAAATTCAAAATATTACTATTGGCACTTAAAGCATTTTATACTGGACTTCCCACATATTTATCCACTACACTCTCTTTAGAACCCTTCGCTCCCCAAGTCAAAAGCATCTTGTAATTCCTTCCAAATATTTGGCTCACTTTGAATCCACCCACCAATCTGCATTCTTTTTCTTAACCCTGGGCCTATTGAATTTGCAACCTTTTTTTATATAAGGTGTGAAACATCCCTCAAAAATTTAAAAGAAGGCCCAAAACACACTTCTTTGAGCTGACCTTTAGTAATTGCTAAGATGATGTGGCCTTGGCGGGTGATGTTAACAGAAGGTGCTACTATCCATCCTTCACTATTTCCCTATCCCACATTTTCCTGACCTTATTGCTCTGGAGCCTATCTGAAGGGTGGTATAAAAAAGCCCAATAAACTATAAATTATAAAAGAACTATCCAGTGATAATTGGAGAGGAAAAAGTAGCCTAGAGGTTAGAGCACTGGTTTGGTAAATAAGAGATCAGGATTCATGTCCTACTAACACTCCTTGTGGCCTTGGGCAAGTTCCTTATCGGTCCTCCAGTTTAATCCTCCACCTCTGGGTTGTGTACCTCCTCCTGCAGCTTGGAGATTGAACATGTCAAAGTCGTGACATCACTGGATATACTCTGCTGGCCTCTCCCATCAGCCCCAGTGTGTCCAGTCTCCATGCAGCAGGAGGACGTAGTGAGCCTAGGTCTGGGCTCACTGGAGGAACACATAAGGAGCTGTTAGAGTAGTTAGATAGTTGTTGGTTGATTGGATTTCTCATTTTTCTAAATGTTAATTTAGTGGCTGCTGTAGCTTTAAAAAACAAAACAAAACAAAACAAAACAAAGAGAATCTTTCCTTGCACTAGCCTCCGTCTGCCTCTATCCTGTGGTCAGAGTTCCTGGGACGATTTAGCTTCCAGATCTCTCCTCCTTGCTTGACCGGAGGAGAGCTCTGTGGCAGGCACCTGCACTCTCCTGTTGCCAGCAGAAGCAGCGCTCGGGCTGAAGGAGTGCAGGGGTGATATTCTGGTTGCTGTAGCTTTAAAAAAAAAAAAAAAAAACAAAGAGAATCTTTCCTTACACCAGCCCCCGTCTGCCTCTATCCTGTGGTCAGAGTTCCTGGGACGATTTGGCTTCCAGATCTCTCCTCCTTGCTTGACCGGAGGAGAGCTCTGTGGCAGGCACCTGCACTCTCCTGTTGCCAGCAGAAGCAGCGCTCAGGCTGAAGGAGTGCAGGGGTGATATTCTCGCCGGCGGTTTCCCACTCGATCCTGACTCGAGCGGAGCTGCACGGGCTGGAGATTGCCGGCTCAGCAGTGGCAGCAGAGGGAGAGCTACCATGGGCCTTCGTTGATGGGGTAAGGTTCTTTTTTAACATTTGGAGCAGGCAATTTGAACGGTGGCTGCAGTTGTGTCCCACGTTAGAGCCTTCAGCTCTCACTTTTGGTTCCATTTGTTTCGCCGGTTCGGTGGCGGGCATTTTAAGACCGCGTGTCTGCCGTGTGGCAGGGTATCGCGTTTGGCAGCATGGAGAGGCAAGGGATTTGTTTCTGAAGTGTAAGACAGGATTTAATTTTCTTTTATTTTCTTTCTACTGTTATTTATCCAGCTAGGTACTGGCTTCCTTTGGCAGGTTTGTTTAGGGGACAGCTGGAGTGATCTTAGTGGACAGGATCTCTGGTTCAGGTTTGCTGGGGTAGTTTTTTGTTTAATTGGGTTTCATACCCTTCCTTGCTTCAGTTCGTTGGTATATTAAAAAAAAAAAAGAAGGATAAAAAGGAAAGAAGAGGACAGACTGACAGGCTAAGAAAAGACTGCACTTGGGGTGCTTGGCTTATGCGCCCTCAGTGTGTGGTCTGAGGCACCTGCAGAGGTGCGGCGGATGACTCCGGCATTTGTAGGGGTTGTGCCGCGGTGTATACCAGTGTGGAGCAGCAAATGGAGTTCAGGGGGGCTCAGGACCCCCAAGATGCTCCAGCTGTAATGGAGGGAGAAGCTTTGGGGCCCATGGTGCAAGGGGTCGCCTGGGACGGAGTCACGGGTCCGTCGGGTGCCCCGTCTCTCTTGGGCTCAGGTACACAACTCGGGAATTTTTGCCTGGATTTTGTATTAATTATGCATCAGGCATTTTGTTTATGGCAGCAGGGGAAGGGGCCAGAGCCCTTGTCTATGCCTAGTCCGGGGCAGCAGATCAATGTAAGAGACACAGGAAGTATGTCCTCGAGGATCCCTAAGAGGCCGCGACCTCATGGGCTGTTGTCTGAGGAATCCGAGTGGCCGAAGACAGAGTAGGCCGAGTTGAAACTCGAAGCCGGAATGGAGGACCTAGAGGAAGGTGAGATACAAGAGCCGGAGGATCAAGCAAAGATTATTAGGATATTTAGAAGGGAGGAGTTAACGGCACTAATCACAGAATCCCTTCAGATGCTTAATCTCGCTGCGGCTCAGGCGACGGAAGAAGAAGATGTGGATGACCTGGTCATTCAAGCAGTGAGGCAGGTGCAGGTGGTGTTTCCCGTTCACCGAGTGGTCAACCGCATGATCCAAGATGAATGGGATCAGCCAGAAACGGGGCTAAGAGGGATTTGAACAATGAATAGGCTCTATCCCCTAGCAGATAAGGACAAGGAGAGGTTTCGCTCTCCACCGGTTGATGCTGCGGTCTCAGCGGTTACAAAGAAGACCACTATTCCGGTGGAAGGTAGCGTGGCCTTAAAGGATGCGCAGGACAGGAAAGTGGATGGCTTATTGAAACAGTCCTTTGAAGCTAACGCTCTGTCATTGCAGGCTTCCATTTGTGAAGCATGGGTGGTTAGAGCATGTCTCCGATTGTCTCAGCGCTTGCGTCAGTCTACTCAGCTAGAGCAGGAAGAGGTTAGGGATCGCCTGGAGTCGGGGTCTGCATATTTAGTGGATGTGCATTACGACTTGATTCGGGCGCTTGCCAATAGTATGGCTTCCTTGGTTGCCGCCCACCGCTCTCTTTGGTTGCAGAATTGGGTGGTGGATGGTTCGTCCAAGGAACGTCTCAGTAAGCTCCCGTTCAAAGGGAGGTTGTTGTTTGGCGAAGACCTGGACAAGTTGGTGAAGGATCTCAGGGAGTCCATTGGAGGGAGGCTTCCCGAGGATAAGCCCAAACAAGGCAAGGCAATTCCAGCCTTTCGGGGCCAGTTTTGGGATTTCAGGAGATTCCGCACCTCTTATTTGGGGGGTTTACGAAGAGGAAGATTTGCCTGCAGAGCCCAGGGGTTTCATGGGTTTCGGGGAGCAAATAGAGGCTTCGCAGCAGCCTCCTCAGTGGGGTCTCGAAAACCACAATGAAAGCAGGCGGATCCTGGTGGGAAGTCAACCGATAGGCGGGCGACTTCGTGAATTTCTTCCTGCCTGGACCCAAATAACATCTGACCAGTGGGTATTAGAGGTGATTCGTGAGGGTTACACATTGGAATTGGCAAGGCCGGTGCAGGATTCCTTCATGATGTCTCCCTGCAAAGGTCGACAAAAAGCCTTGGCAATCCGCGGTACGTTAGATCAGCTTTTACAGCTGGGAGCGGTTGCGCCGGTGCCACTTGCAGATTACGGCATGGATCGATACTCAATTTATTTCATAGTACCGAAGAAGGATGGAGCAGTTCGGCCTATCTTGGACCTCAAAGGAGTGAACAGGTGTCTTCGGGTTCCGCATTTTAGGATGGAAACGTTGAGGTCGGTCATTGTGGCAGTGCGTCAGGGGGAGTACTTAACTTCCCTTGATCTTACGCAAGCATATTTGCACATTCCAGTCAGAACAGCTCATTGGAAGTTTCTGCGGTTCGCTCTTCCTTGGGGGCACTATCAATTTCAGGCATTGCCATTTGGTCTGGCGACAGCACCAAGGACTTTTACCAAGATCATGGTAGTGGTAGTGGCGGCATTATGGAAGGAAGGGATTCTAGTTCATCCTTATCTTGACGATTGGTTGATTCAGGCAAAATCTGAATCAGAGAGCGTACAGGTAATGGACAAAGTGGTTAAGTTCTTGCAGAGTATTGGTTGGGTGATCAACCCGGCCAAAAGCCGCTTAGTGCCTTCCCAGGATCTCAAGTATCTTGGAGTACGGTTCAACACTCAGAAAGGAGCGATGTTTCTGCCGGACCGTCGGGTGCAAGCCCTTCGGCAACTGATGCGCAAGTTCAGATCTGCTCTGGCCCCCTCAGCGTGGAACTATCTTTGGGTGCTGAGAACCATGGCGGTGACTTTGGAAGCGGTGCCTTGGGCCAGGTTTCATATCAGACCGTTACAGAGAGCGCTGCTTCGCTGCTGGTCACATCAGTCCGATTCCTTGAACACACAGCTCCCCTGCCTGTTCAAGGTCAGGCAGTCTCTTCGGTGGTGGCTGCTTCCGGGGTCGTTGACAGCGGGAATGCCTTTGGAGCAGCCGGAGTGGATGCCATTACTGATGGACGCGAGTCTCGCAGGATGGGGAGTGCATTGCAAAGGCCAGTTCGCACAAGGCACTTGGTCAGCTCGGGAGAACAATTGGTCTATCAACCAGCTAGAAATGAGAGCGGTCTATCTAGCGCTGCTAAGGTTCGAGGCTACGGTGTCAGGTCAAGCGGTGAGGGTGCTGTCCGACAACTCAACGACAGTGGCCTACATCAATCGGCAGGGCGGCACAGGAAGTGCAGCCATGGAAGAGGAGGCAGAGATGCTGTTTGCTTGGGTGGAACAGAGGTTACCAGCGATATCGGTGACACACATTGCAGGGAAGGACAATGTGATGGCGGATTTTCTCAGCAGGGTCTGAGTGGATGCTGGAGAGTGGGAACTGCATCTGGAGGTATATGCCTGAATTGTTCGCAGGTGGGGTCCGCCAGTCATGGACCTCATGGCAACCTTTCAGTCAGTGAAGACCAGTCATTTCTTCAGCAGGCGATGGGAAAGAATGTCCAAAGGGATCGACGCCCTGATGCAAAGGTGGCTGTCTTATTCTATAGAGGGCAGAAGGGGATTTTTATGTCTTTCCCCCATGGGCACTCATAGGGCGAGTAGTTCAGCGTATCGAGGCTCATCAGGGAAGGGTGCTGTTAGTAGCACCCGATTGGCCAAGGCAGCCATGGTATGCTGATTTCATTCGCCTTCTCGACGGGCATCCATGGAGGCTGCCAGTGTCGGAGGATCTGTTGTTGCAAGGTCCACTGCGAATGCCTCAGGTGGATCGGTTCTCGCTTACGGTTTGGTCATTAAAAGGGTGAGGCTGACGAAGAAGGGTTATTCGGCAGCAGTTATCGCCACTTTATTGAAAGCAAGAAAACAGTCAATGTCTCTGGCATATGTGCGTATTTGACGCATTTTTGAGGACTGGTGCTCACTGCGTCAAGTTCGGGTGATGACAGTGTCCATTTCCTTGATTTTAAGTTTTCTGCAAGATGGGTTTGATAAGGGGCTAGTGGCTAGTTCCTTAAGAGTTCAATTAGCAGCTATTGCCTGCTATAGAGGCAAAGTGCAGGGTTTTACGCTAGGTGCTCATCCCGATGTTTTGCATTTCCTGAAAGCCGTTACCAGGCTGTGACCTTCGAGAAGGGTTGTAGTTCTGCCGTGGGATCTCAATTTGGTCTTAGAGGCTTTGACCAAGGCACTGTTTGAACCTTTACACCAGGAGTCGGTGAAGGATTTGACCCTGAAGACTGTGTTTTTGATAGCGATCTGTTCGGTGAGGCGAGTTTCGGAGTTACAGGCATTGTTATGTAGAGAGTCGGTTTTGTCCTTTTCTTGAGAGAAGATGGTGTTGCAGCTGGTGCCGTCGTTCTTACCAATGGTGGTATCTGCCTTTCACATGAATCAGAAGGTTTCTCTTCCAGTTCTCGGATCCTTAGGAGGGGATGGTTCCGATTGTAATTTACGCCTCTTGGATGTCAAATGCGTGTTGCGGAAATACTTGAAAGTTCCGGGTACCTTCCGCAAGTCGAACCATCTTTTTGTGTTGTTTGGAGGTCCCCGCAAAGGGGAGGCAGCGGCGAAGGCGTCCATTTCACAGTGGCTTAAAGAGGCAATTGCATCGGCATACCTCTTGCATGGTCGTGCTGTTCTGCTGGGCTTATGAGCTCACTCTACCAGAGCGCAAGCAACTTCCTGGATGGAGCACAGTTTGGTTCCACCAGGGGACATCTGTAGAGCGGCCACCTGGTCGTCTCTTCATACTTTCAGTAAGCACTACTGCTTAGATGTTCAGGCAACAAAGGATGCCTGTTTTGGGGCGGCGGTGTTACGAGCCGGCTGGAAAGGTCCCGCCCAGTGATTACTGCTCTGTTACATCCCAGAGGTGGAGGACTAAACTGGAGGACCGATAAGGAAATGATAATTACACGTACCTGGTAATTTTAGTTCCTGAAGGCACTCCAGTTTAGTCCTCATTAGCACCCAGGGTTGGCTCGTGGGCAGTAAAGGATCACTTAGGTGTGGTGCAAACCTACAGGTAAGGTGGCCTTCAAAAGGGATTATTTTACTCATACTTTGGATCTTGTCTATCTGTTTTGTCTATTCTTACTGTTCATGCGGTCTTATTCTATAGAGGGCAGAAGGGAAAGGTTCAAGGTGGTTTCTCCCTTGTTGGGGGGAATTGTAGGTTACATAGTTTCTAGTTCTGCGTTCATTGTTTTCTATGAAGTTTAAAATTTTTTCATATGATAGCTACTTATTTGTTGCTCCTTTGAGTGTGCTTTGTCAATAGTTCACTGGGGCTGATGGGAGAGGCCAGCAGAGTATATCCAGTGATGTCACAACTTTGACACGCCCAGTCTCCAAGCTGCAAGAGGAGGTACACAACGCAGAGGTGGAGGACTAAACTGGAGTTCCTTCAGGAACTACAATTACCAGGTATGTGAAATTATCCTTTAGAGATCCTCTGTGTTGGTCCCATGCTTTTTTGAATTCAGTTACTGTCCTCATCTCTACCACCTCCACTGGGAGACTATTCCACGGATCCACTACTCTTTCCGTAAAGAAATATTTCCGCATATCACTCCTGAATCTATCTCCCTTCACCCTCATCCCATGTCCCCTCGTCGCAGAACTTGCTTTCAATTGAAAGAGGCTCTCTCCCTGAACATTTATGCCACGGAGGTATTTAAACATCTCAATCATATCACCTCTATCCCGCCTTTCCTCTAAGGTGTACATATTAAGATCCTTAAGTCTGTCCTCATATGCTTTATAATGAAGACTACTAATCATCTTAGTAGCAACCCTCTGCACCGACTCCATCCTGTTCACATCCTTTTGAAGGTGCGGTCTCCAGAATTGCACACCATACTCCAAATGAGGTCGCACCAAAGACTTATACAGAGGCATTATCACCTCCTTTTTTCTGCTAGCCATTCCTCTCCATATGCACCCAAGCATCCTTCTAGCTTTTGCCGTCGCCTTTTCTACCTGTTTAGCTACTTTAAGATCATCGGACACAACCACGCCTAGGTCCCGCTCTTCTTTAGTGGACAAAAGTACTTCACCTCCTATGCTGTATTGCTCCCTTGGATTGCTGCAGCCCAAATGCATGACCTTACATTTTTTAACATTAAATCCCAGCTGCCAAATTCTAGACCATTCTTCAAGCTTAGCTAGATCCCTCCTCATGTTATCTACACCTTCCTGGGTGTCTACTTTATTGCAGATTTTGGTATCATCTGCAAAGAGGCAAACCTTACCCGACAGCCCTTCCGCTATATCACTAACAAAGATGTTAAAAAGAATCGGACCAAGGACAGATCCCTGGGGCACACCACTGGTAACATCCTTCTCCTCAGAGTGAGCTCCATTTACTTGTACTCTTTGTCGCCTCCCACCCAACCAATTTCTAACCCAAGCAGTAACTTTAGGGTCCATCCCTAGGGTGCTCAGTTTGTTTATAAGTCGCCTGTGAGGAACAGTGTCAAAGGCTTTACTGAAATCTAAATACACCACATCTAGAGCTCTCCCTCGGTCCAACTCCCTGGTCACCCAGTCAAAGAAATCAATCAGATTTGTCTGACAAGACCTGCCTCTGGTCATTTAATTAACCCTCTGTTGCCTTAGAAGAAAGGCCTGGCAATCTACTTCTGGTCACACTGTCAAAAAAAACGAGGAGCTACAGGGTTGCCAGGAGTCATCACTGACTTGCATGCAGGTTCTGTACCCTCCTAGGGTCTGAGCTCCAGTGCAGGAAATATCCATATTAAGGAGCAGAGGGGAACCTTTGATACTAACTTCCTCTATCCACTCTCAAGGACACAGAAGCCAGGACTAACCTGTGGGGATGTTCTCCCTACAGGCTCCCCTATCATCCGCGGTGCCAAATCTCTTCTTCCCCATTGCCCAACCCGGGGCTGGATTGGGCGGCGGGGATCTACCTGTCCTCGGCCCTGGACCTGGAGGAGGATTTCCAGCCCTGATCGCCTGGTAGATGCTGCTTATTCCACCTCTGAGGTGGAATAAGCAGCACGTACCCCTTGACCCCACAGGATGTACAGGGCCGTGACCAGAATTGGCCCTGTATGTCCTGCTGCCTTGGCCCGCCCCCGCTCCACCCCTTCCCGCCCCCTGCCGGCTCTCCCCGTACTGCTGCTCTAGCCATGTGGGGAGGATCTGAGGGGGAATAGGGGCAGGGCGGCTTGCAGGGTAGCACATCACTCTGGAACATGCCGCCCCACAAGTCACCTCTGTGAATCAGGCCCACAAAGGGGAAAGGTTGCAGATTTGGAGAATGCCCTTACATGTAAACATTTAAGATTATTTAAGAACTTCCCTAAAGTTAGGAATGTGTAGCAAAGACCTCAGAAGTGTCCTTCTTGTAGCTCAAAAGGAGAGACCTTCTGTAGTCCTTGGTCCTAAGTAGAGCTCTGGACAGTATGATGTAAACATAGAAACAGAGAAAGTGATAGCATAGACGATAAAGCCCATCCAGTCTGCCCATTCATAAGAGCTATTAAGTTCTACAATCCCTTCCTTTCCCTCAGAGATTCCCTATACTTGTCCCATGCTTTCTTGAATTCAGATGCAGTTCTCATTTCCATCACTTCCCCTGGGAGGCTGTTCTATACATTCACCACCTTTTCTGTAAAGAGATATTTCGTCAGATAACTCCTGAATCTATCCCCTTTTACCTTCATCTTTTCAACTGGAACAGGGCTGCCTCCTGTGCATTTATACAATGGAGGTGTTTAAATGTCTTTATCATATCTCCCCTCTCCTGCCTTTCCTCCAAAGGACTATCAATCATAAACCTCAAATAACAGAATGACCACCACAATAGAATACAAAGAAAAGGTCACCTGAAACGCAGCAGTGCACCAAGTTTACAAATGTGTGCCTAAATATTTGTCGGGTTGAACAAACAGGAGGAGAGCTGGGGAACAATCTGCTCGTATGTTTGTGAAACCCTTTTGATAATTTTCATATATCGTGAAAAAACTTATCTTAAAGTGACGAACATCATAGTTGAAACATCCCTTCAGTAGCAGTCAAACGCCAATACAGAACATGCATGTTTCGGGCCAACACAGGGCCCTGTTTCAAGTGTGAAACCGGCTATGAGCTGGGATCCATGAATGTCTGGGTATGAAGATGCCATTAGTCACGTGAAATTATGTAGTGCCTGCGGCCTTCGTGATAGGCTGGAAAATTGACATCAGCTACAGAGGAGGGGCCAACCCAGAAGGGAATCCCAGAATACAGAGGTAGTCTAGTGGGATTTGAATGAAAACTTAAAGGACAAAAAATTAAATTAAATTAAATTAAATTAAATTAAACTCCACCTGTCTTTTTCCAAATTCAGCCCATGCGGTGATACAGTCTGTAAATGGAAAATCCACCTCTGCATTTAAATTTGCTCCTTCACGGATCCCCAATTTTTTTGATGGATTTGATCTGTTTAGTGCTCACAAAGAATTATTTCTTGTGTGATGACCATTTCTATCTACAATGTTGTGGCATTTCCATGGGAGCCACAGTGGCCCCCTCTATTGCCACATTATATTTATCAGATATGGAGGTAAAATATATTTACTCCTCAGTTAGCTTTCAGTTTTTCCCTCTGTGGATAAGATTCCTGGATGACATATTCTTCCTTTGGATCTCGACAGCTGAGAGCTTACAGTCTTTTATTTTATGGCTCAATAGTATAAAACCCAACATCCAGTTTATGGCACACATTCATAAGCATAATATTGATTTTTTGGATGCCTCTCTATACAAATATGGAGGCACTTTATTTACTACCTTATTTTGTAAACGGAGCCAATCCAATAGCTTATTGAGATTCCATAGCCATCACCCAGCTCCGTTACGTAGGGGACTTTCCCTTTGGTCAGTTTTTGCGGCTTCGCTGCATTTGCTCCACATTGGAAGAATTTAATCACCAGGCACATCTTTTATGCAATCGTTTGTTAGAGAGAGGATACCTTGTAAGGGTCATCAAACAAGCCTATACCGGAGCCCGATTTGTCCATCGTGAATGGCTACTGATGGATTCTGCATCTGACGCCTGTCAAGCTAGGGACCAAATGGTGGAGGTGTGCCCTATATAGAACATACTTCGGAGGTGGTTCATTTACTAAGGAGACATTGGGGAGTACTTCACTTACACCCTGGTTTTTGCAAGCCTTTGTCTTTTGCATACACCCGAGGTTCCAATTTACGGGACCGACTGGTGCAGTCTGCTTTACCATATGATCGACCCGATTTGACATCTCATCCTGCAGGCCATTTTGCCTGTGGATCTTGCAAATTTTGCCATAACACCTTGGAGTGAAACAATCCTTGTTAGGTCTTTTCTTCAGAGTGGAGATATTATGTCAAAATCCAAACGTACTTCTCACTCTATATCACAAAATTATATTTGCAGTTTCAAAATATAATTATATATATAATTAATTATGGTTTCATAACAAAACTTATGAAGGTGGTCTCAGACTAATTCGGCATGAACCTCAGACTATTGTCTGTATATAAATGCCTTTTCGCATCAATGACCACTCTCCATATCCAAAAAGCAGCTTTTTAAATTGCACCTTGGAGGGTAACACTTCTATCCACACCACTACAGGTTAGGTTTATACATTTTCTTGGACAACCACCTGTCTTACCAGTTTCGTAGTGTATTTATTACAGTGTCCTTGTGACCTCCTTTATATTGGTCGAACCACCCATTCCATCGACCCGTCTAGGTGAACATGCTTCTCGGATCAAGATGTCTACAGTCACAGTCCCCATTGTGGAACATTGCATCACACAGTGCCACTCTTTTTCTGACCTCAGATGGAGGGTGATTGATCTGGTCCCAGATGATCCAAGGGGTGGCAACCGTGTCTATCGGTTACAATGGTTGGAACAGAGGTGGAATTTCCGTTTACAGACTGTATCACTCCATGGGCTGAATTTGGAACAAGACTGGTGGAGTTTAATTTAATTTAATTTTTTTGTCCTTTAAATTTTCATTTGAATCCCACTAGGCTACCTCTGCAGTCAGGGATACCCTTCTGGGTTGGCCCCTCCTCTGTAGCTGATGTCAATTTTCCAGCCTATCACAAAGGCTGCAGGCACTACATAATTTCATGTGACTACCGGTGTCTTCATATCCGGACATTCATGGATCCCAGCTCATAGCCGGTTTCACACTTGAAACAGGGCCCTGTGTTGGCCCGAAACATGCATGCTGTGTATTGGCATTTGACTGCTACTTAAGGGATATTTCAACTACGATGTTTGTCACTTTAAGATTCTTTTTTTTCACGATATATGCTGCTGCCTGGACTGACTCCATCTTATTTATTTCCCTTTGAAGGTGCAGTCTCCAGAATTGTACACTGATACCAAATGAGTTCCTGTCAATAAGCAACCAAGTATCCTTCTGGCTTGTGCTGTTGCCTTTTCTACATGTTTGACCACTTTAAAATCATCCAATATGATCATGTATTGAAGTATTTCATCCTCTACACTGTACTGCTTCCTTGGGTTTTTGCAGCCCAAATGCATGGCCTTACATTTTTAGCATTTAATCCTAGCTGCCAAATTCTCGAATATTCTTCAAGCTTTGCTAGATTCTTATTCATGTTACCCACACCTTCCAGCATCTCTACCCTGTTGCATATTTTGATATCATCTGCAAAGAACCTTACCTTTCCCAACAGACCTTCCACGATATCGCTTTTCTTGTTGAACCAGATAGAGATTACTTTTAATTATTTTATAAAACTTGAACTTGCTGCATAGTACTGTCTTTATAGTGCTTGGGGATTTTCTCTGGTACAATCTGATGGGGAAACTGAAAGAAAAGGGGTCCAACTAAGATTTTGCTCGTAATGTCTGCTACCAATGCACATTAAGAGCAAGGCCTCCATGTTAGCTGTTGGGGGTCTGACCACCCTGTTCCCAACAGCTAACAGTCAACTGAGTACCATAATGAGCAGTGCATTTAACTTGGGTGCACTTAACTAACCTGACATGTCATTGGTGTACCCTTGCTAACTGCATTTGACACCCATAGACGTGTTGTTAGGTGCACTCATGATAACTGCCACATTAATGTGCTCTCCAACCTGACCCTCCACCTCTAATCTTCCCACTTTCCACATAAGCATGCAAATACTAGTGAATGTGCTTTTTAGTGGTCAGTAACTGGCAGGCTTGCGTGTTACAGTAGAGTTCACTGTGGCTAGTTACCGCAAGTTATAACTCATGTTAACTGGTTAGCAGCAATGTAAAAGAGCCCCAATATTTGCACTTACTTGGCAAAGCCCCTTCAGAGTTTCTAGTGTATTGAGGAACAAATTTGTTCTGTATTGTCGCAGTATATCCACCTCTGTGCTTCCTTTGGTGTCCCAGGATTCAGAATCTCAGTCCTGGAGATCAAATGTTTGCATGCCGCCAAGCAGTCCCTTAGTTGTTAGCTTGCTGAGCTGATGAGAGCTGATGACAGAGCTCTTAGGGACCTATTTACTAAAATATGGTAAGTTTTAATTGCAAAACTACAGTACATGTGTTAGTTGCAAAAGTATTTCTTTATCATCCCACTAGACCAGTCCAGACAAGTGAGTTATGCCCCCTTGCCAGCAAGTGAAGGTATACTAGATCATCTTTCAATGATGTTATCAGGAGGTTTAATTATTGGTTCATCACTGAGAGAAGCCAGTAAATGTCAACCTCCAGCAGGTGGCAAGGGAGCATAACCCACTCATCTAGACTGGCTAGCAGGATTCAAGAAAAGGAAATCCAGGTATGATTAAAATGTCTCAGTTAACTTGGTGAATGTAATGCCAATTTTTAAAAAGGGTTCCAGGGGTGATTTGGGAAACTACAGGCCGGTGAGCCTGACATCAGTACCGGGCAAAATGGTGTTGTTGTTAAGTGCCGTCGAGTCGGAGTCGACTCATGGCGACCCTCTGGATAGCTATCCTAAATTGTGTTCGGTCTTCAGTCAGGCGGCTCATTGTTGACAGACCGGTACCCGTAGCTGCTGTTATTGCATCGATCCATCTCATTGCTGGCCTTCCTCTTTTGCGTTGACCTTCTATCTTGCCAAGCATGATGTCTTTCTCTAATGATCTCTCTCTTCGCATGATGTGTCCAATGTATGAAAGTCGAAGTCTTGTCATCTGAGATTCTAAAGAAAGCTTAGGTTTGATCTCCTCTAGTACCAACTGGTTTGTTCTTCGGGCAGTCCATGGTATACACAATATTCGCCGCCAGCACCATAATTCAAAGGCATCAATTTTCTTCCTGTCTGTCTTTTTCACTGTCCAGCTTTCACATCCATATGATGTTATTGAAAATACCATAGCTTGAACAAGTCGAATCTTTGTATGGAGAGAGACATCTCTGCTCTTGAGAATCTTATCTAGGTCTTTCATAGCCACTCTGCCAATGTGTCGTTTGATTTCTTAACTGCTTGTTGCTTCTTTATTGATAGTTGATCCTAGTAGATTAAAGTTGTTCACAATTTCAATTTCTTCTCCGTCAATGATGAACCTGTTGATTATGCCAAAATGGTAATTTTGGGCAAAATGGTAGAAACCATTATAAAGAACAAAATTACTGAACATGTAGATAGTCATGGTTTAATGGGAGAAAGCCAACATGGCTTTAGACAAGGAAAATCTTGTCTCACTAAACTGTTATATTTTTTTGAAGGTGTGAATAAACAGGTAGATAAAAGTGAGCCAGTTGATATAGTATATCTGGATTTTCAGAAAGCCTTTGACAAAGTCCCTCATGATATACTCTTGGCAAAGTTAAAAAGTCATGGGATAGGAGGCAGTGTACTATTGTGGATCAGGAACTGGTTAAAATATAGAAAACAGAGGGTAGAGCTTAATGACCAATTTTCTCAATGGAGAAAGGTGAATACTGGAGTACCCCAGAGATCTGTGCTAGGTCCATTGCTTTTTAACATATTCGTTAACCTGGAAATAGGAATAACAAGTGAAGTAGTCAAATTTGCAGATGACCCAAAATTATTCAAAGTTGTTAAAACTCATGAGGATTGTGAAAAATTGCAATAAGACCTTGATAAATTGGAAGATTGGACTTTCAAATGGCAGATGAAATTTAATGTGGACAAGTGCAAAGTTATGCATCTAGGAAAGAAAAACCCAAACTATGGTTGCATGATACAAGGTTCCATATTAGGAACCAGCATCCAGTAAAAAGATTTAGTCATCATCGTGGATAACCCTCCGCCCAGTGTGCAGCAGTGGCCAAGAAGGCAAATAAAATGCTAGTAATTATAAGGAAAGGAATGGAGAATAAAGCAAAGGATAATATAATGCCTCTGTATCATTCCATGGCATGACCACACCTTGAATATTATGTACAGTTCTAGTTGCTGTATCTTAAAAAGGATATAGCGGAATTAGAAAAGGTACAGAGAAGAGCCACCAAAATGGTAAAGGGGATGGAAGGATACCCCTATGAAAAAAGGCTTAAAAGATTAGGGCTTTTCAACCTGGAAAAGAGACGGCTGAGGGGAGATATGATAGAGGTCTATAAATTAATGAATGGAGTGGAACGGGTAAACGTATATCGATTTTTAAGGCATCAAAATGTAGAAAAACTAGGAGACATGCAAAGAAGATACAGTATAACCCATTTAAGACTAATAAGAGAAAATATTTTTTTACTCAACGCTTAATCAAACTCTGGAATTCGTTACTGGAGGATGTAGTAAAAGCTGTTAGTGTAGCTGGGTTTAAAAAAGGTTTGGACAAGTTCCTGAAGGAAAGATCCATAAACCATTATTAAAGAGGACCCAGGTAAACCACTGCTTGCCCCAATACAAGCATTATGGAACATATGTGCCTTTTTGGGAAACTGTCAGGTAATTGTGACCTGGATTGGCCACTGTTGGAAACAGGATACTGGGCTTGATGGACCTTGGTCTGACCCAGTATGGCATATCTTATGTTCTTATGTTCTTGAGATTCATAAACTTCCATATATGTTCTAGTGCATCAACTTAAGCAATGTTCACATGTTATTTCAAAGAAGTGTTTCCAATCCCAAAGGAGCCCTTGGCACCTTCATCACAGTTGTACTATACGACTTCCCTTCTCTCCTTCGACAGAAAGATAGAACTGAATAACTAAAGGTTAATTATTCATGGATAGCCTTTGATTGTCTGCATATTGTGAGGATGCTGATGGTATCTTTTATATTTTAGCCTGATAGAAACTCAGAGATACCACATCTTTCTCAATAGGAATGTGTCACACTCATTTGAAGGCTATCTCAGTCTCACACTCATTGAGCCTTCTCTTAAGCATTAGAGCGTCTACTACTACTAGAAGAGCCTCTATTACTACTAGAAGCAAGCCTAGATGAAGAAAAAACAAGTGTACCAGCCATTAGGAAGAAATCAGATCATACCTTCCTGCACCATCCCTTTATCCCTGTACCTACAAGTGCAGGTGCTATGAAACTATGTACAAATGTTTAGCCATTGAGTGGAGAGAAATTTTCAGCCTAAAGAATTTAAACTTGTTAAGTGGCATTTTAGAAAGGGCATCCAAGTGTAATCTGGGATGTCCAGGACAGAATGTACAGAAAAACAAGCCATTGTTACTCTTCAAGTTACTCATGAAGACATGGCCCCCCTACCAGACCAATCTTAGAGGAGGAGCTTAACAAGAAGATTGATGAAAGACTGGATGTCTCAGCTTCTATGTCATTGATGTTGATGCAGAGAGTCCTTCAACCAACCCTTGAGACTTGCAATCACAGAGGAGATTCATTGATACCAAGACCTCAAAGGGCCTCAGAGTCCATATCTGCCACAATGCTGTCAATGCCCAGTGTATCAGGGGAAGAGGTTTCACCAAGACACAGGATGACTTTTGAGGACACAGGAGGAAAATTCAGGGTACAGCGAGGTACAGTGTTCTATTCATATTTTGACTTACAGGTAAAACCCTTTTGCAGTTCCTCATTGGGTTTGAATGGGGCTCTCTTAGGGCTCTGACTTTGAGCCTGCAGAAGTTTCTGAAAAGGGCAATCTGCTGACTTACTGTCAGATCCAATTTCTTCACATGAAAGAGGAACGTTACCCCCACCAGACCTCTCCTTTATCAATTCAGTGCCAGGCAGTTCTCAACCATGCAACCTTAAATTTTTGTCACACATTGCTTCACACTCTCTATTGCTTCGTCATAACCTCTGTCCACTGGTAGAAAAAAATGGCATGTCATCTACATAAATCCTGTAGGAAACCCCAAACCCTCTCAACACTTGACCTATTGGTCAGAGCGCAACACCATGGGCAGGGATGATCCTTGTGGAACACCAGCCACTAAAGGCTTACAATTTGAATCATCCTCTCCCAATCTCAGCTGCCCAGACAAAAACAAGCAAAACCAGGAAACGATTGCATGCCCCATTCCCAGGAGTACAAACTGCATCAGCAAAATCTCATGATTTACAGTATAGAATGCAGACTAGATATGAACAATATTAATACAAATGAATGTCTCTTTTCAAATCCCGTACGCACCTTATCTAATACTGATATCGATAGTTCTTTAACCCTGAGTGTGGTTCTAAAGCCATACTGCCAAGAGTCTAATCTCTTTATGTCCTATAAGGATGACTATAACTGAGGTAACACAGCCTGTTCCTAATCTTCCCCCAAAAGAGCAATTGGGAAACAGGTCTATAATTGCCAGGCAATTGTAGGTCAAACGATGGCTTTTTAAAAAATTGCATAATTACTGCCCTTTTCAGGCTAGATCGAGCAAAGCATTCCTATTTCCACCTCCACCTCACTCACCGTGCATTGATAACCAAAGCACCAGGACAAATGTGTAGTATGATGGTATGACAGGACTGAGAGTCAAGAGAATACTATGCTTTAGCTTCAAGACTGTTGCATCACTCCATAGCCTTGGACCATTCTCTTTGGAGTTAATTTTCAGTAAACTGCACAGTAGTGTGATAGCTGGGTGCATTATAGTCAGCCATATTTATGCAAATTTTGAGTCACATGCTAATTGGCTAGGCTGTGGCTGAAAATTCACCTAAACTTAACCGGCTATAATATAGATGGCTAAAGTTACATTTATCATTTAGGTAATCAAATATAACCAGCTAGCACTGAAAATTCAAATTAGCTGGCTAAGTTTTTCCACCAGCTTAAACACATCCTTGAAAGTGCTTTGAAAGTGGTAAAAATGCAGCTGCCGAGCAGTAGGTCGCTATGATTTTGCTGCTCTACAGGAGGAAGTTTTCAGTCAGTCAGGCCTAGCTGCCTAATTTCATAGTCTAGTGGCTCTATCATTTTTAAATCAACCTCTTTATGCGCCTGTGCTTCTGTTTTCCTCAGCTGTTACAAGCTAATATCACTATTGTTCTCTCATCTTTCACCATAACAGGAATGAACCTCTCTGCTGAGCCACGGTATTTGGGTATGATCTCAGTTTCTCAGATTTATTGCTAGTGCTTCTCTTAATACTTCCATTGGGCCAGAGGTCCTCCTCCTGGAGTTCAGCAAGTAAATATGTATAGGCAACAAACCAACTTACTTGGATATTATAGTACATGCCTGTGAAGACTGTCAACTAGTCCAGGTACCAAGTGTGTGCTGCCAGGCTCTCTCCCCACATTTGGGTACATGTATGTTTCCATAATGCACATTGTCTTGTTGTCTGGATTATTTTGTGGTTTATTTAGTATTTAGCTCACACCTTTCTAGGGGGAGATCAAGGCAAGTTGCATTCAGGTACAATATGCATTATGAATAAAAAGCTGCCCACATACCTGCAAAGTCCTAAGGTGCTTTTTTTACCTGCAAATTTTGAAGCAGGCTTGAAAGTGAAGTATGTGCATACTTTCACCTTGAAACTTGCCAAAGGAAAGACTGCTGCATGCATCTGCATGTTGGTCTTATACCAGTGCTGTTTTGTGAGTGAAAATGTGCATATATAATTGACTTGAGTGTGTGGTACAGAACTCAGGTAGGTGCTTATAAAAATTATTTCAACAGTATATGCTCATGAAAATAGATACTGTTAACACAATGGGGGCAAATTTTATAAGGGGACACCTACTTTAAGCCTGACAGCAGGCACGCATTTAGGTACAATGTTATAAGGTCACCATAGATGCCCATGTATCTTTATATAATACTAGCATACTTACATTGCAGGCATGGATTATCATATTTTATCGTTTACATGCAAATGTGCATGCTCCACCCATGTTCCACTCACACTCTTCCCAAGTGCACACTTACTAACAGAGTACATGCTGTCATGCCACAATAGAGGAAGAGTCAGATGGTTAGAGCAATGGGCTAAGAACCAGGGATGCCCAGGTCAAATCCCACCACCACTGCTTTAGATCTTGTACAAGTCACTTAGCCCTTCTTTGCTCCAGGTACATTCTTAGGGTCTGATATTGAAAAAGGTTAACGCAGTTAACAGACCTGCTAACCATGTTAATCCCCTTCGCCAGGATATTCAGCAGCACTAACATGATGCCACAGCCGGGAAAATATCTACTGTAACTGAATAGATCTTGCCGTGAGAAACTCTTGAAAAAGGCGTGAGCAAATAATCCAAAGTGTTCTGGTCTGCATTTTATACAAAGTAATTTAGACACATATGTGCAGGAATGCCTTTATGAAATAACCTCCATTGATTGATTTTGAAGATATTTTATATTAACACCTTTGGTAAAAGCACATCAAAGCGGTTTCCATATTGCCTACTTTTATGCAATATATCTATAGCAGTTGTGAGAGGCAAAGAATAAGTGGAGGGAGGAGTGGCCTAGTGGTTGGAGCAAGGTACTACAGGCCAGAAAGTCAGGGGTTCAAATACCACTAGAGGACAGCAACCTTGGGCCAGAAGGACTGGGGTTTCTAGTCCCACAGGTGTTCCTTGTGGTCTTGGGCAAGCCACTTAACCCTCCATAGCCCATGTTCCCTGTAAGTATTAGTGTATGTGTCACAAATCCTCTCATGTTAAATGTATCCCCCAACTGCTTTGACCCAGTGAAAAGCAGGATATAAATGCAGCTAAATAAATAAGAGTGGGCACCTGTTTCTACTAGCACACACATGAACAAAGTTACTCCTGCCTCAGAACCACTGGAGCTTTGAGTGACAGCATTTAGGGAGGTAACTGTATAAAGACACATGAGCACATATGTTGCCATTATAAAACAGAAGCAACACATGGGTCTATATCTGCATATGGAGTGGGTAGTTTTCAAAAAATCCATTTGTGCAGCTAAACACTATTTTTTTGAGTGGAAATATCTGTAAAAATTGCTTTCCATTGAGGTAAATTTATAAAGCATTTTCTACTACTACTGCTACTACTAGTTATCATTTGTATAGCGCTACAAGGCATAGACAGCGTTGTACAGAGACATGTAAGAGAAAGTCTCTTCTCCATATAGCTTACGATCTAGTCGAGAGAGACAACACAACAAACTAGAGACTAGGATAAAAAAATCTAGGGAAATGGTACAGATGCACATAGGTGCTGAGTAGGAGAATAAGGGGGTCAGGATCCAAAAGCAGCCTTGAAGAGGTGAATTTTTAGCCTGGATTTGAATAGTGCCAACGATGGAGCTTGGCATACTGACTCGAGTAATTTGTTCCAGGCATATGGAACAGCAAGGTGGCTGTGTGTTAAGCACATTTTATACATAGAAAATGTCTTTTAAAATTTGTGGCTGAATTTGCACATATAAGTACAAATGCCAACAAGATGCTGCCTCTTTGCATAGGACAAGGAGGGGAGAAGTTCAAATGTACATCAATATTTTATAAACACATAAGTGCACATGTCCATTTGCACCTTCTTTGAACAGGTGTAAAGTAGTGCAAGAGCCTGGTCTGCTACTGGGATTCCGTGTGGGAACCTATTTTATAAAAGCCTATAGGCGCCTATGTTACTTTTATAAGGGCCATTTTTACTAAAGCATAGGATACACTAAGGGGCATTAGTATGTGGTAAGTGCTGCATACGTTTAGTGGTTAGAGCAACTGCCTAATACTCAGAAGATCAAGGGGTATGTTTACTAAACCGTCTTAATGTTACTGGAGTTAGTTGCAGTCTTACTGTGACGAATGCCATATAATGTAGTGAGAGTTCCAGTCTTAAGGTAGCATTTCAGGTTATCGCACGATAAAGTCTATTATCGCGCGATAGAGGGAGCCGTGGCACGTTAACGCGCGTTAGCCTTAATTAGGCACGCTGACCTACAAACACAGCAACAGAGGTGTAGCACAATGGTTAATACATTGACTGCTGATACAGTGGTCATGAGTTTGATCCCTCAGTGGGCTCAGTTAAAAGACTGTCTGAAGCAATCCCTTTTCCTGCTTGTAACAGTCAGACACATCCCAACAATTTGCACTGTCAGCCAAAAAAGCCTCACCCCAGTGCTGCAACCTAATGCACCTTTTAGGGTGCACCATAAGGCACATCATAAAGCACCACGTCATCCAAGGTAGGTCATAATGTGCCCCAGAGGGTGGCAGGAAAGGTCGGCACCCTCCAAGGCAGCATATAAGGTGCCCCATAAGCTTGCCAAACCTAAGGTGCCGTGAAAGATGCCCCAGGGATGCCAAGGTGACACAGGAGATGGTGCCCAGGGGCACAAAGGTGCCCCAAAGTCACAAGCATGAACTGTATGGCTCAAACACAGATGTAACCATAACACTGCACAGAGCACCAAGGAAAGGCAATGAACAAGTGATGGAAGGAAGTAGATGACGGAGCTCATGGACCAGCCAAATCTGCATGCAGCCCATGTGGCAGAAGGTAAAGTGGACAAACATATCGGGGGCAGCTGTACCGATGTACAGGGTGATGGTAATGTACAGTGCAACAATGACAGTGTGTGGCAGAGGATGGGGATACGTGTCCACCAGAGGAGGTAGAGGTGGCAGGATAAGTGCAATGACAGGAGGACAGAGAGCAGTGCCATGCAGAGCAGACACAGGAGAGGCAAGCATGAAGAGTCACAATGCAGAAAGGTGTGCCAGTGCAGGACATGGGGTAGAAACCTGCACATTGGGGCAGGACGCAGAAGCTGGCACACACACATAGACGGACAGAAGGATGGATGGCAACAGTGATGAGGGTATAATGTGGTGGCAGCACAGATCTGCACAGATATGACTGTTACACAAATGAAACGTAGTTGTGTAGGACAGCCATAAAAAAAGGGGAACAGAGAGGAATCAAACCCATGACCTCTGCTACTGAAGTCATTGCATTAACAATTGTGATACATTACTATGGGAGCTATCATACCAATGGCTGGCTACAGAAAGAGTGCACGTCACCATAAAACTGTCTGCTGTGGCTACCAGGATAGGATAGAACCAGCAGTACCCATAATGCAATTCACATGCAGAACAGCAGTCTACATCTGCTCACCAGATGCGGTATGCACTTCTACAGCATGTCAGCTTGGTAGGGGGGGACTGACCGTGCTTGTTACTGGCACAGAGTACCCACAGGCCATGCCAATGTGCGTGTTCTGTGCTCACCCTGAGGGTGAGGTGGAGTGGCCAGCACCAGGTCCGCAGTACCCAGGTTGGTTGAGGTGGGCTGTGCTGCAGGTCTTCATCAGTGCCAGTGTGTAACAGGTATTTGTTGCAGACACCTTTAGGAAGTATCTGTGTCCATTTGTAATTACCAGTCATGTCAGGCCCTTGTGAACCATGACGCACATAACATAGTGCATATCCACTGTTCTTGCTATGGTCACCTGTTTAGGGAGCAGGAGTGTGTCAGGACTCATATGGTGAAAATGTACTTAGAAAACCACCCTCTCTGGGTCAGGGTGGGAAGACATGATCTGCCCCCCAACAGACCCACACTCTCACCCTTTGCAAGGGGGGCAGTGGAGGTACATGAGGACAGGCTGTGGGACCAGCAACCCCAGTCCTGGTGGCAAATGGACAGCAGCTGAGGATCTGCACTTGTGACAGGGCCACTGGCAGATAGGTAGTGGGCCCAGTCAGCTCAGCTGACCCCCACTACAATCTGACATTCACCAGCAGAGAGCAGTCAGTGTGCACCTGCTTCACCCTGCAAGGTGGTGCAGCCATACAGATGCTAATTGCAGACAGTCTGCTAGCTAGTACATAATGCATGTTCCTGGAGGAACTGTGTGCACCCAAAACTGGGATGTCAGCGAACACACACCACGCAGGTATGTCAGTGATTGGGCCCCAGAAAAGAGAACCCATAAATATTACTTGAGAAAAATACTGCATAGCACTATGGGGGAACCTAGCCATGCCGTGGTCACTACTCAGTCAGGGTGAGAGCGACTTCCCAGCATGACATGCTGTGGCCACCCTGTCCATGCAGGTGGAGGTCGGGCACTAAAATGTCCCAGTCATTGCCCTATACCCTGTGCAAATGCATCCTGCCCATGCCACCATGTCCGGGCCATACCCAGAGTAGCTTGCTCCTCATTATGCACATTAGCAGGCTAACACTGGAAACAGTGCAAGCAATGTGGGCTTAGTAAGGTGTAGGCAGCCACAACACACTGGATAGACAGACACACACTCCCACACCTATGCCAGCATTGTGCAAATATAGAGGTTTGTGGCAGCCCTGGCCGCCACACCAGTCCTGGGCACAGTGCGGACATTGCTATGGTACTCAATACTGTTAGGGTCACTCCCCGGGGTGGTAAACACTGTCAGAATCAATAACTGAAACACACTCCATAGATATCAGAAAGGTTGCTATGATGAATCTATCAACAAATTGTGTTTAACTTAGGATTTGTTAGCTGACATTAATCATAGCAACCTTTTGATATATGTGGAAGGTGTTCCCAAATTTAGGACGGCATTGCTAAGGTATGCAGGTGCCAGTATTGGGAGATGCTGCTCCGCGCAGGTCCCAACAGCCTGGCTCTCCATGAGGCTTTGGATAGTGGAGCTTGTGGGTGTGGGTGTTTATGCCCCTGTTGGCCGCTGCTCTTGGGCAGAGGTTCCCAACTCCGGTCCTGGTGGGCCAAACACTGTTCAGGTTTTCATGCTGTCCCTAATGAATATGCATAAGATTCATTTGCATACAATCAGGGCGGCGCATACAAATACAGCACAGGCATATTTATTAGACAGCATGAAACCTGAATGGTGTTTGGCCCTCCAGGACTACAGTTGGGAAACTCTGCTCTAGGGATTGCACATGTCTATGGTGTCTGTGCTCTGTAGGGTAAAATATAGGCGTTTCAGGCATGTTTATTTTATCTGCAATAAAAGTTCCATCTTTATTACTGGGTAAAATATGGGGACAGGGTTGGCAGGAGCCACAGCTGGGACTTGAACTTGTGACCTTCTGCTCCTGAACACACTGGCTGTGTGTACTGCACCACACTGTTGCCACAGGGGCAGATCATTCCCTGGGGATACCATGACTGTCAGACAGACCCTGTCTGTTGCAGTGCACGGCACCCACCTAAATGGGGCTTGGCCATGGTCTGCTGTGGGCAGATGCCACTGCCCCCTCCGCCACCAGCACCCCTCTGCCACCATGCTGCCATGCCATTATGCCAGTGGTGCTGGTGGTGCACAGTCCCAGGCCATCCAGTTGCCGGTAGGCAGCTGCCTATGGTGTGGGTTCTCGGGTAGGGGTGCCTACATGGACATGCGTGCTTTCCCCCGGCACCGCCTGCCAATGTTATTTGCCCTTGGGGGTACCTGCTGGGTAATATCCCCTGTGACACTGTGGGACACACACTCGTGCCCATGTTGGACCCTCTTCAGTTGCTCTCTTGCTGCTTTACAGTTTCGGCACTCCTATGTGCCACCTAGGCATCTGCCTATTCCGCACTGTGCCCCAGCTGGACCACAGCATGTTCCGCCTGCAGCCCCCTGTATCCCATTTACAGCATCTGTACAGTTGCTCTTTCCTACGTGCCCACTCTGTTGTTGCTGCACATGTGCATGCCATAACAAACCTGCCCAATCTAAACGACAGAAACCCTTATCAGCGCTATTCAATGTGGGATCATTCACTGTAGGGTGACAGAGAATAGACCCTTCCAAACATGATATCTTAATTTTTACGCTTTCTCAGTAGTGTTGCTTTATGTTTATCATTAATATCACTATTGGCAAGCTTGGTTATTGGGATTTTAAATGTGGTTCTGGTCATTTTATATGTTTATTTGCCTTTTTGGTTCCTGCACATGTATCACAACTATCACTTTTCTGGGTTTCCTTGCCTTTGCTGCACATTGTTGACTTAAATGGTTTCTCTTTCCTGCAAATGTGCTTAATGCCAGGGTTTCACTGGCGTTAGTGTTCAGACCTGGATTTCACAGCGTTAGCGTGCCTGGAGCCTCTCCCCTCCCACTCTCCGCCCATTGACCCCTTCTCTCCGCCTTCTGGGAAGCCTTATTCTACCCTTCAGACCCGGCTTTAACAGCGTTAGTGTGCCTTAACGCCACCGCCGCGATAATACCACCGCTAATACTTATTGCGCGATAATACCACCACTGCAACGTTAAGACGGTTTAGTAAACATACCCCCAAGGGTTCAATTCCCATTTGCACTCCTTGTGACCTTAGGCAAGTCACTTTACCCTTCTTCTTTCAAAGAAAAGGTCTGGCAATCTACTTCTGGTGATACATTACCAAGAAAGCTCTGGGGCAACTAGGTTGCAGGAGTCAGCACTGACTTGAAGGCACTAAAAAAGATAAAAAGTGCTGCATAGCTCATAGGAATAAAATGGAGCAAGAGAGATCCTTGTCTTTTAGTCATTTAACAGATACATGCACTTATTGATTTCTTACAAGCAAAATTTGTTTTATATTTCTTCTTTTCCTGTCTAACTTTATCCAGCTTAAAAGTGTTACTGCTGGTAGTACTGTATCAGTTCCTCAAAAAAAATGTGTGAGACATATTATCCAGTAAAAATTAGCAAATGTTCTGCATCCAGGAGGCATATCATTCCAAATCCTCATTTGTGGTGCCAAACTCTGACTTGTATTATTCTTGAATTATTTGGAGCTCAATAAAACATATATTTAAAGGATTTAAACTGCTATCTAGACAAAGCAAAGGAGACTGCACCTCCACAAAAATGAAATAAGAGTCTTAGGGGTATGTTTACTAATCTGCAGTAGCAGCTTCCATGCAGTATTGGAGCCATAAGAACATAAGATATGCCATAGTGGGTCAGACCAAGGTTCATCAAGCCCAGTATCCTGTTTCCAACAGTGGCCAATCTAGGTCATACATACCTAGCAGTTTCGCCAAAAGACACAGGTTCCACAATGCTTGTACTGGGTCAAGCATTGATATCCTGGATCCCTTCTTAATAATGGTTTATGGACCTTTCCTCCAGGAACTTGTCCAAACCTTTTTTAAACCCAGGTACACTAACAGCCTTTACTACATCCTCCGGTAACAAATTCCAGCGTGTGATTACACATTGAGTGAAAAAATATTTTCTTTTATTAGTCTTAAATAGTTTACCCTGTAGCTTCCTTGCATGTCCCCTAGTCTTTCTATATTCTGATAACGTAAACAATCAATCTACATTTACTCGTTCCACTCCGTTCATTAATTTATAGACTTCTATCATATCTCCCCTCAGCCGTCTCTTTTCCAGGTTAAAGAGCTCTAACCTTTTTAGCCTTTCTTCATAGGAGTATCCTTCCATCCCCTTTACCATTTTGGTGGCTCTTATCTGAACCTTTTCTAATAACACTATATCCTTTTTAAGATACAGCGACCAGAATTGCACACAATATTCAAGGTGCGGTCTCACTATGCAACGATATAGAGGCATTATAATATCTTTTGTTTTAGTTTCAATTCCTTTTCTTATGATACCTAGCATTCTATTTGCTCTCTTGACCGCCTCTGCACACTGGGCCGAGGGCTTTAACATGTTATCCACAATGACGCCTAAATCTTTTTCCTGGGTGGTGGTTCCTAATGTGGAACCTTGCATCGTGTAACCATAGTTTGGGTTGTTCTTCCCTAGGTGCATAACTTTGCATTTGTCCACATTAAATTTCATCTGCCATTTTGATGCCCAGTCTTCCAATTTATCAAGATCCTCTTGCAATTTTCCACAATTCTCTTGGGTTTTAACAACTTTAAATAGTTTTATGTCATCTGCAAATTTGATAATCTCACACGTTATTCCCTTTTCCGGGTCATTTATGAATATGTCACAAAGCAGCGGACCGAGCACAGATCCCTGGGGTACACCACTATTCACCTTTCTCCATTGGGAAAATTGGCCATTTAGCCCTACCCTCTGCTTTCTATCTTTTAACCAGTTTGTGATCCACAATAGTACACTGCCTCCTATCACATGACTCTTTAGTTTTGCCAAAAGTGTCTGATGAGGGACCTTGTCAAAGGCTTTCTGAAAGTCCAGATACACTATATCAACCGACTCACCTTTGTCCACCTGTTTATTCACACCTTTAAAAAAAACATAACAGATTAGTAAGACAAGATCTTTCTTGTCTAAAGCCATGTTGGCTGTCTCCCATTAGGCCATGACTATCTATATGCTGAGTAATTTTGTTCTTTATGATGGTTTCTACCATTTTTCCCAGTACCAATGTCAGGCTCACCAGTCTGTAGTTTCCCTGATCACCCCTGGAACCCTTTTTAAAAATTGGGGTTACATTGGTGATCCTCCAATCTTCAGGTATTACAGATGATTTTAATGAAAATTCACACATTACTAATAGCAGGTCTGCAATCTCATATTTCAGTTCTTTCAACACCCTTGGATGTATACCATCTGGCCCAGGTGATTTGCTATTCTTCAGTTTATCTAATAGTTGTAATACATCTTCCCGATGTATCGATATTTCCTTCAATTCTTCCGCACCTTTAAATACCACTTCAGTCATGGGTAACATCCCTACATCTTCCTCAGTAAAGACTGAAGCAGAGAATTCATTCAGTCTCTCCGCTATTGCCTTGTTGCCTCTTAGTTCCCCTTTAACCCCTCTATCATCCAATGGACCAACTGACTCACAGGTTTTTTGCTACGAATGTACTTGAAAAAGTCTTTATTTCACGTTTTTGCTTCTGCAGCAAGCTTCTTCTCAAATTCTCCCTTTGCCTGCCTTATCAATGCCTTGCATTTGACTTGCCAGTTCTTGTGCTGTTTCCAGGTTTCATCGTTTGGCTCTTTTTTCCATTTCCTGAAAGATGCTTTTTTGGCAACAACAGCCTCTCTGATCTCACCTTTAAACCATGCTGGCAGTTTTTTGGACTTCCTTATGCTTTTCTTAAAACATGGAATACAGCTGGTCTGCGCTTCCAAGATAGTAGTTTTCAACAACACCCAAGCTTGATGTAAGTCTTTAACCTTTGCAACTGCTCCTTTTAGTTTTTTCCTATTTTCCTCATTTTATCAAAGTCTCCCTTTTGAAAGTTAAAACGTAGTACTGTGAATTTCCTTACCATCCCTCCTCCACTAATTAAATCAAACACGATCATGCTATGATCACTTTTGCCAAGTGGCCCCAACACCCTTATCTCTTACACAAGATCTGGTGTTCCACTAAGGACTAGGTTTAATATGGCTTCCTCTCTGGTCAGTTCATGAACCAGCTGCTCCAAGAAGCAGTCATTTATTTCATCTAGGAACTTTATCTCCCTAGCATGTCCTGCCGTGACTCTGACCCAATTCGATACCAGGGTAATTGAAATCACCCATTATTATTACTGTGCTGTAACTTTTGTTAGCTTCCTTGATTTCTTTGAGCATTTCATCATCCATTTGTTCATTCTGGCCAGGCGGTCGATAGTACACCCCCACTGCCATCGCCTTTCTCTTTTTACATGGAATTTCAATCCATAGAGATTCTACAGCAAATTTTGTTTCCTGCAAAACTTTAATCCTTTCTGACTCAATGCCCTCTCTAACATAGAGCGCAACCCCTCCACCAATTTGATCAGCTCTATTATTACGATATAGTTTGTACCCAGGTATCACAGTGTCCCACTGGTTGTCCTCTTTCCACCATGTCTCTGATATTCCAATCATATCTAACCTCTCATTAAGTGCTATATATTCTAACTCTCCCATCTTATTTTTTAGACTTCTAGCATTTGCATACAAGAATTTTAGAGACTTATTTTATTCATATTAATCTGGCTATTGGTAGACATGGGTAATTTGGACATGGAAATGGAAAAAAGAGCCAAACGATGAAACCTGGAAACAGCACAAGCACTGGCAAGTCAAATGCAAGGCATGGTGAGACCGCATGGTGAGACCGCACCTTGAATATTGTGTGCAATTCTGGTCGCCGTATCTTAAAAAGGATATAGCGATTTTAGAAAAGGTTCAGAGAAGAGCCACCAAAATGGTTAAGGGGATGGAAGGATACTCCTATGAAGAAAGGCTAAAAAGGTTGGGGCTCTTTAACCTAGAAAAGAGACGGCTGAGGGGAGATATGATAGAAGTCTATAAATTAATGAATGGAGTGGAACGGGTAAACGTAGATCGATTGTTTACCTTATCAGAATATAGAAAGACTAGGGGACATGCAATGAAGCTACAGGGTAAACTATTTAAGACTAATAAAAGAAAATATTTTTTTCACTCAACGTGTAATCAAACTCTGGAATTTGTTACCGGAGGATGTAGTAAAGGCTGTTAGTGTAGCTGGGTTTAAAAAAGGTTTGGACAAGTTCCTGGAGGAAAGGTCCATAAACCATTATTAAGAAGGGACCCAGGATATCAATGCTTGAACCAATACAAGCATTGTGGAACCTGTGTCCCTTGGGGAAACTGCTAGGTACATATGACCTAGATTGGCCACTGTTGGAAACAGAATACTGGACTTGATGTACCTTGGTCTGACCCAGTATGGCATATCTTATGTTCTTATGTTCTTAATTTGGTATCTTTAAGCTGTGTCTGCTCCATACTCGACGGCATTTGGGCTATTTTACTCTTTTTTGGAACCTCTCTGCTTTTGGTAGTATCCTTCAAGGATACATTCTTCTGAACCATGTGCTCTTGGGTGACTGTCGGCTTTCCCCTATTATCTAGTTTAAAAGCTGCTCTATCTCCTTTTTAAAGATTAATGCCAGCAGCCTGGTTCCATCCTGGTTAAGGTGAAGCCCATCCCTTTGGAAGAGTCCCTCCTTTCCCCAGAATGTTCCCCAGTGCCTAACAAATCCAAAACCCTCATCTCTGCACCACTGTCTCATCCACGCATTGAGACTCCGGAGCTCTGCCTGCCTTTTGGGTCCTGCGCGTCGAACAGGAAGCATTTCGGAGAAAGCTACCCTGGAAGTTCTGGATTTCAACTTCCTACCTAAAAGCCTAAATTTAGCCTCCAGAACCTCCCTACCACATTTTCCTATGTCATTGGTACCGACATGTACCAAGACAGCAGACTCCTCCCCAGCACTGTCTAAGACCTTATCTAGTTGGCACGTGAGGTCCACTACCTTCGCACCAGGCAGGCATGTTAGCAGGCGATCCTCACGTCCATCAGCCACCCAGCTATCTACATGCCTAATGATCGGATCACCAACTATAATGGCTGTCCTAACCCTTCCCTCCCTCGGTGCGAGAGGGTTTTACATCACCTGGAGGACAGGTCCTAGTTACAGGATCACTTCCTGCCACACCAGGGTGATGCTCTCCTGTCACGTGACCTCTCTCCTCCATGGCAACAGGGAAGCTGCCAGACTGGAGGTGGGACTTCAGGACTATATCCCTGTAGGTCGCGTCTATGTACCTCTCTGTCTTTCTTATGTTTTCCAAGTCTGCGACTCTAGCCTCTAGAGAACGGACTCGTTCCCTGAGAGCAAAGAGCTCCTTGCACCTAATGCATACATAAGACCTCTCACCAACTGGGAGAAAATCATACATGTGACACTCAATGCAAAAGACTGGAAAGCCCCCATCTCGCTGCTGGACTCCTATGAGGAACAGTATCAAAGGCTTTGCTGAAATCTATGTAGATCACATCCATCTCATGCCCTTGAGCTAGTTCTCTGGTCACCCAGTCAAAGAACTCAATCAGATTTGTCTGGCAAGATTGTCCTTTGGTAAAATCATCTTACCTCGGATCATGCAACCTGTTGGTTTCGAGGAAGTCCACTATTCGCTCTTTCAGGAGCGCCTCCATTACTTTTCCCGCCACCGTGGTACTGTAAGGCTTACTGGCCTGTAGTTTGTCACTTCTTCCCTTTTACCACTTTTGTAGAGAAGTACCACATCAGCCCTTCTCCAGTCCTGTGGAACTTCCCCTGTATCCAAGGATCTATTAAAAACATCCTTCAAAGGCCCTGCAAGAACCTCTCTGAGCTCTTTCAATATCCTGGGGTATATCCTATCTGGTCCCATAGACTTGTCCACTTTCAGTTTGCAAGTTGTCCTTACACATCATCTTTTCTGAATGGTGTGGTATCTACTCCATTCCCATTTGTATATTTGTCAATCACAGGTGGTCCTTCTCCAGGATTTTCTCTAGTGAAAACAGAGCAGAAGTATTTGTTGTCGCTTTTTCAATGTCACATTCCACGAATCCATTCCCAGCACTTTTGAATCCTGCAGTTCCACCTCTGATTTTCCTCCTCTCCCAAATATAACTGAAAAAAGTCTTGTCACCACACTTCACATCTTCAGCCATCTTTTCTTCTGTCTTTGGTTTTGCTATCCTTATTTCTCTTTTTCTCTCTTTTAGTTTGATCTTGTATTCTTTTCTGTGTTCCTCTGTTTGCGAGCTTCTGAATTTTGTGAAAGCTAAGTTTTTTGCTTTTATTTGTGCAGCCACTTCTTTGGAGAACCAAATAGACTTCCTTTTCCTTTTGTTTTTATTTACTTTCTTTACGTATGTATCTGTTGCACCTTTTATTGCTTTCTTTAGTTTAGCCCATGAAATTCCGCTTCCCTTAACCCCACCCACCCTACCAACTCCTCCTTCAGGTACTTGGCCATTTTATTGAAGTCAGCGTTTTTGAAGTCTAAGACTTTGAGTTTGTTGTGATTGGATTTAACCTTGGCTTTTATCTCTAACCACACTATGTGATGATTGCTGCTGCTCACATTGGCACTCACCTGGATATTCGACACGCTATCTTTGTTAGTGAGCACTAAATCCAGCACGGAGCTCTCCCTGGTTGGTTCCATCACTATTTGTTTAAGTAACGCATCTTGGAAGTCATCCACAATTTTTTTACTTCTTTCCAGATTTGCAGAAGGAGTATTCCAATCCACATCGGGTAGATTAAAGTCACCCAATATGATCACCTCCCCCTTCATGGCTATCTTTGCAATATCAACAATCAATTCACTATCCATTTCTTCGGTTTGAGTTGAAGGCCTGTAGACCACACCAGTATGGATGACAGTGCCATATCCTCTTTCCAACACAATCCAGAGGCCTTCTTATTTTCCCCATGTCCCCTGCATTTCAGCAGCTTTAATATTGTTTTTGACATACAGGGCCACCCCTCCTCCATTTCTACCCTTTCTATCTCTTCTAAATAGATTATAGCCAGCTATGGCTATATCCCTTTCATGTGACTCATTAAACCATGTTTCTGTAATGGCCACAATGTCCAAGTCCATTTCCACCATTAGGGCTTCCAGATCAGGAACTTTGTTGGCCAGATTTCGAGCATTTGTACTCATTGCTTTCCAGCATTTGTTGAATGGCTTGCCTTCCTTTTGCATGGGTTTTGTTCTACATGCCCCATCCTGCTTGCCATTGATGTGTTCAAAAGTGTGGCTGTTTCCAATGTTGTTTTGCTTTTGCTGTGAGTGACGTACTGAACTTGTCCTTCTCCATCCGTCACCCTCTTTCCCTAGTTTAAATGTCTGTCCACATAATGCCTGAATTATGGAAGATAAAGATCTATCCATTCTGCCTTTCCATTCCAACTATCCAGTCTGCCCTTTCATGCTGACTACTAAGCTTTACAGTCCTCTTTTTCCCTTAGAGATCCTTTATGGTTGCCCCATACTTTCTTGAATTCAAATACAGTCCTCGTCTCTACCACCTCCACTGGGAGGTTATTTCACTCATCTACCATTCTTTCCATAAATAAATACAGTATTTCCTCAGATCACTCCAGAGTTTATCCCCTTTCACCTTCATCCTAGGTTCCCCTATAACAGAGCTTTAATTCAATTGAAAGAGGCTCTCCTCCTGTGCATTTATGCCATAGAGATATTTAAATCATATCATATCACCTATCTTCTGCCTTTCCTCCAAAGTATACATATTGAGACCTTTAAGTCTATTCCCATAAATCTTATGATGATGGCCACTGACCATTTTAGTAGCTGCCCTCTGGACTGACTCCATCCTGTATAAATCCTTTTGAAGATGTGGTCTCCAGAATTGTTCACAAGACTCTAGATAAGGTCTCACTAGAAATTTACACAAAGGCACTATCACCTCTTTTTTCATGTTGGCCATTCTTCTCCCTATGCATAAAAAGCATCCTTCTGGCTTTTACCGTCAACACTTCTACTTGTTTGTCCACTTTAAGATCATCCAATATGATCAACCCCAGGTTTCATCCTTCTTTTGTTCATTGAAGTACTTATCCCCTATACTGTACACTCCCTTGTTTTTTTTGCAGTCCTAATACATAGCCTTTCATTTTTAGCACTAAAACTTAGCTGCCAAATTCTCAACCAAGCTTTGCTAGATCCATCCTCGTATTATCCACACTTTCTAGTATCATCTGCAAAGAGGCATAGAAATGCTAAAAAGGTCCAAGGACTGATCTCTGAGGCATGCCACTACTAACAACCCTCAGGGACGGCCCAAGGGGGGTGCGGGGCCATGTGCGGAGACTCGGTGCGGGCCTCATTTGCATAAGTGGCCTTATTTGCATAATGTTACCATACACTAACTTTTAGTAAACATGTCTCTTAATGAGTGTATGGATAAAGAAAGACTAAAAGATTTCCTCATTACTATAATCCAGTGCCAACCGCCAGGCACATTAGGAACTACTACAAACGCTGCCCATTTAGAACCCATAGCAAACCCGCCGTATCCTGACAGCATTACCAGAACTCACAAAGCACCATACCCTACCTATCAAAAGGCAACACTGCAAATATTAAACCAATACATTTCAGAGAATACTGGGGAAAGAGAACAAGTGGCAATGTCAAATAGGAATTACATAAACAGAATACCTCAGCTCAGTTACACATGCAGAACATAGACCATCACCAAACAAGGAATCACAATTTAGAAACAGGAAGGCAATAATTAAACTGGGAACCCCAAAAGCCAAACTTGGAATGTACAACAACACTGTAGAAATAAAACTATAAATTAAATTTCCTCTTGTACCAAACAAAGCGCAGACGTTAATGATGCACATTTCCCAGAGCTTTCATATTCCAGTTAATAAATTCAAAATAAAGATATATCTTTCTACCTTTTGTGCATTTTTTTTCAGTTGCAATTGCTCCAGCCACTTTCTTCTGGTTTCTTCATGTTTTCTGCTAACTCTCCATCGTCTGCTGTCCATTTGTCCTTTATTCTCTCTTCTAGTTTTTTTCCCATTCTCTCTCTCTACATCTGCTTTAACATACTAATCTTTCTCCTTTTGCTCTTTCCTCATTCCTGTTTCATCCACACAAATTTTACCCCTCCATCCTCAATCCCCACTTACTCTCCCAATACCCGGCCAATTGTAGATTTTTCATCCCTCCCACACAAAATATTTTTCCCCTCTCCATTTTACTCTCCCAGCCCCATCCCATTCTAATCCTCCCCCAACATCAGCTCCCTTCTAGTTCCAATATCACCCAGCATCCATTCCCTTCTAGTCCCTGCATCAGCCCATTTCCAATCCTAGCCCCCCATCAGCCCATTTCCAGTCCTAGCTCCCCCATCCATTTCCAGTCCGAGTCCCTTCATCAGCTCATTTCCAATCCTAGCCCCCCCCCATCAGCCCATTTCTAGTCATTTCCTAGCCCCACCATCAGCCCATGTCAAATCCTAGCTCCCCTCCACTCAGCCCAATTCCAGTCCAAGCCCCCCCATGAGCCTACTTCCAGTTCTAGCCCCTCTATGAGTCCATTTCAATTCAAGCCCCCACCACAGCCCATTTCCAATCTTAGCTCCCCGAACAGCCCATTTCCAGTCCTATTCTAGCTGCTCCATCAGCCCATTTTCAGTCCTAACTCCCTTCCCTCACAGCCCATTTCCATTCCAAGCCCCCTCCCCATCAGCTATTTGCAGTTCAATCCTCCCCTTTCACTCAGCCCATTTCCAGTCCTAGCAACCCCCAACCCATTACCAGTCCTAGCCCACCATCAACCCACTTCCAGTCCTAACCCCCCATCACCCCATTTTCAGTTTAAGCCCCCCTATAACCCATTACCAGTCCTAACCCCCCATCAGCCCACTTCCAGTCCTAACCCCATCAGCCGATTTCCAGTCAGCCCCCCATAGCCCATTGCCAGTCCTAACCCCCCCCCATCAGCCCACAGTCCATTACCAGTCCTAATCACATCAGCCCACCTCAAGTCCTAACCCCTCCCCATCAACCCATTTCCTGTCCTAGCCCATCCATAGCCCATTATCAGTCCTAACACCCCCCCATAGCCCATTACCAGTCCTAACCCCCCATCACCCCATTTCCAGACAGCCCCCATCAGCCCACAGCCCATTACGAGACTTAACCCCCACATAGCCCATTACCAGTCCTAACCCCCCCAACAGCCCACAGCCCATTACCACTCCTAACCCCATCAGCCCACCTCAAGTCCTAACCCCTCCCCATCAGCGCATTTCCTGTCCTAGCCCCCCATAGCCCATTATCAGTCCTAACCCCCCCATAGCCCATTACCAGTCCTAACCCCCCATCACCCCATTTCCAGACAGCCCCCATCAGCCCACAGCCCATTCACTGACTTAACACACCCCCCCATAGCCCATTACCAGTCCTAACCCCCCCCAACAGCCCACAGCCCATTATCAGTCCTAACCCCATCAGCCCACCTCAAGTCCTAACCCCTCCCCATCAGCCCATTTCCTGTCCTAGCCCCCCCATAGCCCATTATCAGTCCTAACCCCACCATAGCCCATTACCAGTCCTAACCCCCCATCACCCCATTTCCAGACAGCCCCCATCAGCCCACAGCCCATTACCAGTCTTAACCCCCCCATAGCCCATTACCAGTCCTAACCCCCCCCAACAGCCCACAGCCCACCTCAAGTCAAGTACTAACCCCCCCCCCATAGGCTCATGGAAAATAAAACAAAAAAAAAAAAACTGGCTGCTGCCAGCGGCAGAATGGAGTGTCCCGCGGGGCCCCCTCTGCCTGGCTGAGCTCTCGCGGCCCAGCTGAGTCCCTCTGCAACGGCTTTCAGATACGCGAAGGGAGAGTGTCTCCCTCGTGTCTCTGTTAAGCCCGCAGGGGCCTATGGGAAATTTCCCATCAGCCCCTGCTTCCCATCAGCCCCTGCGGGCTTAACAAAGACGCGAGGGAGACACTCTCCCTTCGCGTATCTGAAAGCCGGCACAGAGGGGCTCAGCCGGGCAGAGGGGGCCCCGCGGGACACTCCATTCTGTCACTGCCGTGGTGGCAGCGGCGGCAGCCAGCTTTTTTTTTTTTTAATTTAATTTTTAAAAAAGCAGAATGTTCTTTGTGCGGGGCCCCCTGAAACGTGGGGCCCTGTGCAAAAAACATTCTTGCTCAATGGACGGGCCGGCCCTGACAACCCTATCTTCAGAGCGAGCTCCATTAGCTACTACCCTCTGGTGTCTCCCACTCACCCAGTCAGCCACTTAGGTGTCTATCCCAAGGGCAGTCAGTTTATTTATAAGTTACCAATGTGGAATGGTGTCAAAGGCCATGCTGAAATCTAAGTACACCACATCTAGCACCCACCCTTATCCAATTCTATGGTCAACCACTCAAGGAAATCAGATTCATCTGACAGGACCTACTTCCAAACTATGCTGAAATCCCTTGGATTGTAGAAACTGCCCCATCATCAGCTTTAACCACATTTCCATTTCTGCTTTGTCCAGTTTTAGTTTTCCTAGCTCCTCACGAAAATGCTCTTCTAAAAATAGTTTGAGTTCTACCTCACTTCCATTACTATCTTTTTTTCTGAGGCGCCATTCCCAGCCCTTCATTTGTGAATACAGAAATCAGCCTCCACATATTGCTCCGCTTACCCCTTGAGTCTCACAATGCCACCTTTGCCTTCTTCCTATCACTAACATAGCTAAAAAAAAGTCTTATCCCTGTGTTTTACTGTATTAGCTATTTTTTCTTCCATCATCTTTACAGTACTTTCCTAATTACTTTACCAGCTTTCTTTAGCTTCTCTAGATATTGTTGGCGGTCTTCCTCTTTTTGTGATTTCTTATAGTTTATGAAGACTAACCTGTTTTTCCTTACCTTTTCAGCTACTTCTTTTGTAAACTGTAGCAGCCTCCTTTTCCTCTCACTTTTATTTACTTTCCTAACAAAAAGTGTTTGTTGCCCTTAAAATATCTCCTTTCAGTTTTGCCCATTGTTCTATTTCACCCAGATGTTCCCATCCAGATAACGACTCCTTGAGGTGTTCCCCCTTCTTTACAGAGTTAGTTTCCCTAAAGTCTAGGAACCTTGCTTTTGAATAAACCATCTCCAACTATGTCCTAATATTGAAGCTCATCATCCGGTGATCATTCCATACCAGATGATCACCCACTACAACATCAGAAACACTTCCCATTTGTTAGCACCAAGTCCAGTATTGTCCCCTCCTGAGTGGGTTCCGTTATCAGTTGCCGGAACAGTTCTCCCCATAGAGAATCCTGGATCTCCCTACTTCTATCTGACACTGCAGCAGGGATATCTCAATAAACATCTGGCAAACTGAAATCTCCCACCAAAATTACTTCCTCTTTCAGAGCAATATTGTGAATGTCTTCAATTAAATCTCAATCTATTTCTTCTGCCTGTGAGGAAAATCTGTATGTCACACCAGCATAAATTGATTTTCCATTCCCTCTTTACAGACTAACCCACAGTACCTTTCCCCTTTCCTTGTAAGCCCTGCAGTTCCTTGGCTTTAATATTATTTTATTGCATATTGCGCTACTCCTCCTCCCTTTCTTCCAACCCTGTCTTTCCTGAATCAGTGATAGCCTGGTATCACTACATCCCAGTCATTGTTTTCTGTGTAGCATTACTATTATATCTAGTGGCAGTCATGGAGGAGTAGCCTGATGGTTAGAGCCCTAGAAATAGGGTAGCCATGGTTTGAATCCTGCTGTTACATCTTGTGAATGTGGGCAAGTCACTTAGCACTCCATTATTCAGGTACAAACCCTCTAGAGATAGGAAAATATCTTTTGTATCCAAATGTAACTGAGAAAAAGCATGAGCTTAATCCTATTCCTCTCCCCTAGCCTATAATCTAGGCTCGAGGAGCAATTTTCTAACAAGGCTAGCATGCAACTTTTGTGCCAGTTAGAAAGGGTGAGAATCAACAGGAGAATTTAGAGGCTCAGAGATAAGCAGGGCAAGGATTTGTGTTTATTAATTTAGCTCATGCCTCTCCAGAAGTAGATCAAGGTGAGTTACAATCAGGTACTGTAGACATTTCCCTATCCCCAAATCAAAGGTTGTACCTGAGGCAATGGAGGGTTAAGTGACTTGCCCAAAGACACAAGGAGAATGAGTGGGATTTAAATCCAGGTCTTTCTGATACCAGGTTGCTGCCCCATCCACTAGGTTACTCCTGCACTCCATGCTTTATCACTTGAAGCAGATTGGTTCTTACTTTGCTCGATTTTACAAATCCCAGCTTTCTGTCTCAGGGCTGACCTAGAGAATTGGGTGTGGTCCAATAACCTTCTTAAATTAGACTCAGCACTTTGTGCTTATGTAGACTAGCCGTTTACATTGGATGAAGTTCAGCGGGCTTTCTTCTCTCTAAAGAACAAGAGGGCACCCAGCCCTGATCATTTATAGGCCAAGCTATACAAACACCTGCAGGCTTTATCAAGAATAGGTTCCAGGCTGACAATATGCAATTCCTGATTGATGTGCTTCAGACAGTTATAGATGGAATGACTGGTATGTTGTATATTTTATTTATTTATTTATTTAGCAAACATTTGTATACCGCTGCTTCCTACGATCAGCTGCGGTTTACTTTACAGAATCATCATGTATCGTACAATACAATGAATTTTTAAGAATACAATTTTGATTAGAGCAATGATTACATAGCATATGGATTAGAGATTAGATACTTTTCACAACTTTAAATATACATTAGATTAAAAGGTGCGTGGGAGGGGGATATAATATACATATATACAGGATTACATATCAGTCGTCTATATGCTGCGTGTATTCAGAGTGTCATTATGGTGGGCAGAAGAGAACTTATTGTGGTACGGTGATGTAATTAGGTTGGGTTGTAGTATGCCTGGAATAAATGGGTTTTGAGGTTCCTTCTGAATTCATTCAGGTTATTTGACATTCGTAGTTCAGAGGGGAGCTGGTTCCCAAAAAAGCCTTTGATAAAATTGAATAACCATATTTATTTACAGTACTTCATAATTTTGGCTTTTGGTCACAATTTTATAGTTGGATAGAGACACTGTACACTGCTCTAACAGTTTCAGTTTGTCAATGTTCAATTACCACTGCCTTTTAAATTAGGCAAAGGGGCCTATCAATGGTACCCTATGTCAACTCTGTTATTTGCCTTGGGCATTGATCCTCTGGCTATTATAGTGCAGGAGCAATTTTGTGACCATGGAGTTTTGTATTGGGGGGGGGGGGGGACATTCACATAATCTCACTTTGTGAGGATTTTACTAATTTTTGTTAGGGATCCCTTGGTCTTACTCTCTGTACTTTTGGACCTGATTAAGGATTTTGGAAGGTTCTCAGGTTATATGGTAAATTTTTAGAAATCATCTCTATTTCCCTGAAGACCCTAGAAATCAGCTGTAACGGGAGTTGCCTTTCCCAACTGCTAGTTCTGATCCTCTAGTAATTTATTTTCAAGATCTGCAGAGAACACTGATCCATTATATCTGGAAGGGTAGGAAGACAAGAACTGCCCTCCACACACTATTGCTACCTAGGACAATGAAAAGGAGAGGCCTTCCTAACATTTAGCTTGCATGTTAGGGTTTTTATTCTAGGCTTGTTCTGATGCACCCCTGTCCTGGATCTGCTTGGAAGTTTGTTGGGTCAGACCATTCCCTCTTCTGACCTACCTCTTTGTTAATGATCCAGGAGCATTCACTAGGGCGTGGACCTAACCATTCCTAGCAGCGGTGATATATAGCTTGCAAAAAGACTTTCCCATTTCTGACACTCTATGACCCCTCATGGAAGCATCTCCCCAGCTTTCAATGAAACCTTTTGAAGATGCCACCACGCATGCATAGTCTCCTTCCCGCCCAATGGTGTCATCTTGCTCAGTCTCCCTTTTTCTGCGGAGTCCTACAGACATTCATCTTGTCCCCCCGGATATTTCGTGCATTTTTGTGAATCTTCCGGCTAGCTCCGGTTCCTTTCCCACCTCTCGAGCCTCATTGCCCCGGCATCAAGTCTCAAGGCCTTATTTTTAGATTCTTTTCCATCTTAACATTTTTGCGCCTTTTTCAACTGCTGGCCGTGTCGAGGGTCTTTGACCTTGCTGGGGTCCTTTTCACCCAATGGCCACCAGTTTCAAAAAATGTGATCGGAGCTCCAAAAACATGTCCCTCACCAGCACACATGATTGTTGCCTCTGGTGTCTGGGCTCGAAGTTTATCAGTCTTTCTTTTTCCGCGGAGCCCAACGGACATGAGTTTGTGTCACCCGGGAAAAGTAGATTTTTTTTCGGCTATCTTGGCTTTTTCTGATCCGGTTTGATGCCGGTTCCCCTTCCCGCCTGGGCTCGGTACACTGGTATCGAGTCCGGAATTTTGATTTTCGTTTTTTGTCCTTCGTGACTAACATTCGCGCCTTTTTTGTGTTTTCACCGGCAGCCCGGTCTTTTGACCTTGCAGGGGCCCTTTTTCCCCCGATGGCTGCCAGCGGGTTCAAAAAGTGTGATCGGTGCAAGAAACTTATGTCTCTCACCGACACACATGGCTGCTGCCTCGGGCCCAACCATGACCCGCTGGTCTGTGGCCCATGCGGCAAAATATCGTTGAAGGCACTTCGGAGCCATCAGCATCAATGGGAGAGAATTTTCTCAGAGTCTGCATCCGGCTGGGTCCGGACTTCGTCAGAGACCTCGACATCTTGGGAGTCTGACCCCGAGCGCCGTCGGGGTTCCTCTGAGAGGGAATCTCCCACCCGGGAGCACAAAAGGAAGAAGAGGTTCGCGAGGGCAGCGTCAGTGGAGGCTCCTGGGTCCTCAAGGGCCAGGTCGCGTAGCCCTGACCGCTGCCCCGGGCTCTCGGAGTCGGAGAGGCCGTCCAAGTTACCTCGTGTGGAGCTGGAGTCCCCGAGTCACGTAAGTGCTGTTGTCCTCATGGACTCTCCTCCGGGACAGCCGACTTCGGGCCCGACGCCGTCGGCGCCCGAGTCAGGGGCTGCTGAGTCTCCTGAGCTTGGACTCAGGCTGACGGCCTTGGAGAGCAGCTTCGCTGCCTTCATGGAACAGCAGCGGGTGCTGATCGCTGGTCTAACCGGCGCATCTGCCCCAACCACCGGGACCTCGACATCTAAGTCGACCCCGGAGACCGAGCCGATCCTTGAGTCAATGAAGTCTTGAGTCGATCCTCGGTCAAGGTCCCCCTCGACCCCCTGTGTGGGGCCGAGGTCATCGACGCCGATACCCTCAGCATCGGGGCGGGTGGCACTGAGGCCCACATGGCCGGAGCCACTCGATTCCTCCTCAGAGGAGTCAGCGTGGGAAACGGAGGATGAGGAGTCCCCGGACACCTTCCGGACCCGGTGCATCCCTTTGGACTCACTGGAGTCCGAGCCTCGGAGAAGGTCCCCCCCGGAGGATACCCGGTTCTCGGACTTCATGAGGGACATGGCCAAAGCTTTGGCTTTCCCTGCGGACGCCGAGGAGGAGCCTCGAGCCGAGGAGCTCGATGCCCTCCAGTATGACTTTCCTCCGAAGGAAGCCTTTACTGTACCGGCTCCTCCGATGCTGGAACGGCTGCTCTTCCGTATGTGGGAGGCACCGGCCTTGGCGCCAGTTCTTAGAAAATGGGTCGATTTGATTTATCGAGTCCATAAGAGCCCTGGGTTCCAAAAGGCGCAGCTACCGCACAACTCCATGGTTGTGGAATCGGCCATGCACCGCCTGAAGAGTCAGAAGATGCACTCTTTGGTGCCCCCCGGCCGGGAGGCCCAGAACCTGGATGGCCTCGTTAGAAAGTGCTTCCAGGGCTCTATGCTATCTTGCCATTTCCAGACCTACCAGCTGTACATGGGCATGTACCTATGAGACCTGACAAAGGAGATTGCCAGGTTCTCAGCTGGCCTCTCCGAGGAACCTTTGCAGAGGTTCAAGGCTTTGTCAACATGGATCCGAGAGTGCTCAAAGTTTATCTCTCGAGCAGCCTATGATGGCTTTGAGGCTTCATCCTGGGTAGCCACGGCCGGCATCGGTGCACGCCGTCAGGTCTGGCTACAGTTATCAGACCTGGAGTCATGGGTGCAGGACAAGTTGGTCGATGTCCCCTGCCAAGGTGAAAACCTTTTCGGTAAGCCCATGACTGAAAAGGCTGCAGAAATCGAGACTGAGACTCTCACCAAGACAAGGCTGTCCAGGAAGGCTTCTGCCCCTTCTCAAAAAAAGAAGGGCTCGGGAAATAAGACCTTTTTCCCGAGGAAGGGTGCTGCCTACAAATCCTATCCTCAATATCAGGCCTCTCCAGCTCCCCAACAGGGCCAGCAGGCCAAGAGGCAGGGGCATGGGCCCTGTAGGCAGAACACCCCCAAGCCGCCAGCTCTGGCTCCTGCACAGCAGGGAGCAGGGTTTTGAATCCTACAGCATAGCCTCTCCTCCACCGGTGGCCCCACTCAGCACAGGGGGTCGGCTGACCCTGTACGCCTACAGGTGGCTAGTCATCACAGGGGATACCTGGGTATTGAGCATAGTCCAGCAGGGCTACATGCTCCACTTCCACCAGCTACCCCCCTCCTATTTTCCAGGGGAGCCTCCCAGACTCCCTCTACACATGAACCTCCTCTTTCAGGAGTTGGTAAGTCTTCTAAAGGAACAGGCGGTGGAACCGGTGCCTCACCGCCTGGAAGGGCAAGGCTTCTACTCCAGGTACATCCTGGTACCAAAAAGGACAGGGGGCCTCCAGCCTATCCTAGACTTGCGAAACCTAAACAAGTTTCTGGAGAGGGAAACGTTCAAGATGCTTACCCTTGGGATACTGCTGCCTTACCTCCAGCAGGGAGACTGGCTATGCTCCTTAGACCTAAAGGATGCTTATACTCACATCCTCATTCATCCAGACCACAGACAATATCTCAGATTTGTGGTGGGAGGAATCCATTTTCAGTACAGGGTACTTCCCTTTGGCCTAACCTCTGCCCCCAGGGTTTTTACCAAATGCCTGGCGGTGGTGGCGGCTTATCTCAGGAATCAGGGAATTTTCGTCTTCCCATACCTGGACGACTGGCTCATCAGGGGCCAGTCTCCCCAGGAGGCCCGACAAACCACTCTTCACACTGTCTCTCTTCTTCAGCATCTGGGCTTTGTCATAAACTATGCAAAGTCCACTTTGCTCCCCTCTCAGAACCTAGAGTTTATAGGGGCAAGACTAGACACCCTTCAGGCAAGAGCCTACTTGCCCGAGGACAGGACTCACAGACTGATGGACTTGGTCAAGCAGTTCCACAGAAGTTCTCATATGTCCACCAGGCACTGTCTGCGGCTCCTGGGCCACATGGCATCCACGGTGCATGTGACTCCCAATGCCCACCTGCACATGCGGCCTGCTCAATGGTGCCTCATAGCTCGGTGGACGTAGGCCACAGGCGACCTCCGAGACAGAGTAGAGGTGTCCAAACCACTTTTGGACTCCTTACAGTGGTGGCTACATATCCCAAACCTTCTCAGGGGGGTACCTTTTCAGGCTCCAACACACACAAGGATGCTGACGACCGATGCTTCCTTAATGGGCTGGGGTGCACATTGCCAGGGCATGTGCACTCAAGGCCGGTGGTCTCCTTGGGAGGCCACACAGCAAATCAATCTTTTGGAGCTGCGAGCAATCCGCTTAGTTCTACAAACATTTTCTCATGCCCTATCTCAACAGTCTGTCCTAGTTCAGATGGACAATCAAGTGGCAATGTTCTACGTGAACAAACAAGGGGGCACGGGGTCCAGGCTCCTATGTCGGGAGGCACTGGACCTGTGTTCCTTTGCAGTCAATCAAGGCATGTTTCTCAAAGCAGTTTATCTACCTGGTCAGGAGAATTTCCTAGCAGACAAGCTAAGTAGGATTCTCCAGCCTCACAAATGGCAGTTGAATCCATTGGTGATCCAGCAGATCTTCCTCCGCTAGGGACTTCCATCCATCGATCTCTTTGCGAGTCCACAGAATTGTCAGCTGCCTGGTGGCCCGAACTCTGTTCAAGATTCTCTGGGACAAGGCCTCGGTGATTCTGGTAGCTCCCAGATGGTCGAGGCAGCCGTGGTTTCCACTTCTACTGCAATTGGCGGTGGAAACTCCATTCCCTCTGGGGTTGCAACACGATCTCCTTTCTCAAGATCAGGGTTCCCTTGTGCACCCCAATCTCAGGTCCCTCAATCTGATGGCCTGGCTGCTGAAAGGATAGTGCTAGCTCCCTTATGTCTACCGAAGGAGGTGGTCTTGGCCTCTAGGAGGCAGTCCACCAGAAAATCCTATGCCCTCAAGTGGCATAGGTTTACAGTGTGATGTGCTCAGCACAATGAAGATCCTTTCTCTTGCCTTGTGCCAGTAGTACTGCAGTATCTACTTCACCTGTCAAACCTAGGCCTTAAGTCTAACTCTGTTCGGGTCCACCTCAGTGCTCTATCAGCGCACCACTCATCGGTGGAAGGACAGTCTCTGTCTACTCACCCTTTGGCGTCCAGATTTCTCAGAGGCCTGCTTCTGCTCAAGCCTCCGGTTCATCCACCGGCAGCTGAGTGGGATTTGAACGTGGTCTTGCAGCAACTTACTCGCCCACCGTTTGAGCCGATGGCTACTTGCCATTTGCGCTTCCTCTCTTTGAAAGCGCTCTTCCTGGTGGCTCTTACCTCGGCCAGATGTGTGAGTGAACTACAAGCTCTGGTTTCTGATAGGCCGTACACACGGTTCTATAGGAACAGGGTGGTCCTACGGACCCATCCCAAGTTCCTTCCAAAAGTGGTCTCCTCTTTCCAACTCAACCAGGAGGTGGTTCTTCCAACCTTCTTTCCCAGGACACATACTAGCTGGGCTGAAACAGCCTTGCATACCCTGGACTATAAGAGGGCCTTGTCTTTCTACATAGACGTACGCGGGGGCATTGAAGGACTACTCAGCTCCTAGTCTCCTTTGACCCTAATAAGATGGGGTTATCTGTCTCCAAGCGTGCGTTATCCATTTGGGTAGCAGATTGTATAGCCTGGGCGTACAAGGCAGCTGACCTCCCCTTGCAGGGTCGAGTTACGGCCCACCGTGTCAGGGCGAAAGCCGCATCAGTAGCTCATTTCCGCTCTGTTCCTTTGGCAGACATCTGCCAGGCCACAACTTGGTTTTCAAGAGAGACTTTTGCAGCCCATTACTGCCTGAAGGTACAGTGCTTTCGGACAGGCGGTACTCCGTAATCTTTTTGAGGTTTAGGCAACTCCTACCCTCTGGCCCTTGTGTTGGGCTACCGTACGAGGGCGTTCTCAGAGGATATTCTTATCATGAATGCTGAGGCTCTTGAGAGGGAGCCATTTTTCAGCTTAGGGTTCCCGGTAGCCTAGAGCTGGGGAGTCCCATATGTGAGGACTGACTTCCTGCATGGTCCTGGAGAAAGAGTAGTTACTCACCTGTAACAGGTGTTCTCCAGGAGCAGCAGGAATCAGTCCTCACTACCCTCCCTCCTCCCCTGGAGTTGCAGTCATATACTTCATTTTGATTTTTTGCTGTCTTTTAGCTATGTCATCAGACTGAGCAATATGGCACCCTTGGGTGGGAAGGGGACCGCGCATGTGCGCTGCATTCCCAAAGGCTTTCCTTGAAAGCTGGGGAAATGCTCCGCACGAGGTCTCTGTCGGTGCTGATGTTACCCGTATGTGAGGACTGATTCCTGCTGCTCCTGGAGAACACTTGTTACAGGTGAGTAACTACTCTTTGTTGCCTCCGGTGTCTGGGCACCGACCATGACCTGGAGGAATGCTCCTTGTGTAAAAAGATGTCCGCCAAGGCCATCCAGAGCTGCCGGCAGAAGCAGGATGACATCTTTCACAAGGCAGATTTGACCATGGTATCCCCGTATTTCCGGTAGCCTCGCGCTCAAAAGCCCCACAATCCTTTGAGTTGCGTAAAGCCCCCATGGTTCCTGAGCGAGCTTGCAGACACTCTGAACAAGGGTCCCCGGAGCATGGGTATAAGAAGAAGGAGAAGACCTTACGTAGCTCGTCTTGGGATGTGGACAAGCATGGCAAATCCCATGTGTGATCCCTCAGCCCCTGACGAGCATCTGAGGAGTCGGATCGGGAGTGGCCACGAAAGGTACCCAGGACCGATACCATGGCCTCTGGCAATGGAGCCTGATCTTCCGGGTCATCTCATTGAAGCCCCCTCTCCTCCTCCACACCCACCCCATTGACCCCAACGTCGGTGTCGAGTGGGAAAACTGAATGCTGTGTCCATTGCCTCCCAACAGGCGTCCATGCTCGGCCCCACCAGAGCTCACACTGAGACCACAGGGACCTCGATGCCGAGGGCTCCATGGACCCTGTCAGATGTGTGCCTGGGTGAGAATGTTCACAGTCTTGGCAAAGGCATATATCAATATGATTTGCAAGGGATTGTGGGAAATGCAGTCCATTCACACCAGACACAGCCGCTCACAATAATTAGTTGTGCTTGAGTGTAAAGCCAATAAGATATTTATTTATGGGGTTATTTCTCCCAACACCAATATGCTTGGTAGCACATAAAACAGGATACTTGCTTTCAGTGTTAAACTTAGAAAAACAAAATCAGGAAAACAATCTCTGAACTTGTCAGGTAATCAAATCAAAAGAATAAAGACCTGGTTGGTAACAAACTGGTCTTTTCTGTAGGCTCTAGCTAATATTTTCTTAGCAGTGCTTTAATCAACAAACAAAACCCACAAAGTAGGGAAAAACTGTTCTTTTCAGGTTAACTTCTTATATCTTCACACATAGACTCAGAAGTGATTTCCTCAGAGCTCACAAGCAATTAGGTAAGGCTCAATTGCTAGCAGTTACCCAGCTGAAACCCCTTAGCTGGCTTTCTACTGCGTGGCTCAAAATCCTACTCAGGAGCTTTTCTGAGTAGATTAAAGAACAAGTTTGTATTTCTTTGTGATGGTTGTTGTACTTTGTAACAGTAAATTACCAAAGGAGTTTAGACAGAGAGCAATCCATGTATTCACAGCCTGTGTCTATAACCTCTCCCCCTTCTTCAACAATCATGGGTTCAATATCATGGATTGGCACAGAGGAATTTCTCAATGGAGCACTCTCAGGAGAATACTTGTTTCCCTGCTGTCTTTCAAGGTTATAGCTAGGGCATAGATCAGTGTTCATACCTGAGCTTCCATTGCTATTAGAGTTCCTCTCTAAATAGCCTGGCCAGTATGTAGTCCAGTTCTTATGCCCAGCCTTCCAATCCAGATCCCTGGACACTGGATCTCTCTTCACATACCTTCTGGCACGGGTCCTAGGGTCCCTTCCAAGTGCAGCCGTCTCCCTCACAGGTACCGTCTGGAGATTCCTAACTCTGCAGCACCACTCCTCTGGTTTTCCCCAGTCCAATGGTGTATGCTGGCCTTTTGAATGTCTCCCATTATACGTACTGCTCTGGACTCCTTTAGACCTCCCAAATGCTTTTCTCTTCTTTCTTCCAAAGGGTTTCTTGCCCTCTCTGTCCGTCCGCTCTGGCTTCTGCTTCTGATGATCCTCCAGATGATGAAGCTGTCCAAGATACTGAGGATCTCCAAGATGATGAGCATGATTCTGAGGATAATTCTCTGTAGAATAAACTCTACCTTTATTCTGCTTAGATGAGTGCTCCACCCTAGCACAGCACAGCTGTGCTGAATCAGGCCCTGCCCTTTGAGATGAGTGCTTGGGGATTACCTCATAGCCCTCCTGATTGAACACACGTTTCCCCACTTCAGCTCCTCTAATGGCTGTTGGAAACCTGGTGCATTCTGGGACTGGTAGTCTTTTATGGAAAAATTCTGTTTTCTTATTTCTACCAGAACTGACAGGTTGCTTGTTCAGAGTCACTTCACCTTTTCTATAGCTCCTTCCTGAGCTATGATAAGCTTCCTTATCACAACCCCTGAAGCGATCCCCGAGAGCCAGACATCTCATTAGAATCCTAGGCAAGGGTCTCAATCTCACTCCTGATCCTCAGAGGCAAGTTCTTCACAGGTGAGTGCCTCTGGCTCCGGCCATGCCCCAGCCTTGAGACACCGAAGGCCAGCACCGACAACTCCCTTGGAGCCATCAGGCCTTGAGTCTTCCTCAGACTACTCAGACTGGGAGTCCAACGTCGAGACATCACCAGAGAGTCGGGCCCACCAGGATCTCCCCTTGGACCCATCTCCACTGACTTTGAGGTGCCGGTCCCCACCCGAGGATACCTCCTTCCTACCACCGGGACATGGCGAGGGCTCTCTTCCTCACCACCAAGTTCGAGGACGACCCTCGTATGGAGGAGTTTGACATCCTCCAGTATGAGGCACCATCCAAGGAGACCCTTATGGTCCTCGTCCTTACCATCCTCAGACAGCTCTTTCTCCAGATGTGGGAAACACTGGCATTGGTGCCAATCATCAGTCAATGCCTGGACACCATGTACCAGGTCCAGCGAGTCCCAGGGTTCAGGAAGGAAACTCCCTCACACTTCCATGGTAGTCAAGTCGGCCATGCGGCGACAGAAAGGTTCAAAGACATATTCATCAGTGCCCCCAGGCAGAGAGTCCCATGCTGTCAACACCCTCAGGCAAAAATGCTACCAAGGCTCGATGGTAGTGTGCTGCATACAAATTTGCCAACTCTACATCAGCATGTTCCTCCGAGACCTCACCAAGGAACTCAGAGGCTTTGTGGCTAACCTCGATGGAGACCACCTCCGACATTTCCAGGCACTTATGAAGTCAGTCAGGGAGTGTTCTAAATATCTGTCTCGAGCTGCCTATGATGACTTCGAGTCCAACGCGAGGATGGCAGCAGCCAGCATTGGTGCCCAACGCCAAGCCTGGCTCTAGACGTCGGACCTAGAGCAATGGGTCCAAGAGAAGTTCCTCAATGTCCCTTGCCTTGGGGAGCAACTCTTCAGCAAACCAATGGAAGACAAAGCGGCCAAGTTTGAGAACAAGTACGTTATCAGGACTCGGCTCATAAGGAAGACTTCCACTCTACCGAGGAAGAAACCACCGGGAAAGAAGTCTCCCTTCCACAGAAAGGGCCAGCCCTATTGAGGCTATCCCCCATACATCACCCAGAACCCTCAGCAGGGTCACTAGGATAAGGGTATAGGCCAGGGCCCACACAAATCCAAGGGCCCTAAATCCCAGGCACCAGCCTCTGCCCAACCTGGGTCGGGGCTTTGATGCATCCAGCATAGCCTCTCTTCCACTAGAGGATCAGCTGCCAACAGGAGGGCACCTAATTCATTTTGCCACAGGTGGATCTCCATCACCACTGACTCATGGGCATTTCAGGTGGTCAGGGAGGGTTACCTCCTCCACTTGATCCAGCCACCTCCACCTTTCTTTCCTGGGGAGCCACCTCGGTCTCCCCTGTGCCAGGTCTTGCTAATGCAAAAACTTGCAGGCCTTCTCAGGGACAGGGCTGTAGAGCCCGTACCTCACCACCTGAAAGGAAAGGGGTTCTACTCCAGGTACTTTCTGGTACCAAAAAGAATAGGAGGACTAAGGTTCATCCTGGACCTGAGAAACCTGAACAAATTCCTGGTGTGGGAGAAATTCAAGATGCTCTCCCTTGGAACACTGCTACCCTACCTCCAGCAGGGAGATTGGCTATGCTCCTTGGACCTAAAGGATGCCTACACTTACATCTTTATCCATCCCTGTCACAGACTGTACCTAAGATTCGTGATTGGGGGCGACCATTACCGGTACAGGATACTTCCCTTTGGCTTAGCCTCTGCGCCAAGGGTCTTCACCAAATGCCTAGCGGTGGAGGCCGCCTATATTCATCTCCAAGGAGCCTTCATCTTTCCTTACCTTGACGACTGGCTGGTAAGAGGGGACATGGCCTCGGAGACCCTGCAGACCACAGGCCACACCATCAAGGTTTTACAACATCTGGGATTCGTGATCAATCACCCAAAATCTCACTTTACTCCAACGGAAGTCCTGGAGTTAATAGGGGCTCACTTTGATACCCTCCAGGCCAGGGCTTTCCTCCCCCTGGACAGGGCAGACTGCCTCATAGCCCTAGCAGCTGAGGTGCAATGCCACCACACCGTGTCAGCTTCGTCAATGCTTTGCCTCCTGGGCCACGTGGCCTCCACGGTCCATATGGTTCCCGATGCTCACCTCCACATGCAGGCAGCTCAGTGGTGCCTCCACTCCTAATAGGCCCAGGCCATGGACTGGCTGCAGGACAGAGTCTCGGTGTCCTATCAGATGGCAGAGTCGCTCACTTGGTGGCAAGATACACAGTACCTGCAAAGGGGCATGCTCTTCCAATTCTCAAACCCCCAGAGGGTCCTTACAATGGATGCTTCCCTGCTGGACTGGGGCGCCCATTGCAAAGAACTGCATACCCAGGGGGCCTGGTCTCTCGAGGAAAGTCAGCAGCAGATTAATCTGCTGGTACTCTAGCTTGTCTTTCTCATGCTGAAGGCTTTCTGGCACCGCCTGCAGCATCAGTCAGTGCTCGTTCAGATGGACAATCAGGTCATGATGTTCTACCTAAACAAGCAAGGTGGCACAGGCTCCTACCATCTATGCCAGGAGGCAGTAGCCCTCTGCTCATATGAGACAAGCCAGGGGATGCTCCTCAGGGCTATCTACCTCCCAGGCCAGGACAATGCCTTAGCGGACAAGCTGAGCAGGGTCCTCCAGCCGCACGAGTGGCGCCTGAACCCCAGGGTGGCGCAGAGGCTATTCTAGCTATGGGGCACCCCAAATCTGGACCTCTTTGCCAGCCTGACCAACAATCAGCCACCCCGTTTCTGCGGTCCCCAACTGCACCTCTCCTGGGTAGCAGCAGATGCCTTCCTCATCTCATGGTGAGTGGGTTTGTTGTATGTCTTTCCTTCTGCACCACTGGTGGCACGGACCCTCATCAAGGTCCGGAGAGACAATGCTTCTGTGATCCTGGTGGCCCTGAGGTGGCCCCGGCAGCCTTGGTTTCCTCTGCTGCTTCATCTCTCAATGAAGTCTCCAGTCCTTCTCTTGAGTTCCCCGGGACTATTGACCCAGGAGGGGGGGACCTCGATCTTCCACCCCAACCTGGGATCCTTGTCTCTCATGGTGTGGCTGCTGCTTGAGCACCCCTAAACCTTCCCAAGGAGGTGGAAGAAATCTTGTTTGGCCTCTCATGAAGACTCCACGAGATGGGCCTACACCTTCAAGTGGTTCAGGTTCTCTGTCTGGTGCACGGAGCAATATGTGGATCTGTTCTCCTGTCTGGTGCACTCAGTATTGCAATACTTACTCCACCTCTCATGGTCTTGACTTGTCCAACTCCATCAAATACACCTGAGCGCACTCTCTGCAAACCATCACCCTATAGAGGGCAAGCCTCTTTCTGTGCAGCCCCTCATTATGTTTATGTTTATGTTAGGTTTATGTTTATTTGATATACCGCTTCTCCAAAAAAAGATCAGAGCGGTTTACCATATACGAAAATATACAGAGAGCCAATTTGGCGGAAACAGAAAGGAAGTTACAATATGTGATAGAAAAGCACACAGTACAATCATACAACAGGACAGAGAAGAGAGGGGAAGGGTAGTATCACACGAGAGGGGAGGGGTGGTCAAAAGCAGAGGAGAACAGGTGGGTCTTCAGGGATTTCTTAAAGGTGTGATAATTTTGCTCGAGCCTGAGAGTAGTGGGTAGAGAATTCCATAGGGCAGGGCCAATGAAGAAAAAGGCAGAAGAGCGGGTAGATTGCAAGTGAGCATGGGAAGGAGAAGGAAGGTGCATGCGGTTGATGTGTAAAGAACGAAGTGAACGGGTGGGAATGTGAAATTGAATAAGGTCTGCCAGGTACTGAGGTGATTGAGTGTAGAGAACTTGATGAACCAATGATAGAAGTTTATACCGGATACGGAAATCAATAGGGAGCCAGTGGAGATGGATGAGAAGAGGAGTGATGTGATCCTGTTGTGAAGAGTGAGAGATGAGGCGTGCAGCTGTGTTTTGAATTCTTTGGAGACAGTGTAGCTGTGACATAGGAAGACTGACCAAGACAGAATTACAAAAATCAATACTAGACATAACAAGGGAAAGAAGGAGAATAGTGAGGGCTTGTGGGGTGAGAAAAGGTCGAATAGCACAAACTTGACGTAGAAAGAAAAAAGAAGTCTTTGAAACATGTGATATGTGGTCCCGAAAGGTGAGATCAGAATCAAAAAGAATGCCTAAATAAGGAAAGCAAGATACTAAGGGAATAGTGGAACCAGAAAGAGAAGGTGTCAGCGAAGGGGAGGGGCTACCATAAGTAAACCAGATAGCAAGAGTCTTTGTTAAGTTTAAGTGCAAACAGTGGGTAAGAAGCCAATCAGCGACAGCGGAAAGACAAGAGTTGAAAGGGGAAAGATCAGGATGTACAGGAGAGGTGTGGAAAAGAAGGAGTAGATTGTCAGCGTAGAAGAAGGTGGAGTTTCCAAACTGCTGTACTGGGAGTGCTAAGGGAGCAAGAAAGACATTAAAGAGGAGAGGGGCTAGTACTGAACCTTGAGGTACACCACAGGGGAGAGGAAAGGGCTCAGAAGATACTGCTGGAGAAGACAAGGATAAAACAGTACAGAACCTGGAGGAGAGATAAGAATGAAACCAGTGATAGACTATGCTAAAGAGACCAGCTTCCCACAAACAAGAGAGAAGAAGAGAGTGATCAACCAGATCAAAAGCAGCAGGGAGGTCTAAGGAAACCGCCACCGAAAAATCACCACAATCGCCTGCCACGTGAAGTTCATTATGAAAAGCGAGAAGTACCGTTTCCACACTGTGACCTGGCCTAAAGCCAGACTGACGAGGGTGAAGGAAGTGAGTAGAGTCTAGATGGTAAGATAGTTGTGCAAATACAGCTTTCTCCAGGATTTTAGAAAGAAAAGGAAGGTTAGATACTGGACGGTAATGAGCAACAGTCAGGGGATCAAGTGAAGGTTTCTTTAGAATGGGACGGATGAAAGCATGCTTCCAGGTATGGGAGGAAAATACCGGTGGAAAGACTGATATTGACCAGAGTGAGGATAGAAGGAACAAGAGCTAGAGAGGGAATAAGTAGCCAAGAGGAGGGGATAGGGTCCAATGCACAGAAGGTTTTCTTGGAAGAAGAGATGAACTTGATAAACTCAGATGTAGTGATAAGATAGAATGAAGACCAGACATGAGATAGCTGTGAAGCAGGAAGAGGGGAAGGAGGAGAGGGATCAGAAATAGGGGTGGGGGGACAATGGGGCAATTCATGCTGGGCTTACTGTTCTCCAAACCTCCTATCCGGCCACCTCCAGCAGAATAGGATCTCAACACGGTCCTGGTACAGCTTACCAAGCCACCCTTCAAACCCTTAGCTACCTGCCCTTTGCATTACCTGCCCTGGAATCTGGCCTTCCTGGTGGCACTCACCTCTGCCCACAGAGTCAGTAAGATTCAGGCTTTGGTGGCTGAGCCACCCTACACCAGGTTCTACAACAACAGGATCATGCTCTGCACTCGCCCGAAATTCCTTCCGAAGGTGGTCTCTGACTTCCACCTCAACCAGGAGGTGGTGCTTCCTACCTTCTTTCCATGGCCCCATACTGACAAGGCTTTGGCCGTTCTCCAAACTCTGGACTGCAAAAGAGCCCTGTCCTTCTACCTGCAGCAAACTCAGGGCCACCACAAAGCCTCACAGCTCTTCATTTCCTATGACCCCAGCCATTTGGGGGGAGGCTGTCACCAAGCAGACCCTATCCACCTGAGTGGCAGACTGCATCTTCTTTGCCCATGATCAGGCAGAGCTATTGCTGGAGCGCTGGGTCACAGTGCACAATGTCAAGGCGATGGCGACCTCAATTGCGAGCCTCTGCTCTTTGTCAATGGCCGACATCTGCCGGACCGCCACCTGGTCCTCTGCTGACACTTTTGCAGCCCACTACTGCCTGGAGAGGGAGTCCTGATGGAACAGTGCCTTCAGTCAGGCCGTACTTTGGAATCTGTTCGGGGTTTAGGCAACTCCTGCCCTCCGACCCTTCTTGTTCAGGCTACTGGAGCCATGGTTCTCCCTGGACACTGGGGTCCTCAGATTCTGTCCTCAGATTTGCTTATGATTGTTCATGGCTGGGCCGTGTTTTTCTACAAGTTCCAGTAGCCTGTAGCTAGGGAGTCCCATATGTGAGGACTGACTTCCTTTTTGTTCCTGGAGAAAGCATAGTTACTCATCTGTATGCCTGCATGCCCCTTTCCCTTGTTCTTTGTAAACATTAAAGTTCATTGTAAACCGCTTTGATTTTAAGATGAAGCGGTATATAATTCCAGCTAAATAAAATAAATGAAATCTGTAACAGGTGTTCTCCAGGGACAGCAGGAATCAGTCCTCACAACCCTCCCTCCTCCCCTTGGAGTTGTTCTTCTATTTTTTGCCATCGCTTTGTTGGCTCTAGCTATGTTATCTGACTGAGCAAAATGGCACCCTTCGGCAGGAAGGAGACCACACATACATAGTGGCACCTCCCAAAGGCTTTCTTTGAAAGCTCGGGAGATGCTTCCACAAGGGCTCCATCGGCTTTGATGTCACCCATATCTGAGGACTGATTCCTGCTGTCCCTGGAGAACACCTGTTACAAGTGAGTAACTACACTAACCCTGCTACATGCCTTGATACTATGCGGTTAGCATCAGGGCGTGTTGGGGGTATTCCTGAGCGGAGCAGAGGTAGAGACTGTTGCTAAATGATATTGCACCAGTACACGATTAGCGATTGGTGAGTAAAACTAGATGTAGCAAAAGCTGGCCTAATTTTACCAGCAGAAGATAACTGGGTAGCGGTGCGGCAACCCCAGATATTCAATGCCATCGCTGGAGGAATGAATATCCGGGGTTAAGGGTCGGCGACAGGGCTATGTGAATAGCTGGCCCAATTCAATATTGAGTCCTACGTCTTTAACCCTGGGCATAGAACTAGGGGACATGTTTACTAAAATGTGCTACCTGGGTATCACATATTCTTGGCACCATGTTACAAAGTAGCATAGGGCCCTGCACTGAAAAAAACATGCTACCCGGCAGCATGTGTCTGGGTGAGGTATGGGCATTCTTTCCATGACACCACTAGCGTGGGCCTTGAAAACCCCACATTCTTGGCATGTGGTGGGGAGCAACTACTGCCAGCACAAGGGATGGTGGTAGTTGCTGCCTGCATCAGTATTAATGTGGCAAACTGCACTTAATTCAGGGGAATGGCTGTCCCCACATCTCTGCATTTAGCACAGTGCCCCATAATAGTAACGTGGCCCAAACCCGCATTACTAGCATAGGGCTTAATAAATATGCCCCTAAGTTTCTGCTGGAGCCCTGGAAGATGGAGATTTTGTATTCAGAGGGAGGTGCGAAACACCACATACTTCAATTATATATAGCTGTTGTGCAGCCTATTCTCAGAGACATGGGCACCAAGATTGTTGGGAAAGAGTGATTAGGGAATAAGACAAAAAATTCTGGGAGAATGCATGGGTTAAAACATTTCAGGCCTCAATATCTTAGTTGCAATGCAGTTTAAGATTTTAACATATGCATACCTTTCTCCTACCTTGCTGAACAAATTTGATCCTAATACACCCCTGTTCTGTTCGAAAGGTTGTGGAACAGCGAGGGATTTTGATCATCTGTGGTGGTCATGCCCATTTGTCTAGAATTTTTGGATGGATGCACAGTTGGTAGTTTCCAATTATAGGAGTGCATCTTCTGTGCCAAATCTCTATTTTCATTCTGGGCTTGGATGGGCCAGGTCGTGTTTAAACCAATTACAGGCTCATCAAATGGTGGCTAGGTCCACCTTAGTTAGATTAAGGAAGGAAAATTTGCCCCAACTCGTTTGGAGGGGTTAAACAGGACTTGGAACATATATGTGATGGAGAAGTTCAAGGACAGTACACAGCCGCATAGGGTGCAAGTATGGAAGGGATGCTGATCATCACTGGGCTTCCAGGAAGCCTGAAAAGAGTGAGTTCCTGCACACAAATGAGGGGGAGGGAGGAAAGTGTGTGTGTGTGTGTGGGGGGGGGGGTTGCCAGGTTGCTTGTTGCAAAGGACACATTTCTAGCTTGGTACAATCCTAGAGAAGTTGACTTATGACTTATGAGTTAAGAGTTAAGAAAGTGTTTTTCAGGCGATCTGGACACCCTATACTCAGTATATGGATTCACTAATGATGCCATTCTGATTTTGCTGTCCAGTTTAGACAACTGATGAAGCTGACTGAAGAAACTTAAAAGGCCTCCTCTCTCCCTGGGTTAGTATACTGGGGATATGGTGATGTGTAGGCTTGACTTGGCAGGGGGGGTGAGGGGGCGGGGAAACGGGACAGTGTGGAGAGGTGTGGGTTATTACGTATTGCAAATTATCTAAATTATGAATTCCCAGGTATGATCCTGAAGTTGTTTGTGTTGCTTTGTTGAGGGGTGATGCCTGGAGGGTCTGTACATGAGCAAGAGACACACTCTTTGTTATTATAGGAAGTGCTTGCCTGCATTTAAATTGATGTGTTCCTTTAATTTAAAAAACTGATAAAGAGACTATGCATATTTCAAAGCTCTCATAACTACTATGACATCTTTATGCTGTTGACTCTCAGATCTACCTCTCTACACCTGATATCTCTCTGGCAATCCAGGACCGGATCTCTGCCTGCCTTTCTGACATTGCTGCTTGGATGTCTTGCCACCTCTTGAAATTGAACATGGCCAAAACTGAGCTTCTTATTTTTCCTCCTAAACCCTATTCTCCCCTTTCTCCTTTCTCAGTCTCTGTGGATAACTTTCTACTCCTCCATGTATCCTTAGCTCACAACCTTGGGGACGTCTTTGACTCCTCTCCCTCCTTCTCCATGCACGTCCAACTGATAGCTAAAACCTGCTGTTTCTTTCTCTATAACATCAACAAAATCCGCCCATTCCTTTCTGAACACACTACTAAGACACTTATCCACTCTTAAGTCACCTCCTGTCTAGACTATTGTAACCTACTCCTTGCTGGTCTCCCTCTGAATCATCTCTCTCCACTTCAATCTGTTTAACACTCTGCTGTGCGGCTAATCTTCCACCAACCTTGTTATGCTCATATTACCGCTCTTCTTTTTCTTTTTTTTAATTATGTTTTTTATTGCATTTTACATTTATCAAGCACACAACTTGTACAGCAAAGAAAAACCTGCATACAAAACAATAGGAAAACAATTCACATGAAAAAGGAGAAACAGATTTATCTTTAGTCCCCAAAAGAAGGAGGAGAGGAAAAAAAAAGGCAGCAGAGGGCAGGAACTCCCCTGCTCACATCACCACAAGTAATAAAAGGAACTACCAATACGAGACAGGGAACCCAGCATAATACTTAAGATGGAGCTACTGAAATAGGAGAAGAGGTCACAATATGGGTACTGATGAAAGAGGACAAAACCTCTGGCTGAAGAAAGACATATTTATGGGACTGAAAAACTACTATGCATTTACAGGGATATCTAAGCATAAAGGTTGCCCCAAGACGAATTACCCCAGGACGCAATAATATAAAGGACTTGCGCCGCCTCTGCGTCTCTCTAGAAACATCTGGGAATACCGCAACCTTTTTCCCCATAAAGAGATTGGCGCGCTGTTTAAAATAAAGCTTAAGAACCCAATCTCTATCTGCTGATAACGCAAGTGAAACTATTAAGGTAGAAACAGGTATATCATCGTCTTTTGGAGTTTGAAGCAAGGCTGAGACATCTAAAAAGTCCATATCCAATGACCCAGCTACCCTCACCCCTGATTTCTTCCCCAAAGGCAAGAAATAAGCTTTAGTAACAGGGGGAATCAAATTAACAGACACCTTCATATTACCTCTCTTCTGAAGTCACTTCATTGGCTCCCTATCAGTTTCCGGATTCAGTTCAAACTTCTCCTGCTGACCTATAAGTGCATTCACTCTGAAGCTCCTCACTATCTTTCCTCTCTTATCTCTCCCTACACCCCTCCTCGGGAACTCCGCTCTTCTGGCAAACCATTTCTATCTATGCCCTTTCCTTCTATTACTAACAACAGACTTTGCTCCTTTCACCTTGCTGCTCCTTATGCCTAGAACAAACTACTTGAGTCTGTACAAATGCTCAGTAGTAGTGGTATTACTACAGACACTTCTGAAGGATGGATCAAAAAAGCTTAGGCGTCATCATGGATAAAATGTTGAAACCCTCCACCCAGGGTGCAGCGGCGGTCAAGACAGCAAATAGAATGCTAGGTATCATAAGGAAAGGAATGGAGAATAAAACAAAGGACATTATGATTCCTCTGTATCGTTCCATGGTGCAAACACACCTAGAATATTGTGTGCAATTCTGGTTTCCATATCTTAAAAAGGATATAGGGTTATAAGAATAGGTACAGAGAAGAGCGCCAAAATGTTAAAGGGGATGGAACGATACCTCTATGAAGAGAGGCTAAAAAGGCTAGGGCTCTTCAACCAGGAAAAGAGACAGCTGAGGGGAGATATGATAGAGGTCTATAAAATTAATGAATGGAGTGGAATGGGTAAACAGATTGATTGTTTATGCCATCAAAATATAGAAAGACTAGAGGACATGCAATGAAGCTACAGGGTAGCCTACTTAAAACTAATAAGAGAAAATATTTTTTCACTCAATGTGTAATCAAACTTTGGAATTCATTACCGGAGGATATAGTAAAAGCTGTTAGTGTAGCTGGGTTTAAAAAAGGTTTGGACAAGTTCCTGGAGGAAAGATCCATAAACCATTATTAAAGGTGACCTGGGAAATTTACTGCTTGCCCCAATACAAACATTGTGGAACCTGTGTCTTTTTGGGAAATTGCTAGGTACTTGTGATCTAGATTGACCACTGTTGGAAACAGAATACAGGGCCTGATGGACCTTGGTCTGACCATTATGGCATATCTTATGTTCCTATGATCTTAACATGCAAGTGGAAACCTGCAAGAGAAAACATACCATTAAAACATATTCCTGGTGATAAAAAAAAATGGCATTTTTTAAAATCATTTAAAGGGTAATTTTATAAGGAGGCACCTAGTTTAAGATGACAAGTAGGCACCTCTTAAACACTATTATATAAACACAAATTGGTGTCTATTTGTCTTTATAAATACTATCATAAGTGATGGAAATCATGCCTTGAATGAAGAAATGGATATTTACACCTGCTCGAGAGCATCTTTTTGAAGCAGCATATGCACTTGGTCCTAGAAGAAACAGGAGCAGGCTCCTTTTTTGCCTGGATATTTGGAGCCTTCAAAATTTGATACTCTAGATCAGGCATGTCCAACTAAGAACAGGTCGTGATCTACTTTTTCTGGCCAAAAGTGCCGTTGATCTACCACCATGAAAATTAAGTTTCAAATTAAATTTTAACCCAATAAAGTTGGAGGATTCCCCCCCCCCCCCCAATTTTTAATGAAGCTTCTATCATTTACTTGGATGTGATCAGTTTTTAAGCAAATTAAGCAAAAACAAAATAGAGAGACGAAGATCCAGTAAGAACTACGAGGGGAAATGGAAAGTACATTTTTTCTTAAAGTTTTATTGAGTAATAACTTTCTTTAACTGTCTTAATAACTTTCTTTAACTTTTATTGAGTAATTTGTGTTAAATTTAGGTTGAGTATTGATTCAGGCTGATCTTTCACAGTCTTTAATATTTTGCTCTTGCTCATTAGTGAGACGTCTGAGCTTGCATTTCATTCCACCAGCTTTTTGAAGTTCGGTGAATATTGCGTGAGGGCCAGTCTCAGGGAATCTTGGAGATGTTCATCTGTCATGTTGGAACGTTGTGTACTCTTTGTCATTTTCAGATGGGAAAACGCAGATTCACACAAATAAGTTGAACCAAAACAGGAGTGTACAGCTTCACTGCATCTTCTCAAGTTGGGAAATTAGTCTCTAGGCACTAGCTTCCAAAATGATTCTTGCTCAGCATGGGTCTTGAGAAAAATGTCATTTTAAGGGTTAATATTTCATTTTCAAGAGATGGCTTGTTCAATGAGTAATTTTACTGATAGCAGCTGCAGTTTCTTTAATGTCCACATCTACTTTGAATGGGTATGACAAGTACTCCACAAGTGTTGCAATGTTTTGGAAGTCACAGAATCTATTTTCAAATTCCTGGTAACAGAACAGATTTCTGTCACATACTTCTCGTTCTGAAAAACAAAATTTGGATATTGTCCCAGAAGGTCCTGCGTATTAGGAAAATGATCAAAAGTGTTGTTTGCAAGGTCAGTCATCATTAGCTCAAATTTGCTCTTGTAGGATGAAACTGTACTCATCATCTTGCCAATGCATTTGTTTTTACCTTGTAGTTCAAGGTTCATATCACTTAGTTCGCCTGTAAAGTCAGCAAGAAATGCCAGATCACATAACCACTCCTCATCTTCCAACTCTGCTTGGTCATCTCCCCTCTCCTTCAAAAAACTTCTTATTTCATTCAGCAAATCACGAAATCTTTGCAGAAATTTGTGCCTACTTAGCCACCTTACATCTGTGTGCAAAATGATTTCCGCTGCCCCTTCATCAAGAGTAAGATTGAAAAGCTGTCTTTGAAGTGATCTTCCACAAACTGAATTTACAATTTTGAAAGTGATGTCCATGACAGTCTTTGTATTGAGTCTCTTGCTTGCCAAAACTTGCTGGTGAATGATGCAGTGGTAAGAAAGGAAATCTGGGAAGTCGTCATGCTGTCTAGAGGGCTATGAAACCGTTAACCTCACCTGTCATTGCTCTTGCTCCAGCCGTAGTGATGGAAAGAAGTCTATGTAACGGAAGATTACACTTTGTCACAAAAGAATGGAAAGAACTGAATATTTCCTGACTGGTAGTTCTCCCTTTTAAAGAAATCATTCCAAGTAGTTCTTCTTTAACACTGAAGTCTTCAAAAACCATCCAAATAAAGACTAGTAACCGGACTATGTCTCTTATGTCTGTAGGTTCATCCAGTTGGAGTGAGAAAGCAACACAATTTGAAACATCCTCCAACAATTGTTCAATTGTGTCTCCACACATCTTTTCTATTCGCCGCATGACGGCGTTTCTTGACAATTGTACATCTTGAATAGCAGCTATGATCTCTTTTCTTATTTTTAAATCCTTCAAAAAGAATGTCAGCTGCTTCAAGAAAACAATCTTTTACAAATTCCCCTTCAGAGAAAGGTTTGCATTTCTTTGCGATCAGGTTGATGACCTTGAAAGATGCTATGATTGCATTGACTGAATATGACCTTGGCTTTGCCATCAACTGTTGCTGAGTAGCCAATTTTGATTTAAGTTCTTTGAGCTTCAGTTTATGAATTTCACTTTTGGGTGGAAAATCAGCATCAAACTTATTGCTATGCAGAGCCTTATAATGACGTTCCAGACTACCCTTTTTGGGCAGGGATACTGGGGCGTTACAAATTGGACAACAACACTTGTCTTTCACCATGATGAAGAAGTAGTCTATTTCCAATTCATCATGAAAGTGGTAGGTTTTGCTCTTCTTTGGAACACTCATCTTCATTATTTATTTATTTATTTATTTATTTAACAGTTTTTTATATACCGTCTTTCTACAAGTCAAGGCGGTTTACATGAAACATTAAAATACAGTGTATTACAACTGTTTACAAGGAACAAGGAAAACAATATAAGTAATATAACTAGGTAACAAGTAGCAATTAACTATGATACAAATAGTAGGTATAACTGTGGCACTTGACTACCATGATCGGAGATCAAGATCGAGGTTAACTTTATACATTAGATAGAGATACTTGCAGTTAATTTTGTAAAGAAGTGTGGACAATTGGATGGAAGGTAGATCATGATGGTTAGGAGTTAGGGTGGGAGGGAAAAATATTCTAGGAAGAGGTGTGTTTTTAGTTTCTTGCGGAATTCAAGGTGGCTCTCACAGTTGCGCAGTTCAGGGGGGAGGGTGTTCCATAAGGATGGGGCGTAGAGGGAGAAGGCCCTATTGCTAGTAAGTTGTTTACAGTACCTTTTGGCTGTTGGTATGAGTAGCAGGTTTTTGGTAGAAGTACGATGTGTTCTTGTGTTACTAGGCAAGGTAAGAAGTGGAGTGAGACAGGGTGCTGATTCATTTACAATTATTTTATGAATAAGCGTAATAACCTTAAATTTAGTTCTTTGTTGTATGGGGAGCCAGTGAAGGTCGTGGAGGACAGGTGTGATATGAGCACATCTGGGGTTGTTGGTTATGAGTCTAGCTACCGTATTCTGGGCTAATTGGAGAGGTTGGATTGTATTTTTGGGGAGATCATGGTAGATTAGGTTGCAATAGTCAAGTGAGGGGATTGTAAGAGACTGACAGACAGTGCGAAAGGAGTCGGGGTTTAAGAGGGGTTTAAGATTACGGAGGGTGCGTAATTTTGCATAGATTATATTGGTGGATCTTTTTATATGTTCAGTGAAGGAGAGGTTCTGGTCAATGATAATTCCAAGATATTTTACTTGTTTTTTTATTATGAGTGGGAGATCAGCAATGGTGAGCATTGGGGGAGGGGAGTATGTAAAGGTTAGAAAATACTTGAAGTACCTCTGTTTTGGATTGGTTGATAAGAAGATTGTGTTGGGAAAGCCAGGATTTGAGGCAAGTTAAACATTCATTGATTTTGGTGAAGTTGGGATTGGAGAGGTTAAATGGGGTGAAACACATCATGTCATCAGCATATATTTGGTACTGAATACCATGTTCTTGAAATATTTTGCAAGCTGGTTGAAGGAAGATGTTGAAAAGTAAGGCGGATAGGCTAGATCCTTGAGGTACTCCTTGTTTTAGTATAAATGGGAGAGAGGTGTCATTTCCAAGATGGACCTGTTGAGTTCTGGAGTTCAGATAAGATTGGAACCATTTGGAACCATTATACTGGGGTGGCTGGATGTAAGAAGGCCAAATCTGCTAAGTTAGTATAAACACTGGCTGAATCTGGTCCAAAACTGTCACTGTCCCAAAGTATTAAAGATCAACAGGAACTGAAGACCTCTGGATGATGTGCAGTCCAAGGACTGGAGATGCCAAAACCACACATGCAGTTCTAAAAGTAAAAATAAGAATTCATCATACTGGCACCAATAATCAAATACCACCAAACAATCATCAAAAAAACTCAAACACCTGTCCAGCAATCCAGATAAAATCAAATACCGCCAAACAAGTTCAAATACCACCACACGCAATTTAATAAATTCTGCACACAGTGTAGAATCAACGCAAAGGCAAGGCGAAATAAAATTGCCATGCAGAATCAATGCAAAGGCTAGGCAAAATAAAATTGCAGAGGCAAGCAAAGGTCACAGTGATTTGAACCAATTCGAAGGCAAGGCATAGGCAAGTTAGAACAAAATTGGAAAAGCCTGCCAAAATTACCAAATTCTTGACACTTTGTTGTGTCTGCCCGAAAACGTTTAATGAAAGCGAACTATAAAGTGAACAACGACCAGCACACGACACAACTAATACGGTAAGTGTATTAAGGTAAAGCCCGGGTGAATGGATATCGCCTGGTATATAGCACACTTCTAAGGGGTGTTGGGGCGGGGGCAGGAATGGGTGATTCTGAGAGGCAGGAGACCAGGTATGTTGCCGGGCCTGTGGCGTCTCATCACGGGGCGCGGGCTGCAGCCCCCTGGGGTACCACAAACTATTGGCATGAAAACAACAAGCGCCCCAATACACCCACAGGCAAGATTCCCGCAGGCAGGGAAAAAAGACAGGCAAAGGATCAGCAGCGGTGGCAAGCCCTCGGCAGACGACCTACCGGCACGAGCTCTCTCCTAGCGACGGAGCGAGCTGCTGGAGAGATGGAGCCAAGTGGGGCTGGTGATCTACCTTTGACCCCTCCGCGATCTACAACTAGATCGAGATCTACCTGTTGGACATGCCTGCTCTAGATAATAGCCTATGTTATTTATTTATTTATTTATTTAGCTGTATTTATATCCCGCTTTTCACCGGGTCAAAGCGGTCAATTGGGAGATACATTTAACACGAGGGGATATGAGACACATACGCTAATACTTACAGGGAACATGGGCAATGGAGGGTTAAGTGGCTTTCCCAAGACCACAAGGAGTGCCTGTAGGACTAGAAATCCCAGTCCCTCCGGCCTGAGATTGCTGCCCCCAGGTGGGACTTGAACCCCCGGCCCTCCGGCCTGAAGTACCTTGTCCTAACCACTAGGCCACTCCTTTACATTTGAGCCTCTTATAAAGTAGGCTTAAAATTGTTGCCCTTTCTCAACTTTGACATTAAGGGACATTTTTACTAAAAGGTGCATGATTGGGTTGTGAAACTAGCATGGAGGCCCACACCAATGATAGGGAGCATGTGCATCTATCCCCCTGTCTTTGGTGCATTGCTAACATGTGGCACCGCAAAAACTAGCATGCAGGTGTATTTAACACTACCCATTGAGGTGGCATTAAGTGAACGCAAGCTAATGACAATATTCACAGTCAGCGCGCATCCAAAATGCCCATGAAAAATGTGATGAGCTGTCAAATGACCACGTTCTTCCTTTAACTTGCCCTGCCTCTGCCTAATTACGTACTACCCAGTTAGTGCAGTATTTTTGGTGTGCGGGCACACGTTAACTTTTATGGGTATGTTTACTAAGCTGTGCTAGCTGTTAACATGGGTTTAAGCATGGGCTAGTGGCCCACAATAATAGCTTGGAGGTACGTCTGCACTATCCCATAGCGTGTGACAGGGAGAGAAATGGGCAGGGTAGGAGCAGATCATGAGCAGGTCTGCGCATCGCAGTTTGCATTAGGGTTGACGACACGTGTTCACCATCAATGTTGAAGTTAGTATGGGTGCACTTAATGCCATATCAATGGGTAGCGGTAAGTGTATCCATGTTGACGTCGGCATGGGTTAGCATCCAACTCAATGGCATTCTGTATACGCGCTCAACAGGTAGTGCATGACTTTTGCATGTACTGTGCATTAATATTTACCCTAAATGCACCATACCTGTAGAGCCCTAGCACACTTTAGTAAACATACCCCTTAGTGCAGTGCATTTACTGCACTCTAAACCCCATGCTAATGGTTAACACAGCTTAGTAAACATGCCCCTAAACATACTGTTATAATATTAGCCTCATATTATATTTTGTTGTAAACCATGCATATTTTGTATGCTAAATGCTCTTCCTTTGCGTCCCTCTAGTCCAGTCCCGGAACCATAGAGTTTAGAATCTCCTCCAGCAGTCTTGGAGACTGAAAGACATCATCGCTTTGCTGGCACCAGTATAAATAGGCAGGGACCGCCCCCTTTCACCAGTACTTTCAGTCTCCAAGCAGCTAAGGAGATTCTGAGCCTGGGACTGGGCTCAGTGGGCAGCAGCAGAGTTTCAAATAAGCAGGGCATTTCCTTTAAATTTTGGCATAGTTAGGTTAGGTTAAGGGGGTGATAATTTCTGTAGTTTTTGTCTACAGACTTTCTTACTCTTGGTTTTTTGTTTTGTAGGGAGAGTGCTGTGCTGAAGATAGTTTCAGCTTTTTGCTCTGGCTCCATCCTCCTTCTCTCCCCCGAGGAAATTTTTTCCCCATCGAGTTAACGAGCATTTGGGGGAAGTTTCAGCTTGGTTGGCCTCCCTGCTCCCGAACCTGCGATTAAGGGTGAGGAGCAGGTGGTAGGCTTGGACGCAGTACGAAGAGATCAGACTGAGCCTAGGACAGTCTTGACAGCGCCGGAGCTGAAGCCGCGTGAAAGGCTGAGCTCCGGTGCAGGTGTCTCATTCTTCTTTCTTCTTCCCCAGCAAGACAGCACACGCTGAGTAGGGGGCTGTTTTGCAAACCGTTGGCCTTTGTCCTTGCAAGGGGGGACTGCCAGGGAGACTTCACATCAGCACGCAGTGTGTTTTTTCTTCAGCGGTTTTTGGCAGCCGCGTGTAGCCGCGTGGGAAAAGCCGCGGCGGCCATTTTAAAGCCGCGTTGAGTTTCCTGGGCTTTTCTGCTGGCTGATCGTGGTAGCAGCTTTGTTTTTGGGGGAAACTGTGTTTGGCAAGCCTGTTGAGGCTAGTAGTGCCTTAGTGTGTGTTTAAAAAAAAAAAAAGACACCTTCGAACAGCTAAGCTGGGACACCTCGGTGTCAGTCAGATTCTGGCATTCCTTAAGGAGATGTGTGGGACAGGAGTGCTGCAGGTAGCCTAGTATGACTTCAAAGCCTCGGTGTTTGGTGTGTGGTACACGGCGTGGCACGGTACAGGACTCTGGGGTGTGTAAGCCGTGCACCCTGGAGGCAGTCGCGATGGACAAGGGGTCAGAGCAGTTCTCGGCGGGTCTGGAGGCAGTTTCTCCGGTAGGGGAGGCGCTTCTGCCTCCCTCCCTGGGCCCGGCGGAGCCATTAGCAGGATTGTCCTCGGGGGAGGGGCCCTCTACATCTCTGGGATGCTCCCCGGGGGCGTCCGCTGCGCTGATCCCACCGAATTTCTTTTCCCTCATGCAGCAGGCATTCGCATTGTTTCAACCGGCCATGTCTGCTCCGCCTCAGGGGGCGCAGGGGCTGAAACGGCTGGGGTCTGTGGACAGCCCTGCGGAGAGTGCTCCTGCGGCTAAGAGGTCCCGGGGCACCAGGGAGGAGAGTCCGGCGCCTCGTCTCGGGGAGGACCTAGGAGAGGTGGACGCACTTTTAGAGGAGGTCTCGGAAGGCGAGTTGGAAGAAGGCGAGTTGCCTGACGCGGAAGAGCAGAGCAGGGTTGTCAGAGATTTTCGCCACGAGGACCTGCCGGCCTTGATTACGGAGACTCTCAAGACGCTTAACATGCCCTCGGGAGGGACGGCAGCGGAGGAAGCTTTGGAGGATCCCCTCTTGCGGGCGGTTCGAACGTCCCAAAGGGTTTTTCCTGTGCATAGGGTTTTTAGGAGTATGATCCAGGAAGAATGGGACTTGCCAGAGTCGGCCCTGAAGGGTTCCCGGGCCTTGGCTCGCCTTTATCCACTAGCTGATCAGGAAAGAGAACTGTTTCGCTCCCCGAAGGTAGATGCGGCGGTCTCGGCAGTCACTAAGAAGACAACTATTCCAGTGGAGGGGGCGGCTGCATTGAAGGATTTGCAGGATCAAAAGTTGGATACCCTGTTGAAACAGGTGTTCGATGTTAGCGCCCTCTCAATGCAGGCCTCAATAGCTGGGGCGTGGGTGGCGAGAGCCTGTTTGCGGTGGTCCCAGCGGTTACAGGGGGATCTCTTAGAAGGTCAAGTGGAGGATGTTGCGCGGATAGAGTCAGGGACAGCGTATTTAGCGGACATTCATTATGATCACATACACGGTTTGGCTAAAAGTATGGCCTCGGTAGTGGCAGCTCGGCGTTATCTCTGGTTGCGTAGTTGGTCAGCGGACGGGTCATCAAAGGCTCGTCTTAGCAAGCTGCCTTTTAGGGGTAAGCTTTTGTTTGGTGAGGATTTGGAGAAGTTGGTCAAAGTTCTCGGGGAGTCGAAGGGAGGTAGGCTTCCCGAGGATAAGCCAAAGCAAGGCCGGGGTTCAGCCGGGTCCCGGGGGACCCCCAGAGAGTTTCGTAGATTTTGTTCCTCTCACTTTGGCCAGTCGCAGCGGGTGAGGTTTCCCGTGAGAGGTCAAGGTTTCCGGGGCTTCCGGGAGCAGACCGGGGGTTTGTGCCATTCCAGTCCTCGGCCATTAAAAAGTCCCAATGAAATAGCGCGGGCTCAGGTGGGGGTGGTTCCCGTGGGGGGTCGTTTGCGGGAGTTTTACCCTGCCTGGGTCCAGATTACGTCGGACAAGTGGGTCCTAGAGGTCATTCGAGAGGGTTATGCTCTAGAACTCCATCGTCCCGTGTTAGATTCCTTTGTCCGGTCTCCTTGCAAAGCGCCGCTGAAGTTGCATGCAGTAGCGGATACTCTCCAGTGGCTGCTGCAGCTCAAGGCGGTGGTAATCGTCCCTCTGGATCAGTGTGGCAGCGGTCGATACTCCATCTATTTCATTGTGCCAAAGAAAGAGGGCACGTTTCAGCCGATTCTAGACCTAAAAAGGGTGAATCATTGTCTCCGAGTCACCCATTTCCATATGGAGATGCTTCGGTCGGTAATTGCGGCGGTCAGAGCGGAGGAATTTCTGACGTCCTTGGATCTTACGGAAGCTTATCTGCATATCCCGGTGCGGCCGGAGCATCAAAGGTTTCTGCGCTTTGCGGTACCGATGGGGCATTTTCAGTTTCAGGCATTGCCCTTCGGGCTGGCTACAGCTCCGCGGATGTTCACCAAGATCATGGTGGTGGTAGCGGCAGCGCTCCGCAAGGAGGGGGTGCTGGTGCATCTGTATTTGGACGATTGGCTAATCCGCACAAAATCCAGGGAGGAGAGTACCACGGCCACCGCCAGGGTGGTGCAGATGCTGGAAAGCCTGGGCTGGGTGGTCAACTTTGCAAAGAGCAGCTTGGTGCCCTCGCAGTCCCTGGAATATTTGGGGGCACGGTTCGAGACACATAAGGCTGCGGTGTTTCTCCCAGGTCATCGAGCGCAGGGACTACGGCACCTAGTGACTCGGGTTTTGTCCAGAACAGCGCTGACGGCATGGCAGTATCTACAATTGCTCGGAACGATGGCGGCAACAATCGAGGTGGTGCCGTGGGCCAGGGCGCACATGCGGCCATTGCAGAGCACGCTGCTCCGGCATTGGTCTCATCAGCGGGATGCGTTGTCACAGCGCCTAGTTTGTCCTCCGGAGGTGCGTCTCGAACTTCTCTGGTGGTTGAGGCCGGGAAGTTTAGAGGCGGGCATGCCGCTCGAGCCTCCCTCATGGAGCCTGCTAATGACAGATGCGAGTCTCTTGGGCTGGGGAGCGCATTACGAGGGAATATTTGCCCAGGGGCCTTGGTCCCAAGAGGAAAAAGAATGGTCCATCAACCGGTTAGAGATGAGAGCAGTGTTTTTGGCGCTTCGACAGTTTCAGGGGTGCTTGGCTCAGCAAGCAGTATGGATTCTGTCCGACAATGCGACGACTGTGGCCTACATCAATTGGCAAGGTGGCACCGGCAGTGTGACGCTGGAAGCAGAGGTGGCTCAGTTGTTAAGATGGGCCGAGCAGAATCTACAGGCTTTTTCGGCACAACATGTGTCCGGAGTGGACAATGTCGAGGCGGATTTCCTAAGTCGCCGCAGGGTGGACCCAGGGGAGTGGGTACTTCACCCGGACGTGTTTGCGTTGTTAGTGCGGAGTTGGGGGATTCCGCAAATGGATCTGATGGCGAGCTTCGAGTCCGCAAAAGTGGCGAGATTCTTCAGCAGGCGACGAGAGCGGATGTCGGAAGGGCTCGATGCGTTAGCACAGCAGTGGCCGGAAGGGGGTCTTCTCTATGTGTTTCCGCTGTGGGCCCTCATAGGTCGGGTAGTGCAGCGCATAGAGCGGCATTGCGGCCTGGTGGTCCTGATAGCGCCCGACTGGCCCAGAAGACCTTGGTATGCAGACTTAGTGCGGTTACTGGCGGACAGTCCTTGGAGGCTGCCACAGCGGGAGGATCTCTTGCGTCAAGGTCCTCTTTGCATGCCCCAGGTGAGTCAATTCTCGCTTACGGCATGGCTCTTGAAAGGGCTCAGATGACGGCTAAGGGTTATTCGGCGGCGGTCATTGCGACTTTGTTTAGAGCGCGTAGGCGTTCCACTTTGCTGGCATATGTCCTGGTTTGGTGTATTTTTGAGGCTTGGTGTGCGGAACGGAGTCTGCGACCCTTGGGGGCCTCAGTTTCTCAGATCCTTTCTTTCCTGCAGGATGGCATGGACAAGGGGTTGGCGGCTAGTTCCTTGCGCGTGCAGTTGGCGGCCATCTCCTGTTACCGCGGTAAGGTTAAGGGCCAGGTGTTGGGTGCTCATGGTGACATTAATAGGTTTCTGTGAGCGGTATTGCTCATGCGTCCCCCAAGGCGGTGTTCGGTGCCAGCGTGGGACCTGAATCTCGTTTTGGAGGCCTTGCTCAGAGCGTCGTTTGAGCCTTTGAACGTGGCTTCGCTGAAAGATCTGACGTTGAAGACTGTTTTTCTGGTGGCGATTTGTTCCAAGAGGAGGATCTCGGAGTTGCAGGCGTTGTCCTGTAAGGAGCCGTATTTGTCCTTCTTCAATCATAAGGTTGTTCTGCGTACAGTTCCTGTGTTCCTGCCGAAGGTAGTTTCTGCTTTTCATCTTAACCAGGTAGTGTCGCTGCCGATGTTCTCAGAGCGCAGAAGGAGAAGTCAGAGGGCAGGTTGCACCTGTTAGATGTTCGCCGCGTTCTTCGGACTTACCTACGTTGGACGGCGCTCTTCCGCAGGTCCGACAAGTTGTTTGTGGCCTTCAGGGGTCCACGGAAAGGGGAGGCGGCGGCGAAAGCGTCCATTTCACATTGGTTGAAGGAAGCGATCGCGTCGGCGTACCTGTTGAAGGGTAAGGCAGTGCCGGCGGGCCTTAGAGCGCACTTGACTAGGGCGCAAGTGGCGTCTTGGGCGGATTTCAGTCTGGTACCTGTAGAGGATATTTGTAGGGCAGTGACTTGGTCGTCGTTGCACTCTTTTACAAAGCACTATAGGCTAGATGTGCAGGCAGCGGGGGATGGTCGTTTTGGCTCAGCGGTGCTTCAGGCTGGGCTTGTGGGTCCCTCCCGTTGATATGTACTGCTCAGTTACATCCTCTATGGTTCCGGGACTGGACTAGAGGGATGCAAAGGAAGAGGAAATTAGACTTACCTGCTAATTGTTGTTCCTTAAGGAACTCTAGCCCAGTCCCGGATCCCACCCTAGGTTTCGAGGGTAGTTTAGCCTGAAGTGCGTGCGAAATAGTCACTGCGATATGGTTGTTGGGGGGGGGGGTTCTCGGAGGTCGCAGAGTGGAGCCATCGTGGGAGCCCTTCCACAGCACTGTTTGTGTATTCAATTTATCTTGTTCTAGGCAAGAATTTACCAAAAAAAAATATAAAGAGATAGTTATGATTATTGCTATATTATCTACTTATCTGTTGCTCTGCTAAGTTTGCTTTGTCAATAGGTACTGGTGAAAGGGGGCGGTCCCTGCCTATTTATACTGGTGCCAGCAAAGCGATGATGTCTTTCAGTCTCCAAGGCTGCTGGAGGAGATTCTAAACTCTATGGTTCCGGGACTGGACTAGAGTTCCTTAAGGAACAACAATTAGCAGGTAAGTCTAATTTCCTCTTTCATGCTATTATTGTTGATTTCTGCTCTGTATTTGTATTGCTCTGGCTTAGATGTCTCAGGTTGCACTTGGACATCCCTTCTAAAATTCCCCTCCATATGAGTAACAAATAGTACGTTAAGTTAATTCAATAAAAAGATATCAGCATATTCTTTTTTCATTTTTGCTGGTTTTTTTGTATACACAAAAATTGTATTTGTGGGTAGCCCAGGACTTCCAAAAACCTCAGACGTTGACTTGTTTACCTCCCAGCCTTTGATGGTAGTTTTGTGGTTTTACTAACTTAGAACTTGATTCACTAAGCATTTTTTCCCTCTCAATAGGGAAGGAATAGGAGAAAAGCCTAAGTGAATCAGACCCTTATGACCTCGATTCAGCAACGCGAATAGCGGGGTTGGATGTCCTGTTTGGCCCCATACAGGGCCGGTACGCTATTCTGTGTCCAGCTCTCCCTGCATGCACAGAGGGTTAGTGTGGGGAGTGCTGGATGGGGGCGGAAAGGGGAGGGCTGGAGGCGGAGATTGGATGGAGAGGGTGTGGGCTGAAGCACCCGGACGTACAGGGCCTTTTCAGTTCAGGGCCCTGTACATCCAGCTGTTGGAAGACAGATGTGGGAATTATTCCACCTCGGAGGTGGAATAAATCCCTTCAGAGGCGGCAATCTGGGCATGCAGCTTCCCCCCCCCCCCCCAGACCTACGGGGCAGCAGCAGGTGAGGCTCCTCTGCCCGATGCTGGACCAGGCAGACCTCACTGAGGGTTGGACAGCGGGGAAAAGACTTTCTGTTCTCTGATGGACTTTCAGCACTCCGGCTGGGCATCCCAGTGCTTTAGTGAAGGGGCGCTACAGCACCAGCACACCAGCAGGATCATAGGGTGGGCTAGCTGGGCAGAGTACAGGGCGCAGCGGAATCAAGGACACGCTAGGCCATCCAAGTGCCCGATCCTGCAACTGCAGGAACGCCTAGCTCCCGCGTTTGCAGAATCAGGTACAATTTGGGCCCGTCCATTTTTTGGACATCCGGACTGCCCGGACGTGCCCTTTTTGGAATTGGCCTCTATGTGGATACAGAAATGATCTGCAAATTAATTAAATAGAATATGAGGCTACAGTTGCCTTTTTTCCTGTTTCAGAAGAAAGCTAAATCCTTCCCCAGTGCCACAGCCCAGTCACTAGGTATGAACGAGAGTTCTTTTAATCACATTGGTCCCAGAGATACTGCACAGGGGACCTTTCTGGTCTCATGGCCTATGACAAATTATTTGTTGGCCCACTTAGAGGTATCATAGCCCTAGCAGTCCACCAAACACTGCAATACCATGAACAGGAATTACTAGCAAACAGAAGCTTTTACACAGAAACTCACATGTTTTTTAGTCTGATTTACTAAGGGCTGTCACCCATTTCATATTCATGAGAGGAAGAATAGCTTTAGTAAATCACGTTGATAGCAGATATTGTCTCCAAAACTTTCTAAAGAGAAACAAAATGCTGAAATGAAATGAAACGTGTGTACATTTGCATAGAAATTAAAATGAATTTATGAGTCAAAAGCAAAAACTAAACAAAAAAGAAAACAATATTACTAATCATGAGATATTATATAGTTATATCACTAACCATCTGTTTCATAAAAAATGGTTTTAATGAAGTCATAGTTATGTTGTACTGCAAATCAGAAACATGGGAGTTTGTTCTCACTACATGTGTTATGAATAGCATTAAGCCTACTCTGCATCAGTGATGGGAATTGATTTGTAAATGTCTTATTTTTCTGTGAACACAATAGTTTCAGTTATACAATAGAGCAGCATAACTATAACAGTTAATTAAAAATCCCAGGAGAGTTGATTGCTTTCAGCAGATGAGAAGGAGTATAATTATGATCTGACATAGTATCGTATGATATTGCACAGATTAAATATGATAGCAAAGGCATAAATGTCATATATGCTAAACATTTCACAACTTTACTAGACTAGAATAGGTACAGGCCATGGAATCAAATGTTTTCACCCAGGTGAGAAAATTAGCACAAAACGGTGCTGCCATTGAAGTGTGAGACTGCATAGTGATTATACTCTAACCACTTCAGAAAATGAACCTCTCTGGTATAAATTATAAAAGTGAACTACCAAATGTCTAATAGGAAAACTAAAAAAAAAATCTGAAAGATAAATTAAAATAAAGTTTTTCATCAATTTCATTTATAAATCACTTCTCCAAAAAACCTAGAAGGATTTACAAGATATTATAACAATAAACAATACATCTGTAAACCATGTAAATGACTTTAAAATCGGCCCCTTGTGAACAGTACCATCTTTCCTTCCAAAGATGATTTTCTTTTTATCTTAATCAGGACGTAGTTCTGCCCTCCTTTTTGGGTGATAACTTCCGGTTGGATCCCTCTGTAGCTCCTCGGTGTTGTTCAGATACCTGGAAGAGACCAACTCTTTTCAGTGCTTGGACCATCTTTTTGTTCTTTTCAGTGATCCATGGAAAGGATAGGCAGAAGCCAAGTTCTCCATCTCCCTCTGAATCAAAGAGGCCATTGGTTCAGCATCCCTTCTGGCTGGAAAGTGGGTTCCGGAGGGAATCAAAGCTCACTAGATTAGTTCACAGGCCTCCTCCTGGGCTGAGTCTACCTTGGCATGTCCAGAAGACACCTGTAAGGCTGGTCCTCCCTGATCACTTTTATGAAGCACTACAGGTTGCATATGGGGGCAAGTGCCAATCGTACCTTTGGCAAGGTTGCTCTGGCCAGAGTGTTGTCTTCCTCCCACCCTGTATCATGACAGCTTGGATATATCTCACTTGTCTGGTCTAGCAGGATGATAAGGAAGGAGACATTTTCATCATACCTGATAATTTCCTTTCCTTGAATCCTGCAAGACCAGTCGAGGAGCCACCCTGAAAGATTTTGCTACAGGTTGGGGAGTCCTACTGCCTTTGCATTCTTGTCTATTACAGAGCATGACCAACTTATTATGGTAAGAGATCTAAATGCTAGTTCCAATTGTTCTAGTAGCTACTGGTTATTTTTTGCTAATTGATCTTGAGTTTATCACCGAGTATTTCAATTTTGCTTATTGCTTGGGAAGATTCTTACTGGCTTCTCTCAGTGCTGCACCAGTGGTTATACATCCTGATGTTATCATTGAAAGATGTTCAAGTCTGCCTCCACCTGCTAGCAAGGGAGCATAACTCATTTGTCTGGACGGGTCTAACAGGATTCCAAGGGAATTATCAGGTATGATTAAAACTTCTCCTTATGACTCGCAGTAGCACATTGGTATATCTGTATAGTAATGGGTTATATCAGTTTATTTTGTGTTATGGCATAACAGCTAAAGACATCTAAAAGAGGTTTTTTGAGTGGAGCATTTCTAGCACAGGAAGGATAATTTTGTAACTGGCCACCTAAGTGATGCAGCAGGCATGGACATCAGTTATGTCAGTTCTCTAAGGAAAAGTATGTGCATACTTTATTAAAATTCCTTCATAGGATGTTGGCACACATATTTACCAAAAACTACAAAACCAAAAATAACAGAACAACCACTCAAACCCAATGAAAATTCCACAAGATTGTTTGTGAAGCAAGCAAAGTGTATGAATGTAGCATTTTTTGTTGGGTCTCGCACAACAGGGGAGAATAATTGTAGTTAACTCCCAATGTGAGCGTGGCCCATTTTAATGATACAAAAGTCCAAAACGCAGTTAGAAAGTAGCTACACTTAGCTGAACAGTCCAGAATCCACTACTACCACATTCTTCAGACACGCGTGTTTCGGGCTAGTTAGCCCTGCCTCAAGTGCGACACGCTTCAGAAAAAGAATCTGGTGTCAAAAAGCGCCGAGTCCCATGGCGCATATTTCACAGTGCCTGCATGCATTGTGATTGGCTGCTAAAAATGACGTACTGCGAGGAGAAAAGTTGGTAGCCTATGAGCAAAAACATGAATGAAAAATGCCTACAAGCTCCCCCGTTCTAGTTCCAAATTCAAGCCCCCTGATATGACAGTTCTCAGATGATAGATCCACCTCTGTTCAAGCCACTGTAAACGCCGTAAACGATCCCCTCCTCTCGGGTCTTGCAGAGGGTCCATACTTGAGCCCTTGTCGAAATTCTGTGACATCTTTTTGAAAGAGGAGGCTCAGAAAGTACGTTCATATTTTCGTGATACCTCTCATTTCCTGGAAAAATTGATGAATTTCACGGGTCCCGTTGATGGCCTATTATTGGTCACGTTGGATGTGGCGTCTCTTTATACAAACATCCATCAGGAGAAAGCTTTAGGGCTGTTCCCCCACGGGTACCTAAATCTTTTTTGTTAGACCTCATTCGGTTGGGCTTGACAAGAAATTACTTTTTGTTTCAAGGTAATTTTTATCAATAATGTGGGGGTATTGTGATGGGGGCAACAGTAGCTCCTTCCATTGCCACTCTATATTTGGGTGATCTTGAGGAGTCTATGATTTATCCTGCAGCGGCCTTTGCTCATGTTCCATTATGGCTGCGCTTTTTAGATGCCAATTTTTTCCTCTGCACACTGTAGATACAAGTCGTTCACTACTAACTCAGAAAGGCATTTAGAAAAACTTGAACTTCAAATAAGTCAAAAATCTTAACAAACTTAGCTCAGTTGTGAAACAAGGTCTCAGACTAATTCGGTACTGCTTTCTGACTCACGTCCTAGAAATGCACCTTATCGCATCAATGACCTTGTATACATACACAACAAGTGAGCCAGTCCTACATTTCAACAATAGCTGCTATTGGCATTCAATTCCACAAATATCAAAGATGTCATTGGACTGGACTCCTTCGTTGTGCTCTGACTAATCCGATCCTGACGCTTGCCTCAGGTACCAATCGCGTTTCACATCTATGGTTCCTCAGGGGATCCTCTGGTCATCTTCATTGGATGCACTCCACGAGTTTATTGCGTGGTTAAATACTTTGAAATCCAATATCCAATTTACGTCCCACATCCACCAACACAATTTTGAATTTTTGGATGTGTGGATTATGAAATTGGAGGTTGGATTTTCTACTACCTTATTCAGGAAACCTAGCCAACGTAACAGCTTACTTCGGTTCCACAGTCACCATCAGGCTCCTTTGAGAAGGGGCTTACTGTATGGCCAGTTTTTGAGGATCCGACGCATTTGTTCTACGGTGGAGGAGTATAAACATCAGGCTTTGGATTTATGGGCACGTCTGGCAGCACGGGGTTATCCTACTAGGATCATCAAGAGGGCATACACTCGTGCCCGCTACACAGATAGAGATTGGTCTTTTCAACCTTCAGCAGGGGAATCCATTTCTGAGAGTGATAGAATTGTGGGCATTCTCCCCTTTATGCTTAATTCCTCTAGTTTGGTTAAAATTTTGCGACAACATTGGGCGATTCTTCACACTTGCTTTCAGACTCCAGTCTGTTTTGCCTTTACTAGAGGCCGCAATCTTTGGGATTACATGGTACATTCGGCCATGCCCTTGGATCGCCCATTAGAACATATGGCTGGCAGGGGTCATGTAGCCTGTCAGGCCTGTCAATTTTGTGCCAACACCACGGAGGGGGTTGACTGGGTGAATCCTGTTACGGGCCGTACATATCATTGTTTAGGGGATAGTTCATGCATCAGCAGCTTTGTTGTATACTTGCTGCAATGCCCCTGTAATTTGTTGTACATTGGCCGCACTAGCCGTTCGGTGAAAGTTCGCCTCACTGAACATGCTTCCCGAATTAGAAACTCAACACTCTCGGCTCCTTTAGTGGAACATTGTATCTCTCTGGATCATGTATTCCTGGATTTTAAATGGCGAGTGATTGACATGGTTCCCGAAGACCCGAGAGGAGGGGATCGTTTACGGCATTTACAGTGGCTTGAACAGAGGTGGATCTATCATCTGAGAACTGTCATACCAGGGGGGTTGAATTTGGAACTAGAACGGGGGAGCTTGTAGGCATTTTTCATTCATGTTTTTGCTCATTGGCTACCAACTTTTCTCCTCGCAGTACGTCATTTTTAGCAGCCATCACAATCTATGCAGGCACTGTGAAATATGTGCCATGGGACTCGGCCGTTTTTTGACACTAGATTCTTTTCCTGAAGCGGGTCGCACTTGAGGCAGGGCTAACTAGCCCGAAGCACGCATGTCTGCGGAATGTGGTAGTAGTGGATTCTGGACTGTTCAGCTAAGTGTATCTACTTTCTAACTTCGTTTTGGACTTTTGTATCATTAAAATGGGTCACGCTTACATTGGGAGTTAAACTACAATTATTCTCCCCTGTTGTGCGAGACCTGACAAAAAAATGCTACATTCATACACTTTGCTTGCTTCATAGACAATCTTGTGGAATTTTCATTGGCACACATATTTATACATGCTCTTTGGTACCCACAGTTTACAGGTTTATTTCACATGCATATTTTATAAAGTATGCACATAAATCCAAATCTTTGTTATCACAACTTTGGATCTTTCTCTTTGTTTTAGTCTTTTAGCCTCTCTGGATTTTTCTACTTGCTCTGTCCTTTACTCTTATATAATGGGGTTTCTTTCCTTTTTTATAAACTTTTTTTTTACTGTAAACTACTTTATTACTAACCCAAGTCTAAGGGGGTTTCCCCATGGGCAAGCAGGAAGTAAGTCCTCATGGATTGGTGACATCTCTGATGGAGCCCCACATGGGAATGCTCCCCAGTTCCTATTAGAAGCTTTTGGGAGGCTGCACCGTGCCAGCATGTCTGCCTTCCTGCATGCCGTCATGGTGCCATCTTCTCTAGGTTTTGCTTTTCCTTGAAGTCCCATAGACGTTGTTTCAGTCCTTCTCTGGGAAATGTGGGGTTTTTCCTCCTTCAGGGGCCTTCCTGGCAAGTTTCATGTTAGTGCCTGCCGTTGATCATGTCAGTTATGTCGGTCATGGTGCCTTCAGTTTTGGCACTTTTTTTGGTAACTTTTAATTTCTCAGTTGTTTCCCTGTTGCCCAGCTGGGCCCTAGCCACCATCAAGCCATTTTATTTTGCTATGGCCATCTTCCTGGACATGTTCCAGAAACCAGCTAGTGGGTTCAAGAAGTGCACTAAGTGTGCCAGGACCATCTCTGTCACTGACAGACACAATTGGTGCCTCCAGTGTCTGGGTCCCGATCACCAGCCCTCTTCTTGCAATTTGTGTTTGCAGATGACAAGGAGAAGCCTGAGGGGTTGGGAGAAATAGAGAGAATCCCTCTTTAGCCAGAGGTCTGATTTGGTGTCTTCGGCACTGCCATTGGTATCAATGACTTTCCAGGAATCTGCCAATGGTGCATCAGCATTGAGAAATTCTTGGATTCAATCAGAGCCAAGCACCCACAGTGCCCCAGACCATCGGATATCAGTCGGTTCACGCCTGGAGTTGAGAAAGATTTGGCCTCATCTCCATTGATGTCGAAGGGAGATTCATCCGAGCACTAGGCGAAGGCACAGGTCTATTGGCATCGGAGCTCTTCTAAGCAAGATGTCAAGAGTGATGGACATGAGCAGTCCACCAAGGTGCTCTGGAATGAAGGCCCCTCAACCTCCAGGGTTTCAGACGGGTACCAACCAGCTCCCAACAGCCAAGGCCATGCCGATACCCCCGCACAGATGCTGGAACCATCTTTTGAAGCTTCAGAATTGGCAGCCATGGAGGAGTGCCTTCTTTAGGCACTTGAAGTCCACGTCACATCATTGCCGGAGAACCAGCTGGCTGGTGCCTTGGTGCCCACGGCATTGTCATCAAGCATTGTACATCTGATCTTCAAAATGCATGCTCTACCTGTGGAGGCATCGATGTCAGGGCATCGAACTGGTTCCCAGTGGGCCATCTCTCTCTCTCGAGTGTCTTGGGTTCTGATGCCCCAATGAAACCTCAGAAGCCCTTGATGCATCATTCATCCTGTTGAAGCTCTCACTGCCCTTGAGGTAGAAGGGAGTTCCATGCAGAGTCCAGAGGTACCCTGGCAGCAATGTTCCCTCTAATTTTCTGTAGGCTGTGTGCACATAAAATATCAGCTGTGTGCAGCTTTTGAAGGAAGGTTAAATTTTTGTGCGCCACATAACGACACTCGGAGTTATATACTTTAAAATTTGACTACACGTCAGAATACAGTATGTACACCACATTGATTTTAATCAAATTAAATGAAAATAGATGTTTACTAAATGAAGCGGGAAATTTCTAGTAATTACAATCATAACTTTTAAATTTTAAGACATCTGTGTTTTCTATCAGAATCAGAGCTGTAATTTGTGTGCGCTCTGTTGTAAAGTATGTGCGATTTCTTGGCAAGGTGTGTGCGCATGCACACGCGCACAGCTTAGAGGTAACAGTGCCTGGCAGCCGTGGTTTCTCCTTCTGCTTCAACTTTTCCAGTGGGAACCTATTTGACTGGGCTCTGCCCCAGACCTTATATCACAGGATGATGGGAGGATGCAACATCACAACATCAAGTCTTTGGCCCTATTTGCATGGATGTTGAGAGGCTAGTCCTCTCAGAGCTTAACCTGCCTGACAAAATAGCAGATGTTCTGTTGGCCTCTAGGAGGGCCTCAATGAGAAGGTTTTATGCATTCAAATGGCAGAGATTTGTGATCTGGTACGCAGAACAGGCACTTGATCTTTTTAATTGCTCCACTAACAAACTACTCAAGTACCTCCGACACCTCTTAGAGTTGGGTCGCAAGTTCATCTCTGTCAGAGTTCACCTCAGTGCATTTGGGACATACCATCGCAGCATTGGAGGAAGATCCATCTCGGCTCAGCTGTTAGTGGCTCACTTCATGCACGCTTTGCTTTTCTTGAAGCCTCCCTTCAAGCCCCCAGGGGTGGCTTCGGACCTCAGTGTGGTTCTGGTGCAGCTCATATTGACTCCCTTTGAGCTGCTTGATTCCCGCCCTATGAAGTTCTTGACCTGGAAGATCTTGTTTCTGGTGTGGTTATGTCATCAAGCCAGATAAGTGAGCTCTAGCCATCACTTCTTCCTGAGGGCTGAATCTAGACAGCCTGATTTTAACTCTTCTGATGATCTTCCTTCCTGTTTCATGATTGATCCAATTTGTCTGGTATGGTGCTCTATGGAAAATGCTAACTGGATTTTTTACCTTGTGAATTTATTGATTCCTGCTATAGAGATTTACTCCAAAGGTTTTTCTTTTGCCATGTTCTTCTTCCAGAAATTTTGTGAAAGCATGCTTAAGTATACTATCAGAGATGTTTACCAAGCTAATCCAGTTCCTGTTTGATCATCACTAATTGGACAATCATGATGTAGATTAGACTTGATAAATATTTCAGATAGCATACTTAAGCATGGTTTCACAGAATTTCTGGCATAAGAACATGGCAAAAGAAAAATCTTTGGAGAAAATCTCTACAGCAGGTATGAACAGATTCATGAGGCAAAAACTCCAGTTAGCATTTTCCATAGAACTGCAGAGCAGACAATTTTGGCCATTCAGAAAACAGGAAGAAAGACCACCAGGAATACGTGAGTTAAGAGCAGGCTGTCTGGAACTAGCCTGAATGGAGACATGACGACTTTTCTGCAAGTTGCCTTCCTTATAGCCCAAATGTCAGTGGTTCAACACAAGCCTCTGACTGTGAAGAAACAAAGCCAGTTGTTTTTTTTATATGTCTGAAACCTCTAGTAACATTTCAGCTATATTTTTTATTTGGGCAGCAGCCACAGCTACCTGTTTAATTAACAAAATTGCTTTGAAATTAAAATGCATAAATACAAAACAAACTGAAAAAGTATTAAAGTAAAATGAAAGAAACTGCAAATGATACAGGAAATGAAACAAAACAAAATTTGTTTTCCTGCACACTCCTAGTCTCTAATACCCCACATATGACTCAGTGCCTTTTATGTATCACAAATCAACCCCTTGCCTCTCATATCATAGCCTGCTTCTCTGCCCTACCCATCCCATTACTCTCTTCCCAGCAGTGGTTTCTTTCCTCTCTTTCCTTCATCACCCATGGTCTCTTTTTTCACATTTATTTCACCTTCATTTATGGCCTCTGCTTCCAAATTCCTCGTATGTTCTTTCTCTCTCTCTCTCTCTCTTTCTCTCACTTCCTTTTCCTTTCCCAATGATTGGGGCGGAGGGTCTCACCACCATAATTTCTGATATCTGGTGTTTTTTCTTTCAGCTCTGTATGCAAGAATGCTTTGTGAGTATTTTTAAAACTGGTGGACCCAGTTACCACAAATTTTATGATGCACAGTAAGACCAGCTGGGCCATCAGTATAAAATGAGCTCACAGAGCTGGCAGTTTCACATACAGAGTTGTTTGAGTGCTTCAAATTTTATAGGAGTGCTCTGAAACACAAGACAGTCACGTTGAATATGAAATAGCTAGTCACCTTAAATATGGTACCAGGCACCAGCTGGTGAAAGTCTCTTATATAAATACTACTATTGTATGTTCAGAAGGAAATGAGAACTAGACTATAAGCCCATCCACATGGCACCGGAAGCAATGAAAAAAGAAAAGTTAGGAGGGGATATCCAACATAGTTAATGTGGTTAGCAGACCTGCTAACTGTGTTCATCACAGTCACTGGGATATTCAGTGGCACTATCGCGGTTGGCTGGCTGGTTAACCCTAACCAGCTAGTTACGACTTGCTGAATGGCTGTCCTAACTTTAGCTGGTTCTGTAATCTGGCCAGCACCTGAGTATTGCCGCTGACTGTATTGCAAGATCGCGATCTGCGCAACCTAGACATTCAATGCTGGCGGCCTGGATATGGCCCAGGCATTGAATATCCGAGGCAAAGTTAAAGCCATGACATCCAGACACTTTATCTGTGCTGGTGGTTGCCTCTGAAAATCCCCCCTTAATGCCACTTGTTTATCTGATGCTAAATAAAGTGCATACATAAAATCTAAAGATAAACATTTTTACATTTTACCGGAATAACTAATGCCATGAAAAGTTTCGTCTAGGCTGTCTTTGTCTTTACAGTATCTACTCAGTTGGTTTCTTATAAAGGAAGAGTTTATGGGTTTATTGAGTCTTTAAAAGTCAGACAGCTGAACCAAAGACACAAACACATATTTACACACAATGGAATTTATATGGTTTCAGAGAAAGGACTTAGAAACAGAATATGATGGCAGAAAAGACCATATGGCTTATCTAATTTGTCCATTCATACCAATTGCTCAGCTGTACAATCCCTTCCTTTCCCACAGAGATCTCTGATCTTGTCCCATGCTTTCTCAATTCAGATGTAGTCCTTGACTCCATCATCTCCGCTGGGAGGCTGTTCCATGTATCCACCACACATTCTGGTTGCCTAAGACTAGGTACCCCTATTTGAAGATAATTTTATAAGCTCCTCCATGGTCTGCATGCAATAACATGCATGTATTCAGGAGCTATTTTTTAAAGTTCAGCACATGCATACTTCATATAATAGGGGCATGCTGGCTCTCCTTAATCTAGTCATGGCTGTTATGCCTTCTCTAGAGCCAATATAGTTGTCCATGTCTTGATTTGCAGAATGCATGCATAAGTTATAATATTCTATAGCTCGCATGTGGATAATGACGCTCTACTTACATGCCGTCCAAGCTGCACCCCTGCGCACACCCCAACAGAAATTCCCTTTGACGGGACTTATGTGCACTCTTACAGAATAGTGACTGCCCAAAGCGCATGCATAAGTGCCCATTCACATACCTAAGTCCTTTAAAGTAAAGACTTGTATGTGTAAATAGTGTGTAACTTTCCACGCGTCCCTTATAAAACAAGCCCCTATATGCGTAAGCATTCCATAGGGATGGAGATGGGGTGTGAGTGGCACTTAAGATACACGCATGGTGCCTAAAGTTATTTCCATGTTTCTAGAAAAGTTAGGCCTGCCTTGAAGCCGGTGCAACTTTCTGCAGGAGCTTTCAAGTAGGTTATTTTATAAAGGCATATAGATTCATATGTTGCCTTTACAAAATAGATGCAACATATTACCTTCTTAACAGATACATTTATAAAAGATTTTCTGCATGTGAAGCATATTTTAGCGGGGGAAAATAGCTCATATAAAATTGCAAGCATACAAATACTTTTTCCAAATTTGCAAGGTGCATTCCTGGGAACGTAGTTTGTGCAGAGCAGGAGCAGAGTTATATATATGCATACATGCATAAGGCAGGTGTAAATTTGTGCACTGCCGGGGGGGGGGCGGTATTTTAGAAGCCAATTTTACAAAGGTACATAAGGCGCTTATGTTGCCTTCATAAAACAGCAAACATACAACCTGGATTAAGAAACAGTGAAATTCTCATTAAATATTTGAAGGAACTATCAGAAACTTGCCACCATACACAGCAGTTAATACAGTGCTTCTTTGCAGCTCAGGATTCATTCATCAGTCACATAATTCATTTTTTGATTTTTCAAACACTAACACAAGAACATAAGAACATAAGATATGCCATACTGGGTCAGACCAAGGTCCATCAAGCCCAGCATCCTGTTTCCAACAGTGGCCAATCTAGGTCATACGTACCTAGCAGTTTCCCCAAAAGACACAGGTTCCACAATGCTTGTACTGGGTCAAGCATTGATATCCTGGGTCCCTTCTTAATAATGGTTTATGGACCTTTCCTCCAGGAACTTGTCCAAACCTTTTTTAAACCCAGCTACACTAATAGCCTTTACTACATCCTCCGGTAACAAATTCCAGAGTTTGATTACACGTTGAGTGAAAAAATATTTTCTTTTATTAATCTTAAATAGTTTACCCTGTAGCTTCATTGCATGTCCCCTAGTCTTTCTATATTCTGATAATGTAAACAATTGATCTACATTTACCCGTTCCACTCCGTTCATTAATTTATAGACTTCTATCATATCTCCCCTCAGCCGTCTTTTTTCCAGGTTAAAGAGCCCTAACCTTTTTAACCTTTCTTCATAGGAGTATCCTTCCATCCCCTTTACCATTTTGGTGGCTCTTCTCTGAACCTTTTCTAATATTGCTATATCTTTTTTAAGAATTGTATTTAATCAAAAAGTATTAGCAAAACTTTCATTACGCATACAAAGTTCAAAATTTGATTAAATATATATGCAAAAATGTCATCAGGCTGAAACTTTCAATTCATGAAAAAAATGCTATAGAGATCAATATGAAAAACGCCATAATATTAAATGCTGCATTCCATCACTTAAGTATAGTAATAACTATCAAACCTTCCTTTTTAAGTAAAACAGTTCATCAATAAATATTGCACTTAACATTTGAAAAAATATAAAGAACGCCAAATGTACATATCTTATGAAAAAGTGTATAAACAACATCAGTCATTAGACTTATGCAATGACTAATACATACTGAGTGCGTGACTTTATCAAGTTTCATTTCTTCGTCAGGGCTCTGCCCATTGCAATTCCAATAACAATGCATAAAGATGTCTTTTTTTCTCTGAAAATGTTACAAATGACCACCCCAACGTCTCCACTCAGTTGATAGTAGTTAGAATTACAGCAGAAAATAAAACTGTGTCATTTTCACTCAGGCTATTTAAGCAACTTGGCCACTCAGTGTCTCACTTGTTTAACTTTTCCACCATAAAACAGGCATGTTGTTGAGAAATGTTATACAGTAGGTGCCTGCTATAAAAGTACTCTTTAATTCATAATATGAATCTGCACATCTTATTACTGCTTATTCATATTGCAATCATATTATATGTATTTTATATAGTCTTTATTGGTTACCTGTGGTTTGGAAAGTCAAATTCAAAATAATGACACTAGTATACAGAGTTTCAAGAGAAAATACGCCAAAAATCTTGGAGACATTGTCATTGTATACACTCCTAGTTTCTCTTTCAGCTCTTCTGGTACATTTTTGTTTTTTGTTCCTTTAGTGAATGCAGTGCATTGAGCTGAGATGCACTCCAGGGCTTTTTCCATTGCAGCTCCTACCCTTTGGAATAGCTTACCTTTACAATAACGACAGATTGCTCGTTATCTCTTATTCCACAAAAAAGTATTGTTCTTGACTTTCATTTTTTTGTTAGTTTTTTTTTAGTTTTGTTTTATAGTGTATGATTTATGTATTACATTTAAGTAATCTGCTGCAAACAAGCTATGAGGACTGGCAGAATATAAAACATTTCAAATAAATAAATAATCTTAAAGCATTTTAATAAACTTACTTCAGGATGGACCATGAATATGATAAAGATCATCAGCTCATTCAATATAGACAACCAAATAACTAACAGTTTAAATTTACATTACTATTCCTAACCTGGATTAGATCCAGGCAAGGTCAAATGTTCTTTATCTCAAAACCAATTAGCCAAGCCAGCCAGCTTTATTGATTGAAGTTTCAGGAATTTCATCCTAGTAACCATGATGAAACTAATTGTTCACTTCCTTTATTTTATGACTCTCCTGCACCTGTGCTCAGGAGGGAGCAGTGGGCTGAGAACCTGGGAAAGCAGGTTTCAATCTAGCTGCTGCTCCTTGTGATCTTGGGCAAGTCACTTAACCCGCTATTGCCTCAGATACAAGCTTAGACTGCAAGACCTCTGGAGACAAGAAAATAATCTACTCTATCTGGATCTAACTTGCCTTGTGCTATTCCTGAAAAAGGTTGGAGCTAACTCCAGATCCCTTCAGGAAAGTGACACTTATATTACAAGAGCTCGAGGAGGTCCATGTACTGTACCCAGTTGTAGAAATTGCAGCAGCAGTTACCATATGTAAACACTGACCATGGCATTTAAATTAATGCATATATTCAGTGCCGCTAGACATATGAAGGTACATTTTAGAAAGGTTGTTTCATATAAAATTCTACTCATTACCTTCAAGATCATCAATAACCTAGCCCCCATGACACTCAGCGACCTCCTTACCCCTACCCTGAACAACAGAACTAGGAGGACAGTAACAGATAACACGTTAATCATCCCGAAAGACTCCATAAAGTGCACCCAAACCACCAGAAAAAGAGCCTTCACCTTCTACGCCCCAAAATGCTGGAACGAGCTCCCACCCGAAATAAGATTGATCAAAGATCTCATGCAGTTCCAGAAGGCAATTAAACAACACATTTTCCTACTCCACTTCTCACAAGCACCCACCTACATGCGGGACAGAACTGGGCCCTTTGTGTAGTGTGGTGACCGATACTGCCACTATTTGTTTTGTTTAGTTCTGCAATTCAGCAGGCCTAAGCTAGCCATGTAATGGATATATCAGTGCAATTAGGATATGTGCCGCTCTGCCCTCCGTTCACCCCTCTGCTGTATGAAGAGTGTTAGAAATAGATGTATTTTCCGCCTAACACTATCCATACAGTGGCGGTAAATATAAGAATAGAAGTCACCAGTAAACATATAATTCCATTTGAAAATTGACTCTGATGTTTTATAGCACTGCTCAGTTTTATATCTCTAAGAGTTACACCTGATAACAAATGGTGTGTAGACCCAGGCACTGATCTTTTTACAGTTTCTCATGAGGGTAATTTCTTACCTGCCATGAACTTTATATTTGATTGTTCAGAATACAGAGCACAAAGCATTACCTGTAGTTCCAATAGTGGTTAATTTATACAACCATAAGCAAGATGAGGAACTGAAACAGCATCTATATTTCTGTTTATAAACACAGTCTGTAATTGCTTGCCTGAAACCCGGTGTGTATTACTACCTTCTGCTGAGCAGATTTCACCTCCATGTGAACTCTTTAGGGCAATGTTTGTAAAGCAGTCTTGAAGAGAAAGTCATGCAACCATTGTATTCATTCCCATGAAATTTAATAACTGATGGGAGATTTGACTCATTAAGCTAAAGGATGAAAGGACAGTGATGAGTTCCGCATGATGACAATCTTTTCAGCATGTTGGAGTGATGAGAAAGAGATCCAGGTGGGGGAGGGGTAGTGTGACGGTCAGTGTGTTCCACTCATTGCATTGTTCGTAATCTCTTAACATTGGAGCGTTACCCCCATGTACTGTTTTAGCTCTTACCCCCATGTACTGTTTTAGCTCTGCCTTTACCTCTAAGGGATGAATTGATGTTTGCAAGGGGGAAATAGCAGAGATTGTCTACTGCAGTATGTCTATATACTTTGAAATGCAACAAAAAAGTCTTTAACCACTGTACTTTCTTCTATAAGAAGCAAAGTTAGGGCAGCGACTGGCTGGGACAGGTGCATTCTCGCAATGACCACAGCTAGTGCAGGCGTTTGTAGCCTGCACTACCTGCATTCGGTGCAAGTAACACAGATGCAACTAAAACCCTCAGTGGGTGGCATTAGTTGCTCCCACAGCCAGTTTGCCACATTGACGCATGGTAACTGCAGGGAGATGGATGTACCCGCCCCACCGCAGTTAGCCTGCAGCCCCATGCTGATACTGCCGTCTACACGTGCATTACAGGTGCAGGTCATAGTAAACATGCCCCTTAATAAACTAGTTGATCCCAGTAGAAATTACCCAGATGTTCATTAGTCCCTTTCCTGAAAGTCAAACTACAGCAGTTCTGTTCCAAGTATTGAACTCTCTTCTTGAAACACCGTTCTCCTCCCCACCCAGCTTGAGAATCCTACTCTTTTCTTCCTTTCATCCATCACCCCATTTTCCTTCCTCCTTGCCCTGCCCCCAGTCCCCTTTTACTTCCTTATTTCTCTTCCTATACTTGATGCCCTTTGTTTCATCCCACACCAATATATACACTCAAATAGCCCCATTCCTTCTTTCAGCTCCCCACCCCCAGTTCTCTAGTCCCTCATTTACATACAATCCTCCTCCCCAATCCCTTTCTCACAAAACACTCAGCAATCCCCCAATCTGACTTTTACATAACTCTCTAGGGCCTCTCCATCAAGCCAGCATACCTTCTTTCCCTCTCCCAACTGATCCTCTTCCCTGTCCTTCTCCCTCCTGCACATATTTAACCTCAGAAGGTAGAAGAGAGCAGCAGTGCAAACTGCGTCCTTCTCTCCTGCCCCCTGAATTTGATTCAAATCAGCAGTTGGTCCTGGAGAGGAAGAGGAGCACTTAAGGAGAGAAATCCTTGGGTGGGGAGGGTAGCATTTCAAAGTTGAACACACTCTTACCCATCAGTCATTCTTCAAGTAAAGTTGTCAAATTTTATGCAGGCAAATCTGGGCAATTTATCAGATGTGTGTGGAGGAGGAGAGGAAAGGACACCTTAGATCAGCGATGGCGAACCTATGGCACGCGTGCCAGCTGTGGCACGCGAAGGCCTTGCAGCTGGCACGCGTGAAGGTCCGCAAAAAAAGAAAAAGCGGGCTCTGGCTGCTGCCGCGGACGCGGCAGCATGCAGTGTCCCGGGGGCCCCCCTCCGCCCGCTAAGCCCCTCTGCAAGGGCTTTCAGATTCGCGAGGGAGACAGCGTCTCCCTCGCGTCTCTGTTAAGCCCGTAGGGGTTAATGGGAAATTTCCCATCAGCCCCTTTAGACGCGAGGGACTGATGGGAAATTTCCCATTAGCCCCTGCGGGCTTAACAAGAGACGCGAGGGAGACGCTGTCTCCCTCGCGAATCTGAAAGCCCTTGCAGAGGGGCTTAGCGGGCGGAGGGGGCCCCGCGGGACACTGCATGCTGCCGCGTCCGCGGCAGCAGCCAGAGCCCGCTTTTTCTGTTTTTAAATTTGCCGGGGGGGGGGGTGTTAGGACTGCTGATGGGCTAGGGGGGGGGGGTTAGGACTGCTAATGGGGGGGGGTTTGGACTGCTAATGGTCTGGGGGGGGGTTAGGACTGCTAATGTGCTAGGAGGGGGGGGTTAGGAAGGCTAATGGGATAGGAGGGGGGGGGTTAGGACTGCTAATGGGCTAGGGGGGGTTTGGACTGCTAATGGGCTAGGAGGGGGGGGGTTAGGACTGCTAATGGGCTAGGAGGGGGGGGGGTTAGGACTGCTAATGGGCTAGGGGGGGTTAGGACTGCTCATGGGCTGTGGGCTGATGGGGGCTGTCTGGAAATGTGGTGATGGGGGTTAGGACTGCTAATGGGCAGGGGGGGGGTTAGGACTGCTAATGGGCTGGGGGGGTTTGGACTGCTAATGGGCTGGGGGGGGGTTAGGACTGCTAATGGGCTAGGAGGGGGGGTTAGGACTGCTAATGGGCTAGGGGGGGATAGGACTGCTAATGGGCTGTGGGCTGATGGGGGCTGTCTGGAAATGGGGTGATGCGCGGTTAGGACGGGTAATGGGCTATGGGGGGGTTAGGACTGCTAATGGGCTAGAGAGGGGGGGTTAGGACTGCTAATGGGCTAGGGGGGGTTAGGACTGCTAATGGGCTAGGAGGGGGGTTAGGACTGCTAATGGGCTAGGGGGGGTTAGGACTGCTAATGGGCTAGGAGGGGGGGGGGTTAGGACTGCTAATGGGCTAGGGGGGGGTTAGGACTGCTAATGGGGGGGGGGGTTTTGGACTGCTAATGGGCTGGGGGGGGTTAGGACTGCTAATGGGCTAGGAGGGGGGGTTAGGACTGCTAATGGGCTAGGAGGGGGGGGGGTTAGGACTGCTAATGGGCTGGGGGGGGTTTGGACTGCTAATGGGCTAGGAGGGGGGGGTTAGGACTGCTAATGGGCTAGGAGGGGGGGTTAGGACTGCTAATGGGCTAGGGGGGGTTAGGACTGCTAATGGGCTGTGGGCTGATGGGGGCTGTCTGGAAATGGGGTGATGGGGGGTTAGGACTGCTAATGGGCAGGGGGGGTTTGGACTGCTAATGGGCTGGGGGGGGTTAGGACTGCTAATGGGCTAGGAGGGGGGTTAGGACTGCTAATGGGCTAGGGGGGGTTAGGACTGCTAATGGGCTGTGGGCTGATGGGGGCTGTCTGGAAATGGGGTGATGGGGGGTTAGGACTGGTAATGGGCTATTGGGGGGGTTAGGACTGCTAATGGGCTAGAGAGGGGGGGGTTAGGACTGCTAATGGGCTAGGGGGGGTTAGGACTGCTAATGGGCTAGGAGGGGGGGGTTAGGACTGCTAATGGGCTAGGGGGGGTTAGGACTGCTAATGGGCTAGGAGGGGGGGTTAGGACTGCAAATGGGCTAGGGGGGGGTTGGACTGCTATGGGGCTGTGGGCGGTTGGGCGCTGTATGGAAATGGGGAGATGGGGGTTAGGACTGGTAATGGGCTATGGGGGGGGTTAGGACTGCTAATGGGCTAGAGAGGGGGGCTTAGGACTGCTAATGGGCTAGGGGGGGTTAGGACTGCTAATGGGCTGATGGGGAGGGGTTAGGACTTGAGGTGGGCTGTTGGGTGGGGTTAGGACTGGAAATGGGCATATGGGGGGTTAACACAGGAGGTCGACTGAAGGTGATAGGACTGGTAATGGGCTATGGGGGGGTTTAGGACTGATAATGGGCTATGGGGGGGCTGGGACAAGAAATGGGCTGATGGGGAGGGGTTAGGACTTGAGGTGGGCTGATGGGGTTAGGACTGGTAATGGACTGTGGGCTGATGGGGGGGTTAGGACTGGCAATGGGCTATGGGGGGCTGACTGGAAGTGGGGGGTTAGGACTGGTAATGGGTTATAGGGGGGGGGCTTAAACTGAAAATGGGGTGATGGGGGGTTAGGACTGGAAGTGGGTTGATGAGGGGGGGATAGGACTGGTATTGGGTTGGGGGGCTGCTAGGACTGGAAATGGGCTGATGCAGGGACTAGAAGGGAATGGATGCTGGGTGAGGCTGGAACTAGAAGGGAGCTGGTGTTGGGGGAGGATTAGAATGGGATGGGGCTGGGAGAGTAAAATGGAGAGGGGAAAAATATTTTGTGTGGGAGGGATTAAAAATCTACAATTGGCCGGGTATTGGGAGAGTAAGTGGGGATTGAGGATGGAGGGGTAAATTTTGAGTAGATGAAATAGGAATGAGGAAAGAGCCAAAGGAGAAAGATTAGTATGTTAAAGCAGATGTAGAGAGAGAATGGAAAAAAAAAAACAAGAAGACAGAAGAAAGGACAAATGGACAGCAGATGGAGAGTTAGCAGAAGACACGAAGAAACCAGAAGAAAGTGGCTGGAACAATTGCAACTGAAAAAAAATGCACAAAAGGTAGAAAAATATCTCTTTATTTGAATTTATTAACTGGAATATGTCAGCTCTGGGAAATGTGCATCATTAATTTTTGCGCTTTGTTTAGTACAAGAGGAAATTAATATATAGTTTATTTCTACAGTGTTGTTGTATATTCCAAGTTTGGCTTTTGGGGTTCCCAGTTTAATTATTGTCTTCCTGTTTCTAAATTGTGATTCCTTGTTTGGTGATGGTCTGTTCTGCATGTGTAACTGAGCTGAGGTATTCTGTTTATATAATTCCTATTTGACATTGCCACTTGTTCTTTCCCCAGTAGGTCATGTATTGTTGTTCTCTGAGATGTATTGGTTTAATATTTGCAGTGTTGCCTTTTGATAGGTAGAGTATGGTGCTTTGTGAGTCCTGGTAGTGCTGTTAGGATACGGCGGGTTTGCTATGGGTTCTAAATGGGCAGCGTTTGTAGTAGTTCCTAATGTGCCTGGCGGTTGGTACTGGATTATAGTAATGTAGAAACCTTTTAGTCTTTCTTTATCCATATACTCATTAAGAGGCATGTTTACTAAAAGTTAGTGTATGGTAACATTATGCAAATATTTATGCAAATGAAGCACCTTATGCAAATGGGGCTTTAATTGACGTGCTGGCACTTTGAGGAAATTCTTTGGTTTTGTGCGGCAGTTTGGGCACTCGGGCTCAAAAAGGTTAGCCATCACTGCCTTAGATCTAGGTTTGAGCAATAAGGTGTAGAGAAGGGAAGAGAAGTCATTACCCTGACCCCTACACACATCCATCCCATTACAGCAACAATATCACTTCCAAGCAGACAAAATCAACAGAGAAATGGAAACAGGGATGCATTTCACACATATTCTGCAAAAGAAAATGGATATAAATTCTAAAAACTATCAACTAAAGAGAATCCAGCAGATTCAAAATGTAGCGGTTAAGTTTATATATAATGCACGAAGACATGATCATGTTACATCCCTCTTGGAAGAACAACATTGGTTGCTGATCATCCAACGCATTTAATACTTAGATTCACCCACCGTACATATTTTCAAGGACGTCTTCTCTATCTGAATGCCCTCCTATTACCATATTGCCCTTTTCATTTCATTAGGGCTTCACAAGCAAATCTTCTAACAACTCCCTCGAAAACTAGATTACAATTGACCTCTGAAAAGGTAGCTTTAGCTATCTGAGACCCCAAATCTGGAATTCCCTTACAGCAGACCTTAGATTAGAAAATTTACTTGCAAAGTTCAAAAAAGGAGTTAAGGCTTGGTTATATACTCAAGCTTTTAGTTTGATTTTTAGGTTTCTTTTAGATTGATCATATTCTAATTTTTGTATACATCCTTTTGTGTCTCTGGTAATCTAATCTAGGATTACTTATGTTGTCTCTTCCTCCATTTTGTCTATTATTGTATATTTGTTACATGTTTATGTCCTTTTAATGGTTGATTTGTTTGGATTATGTTCTACCAAATAATTTCAAATATATAAATAAATAACAACTGATATATTAAAATCACTAAGTTAAAAATAAAAAACTTTTCTACCTCCTGTCCCCATTGCTGGACTCGGGGACAGGAGGCTGCCAAACAGGTGGGAGTCAGGGCCACAGCTTTAAAATCAGAGACAATCCGTGAAAATCGGGGACATCTGGTAACCCTGTCTTTAAGCCACTTCACAGCATACCACCTGGTCCTAGTGGTCCTAGAGCGCACTCATTTCCTATAACCAAGGCGTCATGTCTGCTGGAATCTTCATGGTGATGTCAGCATGTGCTCTTAGGCGTGTATGTGCATCCCACTCTCAGGCAACAGACAGGCACCATAAAGTGTGTATGTATGTATATATACACACTTTATATATATAGGTATATATATATATATATATATATATATATATATATATATATATATATATATATATATATATATATATAAATGAAGCAGTTTAGTTTTTGGAAGTCACAGGAGCAGTAATATTCTACTTTACAGAAAATAATGTACATAGTTCTGAAAATAAGATGACATGTTTACCTATCTGAAACTTAAGGAAAGCAGATCTCAAGGGTCAGCTGGATGAGACCTTTTACAGACAAAACACAAAGATTCCTCTTAAAAGAAACTTCTGAATGGTAGCAATCCTTTCTTTGGAGAACAGAACAAACAATTCTGTGTACGCAAGAAACATTTTCCCTGGAGTTCAGGCATTTCATTTGCATTGAGGAAGAAATCACAGGTGGCATGTATTGCATAGTGTGTTGAAATGTATAACAAAGAGGCACATTGTACTTCCAATGCAGTATACTAGAAGCAGGGAAATGATGGCTTACTTCAGCATTCCAAAAGGCTTTAATTATGTAAATTTATGTAAAAGCCTTGTTTCCTAAAGCTGCCAATACACATTTTTATTGGGATGCAGAAAGGCCACCAAAATTACAGGGTCAACCTGACAGGGGTTTCTCATTTGTGTCAGAGTGGGAAAGACAACCCACCAGCTGCCATTTCCTTACCTTCAGAGATCTGAAGCCCCATCTCAGCTGGTATTTGCCACCACTAGTAATACATCCTTGCTACATGTGCTTTTAATGCTGGATTTCAGCCTTTTCATATATGAAACTTTAAAATCATGACAATGACCACATTAAAACTGGGCATTAATACCTGATTTTAACTTGGCTTAGTAGAGTTTTCTCAAGCTGATCCTGGAGCACCCACTAGCCAGTCTGGCTTTCAGGATATCCACAATGAATATGCATGAGATAGATTTACATACAGTACACTGTCTCCATCGTATGCAAATCCCTCTCATACATATTCATTGTGAATATCATCAAAACCAGATTGGTTGTGGCTACTCCATGATCAGCTTGAGAAACACTGGCTTATTCAATAGGCACTCCACATTTTTGAGGCTACTTTTGGATCCTGATGCCCCTCACTCTCTTGTCCACCACTTATGTGTATCTTTTCATACTCTAGGCCCCAGTTTTGTGAGGTTGTTCATCTTGATTAGATTGTAATCTCTGGTGAGCAGGAACAATTTCTTACATCTGTATATACGTCCTGCCCCAATTCCACCTCTAGCCCTCCCCTCACCATTAAAGCAACAATACCGGGAGAGCCGGCGGGGACTGGGAGGGGGCAGAGTCTAGACGGAACGGAGGCAGGCTGAGGTGGCAGGATATACAGGGCTGATTCCAGTCAGGCTCTGTACATCCTGCAGGGTCAGGGGGAATGTGCTGCTTATTCTTCCTCGAAGGTGGAATAAGCAGCACAAACTGGGCAATCGGGGCAACCAATCAGCAACCAATGTTGTTCTTCCAAGAGGGATGTAACATGATCGTGTCTTCGTGCATTATATATAAACTTAACCGCCAGGTGCAGGTAGGTCCCTGCCACCCGATCCAGGCCCCTACTGCCCAACCTTGGATCGGGTGGTGGGGAAGAAGAGGGTCGGCGCCGCGGGAGACAGGGGAACCTGCGGGGAGGATGTCCCTGCAGGCATGCGGGGGAACGCTGGGCCGTTTTTGGGCCCTGTTCTGTATGCCGCAGAAATGTTTTGCTCCTGCGGTACAGAATTGGGTTCTAATGAGCCCGGCCTGTTTGGGGCTGTCCGGACAGCCTGGGCATGCCCTTTTCTAAATTGGACCCCACATCTCTGTATCCACGTGATACGTAAAGGACATTTTAAGTCCCTTACCTTCCGTATTATTGTAACTATTAGATTTTTCAAAAAGAATTTTTCAAAAAAGATACTTCAAAAACATTTGTTAATTACAGTTTTTACAATTTTTACATTTCTAGATAAGGAGGAAAAAGACCTCAGAAGTGATCTGATCAGCTTAAATTGCCTTACAGAATCTGCAATCATTGCTCCTTTTTTAGTATTCTAAAGTCAGTCCACAAGGGCAAATGAATTTATGAATGTTTCAACATAGTTTATTGTTATTCAACTATGGTTTACTCAATGTGGTCAGTTCATTTTATATAAGCTGTTTAAATTGAAAACCAGATAACTTTTTCTGCGATTCCAAAGGCAAACCCAGTAATGGCTGAATGACTTGCCGTCTTTCTTACTTTGATGCTGACAGTGTTTTCCTTACACTCCTTCAGGGAAAATTAATTTCTATGAACCATAAAATATTTTTAATTAATTTAATTAAAAACAAACTATGAGCTTATGATGTTTTTCTTTTGATTATATATTTTACGGTAGTGCTCAAGTTTTTTTAACAGTCCTTCTCTTTTGAACTATAACAGGCCGCTTAAGATAAGACTTAGAACAAACAGCCACTTGGAACAAACATACTAGCTCGTTCTCTTTAAAAACTACCTAAACAAACCCTGACAATTGTTGTCATTGCTACCAGCTCTCTGGGTGCTGGAGCAGCCACTCTATTGAGCAAATTGCTTCACTGTATCCACAGAAGGGTAATTCGTGTTCAGATTAGCACCCTCAGTCATTCTGAAAAGTTGACTTTTATGATCACTTTTAAACTTATTTATCATATTTCCTACTTTTGTAATAACAAGATCTTTCCTTTCTCTAATTTCTTTAAGTAAAGGAGTTGGTCAGGTTCACAGTTATTCCTCATTCTACATATATCAACCATACTTCGATTTATAAATTCTTAATCAAACTTTGTAAGCTAACATGCCCACTAGATTTCTTCTAAATCATTTATATAGCAGATCATTTTACAATTTTTCCATATACTTGGTAAATACATTCTTACTTATTCAAGGCATGTCAACATTGGTCAGATTCACATAAATTCTTCAATTCTATACATGAATGTAGACTCTGTGCTCTGCAATCAATTCTGTACATCCATTTCTACTCTAAGCTTGATAATGTGCATGGGTGATCTCTCTCTCTAGTGTTATATAATCAATGTAAAGCCATCAAAGAGAATACCATGGATACTTCCAGATTCTAATGTTACAAACAAATTTTAGCATGGACATCTTTTCTCAGAGGGCTCTCAATGTTTTTCCTATATAATATTTCTTACAAGAATATATAACAAGATAAATAACAAAGGTTACATTGGGATTTGTAAAATATTAGATGAAATATTATGCTGATCTTCACTTTTAAATTTCTTTAGTAGTGAGTAATTTTACATATATTACTATGTCCACACTTGTAATGCGTACATTCTATTAATTGTATTCAGCCTATGCAAAACAGTTTCCTTGGAAACAGTGAAATAAAGATAAAATAATCTAATGAGAGCATATAGAGGTCTTTTTACTAAAGAGTCCTATGCAATTAGTGCAGATCTAGGTGTGTGCTAACCATGTGCTATGGCCAGGGCCGGCCCTAGGCATGTGTGGGCATATTTTTTGCACACAGGTCTACTCTGTTTAAGGCCCCACTTTCAGCTCTCGCTGGTGGACTCTACTTCCCTCCTCTACTCATTGCTGCATGGTCAATGGACTTGTAACCAAGGGGGAAAAATAAAGCATAAAGAGGAAACTCAAATAAAAAAACAACAACGGGTGAAGCCTCTATAAATAATATAGCCACTTAACCCTCCATTGCCCATGTTCCCTGTAAGTATTAGTGTATGTGTCTCATATCCCCTCGTGTTAAATGTATCCCCCAATTGACCGCTTTGACCCGGTGAAAAGCGGGATATAAATACAGCTAAATAAATAAATAAATATTGCCTGGCTCCATTACTGTCCTGATTGATTTTTGTCCTGCGGGGGGGGGGGGGGGGGGAGCCAGCAGGATGAGAAGAAGAATTTAAAAAAAGAAAAATGCCATGATTGCAACAGCAGTCACAGCAGAGGAGCCACGACTGGGCTGTCATGGCTGTAGGGAGTAGTGGCAGGCAAGTGGTTTTTTAAAAGTTGAAACTATGACTGTGATCGCAGCCGGCTTCTGAAAGCCACGACTGGGGCTGCAGTGATGCTGTGCCAGTGGTGGGGACTCAGGAGGCATGAGGAGAGCAGAGAGAAGCAGGCCGGCGAAATATCAGCCACAATTGGGCATGGACTCTGCTCCAGAACTGTAAGAGAGCTGCCGGAGCAGACCTGGGGCCTGCTTAGAATAAGTTAAGGGCCTTCCGCACCGGGCTGGTGAGTGACTGAACTCTGCTTGGGGGTGGGAATCCAATGCCATAAGGGAAAGAGGTGGGCAAGGCTGGAGAGGAGGCCCAAGTAACCAGATGACACCAGGCTGTGCTCATTCAATCCGCAATAGAGTCCCATGGCTCCCACATGCAGTACAGCTTAATCTCAGGCTTTGGGGGTGTAAGAGATAGAGGGGTTGTTCTTGGGGCAATTTTTCCAAATGGGTTAGTTTTGCTCATTAAACAACCAAAAACAGCTGAATAAGAGCAAAGCACAAAGCTACAAAAATACAAGCTCTCAATGCTAAATTATAAAGAATCAATTTTATTTATATTCTCTTATATACTGTGCTATTCTGCATCAGTGCGGTTTACATTGAACAACTGAAATTACATTGAACAGGGCATTATAACTTGGAGATAACTATTTTACAGGGAACATGGGCTATGGAGGGTTAAGTGGCTTACCCAAGACCACAAGGAGCACCTGTGGGACTAGAAACCCCAGTCCTTCCAGCCCAAGGTTGCTGTCCTCTAGTGGGATTTGAACCCCTGACCTTCTGGCCTGAAGTACCTTGCCTCAACCACTAGGCCACTCCTCCACCTGGCTTCATGGGGTATTGGTTTAATTTTTGTCTACTTTTTTTTTTTTGTGCCATCAAGTCAGTGCTGACTCCTGGCAACCCAGCTGCCTCTGGGTTTTCTTGGCAATGAATTTAATCTCAAAAGACCACTTCAACCAAAATCACCATAGGCAATAATGACCTCAGGATGGCTCAAACCCTACATTTAGTGAAAGAATCACTATAGGGAACGGCTGACGCTCACATCACTGGTTAAAAGCCTTCAATATTTTCATACCAATACACTTCTAATTAACAATCAACTTCCCACATCACATTACCTACTGGGAAACCTTTCTACCAATCACAGCATACACACACATTCCAAAACATCAATATTAAACATCAACATTACCATGACAGTCACGAACCTCACTTTTAAGCCACGGTGTGTGGAGTATGATCTCAGTCTCCTAAATTTACTGCTAATGCTCAGTATAGTACTTGGATTGTGTCAAAGAGAGCTTCCTTAAGATAAGATAAGATATGCCATACTGGGTCAGACCAAGGTCCATCAAGCCCAGTATTCTGTTTCCAACAGTGGCCAATCTAGGTCATATGTACCTAGCAGTTTCCCCAAGAGACACAAGTTCCACAATGCTTGTACTGGGTCAAGCAATGATATCTTCGGTCACTTCTTAATAATGGTTTATGGACCTTTCCTCCAGGAACTTGTCCAAACCTTCTGGAGTTCATAAGGTGTAACATGTATGGGCAGTTTGTAAAGATGTGCTTGGACATTCTTCTTTATAAAGCCTGTGGTTCCCAATATGATGGGAAATATTTCTGTATCTTTCTGACATATTTTCTTGGTCTCTGACTGCATTTCTTGATACTTCAGTATCTTCTGCCTCACCATACAATTCACAGAATAGTCACTTAGAACCAACATCTCTATTATCAATGACATTTTGATGTTTTTCTCCTTTACCACTATGTTGGGTTTCCTCACATCCAGTTTCTTATCCGTTGGAAATGGAGTATCCCAGGTGGTCATAAACTCTTCATTCTCTGTAATTCTCTTAGGGTCATGTTACCAGTGCTTTTCAGGCACAGTGATGCTGTAGTGTTTACAGAGTTTCCAAGGTATGAGGCTTATTATTTTGTTGTGCCTTTCTGTATAGAAATTTTCCGCCATCAGAACTTCAGAGCCAGCTATGACGTGAGCCACTGTTTCCAGGTCTTTTCCGCAGAATCAACATATGTCTGTTTTGCCAGTTTTTTCAATGCTCACTGCAAACCATCTCATCCACAATCCGATCTCCTGGGCTGCAGCTAGTGAATTTTATGCTGCGCTTCCCTTTGACCCGGGGAGGGGGGGTGTCCCTGTGGGGGTGCCTGTGATGTATAGGAATGGAGAGAATGTTTATGCAGGGGTCTGTGATGAGTGGGATGAATGAAAATGAGGGGATAGAGCAAGGTATCTGAGATTGGAGGAAGGTGTGTGATATATGGGGCTTTATGGGGGAGGGGGTTGCCTGTAGAAATGGAAGGGTGTCTATGTGGGGGTATCTGTAAGCTTGTTTATATATGGGGAGAGTAGGTTACTTTTGGGAGCTGGGGACTGTGTCTGTTATGTGTGAGATGGATGAGGGAAGGGGATTTTGGGGATGTCTGAGGTTCGGAGATGGAAAGGTTGTCTGTATGGCAGAGGATTGAGGGAGGTGGGTCTTCAAGATGGAAGGAGCTAGGACTGGTGAAGAGATGAGAGGCAGGGATAGTGGATGAAGGTTCAGGGAGTGAGTATAGAGGGTAGAAATAGGGAACTAGGGAGTGGGTGAAAGATAGAGAGGATAGGAACAGGGGAAGAAGAGAGACAGCTAGGGCAATGGGAGTACTAGGGAGGGGGTAAGAATGGGAGATGGAAAGCTGGTAGACAGGTGAAAGGTGAAAAGTGGGAGTCCAAAGGACTAGAGGGTGAGAGAACAGGAATGTTAGGGGTAAAATCTAGATATGTGTGGATGGAGAGGACAGAAATGGAGGAAAAAAGATAAAAACTAAAAGATATGCATCAAAGACATGTAGAGAGGAAAGAGGAGAAAGAAAAAATGTAAAGGAGTCACTGAAAAGACAGACACAAGGAAAGCAGAAAAGAGAGACTCAAACCAGCTCAGTTAGAAAAATAAATGGCCAGACAACAATGGTGTAAAAATAATTTTACTTTCAATTTAGCAATTGGAATATGTCAACTGTTAAAATTACAGTAATGGTTTATGGTTTAGGGTTTAGGCAATTGATGTGTTATAAGTGGTGTACCAAGGGAGGGGGGGGTGCTTCCCGCCCTGGGTGCCGGCTAGGAAGGAGTTCAACTCTGCTCGGCCCACAGAGGCAGCACGGCAAACTTATGTTTAAGCTGGTTTTGCCGCATGAGACTTCAGCTGGGAGGGAAGAGCGGCCAGCCCTGGAGCACCAGGAACCATGTCAAAGCCAGCTGAAACGTAATTTTGCTGCTCTGCTTCTGTGGGCCCAGTCGGGGTAGGGGTGGGGTGCATCGCAGAATGGGGGGTGCCCGACCTGGGTGCAGAGAGGGCTGGGAGTGCCACTGCGTGTTGTCTTTGTATGCATCTCTTTCTATTTCTAAGGTGTTTAACTGCATGCAGCACCTGGCTTCATGGGGTATTGGTTTAATTTTTGTCTACTTTTTTTTTTTTGTGCCATCAAGTCAGTGCTGACTCCTGGCAACCCAGCTGCCTCTGGGTTTTCTTGGCAATGTATCACCAGAAGTAGATTGCCAGGTCTTTTCTACCGAGGCAATGGAGGGTAAAGTTACTTGCCCAAGATCACAAGGACTACTCTTCTAGACAGTTGCTTTAACATATTTCTATTATTAGTTTGTGATCTTTTATTCTCTACTTGATGAGAGTTTATCTATGTTCTGAATCTGTGACTGAAGCCAGGTAGTCTGTCAGCAATGAGTTTCTATATAAAGATCTGTAGAAATCTGGCTTGTTCAATTTTTCCTGGTAGGTGTATGGATTTTCTAGGGCTCAGAGCAATTTACAGTGCTACCCTTTTCTGGCTAGGTTCCTTGCAGGAGTTTTGTAAATTAGTGCTGTTATGGAATGGTAGATGTGTTCTATAGATCCTGTGCTGTGGTTCTCACTTTTTCTTTTTGTTTCTAGGGGCATTTTCTCCAAATAAGTTAATTTTTCTGATACCATGACAGTCATGAACCTCACTTCTAAGCCAGGGTATGTGGAGTATGATCTCAGTCTCTCAAATTTACTGCTAATGCTTGCCATCATACTTGCATCGTGCCAAAGAGATCTTCCTTCTGGAGTTTGTAAGATGTAACAGGTATGTGCTTGGAAATTCTTCTTTATCAAGGCTGTGGCTCCCAGTACAATGGAAAAGATTTCTGTATCCTGCTGCCACATTTTCTTCGTCTCTGACTGCATTTCTTGGTACTTCAGGATCTTCAGCCTTTCCACATGATTCACAGAATAATCACTCAGTACCAACACTGTTATCAATGCTGGTTTGGTGTTCTTCTCCTTTACCACTATGTCAGGTTTCCTCACATCCAGTTTCTTATCCATCAGAATGTGAATGTCCCAGGTGATCAGCATCTCTTCATTCTCTGTTATTTTCATAGGGTCATGATCCCAGTGCTTTTCAGGGACAGAGATTTTGTAGTGTTTACAGAGTTTCCAGTGGAGGAGGTGTGCTACTTTGTTGTGCATTTCTGTATAGAATTTTTCCACCATCAGAACTTCACATCCTACTATAAGGCGAGTCACTGTTTCCAGCTCTTTCTTACAGAATTGATATATGTATGTTTTACCAGTTTTTTCAATGCTCGCCATAAACCATCTCATCCTGTCATGGGCTACAACTATCAATCGTTCATCCTTTGGTTTCAGTTCACCTCTCCTTAACCATTCATGTGTCCATTCCTGATCGACAAAAGGTTCTTGGAGTAACACTCTGTATTTTCCACTGTATTTGTGCATTTGCCACTTGGTTTTCCTTAATAGACGTTATACTTAGGCGTATTTACAGAGCGTATACTGTATGTATATTTTTTTAGGTTTATCGCTCTAAGAGACCTTTATACCCCTACAATAGGGAACTTATGCACTGAATAAATTGCTCATTGAACAAATGACTAGGTCTCAGACTTCCCGACACTTTCTATGCTTACTGCCAGCAACCCGGCAAAAGCTGTGCCAGTTAGCATCAATGACCTGTCAGATGTAACCACAGTTCCAAAAATATATAATCCTTCCAATATGAAGTGACGTATCCCAAAAACAAAACAATATTACGACAAATGCTGAAATGCTCCCAATCTTTTAAAAAATATGTAGTTTTCTCAACACCAAGTGACTTATCTTATGTCGCAACCAATGCTGAAATACTCCCAAAGGTCCAAAGAATATGTAGTTGTCCCAACGCCATCTTTGTAGCGCTTCAACGCGTTTCTCATTACAAGGATTCTTCAGGGGAAGATAATTTCATAGCATATGTTCTCAAAAAGGCTGGTATAGCCAAACGATTTAGATGGAAAAGTTCCTACTTTTCAAGACTTCCTGGAGATACATAAAGACAGATATATCCCAACCACCGATTAGAAAATATGTAACTTACAGCACTACGATGTTACAAAAAATGTTACAAAAAATGACGAAACTTACTGACTGGTTTACAGTCCTCTGCCAATAGGTGAAGGAACCTATCCCATTGATGCTGCCTGCGTCTATCGAGGATAACAATTCACCTTACGTTTGTTAAAAAAAACGCTACGCATGCGGACTCGCTTCACTATTGGCATTTTATAGACAGACCTACCATATGAGTGACGTACGTATCCATCTACTCTCTCCTCAGTTAGAACAGGCACGCCCTCCATTCAACCATGTTATTTAAACCTGTTGGTTCAACCGATCGCAGCTTAAAAATCCACCTTTGTTCATGAAACAACAGGGTCTGGTCCCGCGTCTTGTCCCCTTGTCCCGCATGTATCTGTTCAATGACGAAACATCTGAAATTGGCAAAGGAGTTATCAAGCGCTATGCTGTGTTGTACTAATGGAGCTTCCTTCATTCGACACTTAAGGCGGCTTTTATGTTCTCCCAAACGAATTCGCAAAGACCTAATGGTCTTACCAATGTACAGTAATTTGCAAGGACACTGCATGGCGTGGACAACAAAGGTGGAATCACAAGAAGTAGTACCCCGTAAACTATATGTCACATTATGATACGTGAAACTGTCTGTCTCTAAATTTATCTTACACATGTTACAGTGACCACAAGGAGAATGCCCCAGCTTGATATTGTCTGGAGCAGTACTGCCTTGTGGATGCCACAACTGCGTCGGGCTTACCAGTTCCTTTAAATTGGCATGCCGTTGCCAAATGCATCGAATGCGCCGTTCTGTAAACCCCGCCATACTCTGTAGCACATTGGAATGTTTCCGTATAATCTTCTGTATTTTATAGCTCATAGGGGAGATCTTAGTAATAAAATTGACCGTAGTGTCATCCTGCTTGGTCTTGGGCCGTGTGTTCAAAAGGAGTGCTCGATAATTATATTTTGCACGATGATACGCTTGACCAATGATCCCTTTGGGGTATCCCCTATCTCGAAAACTAGTATTTTTGGATACCTTTTTACGGCCTTTAATGGGCACAATTCCGTCTTACATAAGAGACACTTCCCATTTTTTAAACATTTTGGAAGCCCATCGACACCTGGCTATGGAAGACAACATACTGTTGGTCACCATGGATATAGCAGCATTATACACAAGCATCCCACAAGATTCAGCATTCAAAACGATACGAGGTGCACTGATGGCCAGGGGAGATCTATCAGAAGAATTTATAGCATTTTTAATGCGATTGGCACGCTTAACCATTTTTAACAACTATTTCCAGTTTGAGGGGACTATTTTTCAACAAGTCTCCGGTGTAGCGATGGGGGCCACGTGTGCCCCCTCTATTGCCAATTTGTTTATGGGAGATTTTGAAGCCAGGTGGCTGAAGTCAGGTCCCTTCCAGGCACATGTGCGGCTATGGCGCCGCTATATTGATGATATATTTGTTGTTTGGCAGGGGTCCAAAGCTGAGTTACAACGTTTTCATGGATGGTTGAACCAGCTGGATACCCACATACAATTCACTAGCGCCTACAATACTCAGGTCATCACATTTTTAGATGTTGAGATCAGTCGGATTACATCAGGATGGAGAACCTCAGTGTATAAGAAACCAACTGATTGTAACACCTTGTTACATTAAAACAGTATCCATCCCCGCAGTTTGAAGAACGGACTACCCTTCTCTCAATTTATTCGATTTCGCAGGAACTGTTCTCATGATAACAATTTTAAGATACGGTCCCAGGAATTGATTGCTAGTTTTCGAGATAGGGGATACCCCAACGGGATCATTAGTCAAGCGTATCATTGTGCAAAATATAATTATCGAGCACTCCTTTTGAACACACGGCCCAAGACCAAGCAGGATGACACTACGGTCAATTTTATTACTAAGTTCTACCCTATGAGCTATAAAATACAGAAGATTATATGGAAACATTCGAATGTGCTACAGAGTATGGCAGGGTTTACAGAACGGCGCATTCGATGCGTTTGGCAACGGCATGCCAATTTAAAGGAACTGGTAAGCCCGACGCAGTTGTGGCATCCACAAGGCAGTACTGCTCCAGACAATGTCAAGCTGGGGCATTCTCCTTATGGTCACTGTAACATGTGTAAGATAAATTTAGAGATAGACAGTTTCACGTATCATAATGTGACATATAGTTTACAGGATGCTACTTCTTGTGATTCCACCTTTGTTGTCTACTCCATGCAGTGTCCTTGTAAATTGCTGTACATCGGTAAGACCATTAGGTCTTTGCGAATTCGTTTGGGAGAACATAAAAGCCGCCTTAAGTGTCGAATGAAGGAAGCTCCATTAGTACAACACAGCATTTTCGCTTGACAACTCCTTTGCCAATTTCAGATGTTTCGTCATACATACGGGACAAGGGGGCAAGACACGGGACCAGACCCTGTTGTTTCATGAACAAAGGTGGATTTTTAAGCTGCGATCGGTTGAACCAACAGGTTTAAATAACATGGTTGAATGGAGAGCGTGCCTGGTCTAACTGAGGAGAGAGTAGACGGATACGTACATCACTCATATGGTAGGTCTGTCTATAAAATGCCAATAGTGAAGCGAGTCCGCATGCGCGGCGTTTTTTTAACAAACGTAAGGTGAATTGTTATCCTCGACAGACGTGGGCAGTATCAATGGGATAGGTTCTTTCACCTATTGGCAGAGGACTGTAAACCAGTCAGTAAGTTTTGTCATTTTTTGTAACATTTTTTGTAACATCGTAGTGCTGTAAGTTACATATTTTCTAATCGGTGGTTGGGATGTATCTGTCTTTATGTATCTCCAGGAAGTCTTGAAAAGTAGAAACTTTTCCATCTAAATCGTTTGGCTATACCAGCCTTTTTGAGAACATATGCTGTGAAATTATCTTTCCCTGAAGAATCCTTGTAAGGAGAAATGCGTTGAAGCGCTACAAAGACGGCGTTGGGACAACTACATATTCTTTGGACCTTTGGGAGTATTTCAGCATTGGTTGCGACATAAGATAAGTCACTTGGTGTTGAGAAAACTATATATTTTTTAAAAGATTGGGAGCATTTCAGCATTTCAGCATTTGTCGTAATATTGTTTTGTTTTTGGGATATGTCACTTCATATTGGAAGGATTATATATTTTTGGAACTGTGGTTACATCTGACAGGTCATTGATGCTAAATGGCACAGCTTTTGCCGGGTTGCTGGCAGTAAGCATAGAAAGTGTCGGGAAGTCTGAGACCTAGTCATTTGTTCAATGAGCAATTTATTCAATGGATAAGTTCCCTATTGTAGGGGTATAAAGGTCTCTTAGAGCGATAAACATAAAAAAATATACATACTGTTTTTCCTTGCCTGCTGATCCAATTCTTTGAAGAGTTTTTTCTCTTGTTTTGGAAATTCTGTTACATCCTTTCCCATACATGCCTATGGATTTTCACTCATTCCTTCTAGTTGTCGTAATGCGGCGTCAGCAGTAGGGTGTTGGGGGGAGGGGCGGGGGAGGTACTGGAATATGGATAGGCTTTAAGGTTTGTAGTTGTACGTTTTTGATGCTGCATGGACTGTTCTTGAGTTCCAAATATTTTGTTGGTTCAGATTCAAGGAAATTTCAAACTTTAAGGGAATATCAGTTTAGTTTTGTGGCCTGATAACTTCACTCTTACTGATTTCTGGGTTTTTCCAGCTCTGACATAGTCTAATCCAGCCTTCACACTCTAATTTGAATTTCCAGCTACAAGGATTTATTTCTCATTTTATATCTTCCTTCCTTATCATTATACTGGTCATAGCACTGACCAAATAAGTCCACTTGTCATTGTTCCTATGCCGATATTTATGTAAATGAGGCTCCGAGGATATGTAAATGAGGCCCTACAATGAGTCCCCGCACATGGCCCCACATCATCCTTGGGCCTTCCCTGGCTGTTGCCACATAAACCATGCTACAGGATCTCTTGAACCTGTTGATGGAGTCACCTCTCTTTCCTCAAGAGAGGGACCTCCTACAGCAGGGTTTTTAGTAGTAGAGGATCTCAATCCTTTCTTCCTTATAGCCTCGCCCTTGAAAAATGAATACCATCCAAGAAGGGCTATTTGAGAGTGGTAGTGGGCATCCTGTTTAATGTTGAGAGGGTCTCTACTTTCTTAGCCTATGTGAGAGTCTGGAAGATTTTTCAGAAATGGTGTTCCTCTTAGGCCCTAAATGCCAGGAAGTGGGCATTGTCACTATTTTTGTCCTTACAATCCGGTTTGGAACAGGGATTAGTCTTGAACTCTTTCAATGTTCAGGTTGCAGCACTGGCATGCTACAGGGGGATATATTCAAGTGATGTCCTTGGTAGAACTCCCCCAATGACTCATGCTTTCTCAAGAAAGGGAAGCAGATCTGTCCGCCACTGTGCCCTGTTGTTCCACTAGTAGAGTCTTTCTCTGGTGTTGAGGGTGCTGAAAAGGCCCCCAATTGTGTCCTTTCATAAGGCCTCTCTCAAGGACTTGTTTCTTAAGGTGTTTTTTCTAGTGATTATTGTGTCTGTCAAGTGCTGTTAGAGTTGCAGGCCTTGTCCTATAGAGACTTTTTTTGGCCATCTCAATGGCATCCGGCATCCATTTCTCCCAAAGGTGCTGTCTCCCTTTTGCCTTAACCAGACTGACATCCTGCCCTCTTTTACAAATGAGGACCTGCATCTGGTGGATATGAGGAGGGTGTTGGTCAGATAGTTGGAGATTACTAATTCCTTCTTCTGGTAGGCACACCCTTTTATCCTCCTTTTTGGTGCAAAGAAGGGACTGGCAGCGATCAAGTCTTCTATTGCCTGCTGGATACAGTGTGTCATTCAGTCAGCATACCTTCTGTCTTGAAAGTGTATGCCAGAGGGGGTCAGAGCTCAGTTCAATAGAGCACAGGCCTCCTCTTGCACGTAGTCTGCCTTAGTGTCTCTGGAGGATATATTTAAGGTTGCTACCTGGTCATCTCTGAGCATCTTTGTGAAGGCTTTGGAAGGGCAGTCATATCCAGAACATTGTCTTCCTCCCACCCTGGTCTAGCAAGATGATAAGGAAGGAGATAATTTTCTTTCTTTCAATCCTGTTAAACCAATCCAGGACCTGCCCTGGAAGACTTCCTAATTGCCTTGTTAGTCTCAGTGGCTGATGAAGAATCAATTAGAGTAAGAGAGACAAATACTTATTCTTATTTATCCAAATTATGGTTGCTGGTTAATAACGTTTATAGTTTCTGAGTTGTTCAGTCTTGCTTATTATTTGGGAAGTGTCATAATGGCTTCCCTCAATGCTACAACAGTGGATATACTAGTGATGACATCACTGAAAGATGTTCAAGCTGCCTCTAACTGCTGGCTGGGGTGCATAACCCATTCATCTGTACTGGTCTAGCAGGATTCAAGGAAAGAAAATTATCAGGTATGTAAAAAATTCTTCTTAGATTCAGTGAGCAGTTATTCAGATCTGAATTCCATTTTTCTACAAAGAATTTATCACTATATAGTTTTGGTTCCTTTATCATTCCTAGTCCTCTTGGAATTTGTTCATATTTGCCACATTTTATTTGTGAACTTTTATACAGCTCTGAGCTAGTTTATTTAAAATAAAAAAAGCTGACAAAAAATTAGTTATTCTGTAAGTATTCCAGTAGATGGAATAATACAATGCAATGTCAAATGCTTGAAGTTTCAGCATGCCATTTAAAAGAGTGTAGGAGGGTAGAAGGGAAACTTTCCAGGCCAGGTTAGGAGCAATGTTCCTGCTTAGCTGCACTGAGTCCTCCTCCGGCATTCCTGCCGGTGGGGGGAGGTGCAAAGTGATCCCAAAGACGATCACGCTTAGGATTGCGCAGTTTAAGCAGGTCCTGAGGGCCTGCCGAAGCTGCGCGATGAACATTAGCAGGAACATTGGTTAGAAGACACAATTCCTTCTGCCACAAGTTACACAGGGTGCCAGAGAGGCCAACATTGGTCTTATTCATAATGCTAACTTAGAATTAGAGTTTGCAGCAGAGACCTGGGTAAACCAAGCTGGCAGCTCTAGGATCATTAGGAAGAAAATAATCAGAAAGCATATAAACTAACTATCCCAATTATTTGTATTTAAAATAGGTGAAGCCTTCTATATCAGACAGAGGTTGTGAGTACAGGACCATAAACCGTATCTCGGCAGTTCCTTCAAAGCCTATTGTTTCAAGAGATGCTTATTTGAGAATGGACAGACTGATATTTTTGAAAAATATATACACATTGTTATTTCCTTTTTCATGAAAAAAATGTAGATAAATGATAGTTGGCTGAAGAATTAAGCAGCTTCCATTCCTTTTACTCTTACAGCCTAACATAATATTTAAAAATTGTATGGTCTTTGTGTATGATTGTAAATAAATATCTTACATGAGTGTAATAATTGCAGATCATACTCTAGTTACAGGGAAATGCTCTCTAGCATAGCCTCTCTGCTACAGTATATATTATGCTAAACAAAGTTCATCTGAGTTCCATTTTTCAGCTTGACGCATGCATTCTATCTAGGAATAGATAGGATTTCAGTCACTTCCTAGTTCATTTGTTCTGCTTTCACAATTAAACACTTTCTATGTTAGACCTGCAGCTTGATGTTGGGTATTGTGCTTTCTTTTTTTTTTATCATAGATGCTGTTTTAAAGAGCATGATACCTTACAACCCCCAAGGGTATAATTTATCACCCAGTTCATTTTGTAATGTCTGCCTAGATAGAACTTGCACTCCAGGCTGATAGAGTAGAGCAGAGGCAAAACTTCAAACTCCTGACTGCTAGGACCACATTGAGCAGGGAGAGAGCTAACTCTCAAGAACCTACCTTTTGTGGGAAGCTGTCCTTCTGCAGCGTTGCTGTAACCGGTCTTTCACCCCACAGGAACTCTACCAGGTTCACTGTCCAGGCCAGTCTTTGAATAAAACTTAATTTATGGCTGTAATTTCTTCAGAGTTAAGGGGAAGAATTTTAGAAAGTAATTTCTCCGACAAATCCTCACAGGCAGGAAGTGACATACATGTGTTGTGAAGTTTCTCAAAGCTTGTAGAACTGAACCTTTGAATTTGACTTTCAGGAGACTAGCCCTCGAATGAGTGGTCCTCCTGGTGGCCTGATAGCTCCAACCATAAGAGCTATGGCCCCTTGCTCCCAAGATTGCAGATTTGTTCCTGGCAACATCTGGCTTGGGTTGGGGTAGATGGTCAATGAGCCCAGTCTCCTTCCTGAGACTTGCAGGCTCACAGTGGCCTGTGGAGGTGGTGGCTGTATGTTGAGGCTGGTTCAGAGTTTCTTCCAGCTCTATGGCCAGTTGGTAGTTCTGGCTTGTTTTCAAAGATAACTTCTGTTTGTGGCGAAGCACTTTTCCTTATGGTTCACTTTCTCTCCTGGAGAAGAAGCTCGACTATAGACACTCCAGTAGAGCAAGTATAGAAGAGTCAGAGGAACTTCTAAGGCCATTCATACAACCTGGAGTTGCCATTTGATGAATGGGAGCCCTCGGTGACCTCCACTGTAGTAGGGACATTCCTGGTAGAGCTACTCATGGGCTTGAATCACCTCCAGGATCCCTTGGAAACCTGTAATCCTACTCACTGGGTGCCAGCAGTCCTTCCCTAGGCACCCATACCATGTTAAGCTATAAGTTTTGAGATCTTTAAGCAAGATTGGCACTTTTCAGCTCCATAGACAAGACCCTATCTTTGGTCCTCAGGATGCTGGTCCAGATCAGCTTGGGACTTCTGGGTGCACTATTTGAATTGCAGTAGTGATTGCAATTTCTCCCCAGGAGAGTCTCTCTGAGGCTCTCTGCTCAAGAGGGGGACTTTTGTGGATGTTCTTTAGCACCTCCAGCAGTGACAAGTCATTTTTCCTGTCCCCTCTGTGGCAGGGCCAGGGATGTTATCCTTGATACATGTGTATTCTGTTAGGGAGGGTCCTTCCAGCATATTCTGGTCCTAAAGCTGGTTGGATTCTCTCATTTTTGTATGGAGTCCTTTGGGTCTATCGTTGCATCGGTCCGATAAGGTGTGTTCTCACCGCTTAGATCTTGTCAGGGCATTTGCCACTTTGTGGCTCCTTGTACCTTTCCCAAGGTAATACTGGTGACAGTAGTGCCTTTCTGTATGCTTAGCTCCTGATTGCCCATGCATAAATGTCGAGCTGCCCCGATTTATTGTCCTTGGTGAAAGTCACAAAAGACAGAGGCCTGTGGAGCTTGAGCTGGAAGGTCTGGATTTGAAAAATGGCTGTCCTAAGAGAATCCTGATTATCTCCCAGGAGGACGAGTTCCTGACGGTCAGTTCCTATTCTCCTGAGGAGTATCCTCTTGATGGAGGGTTCGTTCAAACTGCAGCCAACTTAGAGCATCTGATCCTCAGTCAGATCAATGGACCTGATTTCTTTCCAGTCTTCAGGCACATAGCATCAATTTTATGACCAGATTCTTCCTCTAGGCTGCACATACACTTGATTCAGATGCACTGCCTAGTCTGGTCTCCAATGTTCCCTGTCATTTGACCAGGCTGTTCTTCTCCCCCAGGAGAATAAGAAGCAAGTGAAGTAGCAAATGTGGTTCTACCTCCTGACCAGAAGAAGAGGCTTGTCGGCCTGGCTTCCATGTGGAAGGGCTGAAGGTCTGAGTCCTGATCCAGTTTACCCAGGGACTGTCTCCTCATGGAGATTTCTTTACATATTTTGGAAACATAGTGCAGGCCATAGGTGTTGGAAAGGGTGGGCCACACAGGCCCTGGCCCCACTAAAAATCACAGCATGGAAGGCAGCAAGATGCCCGTGGGGATCCAATCCCCTGTGAGCAGAAGAAGATAAGCTCTTTCCTGTCTGCCTGCGGGAGATCGGATCCCCACGGGCAGAACAGGAAGGGTCTGCCCGTGGAGCAGGGCTTGGGGCAGATTTAAGACAGAGTTTGGGGCTGTTCTTGGGCCCCTCCCAAAGAAAACGGTCTTTTGTTGCCCCTGGTGCAGGCAGATTGATTGCATAAGTAGGGTATCCTGAAAACCTGATTGGCTGTAAGGTCCCCAGGGCAGGTTTGGGAAGCCTTGTTTTAGCGAGACATCTTTAGCTCCTTCAGTTTCTATGTGTGGCTTGTACATAGGCCCTGCAAAATTTTGTTGACCCTCCTGTGAATTGCTTCCACCTATCCAAGTTCTTTCATAAAAGAGGCCTTCAGGATTGCACACAGTGTTCAAAATGGGATCTCCCCAGAGATCAGTAAAAAGGTAATATTATATCCCTTTTTGTAATAGTGATGTTTTTCTTAATACAAAGAAGTATACCATTAGCTTTCCAACTTCCTTGGTCACACCAATAAAATGGAAACTTTTGAGGAGTCCAATATACTCAAGAATTTTTTGTTTTTTTTAAAGAATTTATTAGCTCTTTCTTTTTCAAATAAAGACAACATTTTATCTGCTTTCAACAATGCACGAGCACACCCTGTTAGATTCTTTTGCATTACAAATTGATTTCCTAACCTTTTGTCTTTCTCTCTTCCCCTTCCCTGGACTATTTGTTCCATTTCTTTATTCCATGTCTTTCACAGTAATATACACATTGTCCCACTGCTTAGCCCTGATCCAAAATGGACTAGACTCTAGACTCTAATTTTCCCTGCTGAAGGCTTTTCCCCTACAAATGAAATAACAAAAAAGCTTCTTTGTCTCTGGAGAACGTTTTGTTTTGTCTTCCTCTCTGTAACTGTGATGCAGCAATCAGACACAACAGAGTCCTTAGGTCTAATTAAGATCAGCTATTGATTGGGGATTGCTAGCTGAGCTGAATATGATGTGTTTGACAGAGAAATTGGGGGTGGATAATGTGCTCCATTAAGATGCGATCCGTGCATGGCCTAATACTCGTAAAGCAGCACATACAATGTTTTTATTGTGGAATGCCTTTCATCTAAGTAGCTACTCTACTTGTTTGGATACCATATATTTTCCCAAATAGGTGTATAAATTTTGTGGCAGTGGTCAGCAAATTATGGCCTATGGACCAAACCCGTCCAAAAGGCTCTTTCATCCAGCCCCCTTCACCTCTCTCAAATTTGCATTCCTATCAGCCTGCTGATGTTGTAGCTAAGACACTGTCCCAGGCTTTTGTTGACATCACCAGCAATGGCTCAGTGTCACATTAAAAAAAGGGCTGCTTCAGACCTATGCTGATAACACTGGCAGGACCCATAGATGGTGTGAAGAGGCATGTAGTGATAAGTGACTGATGTATCATGGTTGTCGCAAAGAGGAAGGTGAATGTAGTATAGCTGGGCTTGGCTTTCATGTAAGTTTAGGGGATTACATACAATTTTTAAATAAATACAGTTGGACTTAATTACTAAGCAGCATTAGCTGTTAAGGCAGCAATCAATGCAGGCAAAATTCAGGCGGTAGCGGCTCCTTTGTGATATTGGAGCTGGAGCCCATTGAATTCAGTGAGGTCGCGGCTCCGATATCACACGGAAGCCGCTACCGCTGTTTAGTAAACATACCCCTAAGAGTTAATAGGGGTGCTTGAGCAGGTAACACACGGTAATTTCAGTGGTAATAGTAACATGGAACGTGACGGAGAATGGGCAGGGACTGCACCCTACAGTTTACAATTTATACAGCCAAATTATAGATTTGAAAAGAGTGTGGAATTGGGGGAATTCTGAAGGCACATTTTAGATAATACATAGAGATCAGAATTGAGACATTGAGCTCGCAGCGTACACAGTCCAGCTAAAGGTGGAGCTCTTTCTACAGTATGAATAAGGAAGTGAAGGGGCATATGGGGATTTATATCCAAGTGCAATGGGAGGAGGCATTTCACAAATTATTTATTTATTTATTTAGACAGTTTTGTATACCGCCTTATCCTTCAATCAAAGCGGTCACAACACAATTGGGGGATACATTTAACATGTGGGGATATGAGACACATACACTAATACTTACAGGGAACATGGGCAATGGAGGGTTAAGTGGCTTGCCCAAGACCACAAGGAGCACCTGTGGGACTAGAAACCCCAGTCCTTCCGGCCCAAGGTTGCTGTCCTCTAGTGGGATTTGAACCCCTGACCTTCCGGCCTGAAGTACCTTGCTCCAACCACTAGGCCACTCCTTCCAAGTAGGAAAACCCAGCAACTTACAGATGTAAATGCTGACAATTCAGAATGTAAATGTGTAAATGTCAGTGCTGATTAGATGTTCAGATGCACCTTGTTAACTGCAGAGGACTCTATCTTATTTCAGTTTGGGGGGAAATAACCACGTGGAGGATAATTCCATAAACTGCCATGAAGATTTCACACAGAGCCATATGTAGGCCCTATTTAATAATGTGCGGCATGCATGCTTTACTTTATAAAACAGGGGTGCACAGATGTGCTGGAACCTAGATGCAGCCACTTATGCCTCATGCAGGGCAAGGGTAACTTGCCATGTCTAGATCAGGGCATCAACATGCATAAGTCATAGTATTCGGTAACTCCACGCATCAACCACGCCATGCCTACACTCTGCCCTTGCATAGCCCATCGGAGGTTATGCATGAGCAGTCCTTCTGTGGGTATGTACAGAACAGCGACCAGCCAATGCACAGTTGGAAGTGCACATTTGTGCATGTAAAATCATGAAAATAAGGACTTATGTGCGTAAATAGCATGTAACCTTTAGTGCACTTCTTATAAAATCCCCCTTAATCCTCCCTGTGAAGAGCTGACCAAAAGGAGCACTTTCTGAAGACCTATTTGTGTCCGTAAACAGGTGTAAATTCAGACGCGGGCAATTTTGGACTTACAACTACTACTACTACTATTTATCATTTCGATAGTGCTACCCATGCACTCCCTATACGAAATGGGGAATACAAGTGTAGATTTTTTTGTCCCACAAGGCCACGTCCATAACACTTCCCTATGCAATTTTGACATTCTAGTGGATGCATGTTACTTATACATGCATTTTGTGAATAAGGCTGCTAAAATAACCCCATAAATGTATAAATGGCAAAGCAGGCTGCACAAACAACAGCTATAACTTGAAATATATAATCCGATAGTGTCATTGAAATGTGCACTTCATTTGAAACCATTTAAGTTAGATGTTTTAAATATATATTCTCCATGCACCTGAATATTGACCTCTTGATATTTGCATTCAAATATCCAAAGGGCATGTTTGCTAAAAGTTAACATGTGTTAATGAAATTAACATGCATTAAGTGCAACTCAGCCAATAGAAATAAAAAGCCCATGGATACTTAACGCACGTTAATTAATGCACAGCAAAACCTTTAGTAAACATGCCCCTAAATGTATCTTTCTCTTCCTAGTCACAGCTTTATTGGTTGATTTTATTTAATATATTACTTAGCACAATAGTATTAAAGTGGCTTACAATAAAATAAAATGACAGTTACAATAATACTAAAATTACAATAAAACAACAGTGCAGTGACATACAATGGCAATCAAATCAGAACAAAAAATCATTCTACAGTAACAAGTAAAATAGAAGATAAACAGCCATGTTTCCAAATCTGAAAAGACAAATAATTGCTCTTCAAGTCAACTGGTAAAGAATTCCATGTAGAAGGATGGGCAAAGTTAAAAATGCTGGGCCCAGTTTTCAAAGGCATTGACAGGGTTTGCAGACCTTGTAAAGCATGTAAAGGCCACTAAGCAGGATGTTCAGTGCTACTAACATGGTTAGTGCCACTGATTATCCATGAGTGCTGCCTCTACACTTCCTGATGCTAACCGATTAGCATTGGGATGTAACCGAGGCAGGTCAGATTCGGCGTTAACCCGCTCTAATCCCCCCCTCACACCAACATACTCCTCCCCCCCCCCCCCACCCCTACACATCCAGCCTCCATACAAACTACACCAACACATTTTCTGGGCTTATATGGTCACAGCTTTATTAACAAACAGGAAATTCCAAACAATTTCTTGTAATATACACTCCTTAAACATAACCAACGAGCTGAACGAGCCATCACCCGCCATACTACTAGCAAGATGACCTCATTCCACTCTCGCCGCGGCCGAGCCAGCGGCAAATGCCCACCCCCTTTTCCCCGGTCTCGCCATATTACTAGCAAAGGCCGGCAAGGGGTCATCCGGGTTGGGGGCAACCGCCACCGCACCAATTCCATTTAAAGGCTCCGGACCCCGGAAACCTCCGGGATCCCGCCACCCCCCCAGCTGCAACAACCCCTAATAATATGCCCCCTGCGCCTAAAAAACGGGCAGGAGGGTGGGCAGCAAACGCCCTGCACCTTCCGTCCCCAGCGCCAGAGAGAGACTCCACGAGCACCTCTCCCCAAGTTCCCACCGGACCAGAGCAGTTAAGCCTGGTGGCCCAAAACTTTAAAAGCCAAACTTTAAATATCAGCCTTGAAAAGTATTCAAAGTGTTAAATGTCCAGTACTTAACTGCAGAAACGGCGAAGGAACATCCAGCAAGGGTGGTTGACACAGTCCTGTGTTTCAGGTCGGCAATTTAGAGACCCTGCTTCAGGCATAATACTTGTCCCTTCTAAACCAATAAACGCCTCTTTTTTCTGAATAAAATGGACAGGTCTGGTTCCCGCCGGAGCTTGTGCTTGGCTCTTGTTTAGGTGGGAGGATGTTTTGTCCGACAAATTTTTTTTTTTATTTTTCATCTTTATTTTTCATTATTACTTTAGGAAGTTTTCCATTTTGAGTTCCACTATTTTGTATGGATTGCCAAAGCTAACCTGGCAGCAGCTGAATATCACCACTGAACGGTTAGCTTCCTGCTTTGGCGACAAACCTGGATATTCAGTGCTGGTGGTCAGATGTGAGCCCAGCATTGAATATCCGAGTTTAATATTCAGCGATGACAGCTAGCCACTGTAATCACGCTAGCTGCCACCTCTGAATGGCCCGCTATTCCTAGTTGAGGTTAATCGTATTGGAGAAAGAGAAGACAACTGAAGTTACAATTGCAAAGAGGATCGCAACTGTCTAGTAGGAACGTTAAAAATCAATCTCTGAGAAAGATACAATGAAAAGCCTATATATCGTGCTTTATGTACCAAACATATAAACTTGAATGAAGTATGTGCTGAGAGTGGAAGCCAGTACAGACTCACAAGGACAGGAGTGATATGACTGGTTCTTTCTTCCAATTAATGAGCCTGGCAGCAGTATTTTGCACTAATTGAACATGCTAGTTTTTGGTAAACCACAATACAAAAGTGTATGTTTACTAAACTTTGTCATGCTTTCGCAGCTAACAGGCCAAAAAAGTGCAGATAGCACCGTTTTAGCTGCAAAAGTGGTGTGTTATCTGTTGAAGGCGCAGACAGCATTTCCTCTGCAGTTAACGCACCAAACGTCCAGAGAATGCAGTTGGGCAGCATCATGGATGCAGCTAATACCACCCATTGAGGTGATGTTAACTGCACTCACACTATCTGCAAATCCAATGATTACCATGACATGTAGACACACCCACTCTCTGCCCTAATCCCACCACTCATGCAGATAACACAAAAAATCGCTGCATTATCAGCATTTTGCCTTCGATAGCTGCTACCACAGCCAGATAGCGCACACTATCTACTGTGTTAGCAGCTAACAGGGTTTAATAAGCATAGTTCAAAAAGTTGCAGTAGTCAAGACAAAATCAAAAATGAAAAATATGGTTTGAATTCATAATTAATTGAAGTTTATTAAAACAAGAAGGTACCACCAAGCCAATTTGTGAAGAAAAACTGAGTTTAGTGATTTTGTCACTGGCTTGAACTTGCTTATTAAACAGTTGATTCAAGTAATTTGGAATCATTTATGTTTATTTGATTTTCATTTAATGAACCAGAGCTGCTTCAGCCTTTTCCACATCTTTCAGTCAGGATATCCTAATTTACCTCTTTCTAAATCATGTTCTTCTGATCAATTGTCAGCTTTTTTCCATCTCCTCTTTAATTGTGTGCACCAACACCTGGATTCTGTTCCATTTAAGATGAAGCACAACCCATTGGAATAGGCTCCTCCTAAAAGTTCCCCAGCTCATAATGAGTGCAAAGCCCTGCACCTCATATCATCGTCTTATCTAGCAGCCTATCACTGGGATCCTGCTTATGAAACTGGGTATATTTCTGAAAAGGCTACCCTTGAAGTTCTGGATTTCAGACTCCTCTGAGAAGCTTACATTTGGCTTTTAAAACTTCCTTCCTGAACCTTTCTAAGTCATTTGCCTCCCCATATGCCCTGACTATCTAGTTGATACATGAGATCTGTCACTGTCATACCAGGCATGCATGTTACCAAGTGATCCCAGTGGCCACTAGCTATCTATATTTCTAATGATCAAATCACAGTGTTACTGTTTCTAATGTCCTGGGCAAACTCCTTGGGAGAAGTATCCTTGGTGCAAGAGAATAATACATCTTCTGATAGCCAGTTTCCAGCAAATAGGATCGCTTCTTGCCATTCCAAGGTGATACTTTTGTTCCTCTTAAGCTTGAACCTTCAAAAGAACAGAGGAGCTAACAAAGGGAAGTTGGAACCATTCTACATTTCCTTGAAGGTCTCTATATATATCTCTGATTTCTTCAGCTCCTCAAGGTCTGTCACTTTAGCCTCCAGAGGTTGCAATCACTTCGGAAAGCTAGAAGTTCATTGTACCCAACGCACACATACAATTAGGGCCATACCAAGGGTTGTACGAGTGGTGCAGCTGCACAGGACGCAAGCACAGAAGAGGGCTCTGATATCATCACTGGGCTTCCAAGAAACTCAAAAATAATGAGTAACTGAATGTGGCTGGGTGAAGGAGGGGCACTAGATTCATTAGTTGCATGGGGTGCATTTCTAGGACGGTACGGTCCTGCATACAACATCTTCCCAATAGGTAGATAACACAGGTACACTAAAAAAATATTTTTTTAAACTGCCTCTAATGTTTCAATTGATTTTTACGTTTTTTGGTGCGCTGAATCCAAATCTGGTAACCAATTTGCTCCATCACGTACAGATTTTTTGCTACATTGGGTTAGCAGTTTAAGGTGAACGTTTCAGATTGAGTGCGATCGAGATAAAAGTTTCTTGGATGAATTCTTTATACTAATTGTTTAGTAGTTATTCAAATAAGAATAAAGAAAATTGTAACAAGGCAGCACATAAGAATAGAGTAATGTCAACAAAACACACTGTGATGGTAGCAAAATTGTCTGCACTTAAAACAGCCACATACATGTGCACAAACATTGAGCATATAAGAGCGAGGTTAGACACAAAGCAAAGCAAAGAAATGTGCAAAAAATGTTGTACAGGTATGTATGTAAGAATAGAAAACGCAAACCGCACCATTGCAATACATGAAGACAAACACCCGATGGTGTGAAAATAAAATTCTAATAAATGAGATCCGACACTGTGGTAATAACTAGCAAATTTCAAAGTTTAGTAAAAACACGATATTTGTCAACACAGTTTAGATTTTAAAGTCATTCTTGGGTCAATCAATCTCCTGGTGGGCCCGTTTTCTTCTTCCCCCGAATGCTTCTCTTGGTGCGCTGCTTGGCGTATTTTTCATCTGGGGTTTCCCGCAGCAGCAACCAGCAGAAATCAGCCATCATAGTGGTGTTCCATCTTCCTTGGTACCTTCTCTCTGAGTCCTTGATGTCCTGGTGAAACCTTTCACCTTGTTCTTCACTGTACGCCCCCAAGTTTTCGGGAAAGTAGTTCACATGGGAGTGCAAGAAATGGACTTTCAGGCTCATGTTACAGCCTTGTTCTTTGAAGGCATTGAGCATCCTGGCAACAATATCCTTATAGTTCTCATCCCGCCTGTTCCCCAAGAATTTGAGAACAACATCCTTGAAGGAATCCCAGGCTTCTTTTTCCTTCTCAGACATCGTTTCAGCGAATGCTCCATCTGAAATGAGTTTCCTTATATCAGGGCCAACAAACACTCCTTCCTTTAGCTTTGCTTCAGAAAGTCGGGGGAACTTTGAGCAAAGGTACCGAAAGCACTCACCATCTTTTGGAAGGGACTTGATGAATTGCTTAATGAGACCCAACTTAATGTGGAGAGGTGGTAATAGAATTTTATCACGAGGTACCAAGCTCTCATGAAGAACATTTTTCTCACCGGGTCTCAAATACTCCCGAATTGGCCAGTCTTTTTTCCCCCAGTGTAGGTCGCGGGCCCGGCTATCCCACAAGCAAAGGAAGCAGGGATATTTGGTGAAACCGGATTGCTGCCCTAATAGCATGGATAGAATTTTAAAGTCTCCACAAATCATCCACTTATGCTCATCATAACGAATCTTCTGAAGAATCAGGGCCAAATTCTCGTATTTTTCTTGGAGAATAACAGAGTGAGCAATAGGAACTGAAGCGAATGTGTTGCCATTATGAAGAAGAACACCTTTTATGCTGTCTTTTGACGAATCAATGAACAGCCGCCATTCAGCAGGATCATACTTGAGTTTAAACTTTTCCATCACTCCGTATATATAGTTGCAAAATACCAAATCTTCCTCTTTGCTGAAATACTTCAAAAATTGTGTCTCGCGGTTGCGGTACCAATAAAAAGTTGTTCCTGGTGACAATAGATTTTTCTGTTTAAGCCGAGAACCTAGCAGTTGGGCAGCATCTTTTGGGAGTCCTAAATCCCGGACTAAATCATTCAATTCAGCTTGAGAGAAAAGTTCAGGTTTCGGATCTGGTTCAGTTTCAAACTCGGAAGTACTGGACTCATCGGGAAAAGCCATCTGATGAGTCTCATCATGATCAGAACCATCCACACAAATATGATCCAAAGATTTTGGTGGTTCAGGCACAGGTACTTCGTAGCTATGAGGCATAGGCCTAATTGCTGAGGGAAGGTTGGGGTAACTTATTACGTTCTTATTTTTTAAGTTGTATCCCTTCACAATGCAAGAGCAAAAATAGCAGTCACTGCTGTGGTCTCTTTGTTCACGCCACATCATAGGTATTCCGAAACGAAATGCTTGTTTTTTACCTTTCATCCATAAGCGTAGATCTTCCTCACATGTCTTGCACACTTTGTGAGGAGCCCACGGTTTGTCTTGATCGCCTAACTTCAAACCGAAATAGGCGAAATATACTTTTTTAATAAATGCAGAAATGTTCCTCTGCCGCTTTTTCACGGTATATTCCCCACAAATAAAACAAAAACTGTCCGGAGAGTTGACGCAACCTCTGGCTCTGTGAGCCATCACAAATACACAGCACTGCAAACTACAACTGTAGTGAACCACTTCGGAATAAAGCTGGATTACGACTGAGCAAACAAAAGGTAATAATGAACTTGCAAGAAACTGAAATTTGACAGGAACGTTCATGTCGCAACCACCGTGTTTGAGCGAGCGAACGAGGCGAGGCGAACAGGAAAGAACATGAGCCAGCGCGAGTACTGGATTTAGCCCCCCGCCTCCCAATTGTCCTGTTAATGTATAAAATGAATACAAAACACTCTAAAATATCATGAGGGAGTGTTTCTAGTTAGTTAACCATTGCAACCTCTATTTTGGGCCAAGAAAATAAACTGCAGTCGGCTAAAAAGAAATTATGTGAACATTCCTTATATGGGTAAGAAATCTAATTTTGCAAGAATCGTGACGTGATGGAACATTTTGGCTATTTTTCCTGGATTCAGCACCCCAAAATCTATAGGAATCAGTTGCAAAACTGGAGGCAGTTTTTTGGTAGTGTACCTGTGTAATCATTCATGTTATGCTCAACACAAAAGTCAGGAAATCCTCCATCTTGTTGGTGAACTGCTGTCTGTTATGTTTTTTTGAAGGTGTGAATAAACAGGTAAACAAAGGTGAGTTGGTTGATATAGTGTATCTGGACTTCCAGAAAGCCTTTGACAAGGTCCCCCATCAGAGACTTTTGGCAAAACTAAAAAGTCATGCGATAGGAGGCAGTGTACTATTGTGGATCGGGAACTGGTTAAAAGATAGATAGCAGAGGGTAGGGCTAAATGGCCAATTTTCCCAATGGAAAAAGGTGAATAGTGGAGTACCCCAGGGATCTGTACTGTGTCCGCTGCTTTTTGACATATTCATAAATGACCTGGAAAAGAGAATAACTAGTGAGGTTATCAGATTTGCAGATGACACAAAACTGTTTAAAGTTGTTAAAACCCAAGGGGATTGCAGAAAACTGCAGGAGGATCTGGATAAATTGGAAGACTGGGCATCCAAATGGCAGATGAAATTTAATGTGGACAAGTGCAAAGTTATGCACCTAGGAAAGAACAACCCACACTATAGTTACACAATGCAAGGTTCCACATTAGGAACCACCACCCAGGAAAAAGATTTAGGCATCATCGTGAATAACATGTTAAAACCCTCCGCCCAGTGTGCAGCGGCAGCCAAGAAAGTAAATAGAATGCTAGGTATCATAAGGAAAGGAATGGAAAATAAAACAAAGGATATTATAATGCCTCTGTATCATTCCATGGTACGACCACACCTTGAATATTGTGTGCGATTTTGGTCACCGTATCTTAAAAAGGATATAGCGTTATTAGAAAAGGTACAGAGAAGAGCCACCAAAATGGTAAAGGGGATGGAAGGCTACTCCTATGAAGAGAGGCTACAAAGGTTAGGACTCTTCAACCTGGAAAAGAGACGACTGAGGAGAGATATGATAGAGGTCTATAAATTAATAAATGGAGTGGAACAGGTAAACATAGATCAATTGTTTATGCTATCAGAATATAGAAAGACTAGGGGACATGTAATGAAGCTACAGGATAAACTATTTAAGACAAATAAGAGAAAATATTTTTTCACTCAACGTGTAATCAAACTCTGGAATTTGTTACCAGAGGATGTTAGTGTAGCTGGGTTTAACAAAGGTTTGGACAAGTTCCTGGAGGAAAGGTCCATAAACCTTTATTAAAAAGGGATCCAGGATATCAATGCTTGTGCCAGTACAAGCACTGTGGAACCTGTGTCTCTTGGGGATACTGCTAGGTACTTATGACTTAGATTGGCCACTGTTGGAAACAGGATACTGGGCTTGATGGACCTTGATCTGACCCAGTATGGCATATATTATGTTCTTATGTTCTTATGTAAACGTTTCTTATATAGTTATTAAAGCACTAGAGAATATTTAACAAAATTAGATGTTAGATAAGTAATTTGTTAATCTAGATTTAGTGCAGCTTAAGAGTTTGATATTGTTTGGATTTAATCAGTGGTGATTTTGTACTGTATCATGCTGGGTCACGGACATGGCACCTTTTGGTATGATACTGTCTGAGATTTTGGAAGCCTGTATTGCCTCTGGCCCACTGCACAAGGAGATAAGAGGAAGAGTAGGTACAAACCTGTAGCATTGATTCAGCAGTAAGGTGTAGGCCTCTGGGAATTTGCACAATCACTGCAGTGATGAGAGGAACCAGCTGATCATAGCTTCTGGGAGTTTGCACTACTGCTGTAGTGATGAGAGGAGGAACTGGCTGATCCTAGCCTCTAAGAGTTTGCACTACTGCTGTAGCGATGAGAGGAGGAGCTGGCTGATCCTAGCCTCTAAGAGTTTGCACTACTGCTGTAGCGATGAGAGGAGGAGCCGGCTGATCCTAGCCTCTAAGATTTTGCACTATTGCTGTAGCGATGAGAGGAGGAGCCGCTGATCCTAGCCTCTAAGAGCTTGCACTACTGCTGTAGCGATGAGAGGAGGAGCCGGCTGATCCTAGCCTCTAAGAGCTTGCACTACTGCTGTAGCGATGAGAGGAGGAGCCGGCTGATCCTAGCCTCTAAGATTTTGCACTATTGCTGTAGCGAGGTGAGGAGGAGCCGCTGATCCTAGCCTCTAAGAGCTTGCACTACTGCTGTAGCGATGAGAGGAGGAGCCGGCTGATCCTAGCCTCTAAGAGCTTGCACTACTGCTGTAGCGATGAGAGGAGGAGCCGGCTGATCCTAGCCTCTAAGATTTTGCACTATTGCTGTAGCGATGAGAGGAGGAGCCGCTGATCCTAGCCTCTAAGAGTTTGCACTACTGCTGTAGCGATGAGAGGAGGAGCCGGCTGATCCTAGCCTCTAAGAGTTTGCACTACTGCTGTAGTGATGAGAGGAGGAACTGGCTGATCCTAGCCTCTAAGAGTTTGCACTACTGCTGTAGCAGTGAGAGGGGGAGCTGGCTGATCGCAGCCTTTGAATGGCTCCACTGCTGCTGCTCCTGCTCCTAGCAGTAACCTCACAGAAGGTTGCCTGGGGGGAGGCTTATTTATTGAGTCAGAGGGCAGCCAGAAGGTGCGTTCCTGGGGTTGGGTCTGCAGGTGGGGGGGGGGGGCAGACTTGTGGTGCTGCACTTGTATGTTATCTGGGCTGGTGCAGCAATTGAGGCTGTTTCCATGTCTAAGTGAGGAGGGTTTTCCACAGCTTTTTCCCCTGTGCAGGAAATAAAATCACTGCTCCTGCCAGACTTGGTGAGGCATATCTATGCAGTTCTACAGCTATTTATTTTACAAGGGGCTCTACGTTTAGCAAAACCCCTTGTAAAATAGTGTCCTAATTCTCCATGCCCTGTGATGAACATGGGTATTCCCCCCTCCATGTCCTTTCTAAAATGTGCCTTCGCTTGTATAGCAGCCCTGAGTATAAGTGTTTCTAAATGCTGAAGTCATCATTTGAAAAAGCCATGGCCTGCGTGTACTGAATATTAAGCCCTTGGATTTTTCCAACACCTTGTGCTTAGACATAGGAAGGGAGACGTACTAGGTGCAAACTAAATGGAGGATCTTGAATGTTCATCTGCCCATGGTGGAAAAGTACAAAAAAGAAAAATGAAAAAATTGCTCTGGGTAAAGCATGATATCTGGCAGATGCTCACAGAGTGGTTACACTCTATGACTGACAGCTGGGGTATATCATTTAGCAATGTGGGCAGGAATAAGTAACTGGGCAGATGCGATGGACCCATTTGGTGTTTTTTTCTTATCCTCTACTATGTTCATTTTAAAGTGAGACCCTGTTACTAAGGGATGCTACGGTGTTGCAGCTAATGCGCCACTAGCTCCAAACCCATAGTGCAATAGTGCAACACTCTTCGGGTTAACTGTCAGGGGCACTGAAAGCATATTCCCGGCAGTTAATGTGGTGCATCTGCCCTAACGCAGCATAAAAATTGTATGGGTGTAACTTCCCCCACTATGGAGGCGGCGATGAATGCACCATCGCTAATTGGATATCTTGCAGTTAGCGCAGGAGCTTTGACTGCAAGGTGATCATTCCGCCCACTTTCTCCCCTAATGTGCCATGGACAATTAGCACCAACATATGGTGCCTCCAACTGTCATGGCCCCGTGCTAGTGTGTGTTTAACGTGTGCCAGAACCTGCGCTAACAGCTACCGTTCTTTAGTGTGTAAATAACCTGCACAATGTGTTCCAATACTAATGTACTTGAGACCTGGATTGGAAACAGGATACTATGCTCGATGGACCCTAGGTTTGAACCAATATGGCATACCTTATATTCTTATTCAAGACAGCAAAGTAATAGTGATATGATTTATGTAAATTCCAACCTCTTACATAGGGAAAAGGCAGCTTTAACAAAATATTCACTCCATTTAATAAAACAAGGATATAGAGGTTTTAAGCATAAAGACACAAAATTTCAACATTGGCCCAGTATATTTCAGGACTACATAGCTGAATAACTATCCTGAAATTCTAGATCTGATTCAGTAATAGGATGGTCAGTGTTTTTTCCCTACATGTCACTGATCTATAAGTGTAAGGCCTCTGTGATGTCTTACTGAAACTTATATTTGCATCCATACCCTAACTCGGGTGGTACTATGCTATTCTCAGGCACCTCTATGAAAATGAGCAATGTGGTATATGCCATCAGGAGCTATGTGGACCTCTAGAAGGTTACTGAATAATTGCCTGTAGAGAAAAGCAGGAATACCTCTAGAAATTACCTGGAGAGTTGCAATGCTAAAGAACTGTTGAAGGCCTTCTCAGTATTTCTATCTAAATCTAAGTACTGTATGTTTTGTTTGCAAGTTGGCAGGGTAAGCACAATGCTGTTCCAAGATAACTAGGCTCCAAGATCCTTGATATTTTGTTTATATGAATCCAGGAACCACGATAACCAAGTCATTGTGCTAATTTGGGATCAAGGTCTTGATCAAAGAATACTGTATATATATATATCCAGGTGGGGAGTGTATATATAATTCTATAAACATATTTTTGTATATCTGTTTAGAGTCTGAAGAGTCTTCGGTATTAACACAAGGAGTAGCTATGTTTTTCCTCCTAGCTTTGAACCTCTGTGAAAGTAAATTGTATAAAGAAGATCCTTCACCAATTGGAATTGGATGGAAAGTAAATAAACTGCTATATTGTATGAAAATCATCATCTGCCTTGAACTGAACTTAAAGGAGTCCCTAGGAACACAACTCATGTATGGATTTCTTTCTAGATAGAACTTGGTATATAGTGCTCCCACCAGTAAGGCCTTACAGTGGAGGAGTAGCCTAGTGGTTAGCAGTGGATCCAAACCTATAGAAGTCAGTGCAAAAATCCCACTTCTCCCATTCATGCTCTTTACAACTTTTGGCAAGTCATTTTACCCTCTACTGCTTCAGGTGCATCTTAGATTGTGTAAGACCACTTGTACAGGGAAATACTGTAATTTGTTTACATGGAATCAAATTTGGAAAAGGTGAATAAATCTAAATCTAAAAAAAAGAATATATACTGCCTCCCAAAGAAAAGAATCTTGCATTACATGTTTTATGCATGTGAGAGTGACAGAGATTTAAGTTGTTTTTTTTATACTGCTTTATTATTTCAATCAAAGCTGTTTACATTGTAACTCAAACTTGGCAAACATACCTTAAGCAGGAACACTGATAACTTGACTTTTCCCTACATCCATTTCCAGATTCAGGCATGTTTGTGTGGAAGACTCAGTAGTGAAAGATGTGGTAAAGTATGTCAGGGACTGGGTGAGATAGTGAGTGGGGGAGGGAAGTATATGATGTCTGTGCATTATAAATTGCAATGTATGTGAATTGTGTATCTCTCTCAGTGGGTTGTCGATAGAGACAGTATACCTTTGAATCTGAAGGGATGTCAACAGGTATGCGTGTTATGCATCAGATGGGAAGAATTGGAGAACTGTATGAATAGAATGACATGACATGTCGCTGGTGAGGAGTGTGGTGGGGGACTGTGTGTCGCTGTGTGCATGATGGTGGAGGAATGGTATGAGGCAGAGGTCTTGAGATGTTGGATTGTTTGAGGTTTGGGTGGGTATATGTTGTGGGTGACATGGAAAGGCCTGGGTATGTGTTTAGGAATGTTGTCACTCTTCCTCTCTCGCCACTCTTTCTCCTTACACATTTCCCTATTCCTTCTCTCACTTGTCACCCTCCCCCTTGTACTCTTCTGTCTCCCCTCCCCTATTTTCTTTCCCCTTCATCCTTTTCCCCCAAACGTTACATAAGAACATAAGAAATGCCATACTGGGTCAGACCAAGGTTCATCAAACCATGTATTCTATTTCCAACAGTGGCCAATCAAGGTCACAAGTACCTGTCAGGTTCCCAAAAAGGTACACAGGTTCCACAATGTTTATCCCGGGGTAAGCAGTGCATTTCCCTGGTCCTCTTTAATAATGGTTTATGGGCCTTTCCTCCAGGAACTTGCCCAAACCTTTTTTAAACCCAGCTATACTAACAGCTTTTACTACATCCTCCGGTAACGAATTCCAGAGTTTGACTGCGCTTTGAATGAAACAATATTTTCTCTTATTAGTCATAAATAGGTTACATTGTAGCTTCATTGTGTGTCCCCTAATCTTTCTACTTTTTGATGGAGTAAGCAATTGATCTACATTTACCTGTCCGACTCCATTCATTAATTTGTAGACCTCTGTCATATCTCCCCTCAGCTGTCTTTTTTCCAAGTTGAAGAGACTTAACTTTTGAAGCGTTTCATCATAGGGGTATCCTTCTATCCCCTTTACCATTTTGGTGGCTTTTCTCTGTATCTTTTCTAATTTTTCTATATCCTTTTTAAAATATGGTGACCAGAATTACACACAATATTTAAGATGCAGTCACACTATGGAACGATACAGAGGCATAATGATATCCCTGTTTTTATTCTTGATTCCTTTCCTTATGATTCCATTATTCCTCTCCCCCTCTTCGCACTTCCTTTCCTCTTCATACTCTTCCCCTCCCTTCCCCTTCTCTGTACTCAAGCTCCTTTTAACTATTTCATGGCCTAGCTCCATTCGTTATGGAAGATGCAATTATGGCAGCCCATGGTTTTTACCAAGGCTGGACCTACCGGGCCACCTTCAGCACACTTTGCTGCAGCTAGAGCCACAGCAGGCCACCTCCTTCAGCACTGCAGGGCTTGGACTCCCTGCGGCACACCTACCTCCACTCTTCCTGTGGCAGGCTGTGTTTTCTGATGCCGTGGGGTTTGGGCTTCACAGGGCCCCAGTTGCTCTGCTCTTCCTCCTGCTCTGCAGAGTACATAGGTTTGTTTGCAAATGCACAAACAAACCTATTCAAACAGACAGATGGACAGACAGATGGATCAACCCTCCCCAATTAGCGCTATTGCGCAGCAAAATATGCCTAAAAATTGAAGTAAATCAATGCATGCAACAACTTACTGAAAATGTAATATTGCATTGTTAATGTGTTGCTATATATTTGATCATCATGGTCTTTATTGAAAGTATTAAATGAAATACAAAATTTCTAGAGAAAGAAATCTTGTAAACAAAACAGTGCTTATCTGAAACCTGCCTGGTGTTTCTCCAAAGATTACAAAAAATAAATCAGGACAGTGTGTTTGAGGTTTAACTGGTAGAACTGTATCCTGTGCTGTTTGTTCGCCTAAGGCAAGAGTGACATTATCCAGGCAAATATGAAGGCCTTATGATGGTAAAAGTAAACAGACACTACATACTTCAGATTGTTGGATGACAATGATGCGGTCTGGAGATGGGTGAAACGTTTAATTGTATTGTTTAATTATGGTATTATCACAGCAGAAATGGGCTATGGGCTTATAGAATGGCATATCCAAGAACATGGAGCACATGACTAACATCAAAACATGAAGCTAGGTCTCCTGATGCTATTGTAGATTACAATAATGAATCCAAAGAAAGGACTTTCATTTTCTGGTGAAAGCAGTCATGAGAATGGCAATAGTTAAGTATCCCTTTTCATGAGATCTATCTGATACTGCTGATCCATAGTGAACTCGGTGATGCTTAATTTGGAAGTGCAATATAAACATTTAAATTCATTACTGGAAAATAGGCCAAAACAATATTCTAGTGTAATGACCCTTTCCCCCCTACACACACACTTCACCACTACAACTCAGGAAAGTTAACAGAACTTGTACTAATGTAGTAGACCCCTTGGGCTGAAATGGAGGCATCTCCTTATCCTCTGTTGGTGGGTCCTGAGTGTGGGGGTGGGGTGGGGGGACTTGCTACTTTTGTGCACATTTTGCATAGACTCCAATGTCTCACTCACCCAGAATACCCAATGTTTGTTCCAGTTTACTATATATAAAAATATACAAGTCAATACTGAAATGGCTTTTGTAGAGTTTTATTTAAATGCTGGCCATTGCATTTAAATGCAGCACATATATTCAGTACTGCTATCTGGTTAGTGAGCAGCGCTGAATATGCATATAGAGTGGTGAGTGCCTCCACTTTATGGATAGAAGTTATATTCAATTTCTTATCTCTATAGATTTCCAGGTAAATTTGGCTCAGCCTAAATTTATCCACATACTCATATGAATAGTAGACTTTCACCACTCTCCGTAAAATTAAGCAGAACACCCACACTCCACCCTCACTCCATCCTGGCAGTATCCAGATAGTGCTGGGACAGCATGTAATCATTTTCAGTGGTATTATATAGATACTATAGAGCGCTTATGCAAATAGCTGCAGCTGCTATATGGATAAGTGTTTTGGAATATTGATCAGATATTCAAAACTCTGCAGTAAAACTCCGGTACTCTGGCAGATCTCTTTTATCTGTGTTCTGCCTGCCAGACTTCATTCATTCAAAGACGGGGGAAGCTGTAAAACTAGAGGGCATAAGAAGGGAGCTGCAAGGTGGTAAACTGAAAGGCAATGTCAGGAAATGCTTTTTTACAGAAAGGGTGGTGGATGCTTGGAATGCCCTCCCGATGGAAGTGGTGGGGGCAAACACGGTGACGGAATTCAAAACGGTATGGGACAGACATAGTGGATTCCTTTATAGCAACAGGATAAAATCAAAATAAACTTAACTATCTAATTTCTCAGCAAATAGGGGTGTCCTGCATGGAGCGGTGTGTTCACCCCTAGACAAGGACATGGGGAAGGGAGGCCTGCAGGAAGCGGCAGGTGCACCTACTCTTGCCATCATACTGGGCAGACTAGATGGACCATACTGGTCTTTCTCTGCCGTCATTTACTATGTTACTATGTTATATTTCATCTTTCTGCTCCAAATGCTTATAATGGCGAGGCCGCAGGGCAGGGTCCCTAGCGGCCGTAGGTAACCAGGCGCGCGGCCCGGTGCGAGACCCTGCCCACGGCTTGAGAGGGGGGGCGGGGGCTGGAGAGCATTTTTCGAATTCATTGGCTCGCCCCGATGATGGATGTGGGCGCGAGCCAATGAGGAAAGATGAAAAGGGGGGGGTTTTAAGCGGAGCGCGCGGCGGCGACGGTCTCTTGGCGAGACCGGCAACCGGGGAAGAGGACGGCATCTTCACTGCATCTTCTTACGGTCTCCGGCCTGACCCGATTGAGTCCCGCAGCGTGTCGTGTTGTCGGGGAGGCTGGACCGGTGCAGAGGGTAGGAGTGGCGGCGCGGGTACAGTGGCTTACAAATAAATAAATTAATTACTTTCTACATAATTTAAGCGGCGGGGGAGGGCCCAGTAAGGGGAGGGTTGTTTGGTCTCGGGTGGCCGCTGCAAGCGCTTTCCACGGGGAGATGCCGCCGCGGAGGGGAAGGCAGGAACGACGGGGGACGTCGGGTAGAGGAGAGCGGTCTGCGGAGGGCAAGAGAGGCGGCAGGGCGTTGCATTCAGGGGGGCGGAATGAGAGGACGTCGAGAGGAGCGGCTGCAGGAGAGGTGGGACAGAGTGGGGGGATTGGGGCCAGAGGAAAATGAGCGGGCGGCAGGGAAAGGGCCAGAGGGGGTAGAGGCAATGCGGCCTGCGCTGGGGGAAGAAAATGAGGGAGGTCTTTGGCCTGGAGGGGCCGGGGGGTTGGCGGCCTGGGCCTGGAGTCTGGTCTGGGGGAAACAGCTCCAGTTGGATTGGGGGGGGCGGGGCAACAGATGGGGCAGGCAATAGGGAGGTGGGGTATGGGGAGGCCGGGAGGGGGATGGTGCAAAGGGGTGCAGAGGGTGGGGTAGCAGAGGCGAGTGGGTGCAGTTGGGGAGGACAAGGGATGGGGGGTGGGGGGAAGGGGGGCCAGGCTGGACAGGTTGGGCTACACCATGGCTTGGGGCTCACACATACGGGCATGGCCCCTGGGTACAAGGGAGGGCAGTAGGGAGTGTGGGAACTCCAGCGGGATTTTTGCCTTGGGAGCATTGGAGGGGCGGAGGACAGGGCTCATCCCGGGCAGAGTGGGTGTCTGCTTGGCCGCCTTGTGGCCCCCCGTTCGTCCCCTCTCCCCCCGCTGCTTCTGCTTTGTCTTTGCAGGTGGACACCGACACACGGGAGGCGGCACAGATCCCCGACGGACAGCGTGCGGCGATGGAGGAAGTGGCTGGGGTCATATCCGGTGGACCTATGTGGAGGGAGGCCAGCGCTGGGAGTGTGGTGGGAGCGCAGTCACCGGGCCTAGGGGTTCGAGAGCCCTCAGTGCGGCCACAGGAGCTGTCGGCGGGCGTCGGAGGTGCCAGGGGTGAGTTGTCCGGGTGCAATGTGGCGGGGGGGGGGGATGGGGCGGATCAGGTGGGTGGGAAGGACAAGGGAGGGCGTAAGGCGAAGCGCAAATGTCGGCACGGGCGACGGAGTCGGCACAGTTCGGATTCTTCCTCGGCGTCCTCTGCGTCCTCCTCATCATCCTCGATAGCGCCTTCTCGTTCGGGACCAGGGCTGGATACGGGATCGGGTGGGCCGGTCGGCGGGAAGGGCGTTCCTAACGTGGTGGCATTTGCGGAGTTGTGGGAAGGAGTCCCGCGGCACCTACGGCGTAAGATATGGAAGCGGCGCTATGTTGATATATTCCAACTGTTGGAGGGCAGGAGGCGCTTGGGAGAGAGTAAGAAGAAGCGGAAGGAGGATGAGAAGGTGGGTCGTGTCCGGAAGGTGTCCCGGAATGTTATTAATTGGGTGAGAGCCTTTTTAAGGTTAGCTAGTGTCTGGGGTCGGCAGGCGCCAGAGGATTATGGCATGCTGTTGGCATATGCTGACTCCATCTTGGAAGCGGCGCAGACGCATGGCGGCTTTGCGTGGCTGAATTATGACGAGAAATTTCGAGATAAAATGGAGGAGAGTAAAGGGTTGTCCTGGGGCACTCAGGACATTAATTTGTGGCTAACCCAGATGTCCGGGGGTTCGGGTGTGAGCGGTGGAACTATGGTGCGTGCTGGGGGGGGAGGCTTGGCAGGAACGGGGCGGTCCTTTCGGGCGAACGGGGGCTCTCTGCCGCAGAGAGCAGGGGCAGGGGCTATGGGGGACATCTGTTGGCGTTTCAATAGATCCTCGTGCCCGTTCCCCGATTGCAAGTTCCGGCACGCGTGCTCTGCCTGCGGGGGGGGGGCATTCTGCACTTAAATGCTTCAAAAAAGGCGGTGGGCCCCCCTCTGCGGCGGTCCCCAAGTAAGGTTGCGTGGATGGAGCTGGTGCCCACCCCAATCTCTCGGGAGGTGATTAAGGAATGGTTGGGGGCTTATCCGCGGAGGAAGGACCGGGAGCTGTTGGAACAGGGGTTTTTTGAGGGGTTTATTATTCCGGTGCAAGGTACAATAGTAGGTAGGGCGGCGTGTAATTCCCCTTCGGTGCGGCGCTTGGCGTCGGTTGTTCGCGAGAAGTTAGCGGTCGAGTTGGGTTTGGGCAGAATTGCCGGCCCATTTGTGGAACCGCCATTGGCGGATTTGGTACTGTCTCCTTTGGGGGTAATCCCTAAGAAGGAGACAGGGAAGTTTCGGCTGATACATAACCTCTCCTTTCCGTTGGGTGAGTCGGTGAATGCTCATATTCCCAAAGAGTTGTGCGCGGTTCGGTATGCGTCCTTTGACGAGGCGGTCGGTCGGTCTGGTGAAACGTTATGGCCCTGGGGCCCAACTAGCGAAGGTTGATATCGAATCGGCATTTCGTTTGCTACCCATCCACCCCTCTTCCTTTTATTTGTTGGGATTTGCGTTTGAAGGGGAATTTTATGTGGACAAGTGCATGCCCATGGGTTGTTCCGTGTCGTGTGCCTACTTTGAGACATTTAGTACATTTTTGCACTGGAAGTTAGTGCAACGGGTAGGCAGCGGGAATGTCGTGCATTATCTCGACGATTTCCTCTTTGTGGGGGTGGCGCATTCTGAGGTGTGTCAACAGTTGATGGATGGTTTTCGATGCATGGCTAGTGAGTGTGGGCTTCCGCTGGCGGCTGCCAAGACGGAGGGCCCGGTAACTTGTATTACGTTTTTGGGGGTGGAAATCGATTCGGTCGAGATGGTGGCGCGCCTCCCTCTGGAGAAGGTGGTGAAATTACGCGTTTTGGTCGCAAACGGGCTGGCCTCTGATAGGTTATCCTTGAAGGAAGTGCAAATACTCATTGGCTCCTTGAATTTTGCGTGCAGAGTGATTCCAATGGGCCGAGTTTTCATGTGTAGCTTGTCGGCCGCCACTGTCGGGGTTCGGAAGCCGCATCATCGGATTAGAATGTCCCGGGTCATGAAAGCCGATCTGAGAGTGTGGGAGGTTTTTTTTGGAAGACTTTAACGGGGTGTCGGTGCTGATGGAGGCGGAGGTGTCCAGTGTTGATTTACAGCTGTTTATGGATGCAGCAGGCAGTGGGGGTTTGGGGATTTATTTTGGAGGGGATTGGTGTGCGGCCCAATGGCCACATGCATGGCATGCGGATGGCCTGACAAAGAACATTACGTTCTTGGAATTGTTTCCGCTGTTAGTGGTGTTGCATGTATGGCCCGACCGGTTGCGGAACCGCAGATTAATATGGTGGTGTGACAATGAGGCTGTTGTTGCGGTAGTCAACCGGTATACGCCGCGATGCGCGGTAGTAGCGGGCTTAATGAGAGCTATCGTTTTTGCTTGTTTGCGTTTAAACGTCGCAGTGAAAGCTCGGCACATTCCAGGTTGCACTAATCGAATTGCTGATGCTCTTTCTCGTTTCAAGTGGGACCTGTTCCGGATGCTGGCGCCGGAGGCGAGCGAGGAAGGCAGGGAGGTGCCCGAACATTTATGGACGATTGGCCTGCAGAAATGGTATGCTTGTTGAAGAACTCTCTTGCGCCGGCGTCCTGGTCGGCATACTCGAAAGGATTCGACGCGGTATTGGGGTACCTGGAGGGGAAAGGATGTAAGCCTGGAGCTGCGGTGGACAGCTGGTTAGGACAATATATAGTGGAGTCTAAAGGCGCTGGGATGTCCAGGGCTTCGGTTCGGACGAAGTTGGCGGGATTTGCTTTCTTTGCCAAGGCAGCTGGTTGGGGGTTTGCAAGGCTGGGGTTTTTGGTCCAGAAGTTATTGAAGGGTTGGGATAGAGCTTGTCCTGCACCTCCGGATGCGCGGTTACCAGTGACGCATGACCTTTTGGTGCGGCTCAGTGCAGCACTGCCGTATGTGGCGTTGTCGGCTTATGAGGCGGCACTTTTTAAGGCATTGTTTTGCTTGGCCTTTTTCGGGGCTTTTCGGGTCGGCGAGCTGGTGGCTAGCTCGGGCAGGCAGGGGCAGGGCTCGGGCTTATTATTGGGTCATGTGCAAATTGGAGGTGGACAGCTGCGGATCAAGCTAGCTAAATCAAAGACTGACCAGTTGGGAAAAGGCCTGTGGGTAGTCCTGCATGAGGTAAACTCCCTTCCGACGTGCCCAGTGGAGGCCGTGCGGGCTTATTTGGCGGTGCGCCCGGCGGCGGGTTCCCTGTTTTTCTTGCACGAGAATGCAAGCTGGGTGACACGTTTCCAGGTGGCGGCAGTGCTACGGCTGACCATACGGTATCTGGGCATGGACCCTAAGCGCTTTGTGACGCACTCTTTCCGCATAGGTGCGGTGACAAGTGCGGCGGCGGCAGGGATGTCAGCGGTGGCTATTGGCAGGTGGCGTTCACAGGCCTTCATCAGGTTGCTGTCGGATGACCCCTGGCAGCTCCCAGACAGGAGAGATCTGCTGGTGCAAGGACCAGTTCTGATGCCACAGGTGGATCGATTCTCGCTTACGGCATGGCTCTTGAAAGGGTGCAGTTAGTTAAGCGGGGCTATTCGAGCACAGTCATCTCGACTTTTGCTGAAGGCGTGTAAGGGTTCCACTTCACTAGTTTACGTTAGGGCCTAGAGGCTCTTTGAGAGCTGGTGTGTAGACAAGTGATTAAGACCCCTGGAGGCTCCTTTACCGGAGCTGCTAGCCTTCCTTCAGGCGGGACTGGAAAAAGGTTTGGCGTGTAATTTCTTGCGTGTGCAGGTGGCAGCACTGGTGTGTTACCGGGGGAAGGTGCAAGGGAAATCCCTAGCGGCCCATCCAGACATGGCACATTTCCTTAGGGTTGTGAACAAGGTTTGGCCGCCATTGAGGTCCATAGTTCCTGCATGGGACCTCAACTTAGTTCTATCGGCATTGACCACGGCACCCTTTGAGCTGCTGGCTGAATGTTCACTGAAGGATTTGACTCTAAAAAACATTTTCTTGGTATCCATTTGTTCAGCCAGGAGAATCTCGGAGTTGCAAGCTTTATCTTGTTGACAACCTTTTCGTTCCATTTCTACGGAAAAGGTGGTACTGCGAAGGCCCCCAGTCGGATCCCCTTCTGCGACTACTGGATGTGCATCAAACCCTCCAGTGTTACTTGAAGGTCACAAGTTGGTTTAGGAAGATCAATAGATTGTTCTGTTTAGAAGGCCTCGTAAGGAAGAGGTGGCCTCCAAGGGTTCCATTTCCCAGTGGGTGAGAGAGAGGCGATTGGCTCAGCTTATATACTCAAGCGTGCCTATTTGACAAGGGCGCAGCAGCTTCTTGGGCAGAGTCAAGTCTGATTCCACTAGCGGATATCTGTAGTGCCGCAACATGGACATCTCTACACACCTTTGTAAAGCATTATCGTTTGGATGTGTAAGCAGTGAAGGATGCAAGTTTTGGAGCAGCGGTAATTCAGGCTGGGCTCGTGGGTCCTTCCCAGAGCTAGTACTGTTATGTTACATCCATTCTGTGTGGGACTGGACTGGAGGATATGATAAGGAAGATGAAATTAGGCCTTACCTACTAATTGTCTTTCCTTGAGTATCTCCAGTCCAGTCCCTGACTCACCTCTTTGTTTCAGACTGTGATCCCAGACCTCAAAGAAGTGCATCAAAAAATCCTTATGGAACAGTCAAGGGAGAGCAGTGGTAAGTGTGTTTGTTTCAGGTTCTTTAAAAAAAAAAAAAAAAAGAAGAGAAGGAGAAATTGTAAGAACCAGGGATCATAAACAGAAGATAGGTCGGGTCCCTTGGCCATTCTAGTTCATCTTGGGGACCCCTCTCCTCTCTGGGAGGAGTTTGTTCCTTTTGTTTGCATTCGATTTAGGGGGACTCAAGGGGTTAGTTCTCCAAACGTTTTTTCTTGTCCTTGTTTACAGACCTGGTGTTGCAGGATGTTTTTGTCTTTTCTTCTTCTATCTCTGCTTTGTCAGTAGGATACTGTGGGCTGGGAGGGGCTTCTGGCTACCCAAGTATGGTGAGGTCAGAAGTCTGACCATATTACACCTCTACTGAAAAAGTACCATTGTTTACCAGTGTATTAAAAGAACAGCATAAGGTGTTGACTCTGGCTCATAGGGCCTTTTATTTGGGCCTGCCTCAATTTTTGGCAGTTTTGTTGATACCATACAATCTCCAGGAACAAGCAGGAATGTTGTCTTCACATATGGGTGATGTCGGTACAGACGGAGCCCATGCGGGAACGCTCCCCATCGTCTAATAGGAAAGCTTTTGGGAGCTTCCTACTGCGCCTGCATAACTGCCTTCCTGCCTTTTCAGCTCTCTCTCCTCAGTTCTTTGTTTTCCGCGGAGCCAACAAGAAGCAATTCCTGTCACCGCAGAAAATTTGTCCTTTCTTATTTTTTATGGTCACATTTGCTTTCTCATCGACGCTGGTACTGACTGCTGTCAGTGCTTTCTTTCTTTCTTCAAAAAAAAAAAATCTTCTGTGAGGAAAAGAATTATCTCTTTCCTTCAGGCACATCAACACCATCTTAGGCTTAGACCTTCCCTTTTGTCACAGACAAAATGGAAAAACCATCCAGTGGTTTTAAGAAGTGTTCCAAATGTGGCTGTACCATTTCAGCCACAGACACCCATGACTGGTGTCTAAAATGCTTAGGACCAGATCATCAACCATCAGAATGTCCTCTTTGTAGGAAAATGACAAAGAGAGGCCTACAGAATCGAGCTGCAAAGCTAGGCATCCTCTTTGCCTCCAATGCAGTATCTTTAGCATCAACGTCATTGAGAGCTTCATCTTCCTCCCAAGGATCTCAAGTATTGAAACCTAAGTCTTCATTAAAGACGGGCCGGCCCTCCAAGGGTAGATCTCCTTCTAAGCATTGAGATGCCTCAGGCATTGCCCAGGAGGGGGACACACTGGTCAAACAACCCCGGCAGGAGGACTTTCCTCCAAAGCTTTAGTGGGGTCCCAGAATGCTCCCAAGGCCTCCACCTCTGGAGAACTCCTGATGTCATGCTCAGGGATCATGGCCCGCAACTCCGGTACTGATACCAAAGCATCGGCAAGCTCCATGGATCAACGTTTCCTGGCCATTGAGCAGAGCTTAGCGGCCTTACTGGCAGCCTCGGTACCAGTAAAACCTTTGCAGTCAATTCTGCAGGCATCCATACCGGCTCCGGTACCAACACAACCTGCATCAACTTTTTTGCCGCTTACCACGCTAACGCCCATGCCGGCCCTCAAATCTGTTTCCGGTACTGAGGTGCCAGCACAGCAAGCCTCCACTACTGGTTTTGATCGGTACCGAGCACATGCAGAGTGGGAACACCCTGCTCATTAATACTTTGTCTTTGGATTCCAATTCATCGGATGATGAATCGGCCAGTACCCGGGACATGAGAACTATCCCGGAAAACCCATCTCTGTCTCCACAATATCGCATGTCCCCTCCAGAGGACATGTCTTTTCAAGACTTTCATTCATGATGTTGCTTGGGGTCTGTCCATAACAGTGACATCGGAGAAAGAGCCTATGGCAGAAGAACTTGAAATTCTTCGGTACCCTACAGCCCCGAAGAAGGCTGCTATGCTCCCTATCCATTGCATACTTCATGACCTTATGCTTTGTATGTGGGAGACACCCTTTCTATCTCTCCACATATGCAATGATTCAATATCATGTACCGGGTATCAGATTGTCCCAGTTTTCAAAAGACGCAATTGCCGCACCATTCCATGCGGGTGGAATCGGCAATGTTCAGAGCTGTTCTTTAATACTTTTCTGAGCTTTACAGTCATGCTTTCTGCTTGGAAATTGTTATATTGGCTTCTCTCAGTACTGCAACAGTGGCTATACTGGTGATGAGATCCTGAAGGAGGCTCGTCTGCCTCCACCTGCTGGCTGGACAGCATTGCTCACTTTTCTAGACTGATCTAGCAGAATTCAAGACAAGAAAATTATCAGATACGTAAATTTTCCCTTCTCTGCCACTTACCCTAGTATTTTATAAAGACAGAAGGTGCCTTTATAAAATAGGCTTAATTTAGGTGCATTATTTATTTATTTAACAGGTTTTCTGTACCACCTTATCCTTCAATCAAAGCGATTTACAGATTAACTTAACAGATTGCAGTGAAATAAAGGTGAGGGAGGCATGCAGGAATTGCTTAGAAGCTTAACTTATTTACAATATGACTTATTTACAACAACTTATCTGCAGAATCCACTGGGGGAGACATGGGCAGGGGGGGGTCATTTGGCATCATTATGTCTGAAGGGGTTAGTCCTGGAAATAGAATGCTAGGTGACTTCCCCAAAGTGATCCGTGTAGAGGAAGGTTTTCAGCTTCTTCCTAAAGTCTTTTGTGTCCGTTGTGGCTGTTTGGGCATCCGGTAGGGGGTTCCAGAGTGTGGGTGCCACTAGGGATAATGCCCTCCCAGTGGTAGATTGGTTAGCCTTTGTGAAGGTGCCGGGGGTTGGGATGGTGTCCATAGTGTTGCACCTCCTTAGTCTGGTGCTAGGGTTCATGCAGATCAGGCCCTGCAATATGTTGGTAGATACGTTGTATCTGATTTTAAATATGTTCAGGGCTGACTTAGATTTGATGCGCAAGATGACTGGGAACCAATGGAGCTAGTTCAAGAGGGGCGTTATATGGTCTTGCTTCACTGATCCGGTGATGATGCGCATTAAAATGTGCTTTGACCAGGGACCTATTTTAATAGGGCAGAAAGGTGTCTAATTTTCTTTATACAATATTAACACAAAACCCTGTACAAATTGCACCTGGACTGCAGACATGGACATTATGGCTGCTCAAGAACAGGTGCAAATGTCAGCATGTACATTATTCACGTATGTGCAAATTTTATAAAATACATGTGTACTTCATAACTCTACCCATGGTCTGTGCAAACTCCACTCCTGTGCACATCTATTGCAAAGGTACACACCAGCTTGAATAGTGTGTACTTTTAGGCCCAACCTAATTCTACAATAGTTCATTTATGCGTCTAAAAGAGTGTTTTAGGCACAAAAATGGGTTATAAAATTATTCTCTTAAAACACACATCAATGTTTACAAATAATATAGAAAAATCATGACAGTATATATTTAAAAATTCATATATATACTGTATATCAACCCACTGTTTTATTTATTTATGTATTAATAAAATTTTATATATCGCCAATCTGACATCAATCATTCCAACTTATCCCTTTATAAGCCTCAGCTCAGCCATCAGTGAACTCATACAAAACCCTTTCCCCCTGAAAAACTCCAAATAGGACCTACAGATAAAATGTCTTACCGGCCATCCATAATTGAGTCAATTGATCCAAATGGAATCCAATAATATTAGACTGCATAATATATTCCAATATTTAACATATATCATCTCAAGATTACATATAACATGCAACAGACAAGATGTTGAAAATATACTGCAGGTGTCACCAAGAGTACTTCTTTCTAGTTTGTTCCTTGCTTGAATCCTTGGCAAATCACAAGTATTTAGCCTTGAAAATTCCACTGGAACTGATAAATCTAGATTATCCACAGGAGAAACTGAATCCTGACCTTCTGCAACTTCTTTTTTTTTTTTTTTTTTTAAACTTTTATTTTCATTTTGCAACAAACAAAAGAAACAACACACCAAAGGAGACAAAACAATTATACAATAAAGAAAAGGAAACCCAATTACCCCCCACCCCCACGCTTCTTCTCTAACTGATTATGTCAGCATGTGAGCGCTTCCAAACAACAGTGATTATACATCAAAACAATCAAAAGAGTATCTGCGATACAGAATAATCATAGGACAAAGATATATACAAGTTTAGACAGTCAGATGAGAGCATTGAGCAGAATGTACATAGTCATTGAGCATCTTCCATTTAGACCGATGATGAGGAGTCTGAATGGGGGAAGCAAACATACGAGGTATTTGTTCATATTTACTGTAAAGACAGACATGATTCCACCATTCATTGGGGCTCAGCTGGGAGCTATTTTTCCAGTATTTCGTAATTAGGGAAATAGCAATGCCAAGCATAAAGTCCAAAAGGAAGTAAGCCGTTTTTGGAAGAGAGGGGATCCCCGCAGCTGAGCGAAGTAGTCCCACTATCCTCCAAGAAAGGGGCTCTTGAAAGTGCAAAATAGACTGGATACGACCCCAGACCCGACTCCAGTAATACTGTAGTGCGGGACATTCATACATAACATGAGGTAGTGAACCAATGGCCGCATGACATGTCCAACAACTATTGCCCTGAGTAGTGTTCCATTTGGCTAATCTGTCAGGAGTGTAAAAACACCGGTGGGCTAGAAAGAAGAGTGTCTGAGTGAGTGAGGCGGATCGGGAGACCCGTGTCACTCTACTCCAGACAAGGCTCCATTGCTCCGGGGTCAAAGTCACATGCAATTCTCTCTCCCATGCTTTCTGCGCTATAGGGGTATCCCTAGTTATAGCATTACATAAGGTTTTGTAAAAATTGGATGCTACACCCGGTGAACTACCGATAGATCGGATAGTCTCCAACCAACCTTGTGTAGGGGAGGCCGATGGCGGGAGCACCTTAGCACTCCTAAGGCAATGCTGAAGTTGCACCAACTGAAAGTAGTGGTTCGCTGGGAGACCAAATTCAATTTGCAATTCACTAAAAGTTTTCCAGCGACCTTCATGGAACAACTGACTAGGAATCCAAATGCCCCTAGTGTACCAGGGGCTCCACGCCATCGGTTTATTTTGTATTCGAAATCGAGTGTTGTACCAAAGTGGGAGCTTGTCTGATGGACAGAGTCGGGAGTCTAAAGATTGCATGAGATTATTAAAGGCACCTAAGGTGTCTAAAAGCATTGGTGGAAAGTGGGAGTCTGATGGGAGAGTCATACCAGGGAGAAAAGTAAGAGGAATCGGTTTGCAAAGGTCCTCTTCTATGTCTAGCCACACAGGTCTACTCGGTACTGGATCTTCCAGCCAACGAGCACCTTGTTTGAGAAGAAAAGATTGATGATACTTCAGGAAATCAGGGAATCTGACACCCCCATTTTCCTTATCTGCTTGCAGCTTATGTTTCGCTATCCTAGGTGTCTTGTTTTGCCACAGGTATCTAGTCAGAAGGCCCTCTAAATCTTTATATATACGTCGAGGGAAGAGACAGGGCAACATTTCTAAGATATAATTCACTTTCGGAACAATCATCATTTTTATGGTTTCTAATCGACCCCACCAGGTAAGTGTTAAAGGAGTCCAGCGGTGAGTAAGCGCCCGGACTTTAGAGGTTAAGTCTTTGGCATTGAAGGAGATAGTGTCTTCCAAAGGAGAACAATAGTGAACCCCAAGGTATTTGACCATGCGAGGTTGCCATAAAAAGGGGAAGGGTTGCATATCTGCCTGATGAAGCAAAGGATTTAATGGAAAGGCTACCGACTTGGTCCAATTTATCTTATAACCGGACAGTTGTGAGTATTTACCAATTTGCTCTAGGACAGCCGGTACTGAGTCTATAGAGACAAAAAGCATAAGATCATCAGCATACGCTGAAATTTTGATTTCCCTATGGGTGAAGGGGACTCCATGAATCTCCTCCGATTGCCGGATTAGTAAAGCCAAGGGTTCGAGTGCAAGATCGAAGAGAAGTGGAGACAGTGGGCATCCCTGGCGAGTGCCGCGTTGAAGGGGAAAAGGCTGAGACTTTAAAGCATTGGCACATATACTGGCTGTAGGCTGTGCGTACATGGTGCGAAGACAACGGAGAAAACCTTCCCCGAATCCGTACCAGCGGAGGACTGCAAACAGGAAGGGCCACTCTAAGCGATCAAAGGCCTTCTCAGCATCAAGTGAGAGGCCAACAAATGGGCGATCAAGATTAACTGCGGTAGTCAGTACATGGCATAGAATCCGAGCATTGTCAGCAGTTGATCTACCAGGAATGAAACCGCATTGATCTGGGTGTATTAAGGTAGGCATCCTATCCGAGAGCCGGGTAGAGAGAATGGTGGCAAAGATTTTATAGTCCGCGTTTAGGAGGGAAATTGGACGATAATTAGCTGTTAGTTGCGGGTCTCTCCCCTCTTTCTCAAAAACTACTACATTTGCCATTGAAAAGGACCCAGAAGGAGAACCCTCCTCGGCTAGAGCAGAAAAATAAATTTTCAAAACTGGAGCTAAGTCAGCGTGAAAGGTTTTGTAGAATTCAGCAGGGAGACCGTCTGGGCCTGCGGCTCGACCTGAGGCACATTTCTTGATAGCAGAATGAATTTCTGAGACAGTAAATGGTGTGTCCAAGGCCACTCTATCTTCGTCAGATAGGGTCGGTCTTTGTACCCCTGAAAGTAAGCGTTCAAATACATCTGGCTCAAAATCACATTCAGATTGATAAAGCCGAGTATAAAAATCACGAAAGAGTTCTAAGATTTCGGTATCTTTAGTGACCAAGCCCCCCCCCGACGGATTACGGAGGGCGGTAACACGCTTGGCTTCTTTTCGACCTTTTAGGGCATTTGCTAATAATTTGCCAGCACGATTATTTTCCCGATAATATAGCCCTTGTTGTGATTCAATATTTTTAACAGCAGCAGTGTACAAAAGCTGATTGTATTGAAAACGCAAGCGTTGTAAACGGAGTAAAATACATGGGTCAGTACGGGACGTGAGGAGACGCTCCCCAGCTTGTATCTGCTGCTCTAGAATCAGTAAATGCTGCTTTCTTTGTTTCCCCTGCCGAATTTGATAGCTAGTTATAGTGGCACGGATAGATGCTTTAAAACCCTCCCACCAAGCCCAGCCCGCTGTGTCATGGGGTGAGTTAAAATGAAAATAATCTTGGATAGCGGCCTTTATATCAACCTGAAAATCTTTTTGACCCAGTAGGGATCTATCAAAAAACCAAGCTCGGGGAGAATCGTCCCGCGCAGTGACACGTAATGATAAAGATATGGCAGCATGATCTGAAATATGGAGAGGATGAGTCCTAGTCGTGTCTACTTGAGAAATCAGTGCTTTGGAAATGAGAAAGAAATCTATTCTAGATTGGGAGTGATGGGGGGCAGAAAAGAAAGTGAACTCTAAGTCGGAGGGGTGAAGCAGCCTCCATATATCTACCAGCGCAAGATCTTGCATCAGAGCTGTAAGGGTAGCAAGACTCTTGGGTGGACTACTCGTTCTAGGCGGCTGTCTATCTATCAGAGGGTCTAACACTTGATTAAAGTCACCACCAAGTATTAATGGAGTATTGGCAGAGGCCTGTGCCAACTGCGCAATACTTGCATAGTAAGCAGGGTTGTCCACATTCGGGGCATAAATGCAAATACATGTAAATTCACTATCTCCAACCTTAAGATGTACTCGGGCCCATCTACCCTCCTTGTCAGCGCTAGTATCAATTACAGTAGCTTGCAAAGATTTCTTAACCAGAATGGCTACCCCGCACCGTTTGGAAACGGCGGGAGAATAGGCAGCCACCATGTAAGGCTTAACATTGAGTTTCAGTGTTTCAGCAGAGTTTAAGTGCGTTTCCTGAAGAAACGCTAAATCAGCATGCTCATGGCTAAGATAGCTAAGGATTTTCTTTCTTTTGATTGGACTATTAATGCCCTTTACGTTGAGTGATAAGATTTTACATAAAGCCATTCAGACAAGTTAAAAATTCTGAGCATGATAGCGCACCTAATTTCACAATGTCCCTCATATTGACTGTATCTGGCTGTACATATGGCATAAAAGAAAATAAGCTTAGATAATACAATGAAGCGCCCCACATTAAAAAAGAAAAACCGCAGCGCGGTAGAGAGAAGAAGCAGAACCCCAAAAATTACTGGCGACCATGTGTCTGCGGGGAGAAGCCCCAGAGAAGGCCGAAATTGAAAAAACACATAACCTGTAGGACTGTGCGTGCTCCGAATCCGACCGAGGCACACATCATGGAGGGATAGGAGACCACAAAACGAAAGTCATAGAAAGAAAGAAAGAAAGTCCAGGTAGTCTCTGTGCTTGACTATGACCGCCGCATCGGGCCCTTCAAAATGGCGGACAGAGCCGGTAAATAAAAGTCAACGTCGTTGGATTAGCGCATCTGCTCTGCTTCTTTGGAGTCTAAAAATGTTGATAGTAGATCAGGATCTTCGAATGTCCTGGTTTGGTTGTGGAGAGTCACTCGGAGCTTCGCGGGATACAACAGGCCAAAGCGAGCCTGTAGCTGTTGAAGTCGAGGGCGAAAAGCAAGGAGTTTCTTCCGTCGGTCAACGGTAGGCTTTGCCAAATCAGGGAAGAAGGAGACTTTGTGACCTTCAAATTCCAAATGATGGTTCGCCCGGGCAGCATTTAAAATTTGTTCCACTTGTTGATATCGTAGCAAGCGAAAGATAATAGGCCGGGGGGTCGTTCGGTTGAGCGCCATGTGGGTAGGAACACGGTGTGCACGATCGATTTCCAATTCTTTATGAAAGGTGATCTTCAGCAAGGAGGGAAGAGTTTTGAGCAGGAATTCTCTCATATCTCCCGCTTCCACCCCCTCCGGTATTCCAATGAGCCTCACATTGTTGCGACGGGCTCGATTATTGCTATCTTCTAACTCCTTTTGAAGATTCTGTATCTGGCGCTCAGCCTTGTCCAGTGCGCCCAAGCGCACCGCGTGCGAGTCGAGGACCCCCGCCATATTGTCCTGCCGTAAGGAGAGACTTTCAAGTCGGTCCTGGAGCACTCCAAAGTCTTCTCGCAGGGCTCTAAGCGCTTCTCCATTGGACTGCACCAATTCCTTCACGCCGCGTAGTTCCTCCAAAATCTCCAGGTGCATTTCGGGGTTTTCACGAAATGGAACCATCTTCTGTGGGGAGGACACCTCTGTTTTGGAGCGTTTTCCGTGAGAAGAAGAAGGAGACCTGAAGTCCAAGCGCGCTGGTTTATGGGCCGCCATCCCCCCCGAGGTACCCCGGTCAGCCCGGAGCGAAATAGTAAGTTTGTATAGGTATTAAGTCAGGATTCTAAGTAGGCCTCTCGGGAGCTTCAGCGCGAAGCGTCTTACCCGCTGGACATCAGGCTCCGCCCCCCGACCTTCTGCAACTTCTGTATTAACTTGAATACCTCTAGGTAAATAATAAATGTATTCAAACTTAAAATATTAACATCCTGATATCCCAAAACCTCTTTAAGATATTTTTGAAATAAGATAAAGGGGATAGGTAATGAGTTACAGGAAAATTCAAACACCAGAGATTTTTAGCTCTAGAAGCATTTATTTTCCATTTGAGGGTGCTGCAGGAGACTATCCTTCACAGACGAGGCTATTACCCCCTGAAATGTTAGCACCTGGGATTCAATTTTATGAAGGCAAGAGTCCATTAAACCTAACTATGAATCATGTTGAGAAAATTTTGCCACAGATTCCTTTGTAAATTCTGAAAAGTGTTGCAAAATTCCAGACAAAGACACCTCAGTATGAGAGACAATGTCCCAAATGTCTTTTAAGGAAATATCACCTCTGTGACCAGTTGAGGACTTTAGCCCAGAAGCTATCACTGAAGAAGATCCCATTGTAGGAAACTGCACAACCTGAGGGAGAAGAGCAAAGTTACTGAGGAAACCTCCCTGAATTCCAGCCAGCTCAATCTTCTCAGAAAAGCTGGCTTCTGATTTTAAAATCACATTGACTGATTGAGGGGGTAGGATCATATCCCCCAAGTTATCACTCCCAGACATTGGTAAATCTTCCTCCCCTTTAGACTCCATCAGGACATGCCTGTCCATAGGCCTCACAATTTTCACATTTGGATTAATTTACTCACAGCAGTAGATTTTTTCTTCCTTTTACCCATGCTGGTACTCCGTCCTCCTATTCAGCTCCTCCGTGCTCTGAAGGAGCTCCAAAAGGGCATGACCTGTCCCTTTAGGCACACACCCATGGGCATGCACCTGTGGCCGCATCCCACAGTCAGCACCACAATTTTAAGACCCCTGATGGTGATGTCAGCCTCACGCCAAAATGTGCGCAGGACTGGGCAGCTCAGCAGCAAGAAGCGGCAGAGCCAGGCAAACTTCAAACCTTCATTGGTATTGCTTATTAAGGCAATAAGGTTAGGTGGTCCACTTCCATGAACTGTACCAACACCAGAACATCCTGGTACTCTCATCTCAAACCCAGGGATTATTAGAGGTTCTGCACTTGCATTTTGAAAGAAAAGCTATAATGAGAAATCGTGTTTGAGCAGTTACAGGCCCATGACTATAGAATTCCTCACCAGTAGAACTTAGGAGTGAGGGAGAACCTGACAGGTACTTGGCCACTGTTGGAAACAGGATACTGGACTTGATCGACCCTTATTCTGACCCAGTATGGCATATTTTATGTTCTTAACAGTGTTAGTATTCATGATCTTTGGCATTTTTCAGCATTTATTTTTATGTACGTAAACTGATGATTTGCCATAGGGTATATATCTCCTGATTTACTGCACATTAGACTGCACACAACCTATGCACGAAAATGAACTAAACTAGGCATATTTTAAACCATGAATGGCTGCAATCAATATAACAGCCTGCAATACATTACATTTAAGCTTACAAGTAATAACCATCTTGTCATGCAGTGCTACGAGAATAGTTATGAGATTTAATAAAAAAGTATATCTCCCCTGTTGCAATGGTGTTTTCAGTTACAGATTCTTGACAGCAGCAAATATGCTGGATCTCAGCAGTCTACCTTATTGTTCTGGGGGCGGGAGGGAGAGAGGGGGCCCATCTGGCTAGTCAGGATTTTTTTGATACATCGGGGTGGTGTGGGAAGGGGGGGGCACTTGCTAGCTGGCACTAAAGGTTACTTCAGGGCTGCCCCGATCCCTCCTGAGCTGTCCAGGGGGGATCGGTGCTGAAAGGGGTAGGGGTCCATCAATTTGGGATCATCGGTGCAGTGGATCGGTACATTCACAGCATCGGCAGTCATTTAAGGTTGAGGGGACTCGATCAAGGCATGGGGGGATTGCTGATACTGCATGAGTCACAAAGCATTGGCTGCAGTTAATGCCACCATAATCAGGCCATGTTTGGCAGCCATTGCATAGAACATTTTCACGCGGTGGCTGCCAAAATTCTGCATGCCTGCTGCCCACCCCGATCCCGCCTCCCCCGACTCTACCGTGCAAAATGCAGATATCACAGAAAGTGTCTGCAATATCTGCATTTCAACTGTCTTAGCTGCTATTGCGGGGCGATATTTCCAGGTTAACCCCACAGTAGCAACTAACACGTAGGCAGACCCCTTAGGCGCATAATAATTTTCTGTAAATAGGTGCCTGTGTTTAATCTATTGATTAATTTACTAGCACATCTTTCACTTTGAAAGTCCAGAATTACTGGATCACTGATCTTGGAACAAAATAATATTTTATCCTTTTGCAAAATGATTCTAAACCCCAAGTCAGCATGAAGATCTGAATTGCATTTATTATATATTTTTTAAACAAATGAATAGCTGTTTTCTAAAGCTTCCTCTGTGTCTGAATTCAGTCTAAGGGCAACATGATAAACACAGACTTCAGAGCTGCCAGCTCTGGGTTGGTGGTTTTCATTTTATTAAACTTGACATTTCATTTGCAGGTTCACATGCTGTTATTTTTTAATTCTAGTTTCCGCTGTTCTGACAGCAGAGTCTTCAGACTCCAGATGTATTTGCAGTACGTTACCAAGAAGGTTCCTAAACATTAACAGACAGAAGAAGCAAAGTATGAATGAACTGGAAGAAAGAGACTTGTAGTACTTGTACTTTCAACCAAGCAAATCAGTAAACAAGACAGATTAGGATTTTTGAGGATGATAAATGAATGGGCTCTGTCTGCAGCGACCTTCCAAGAGAATGCTCTGGATAGTTTTACTATATAAAGATATGTTCACTTCAAAATGGTTGAGTGACATTTTTGTAAACTGAAATAATTTGTTTATTTTTTGAAAAAAAAAAGAAATATCATGTGGCTCGATATGGAAAAATATTTAAAAGTAGGTTGACGTTTTTGGAATGTCTTAAGAAGAAGAAAATAGTTTTCTGGAATTCTTGGCAGAAAGAGAAAACATAAAACTATATTATCTAGCTCCCCTAATTCTATAGCAGAACTAGAGAATTAGGATAGGAGACTGTTTCACATTCTGAAATGGAGTGCTATAGTGCTGACTGCAAATTGCTGCCTTTCTATTTTGTAACATAAGAAAAAATCATATAGCATTCAATATATGCGTGGATAGGCAATGAGATTCAGGATGGTTACAAAATGATTTAAGTGTGGATTTACGGATGACAAGAGAAGGGGATAAGTAAGATAACAAATGGGTAATTTTATCAGTGAGCACCTAGACAAAAGATGATAAAGTTATTGGAAGAGGATTTAGCACCCAAAAGCTTGTCAAAAAATGTGTTGTCAGTCCAATAAAAACAAATCACTTTATATTCTTTATTGTTGTTTTTGTCTTTATTTATTAAGCTTTATTTTAAGGCAGGAAAAGCACATAGATGCATATAAATTGAACCTGTTTTATAAAGGCAACAAAATGCGCCAGTCTGCTTTTATAGCATAGCCTTCATGACTCGGGCCAAATTTAAGCTCTTGGCTCCTCTATGTACAAAATTTAGAAGCACCCATATTAGTTGGGGGAGAGGGGTGGAATCTGTGCAAGCTACCCCCTCCATATCTCCATACCTTTGTTTAGGGTTGTACCTGTGCAGGTTAGCCCCCTTTATTTTTGAAGTGTAACGTTATTTAAGTTTGCCTTGATTCCAAAAATAGAGGGGGGGAGGGGACTACATGGAACGGTAGATACAATTCTAAACAAAAGCATGGAAGGGGACCAGTCAACAAGGAGCAGCAGATACAACTCTAGCCACCTTAAAACTGAAGCAAAGACTTAAGTGTTGTGGTAGTGGGGGGGGGGGGTAGATGGGGAGGCACTGGAGAGGGGGGGTGTTTGTGTCAAGAAGAAGGGACTCAAGTTCTTTGTATTGCCTCTGTGTTATAAGGGACTATTAAGCCTTTTTGTGGCAAGGGACAATTAAATAATTAGCACACTCGATAGGAGGCACTGACTTCAAAGTGCCTTTTAGATCTTGGAGCCAGAGGGAAGTGTCTCTGTTGGCACTTATAAGTCAGTAGTAAAAGCTTGAACTGGATGCAGAAATGGATAGGGAGCCAATGAAGTGACTTGAGAAGAGGGATGGCATAAGTATAATGATACTGTCGGAAAATTAGCCCTGCAGCTGAGTTTTGAACAGATTGAAGCAGGGAGAGATGATTCAAAGAGGACCCCAAGGTTGCAAGCCGAGGAACTGTAGAGTGTTATCTACAGAAAGAGAGAAAGGAGAAAGGGGGGAGGTGGGCTTAGGCGGAAAGGTAAAGAGCTCAGTTTTGGTCATGTTCAATTTTAGATGGCGGTGAGATGCAATGCAAGCCTTCGAGTCAGTCCTGACTCCTGGCGACCCAGAAGCTCCTGGGTTTTCTTGGCAGTGTCACCAGAAGTAGATTGCCAGGCCTTTCTTCCGAGGCAATGGAGGGTTAAGTGGCTTGCCCAAGGCCACAAGGAGTGCTAGCGGGAATCAAACTCTGGTTGCTTGGTTACCAAGCCAGTGCTCTAACCACTAGGCTACTCCTATCCAGGCACTAATATCCAGGCACTAATGTCAGATAAGCAGGCAGAGATCCGGTCCTGGATACCCGGAGAGATTTCAGGTGCAGAGAGGTAGATGTGGGAGTCTTCAGGGTACCGATGGTACTGAGAACCTACTTTTATGCATATATGACCCTGAACAATTTTACAGTATAAGTGCCTACTTCAACAGGTAAAAAAACTGATTTTGCATAGAGCATCTAGGTAGAAAAAGGGATGTCCTAGTCTGGAGAGTCACAATTTGCAGAACATTTTACAACATGAGCAGTGAATTGTGCTTGCCGTTTTAGTCCGCTGGGAAATGTATTTTACAGAGGCTCATTGATCATGGAACCTTTTGTAAAATGCCTCTAAGGCCATGAGGGTCATTACAAAATGCAAGTAGGCTGCCTGGACATGTGGGATAGATGTTTTTCTCGTGAAAACGTCTAGAACCATATTCTGAAACCACATGGCCCTGCACATACATGACACTAAAATGAGGATCTCAGAGTGTGGGTGGGAGATGGCAAGCCGCGGAGTCGTATAAAAAATATTCAGGAAAGGCCTGTGTAGTTTCTGAGTGTATCCTACAGACTACATTACACCAGCGGCACCATGGAATAAGGTCAGCACTTAGAAGATTTTCTAATTCTGATCTTCAATGCGTCCCATAGAGATGAATGCCTGTGACAAGTCTGTATTGAAGTGGTGTGTCTGCTGACTGGGAGGGCACAAGATGCATATGTAAAGAATAGAATGCACAGGTGAGGGACATTTGTAAAGTGAAGTAACAATAAAAAATACCTCCATAGAAATATAAAGCACTGCAATAGTCTTTATTCTGGCAATGCTGACATTTGCTGTTTGTGCTAAAGGGGCTATTCTAGGCTTCCCTAAGAATTCCTACAAGCTTGGAGAAATGGGAATGTAGATGTAGGGATGGTATGTGAGTTAGTATGGAGCAGAAGCGTGTTTGGCTGAAAAGTGTTGTCCTGAGACGACCTGCTATTATGTATTACCAGCAGTTGTTTATAGGTGCAGGGCATGGTTTTGGCAGGGGTATGTTATTTGTGACCGCAGGCAAGATAGTGTGTGTGTACATGTGTGTGTGTGTGTGTGTTATGAGGCCTGCAGAGGAAGCCCTCATGTGCTGATCCGCAACTCTGCAGGGAAATGTATGCCTGGCCAGTACCTGGACCGTAGTGCTGATCGCAGCATCACCAGGTGCCAGTGTGAATGGGCAATAACTTCTGTACAGCTGCTCTTCAGCAACATAGCAGGACATAAATGGTGGGGGACCCTCAGAGTGGGGGCATGCTGCAGTGCAAACAACACTAACACAGATCCAAATGCACCATCAGAGGTCTCTAACATTGTGCACATTTGTCAGGACAGATGACGGTGCTTATGATCATGTGTTTCTGATGTTTGCACTGTTGCATGTTCTCATCCTGATGGTTTCCTATGCATGACAGGGATATGTTTTGACATGCAGCTGTACAGACCCATTTCAGTTTTTTCTGGCCCATTCTTAGCATTGCAAATACTGTTTTCAGCGATGACCACTGAAAGAATAACTAAGGTGTTCATCAAATGCCATGTATGTTTTGCTGCAGGGTCTGTCAGGACAAACATCTCACTTTGTACTTGCTTTTACAATAGCTTTGGTGTACTTAGATAACCTTGTCGTGTTACAGTGCGGGCATGCAACAGAAGTAGTATACAGGGTGGCCCAAAAAAAGTGAGAACATCTCGTAGCATACAAGTTATTTAAAAATTCAAAAAGACAGATGTAAACGATTGACAAATTAAAAAAAAAAAAAGATGGCGACCAGAAATTGTCGAAATAAAGACGTTACATAGCTAAAAAAGGTAAATAATTTATGAGATGTTCTCACTTTTTTTGGGCCACCCTGTATATAGCCTGGGTTGCATGACCTTATCTGTTTCATCAGTATTAATGTGTTGTTTGCATGAGCACGACACTGTCAGAGTAAACATCAGCTTAGGAGACGTACGTTTTGCCAGCGGAGGCGTGGCTGCATGGAGACGGGAAGCATCACAAACGTCTATCTTTTCAGAATATGGTGAGCACAGGGATGTACAGGCTGTTTGCTGTGTTTACCAATGTTCCATTATAGCAGTGAGGCCTGGGTTTCCCCAGACATGTTTTTTGTGCTGCGCCAGAAATGTATGTCTCCCTGATTCCAGAACCCTGGGCGTGTCTGTATTCGCAGTGTCAGAATCGGGTATCTTGCGTGCCCATTTTCACTTTAGACGTTTTTGCCAGCAGGACATGGATATTATAGAATCGGGCTCCATGTGAAAAACATTTGCAACACTTCCGAAAGGAGCAGCCTTTCCACAAATGAACACATTAAAAAAATGAGTGACATCGCTTGGGGAAGAGGGAGGGGGGGGTTGTTGAATGTGCAAGTGCTGTTACTTAACTCGTGCAAGTGGTGATTTTGCAACTCACATGTGAATGGTGTCATTTAAATGCCAAATTGTACAAAACTGGACATCCAAGGAGAGACAATTAAGAAGTGGTACTATAAAACTATAAGATTTGCATTTTTGAGGTGTTGTTTCATTGGGAGATAGAGGAGAGAGCAGTTGTGGCAACCCATCACTTCTCCAAACCCCAGGTCAAAACGAGTATTTAGCTGACACCATTTAGATGTCATGACGTAGATGTGTATTTTCTTTTCAAGTAGGAGATGGACCCACACTTCTCTGCCCACCAAAACTACTCTTAGAATATGCCCCTTTGAAAACTGTGCATCACACATACATGTGCAAGTTAGCTGCTTTTCTAAGATTGCTACTTTGACACATTGAGCCATTTACACATGTGAACCCACTATTTCTATGTGCAAATGGACATCCCTGAAATGACATCTGAGAACTCAGATGTCTAATAACCTAATGGTTATGGGAGTGGGCTTGAAACAGGGAATCCATCGTTCAAATGCCATTCCTGCCGCTTGTGATCTTGAGTAAGTCATTTAACCCTCCATCTTCTCTGCTCTCTGGATGCTTTAAGCCCAAAACAAACACTTTCCTGATACCTGGAGCATCTCTAAACTTGGACATTTCTGAGATTGGGCAGGGTTGACTAACTCTATGCCTCCAGCATGCCCTTGCCTATTTGAATGTCCCCGCATAGGTGACATCTTTAAAAGCCTTTTGGAAAATGGCTCTGGAGATGTCTCTGTGATTTGGATGTCCACTTGTACATATTCTGATGTCCAAATCATGACTAAGCATTTTAAAATGACCCTCAAAATCAACCTGGGGCTTGAAGTCACTGGAGCAGGTTCCATGTGAAGAACTAAGAGAAGTGGTTTTAAATTATGGCAGTAGGCCATACAAGAGATGGCTGGGATATGAATTAATAGTGTGGTACATTCTGTACTCAGGTAAGAGTAGATTTTGTAGAGAACACCCAAATTGAATTGACAAAATTTGACTTTTCAAGCAGTATAGAAGAGTTGACAGTGATCATGAGCTTAAGTGCCTTTTTGTATATTATGCTAGGCTGACTAGATTGTAAACTCTATGGAGAAGAAATTGTCTATTATATGCATTTGTACAGTTTGGGTACATCCAGAAGCGCTGCAGAAATAATAAAGATGAGTACATAAGAACATAAGAGATGCCATACTGGGTCAGACCAAGGTCCATCAAGCCCAGTAATAGTACTAATGTGTATAATGGTAAGATTGAGTAGAATACAAGGAGAATAAAGTAAGGATGAAAGCAAAAAATAATATGGAAAAACAAGAAACAAGAAGAAATTAGATTTGTAAAACTTACGTTCATGAATGTTAGACAGCCTTTACTATGTAACTGCAGAAAGACACCAAAAGAGCAAGAATTGCAAGAATAAGGGGCCATTTACTAAAGCGTGTCTGGTGTCTGCACTTGATGCATGTTTAGCACTAAAACTAGCATGCGTTAAGTGCAAAACCTCTGAAGTAACTGTCAGGGGTGTGGCCAGCATGTTTCTGGCAGTTCGTGCACAGATGTCTACCCTAATACACAGTGCAATTCCCATGGGCACACCTAACTCCCCCAGTGTGGTGGCATTAATTGTATCCACATTAATGGCAACATTGACAATTGTTAGCAGAAGGCACACGTTGCATTTTGCATGACCCTCCGTGTTAACTGCAGTGTGCTCTCTATGCCTACTCTTCACCACTAATCTGCCCATTTACCATCCCAATGCGTGATTCGCAGCGCACAGATCAGCGCATGGTAACTGTTATGCCCCCGGTAACACTGCGGGCCCTAGCGCACAGTTACTGCTCATTAACTGCTTAGTGCACTTTAGTCAAAGAGCCCCTAAGAATCTTTAGAATCTTGGAAATGAAGGAAAAATAAGAGGTTATAAATGCTAAACAAAATCTACAGTAGAATACAAAAAGGATTGTGCAAAACCTATAGGAAAAACCCAAGACTGAAGAGTTCAAAATATAAGTAACATATGGCAAAATAGCGAAAAGTATAACCCATAGGTAGGCAGGGAGGTAAGCACGCAGCTCAGGGGATCCAGCCCAGGTAAGTAGAGCTTTGGAGAAAAGTGATGAGGAACAAAAAGAGGAAAACAAGAAGAAAAGATGAGACAGGGAAAGAGAAGGATACAGGCAGGATGGGAAAAGAGCAAATTAATGCAGTCATTTTGTGGTAAAGAAATCAGCACAGTCAGGACAAGTTATTTATACAGATGGGGTTTCTTCCATTTTGTATCTTGGGAAAACGTTTAGTGCATCTGGTGGTAGGATCCTTACTCAAAAAGGACTTTTTTCCCATTTTGTGTCTATGGAACAAATCTTTATTGAAAGAGCCATAGAAGGAAGAAGTGAAGAGACGGCCTAGAGCACGCTAGGGAATCAAAGCATATTAAATATTTTTCTGAGTTAGAAATATGTTTGCATAGTTTGGTCAGGGGAGACCCTGGACTGGAACAGCACAAATGTCATGAAACATGGCCGAGGTGCTTTTAACAGAACTCAACGGGATAAGGCAGTTTACAGTACACTATGCCTGACTTATTTCAGGGGTATTGCAAGTTTCCTTTTATGGTCACTAACCTAGCAACTTTAGAAGAAAAACAACCAAAATGTTAATGCCACAAATTGTATCAAAGCAGTGAAACCACTGTCACTGTTTACATTCAAATGTTAGTTTACTTTGTATAATTATACATTTATACATTCATTAGATCTACAAATATGCCTTTATTCAGCAGTCTGTCCTTTTCTACTCCCCTTTATGCATCCGTGAGTGTACAGAGAAGAACATTCATCAGTCTGCTTGATAAAAAGAGTTTTGTTCAACTGAAAATACAAAAACATTGCATGATCTGTTTGCAACTACAGAGCATCTAGTTCAAATACTAAAGAGTTTTTAATCTCATAATAAATTTTACCTGAGTATTTGTTGCTAAATAGTTAATGGATGTTCTGAAGTGGTGCAGATGGTGGTGAAATGTCAGGTACAAAAAAAGGATGTGCGCTTATGGGGTATGTTTACTAAAGCGTATTAACATCGCAGCGGTGGTATTATCATGCGATAAGTGATGTTATTGTGCAATAAATATTGCGCGATAACGTCACTTAGTGCGCGATAATGCGGCTGAGGCGTTAAGACACACTAATGCTGTGAAATCTGGCTCTGAAGGGTGGAGTAAGGCTTCCCAGAGGGCGGAGAGAAGGGGGTCAATGGCGGAGAGTGAGAGGGGAGAGGCTCCAGGCACACTAACGCTGTGTAATCTGGATCTGAACACTAACGCCAGTGAAACCCTCGCGTTAAAGCACATTTGCAGGAAAGAGAAACCATTTCAGTCAGCAATGTACAGCAAAGCCAGGGAAACTCAAAAAAGTGATACTAGTGATACATGTACACAGAACAAAAAGGCAAATAAACACAGAAAATGACCTGAACCACATTTAAAATCCTAATAACCAAGCTGGCCAAAAGTGATATTAATGATAAACATAAAGCAACACCACTGACAAAGCTCAAAAAATAAGGTATCATGTTTGGAAGGGTCTATTCTCTGTCCCCCTACAAAGTGAATGATCCCACATTGAAATAGTGCTGATCAGGGTTTATTCAGTCTATATTGGGCAGGTTTGTTATGGCATGCACATGTGCAGTAACAGCAGGGTGGGCATGCAGGAAAGGGCAACTGTACAGATGCTGGAAATGGGAGATAGAGGGCTGCAGGTGGCACATGCTGTGGTCCAGCTGGGGCACAGTACGTGTTAGGCAGATGCCTAGGTGGCACATAGGAATGCTGAAACTGTAAAGCAGCAAGACAGCAACTGACGAGGGTCCAACATGGGCACGAGTGTGTTTCCCACAGTGTCACAGGGGAGATTATCCAGCAGGTACCCCTAAGGGCACATAACATTGGCAGGTGGTGTGGCGAGGGGAAGCGCGCATGTCCATGTAGGCACCCTTACCCGAGAATCCACACCATAGGCAGCTGCCTACCGGCATACTGGATGGCCTGGGACTGTGCACCACCAGCACCACCGGCATAATGGCATGGCAGCATGGTGGCAGAGGGGTGCTGGTGGTGGCGGGGGCAGTGGCATCTGCCCACAGCAGACCATGACCTAGCCCCATTTAGGTGGGTGCCATGCACTGCAACAGGCAGGGTCTGTCTGACAAACAGTCATGGTATCCCCAGGGAATGAACTGTCCCTGTGGCAGTTTGGTGCAGTACACACAGCCAGTGTGTTCACAAGCAAAAGGTCACAAGTTCAAGTCTCAGCTGTGGCTCCTGCCAACCCAGCCCCCATATTTTAGCGAGTACTAAACCGTGGTAATAAAGACAGAACCTTTATTGCAGATAACATAAACATGCCTGAAACACCTATATTTTACCCTACAGAGCACAGACACCATAAACATGTGCAATACCTAGAGCAGAGTTTCCCAACTACAGTCCTGGAGGCCCAAACACCATTCAGGTTTCATGCTGTCTCTAATAAATATGCCTGTGCTACATTTGTATGTGCTGCCCCCATGGTATGCAAATGCATCTCATGCATATTCATTAGGGACAGCATGAAAACCTGAACAGTGTTTGGCCCACCAGGACCGGAGTTGGGAACCTCTGCCCTAGAGCAGCGGCCAACAGGGACATAAACACCCACACCCACAGGATCCACTATCCAAAGCCTCATGGAGAGTCAGGCTGTTGGGTCCTGCATGCAGCAGCATCTCCCAATACTAGCACTTGCATACCTTAGCAATGCCGCCCTAAACTTGGGAATACGTTACACATGTATGAAAAGGTTGCTATGATTAATGGCAGATAGCAATTCCTAAGTTAATCACAATTTGCTGATAGAGCTGCATCATAGCAACCTTTCTGATATCTGTGGAGTGTGTTTCAGTTTTGGTTTCTGACAGTGTTTACCACCCCGGGGAGTGACCCCAACAGTATTGCGTACCATAGCCATGCCTGCACTGTGCCCAGGACTGGTGTAGTGGCCAGGGCTGCCAAAAGCCTCTATATTTGCACAATGCTGGCATAGGTGTGAGAGTGTGTGTCTGTCTATCCAGTGTGTAGTGGCTGCCTACACCTTACTTAGCCCACACTGCTTGCACTGTTTCCAGTGTTAGCCTGCCAATGTGCATAATGAGGAGCAAGGTACTGTGGGTATGGCCCGGACAGGGTGGCCTGGGCAGGATGCATCTGCACAGGGCATAGGGCAATGGCTGGGACATTGTAGTGCCCGGCCACCACCTGCACGGACAGGGTGGCCACAGCATGTCCTGCTGGGAGGTCACTCTCACCCTGACTAAGCAGTGACCACGGCATGGCTAGGTTCCCCCATACTGCTATGTAGTATTTCTCTTATGTGATATTTATGGGTTCTTTTTTTCTGGGGCCTAATCACTGACTTGTTTGCTTGGTGGGTGTGCTCACATCCTCTCCAGGAACATGCACTATGGACTAGCTAGCAGACTGTCTGCAGTTAGTATGTGTATGGCTGGAACACCTTGCAAGGTGCAATGGCTGGAGACTCACTGTGCTTGCTGCTGAAGAATGTCAGATAGTGGTGGGGGGCAGCGAAGCATTTCCAGGCCTACTGTCTGTCTGTTATTGCCTTATGGATGTGTACAGATCTGTATTGACTGCCCTGTAGGGTGCCTGTTCCCCAGCAGGGCTTGGGTTGATGGTCCTCTCTACTGCCACCGTTGCAGGGATGTAGAATGTGGATCTGTTGGTGGGAGATCCTGTCCCCCACCCTGAGCCCCAGAGGGCGGGTTGGGTGGTGCTACATAATCTACGTAAGGGCCAAACACCCCCCCTCACTTAAATCATGTGACCATGGCACCCACACAGGATATGCACTATTCTGGGTGCATCATAGTCTACAAGGGCTAGACGTGACTGGGAAATACAGATGGACACAGGTGTACTCTAGGTGTGTCTGCAAGGACTATCTATCACACAGTAGCACTGACGGCAACCTGCAGCATAGCCTATTTCAGCAAAGCCAGGTGCTGCGGACCTGGTGCTGGGCACCCCACCTCACCCTCAGGGTGAGCACAGGACCCGCACAATGTCACGGTCTGTAGCTACTCTGTGCCAGTAACACACACGGTCAGTTCTCCCTACCAGGCCAAGGTGCTGTGGGGGTGCATACCCCATCTTGTGATCAGCTGTAGACTGCTGATCTGCATGTGCAGTGCATCATGGGTACGGGTGGGTTTACCCTATCCTGGTAACCACAGCAGACAGGTTGTGTGGTGATCTGCAGTCTTTCTGTAGCCAGCCAGGGGTGTGTTAGTAGCTATAGAGATGTAGTCCACTGGTTACATCACTGACTGTGGTGGCAGAGGTCATGGGTTTGATCCCACAGTGGTGTTATTTGATAGGGATGTCTGAGGCATTTCCTTTTTTAATTTAAATTAATGCTGCCAGCAAAAACACCCTCACAGTGCTGTAACCTTAAAGTGCCTCATAAAGCGCCCTATAAGGCACCTTATAAGGTGTCCTATAGGGAACATTATAAGGTGCCTTGGCGGACAGTGCACTTTATAATGTGCCCTCTGGAGTGCCTTATAGGGTGCCTTATGCGGCACCTTAGGTTGCGGCACTGTGAGGGTATGTTTGCTGGCAGCACTAATTTAAATTTAAAAAGAAAATGCCTCAGACAGCACTGATTTAAAGTAAAGGGTAATGCCTCAGACAGCCTTACTCATTAAGCCCACTGGGGGATCAAACTCATGACCCCTGTTTCATCAGTCAATGTATTAACCATTGTGCTACACCTCTGTTTATTTATTTATTTATTTGGTATACATTTGTATGCCGCCACTTCCAGCGATCAGCAGCGGACCAATGGTGTAAAATACAAGGGAGTAAAGTATAAAATCAGTTGATAATACAGTATGATTTGAGGGAGAGGTACACCACAATCACATAGAAATTACAAAATATACATTAGAGTGAGCAGGTATAATTACATTTTGATCACCCAGGTTTGAGCAACAAATGAAATAATAAATATACATTTGATTGACCAGATTATAAATATACATTTGATTGACCAGATAAGTTACAGTTTTATCTGTTTGCTGTGTTTACAGGTCAGCGTGCCTAATTAAGGCTAACGCGCGTTAACGTGCCACGGCTCCCTCTATCGCCCGATAATGGACTTTATCACGCGATAACCTGAAATGCTGCCTTAAGACCGGAACGCCCACTCCTTTTATGGCATTCTTCACATTATTGCTGGCGTTAACGCCGGTAACATTAAGACGGTTTAGTAAACATACCCCTATATCTCTGAACTTGCTGCAAACACTGACAGTTTCAGACAAATTCTGCTATATCTTCTCAGTTTGTCTGGTTCAATGTACTCTTAACATGAACTGACCCTAAATTATAATGGAAACAAACGCAGTGATACACTTTTGGCCTTACTTTTTAACTGTTCTTGCAGCATGATGCATGCTATTCTCTTCCCAGAAGTGTGAGTTTTACAAATAACACACTACAACAGACTTTTATTTTTAAGAAGTGGGCATTGACGGTGAGGAAAGAATTTTGCCATTTATATTGTCCATTCTTTTGTATATTTGTTTTCTAGTCTGATTTACAAATCCAGAGAGCTGTGTAGTAACATTTGGAGTGGAAATCAAGTTGTGATTGTTTTAGGCATTACTGTAGTGTAGTATGCAAATGGGAACAATAACAGAAAATCAATGACAAGAAAAAAGAAAGAGAGAGAGAGAGAAAGAAAGCAAGAGATTACAAACATGAAGGCTGCACACAGCATACATTGATTTGTATCAGTTCCTGGGCCTCCAGTTTCAGCAGTCTGTTTTCTGTGAATTACTCTATTGGCAGACTTAATCCATTCCTGTCTTTGCTATGGGATCCCATAATGCTAGACATACACATCCTAAATTTTTATATGGCGTCTAAGTTAGAAAATAAATGTCGAAAGCTTTTAATGTATTATATAAAATTCATATAGCGCCATGAAAAATATATGTATATTTGGCAAACACATGAAAAGCTTCTTTTACAATAGTACAGATTCAAAAAAAAAGAGCTGCATCATTTGGGGGCTTTGCACGTGTAAATAGTGCTACTTATAAGTGTAAGTCGTACATTTTGAAAAATTACACATACAGAGGGACTCAATTATGGAGCCAGTTCCAAAAGCAAACTTTTGGCATTTTGTGGTGCTTTCACCACAGAAGTAAGCACTATCCCTCCAGTCCCCGCACCCCATACACCCCTGCAAACCCTGGGTCCAAATGAGCAGTTAGCTGACAATTATGCATGATCAGTGCAGGGCTGCTTTTACCTACGGGCAATAGGGCAGCTGCCCTGGGCCGCTGCAGAATGGGGGCTCAGTTGCCCATAGGTAAACATAGCCCTAAGGTTACTGATCCACATCATTTTGATGGTCAGTTTTCTTATTTCCTTGACTTCCTCCTCTTTCTCGTCAGTCCCACCATGGGATTTGGTCAGGAGCATGGCTGCTGTCCTTCAAACCAGTGCCGTTCGCAACATGAGACCTGAGCCAGCTCAGCAAAAAGAAAGAAACAAATAGGCAGTTGCCATCATTGGCTGCTTGCTTGGTGCTTCCCCATCACTCTACCTTCACATCACACTGCATGTTTGTCGACAGCCCAGTGTGACATGAGTACCACTGATGTCAGAGGGAACTAAAAAGGTGCAAGCATGTGTGGAGCCAGTAAGACACATCATAGGTAGCGTGTGGTATGTGGTGGTGCATGCTTGCATAGTAGGCAAGACCGCAGGCATCAGATGTTTAATAGGCCTGGCCGTCAGTGAACATTGGCATGTACACATTGTTGGGGTAGACACACAGCAGCACTTCCCATACTTCAACAAGTAAACTACAAGAGATTGAAGGAATGACCTAGGGGCATGTTTACTAAACCGTCCTAATGTTACCGGCGCTAGTTGCAGCGATAATGTGAATAATGCCATATAAGGAGTGGGCATTCCAGTGCTAAGGTAGAAAGAATATGTATTGTGCGATAGTGGGCGTTAACGCGTGTTAACCCTAAGTACATGCCAGCGCAGTGCTAGAAGCTATAATGATGTAGCCCACTGGTTACTGCAATGACTGTGGAGGCAGAGGTCATGGATTTGATCCTGTAGTGGTGTAATCTAAAAAGGCTGTTAGAGGAATTTTCTTTTAATTTAAATCAGTACTGCAAGCAAACACACCCTCACAATGCCGTAACCTAAGGTGCCTCATAAGGCGCCCTATAAGGTGCCTTATTTAAAGTGCCCTGTCTGCCAAGGTACCCTATAATGTGCCCTATAGGGTGCTGTATAGGCGCCTTATAAAGCACTTTACAGGGCGCCTTATGAGGCACCTTAGGCTACAGCACTGTGAGGGTGTTTCTGCGGGCAGCACTGATTTAAATGAAAAGAAAATGCCTCTGACAGCCTTTATAGATTACACCACTGCAGGATCAAACCCATGACCTCTGCCTTCACAGTCAGTGAAGTAACCAGTAGGTTACATCTCTTTAGCTACTATGGCACTGCTGGCTGGCTACAGAAAGACTGCAGGTCACCACACAAACTGTCTGCTGTGGTTACCAGGCTAGGGTAAACCCACCCGTCCCCATGATGCATTGCACATGCAGATCAGCAGTCTACAGCTGATCACATAATGGGGTATGCACCCCCACAGCACCTAGGCCTGGTAGGGGGAACTGACCATGTGTGTTACTGGCACAGAGTAGCTACAGACCATGAAATTGTGCGGGTACTGTGCTCACACTGAGGGCGAGGTGGGGCACCCAGCACCAGGCCCGCAGCACCTGGCTTAGCTGAGATAGGCTATGCTGCAGGTTCCTGTCAGTACCAGTGTGTGATAGATCATCCTTGCAGATGCATCTAGGATATACCTGTGCCCATCTGTATTTCCCAGTCATGTCTAGCCCTTGTGGACTATGATGCACCCAGAATAGTGCATATCCTGTGTGGGTGCCATGGTCACATGTTATAGGTGAAGGGGGGGTGTTTGGACCCAAAAGTGGATTATGTAGCACCACCCAACCCGCACTCTATGGCTGAGGGTGGAGGGACAGGATATCCCACCAACAGATCCACATTGTACATCTCTGCAATGGTGGCAGTAGAGGGGACCATCAACCCCAGTCCTGCTAGGGAACAGGCACCCTACAGGGCAGTCAATGCAGATCTGTACTGTGATGGCGCAGAAAGCAGAGAGAATAGAAAAAGAGGGAAAAAACAGGCATTTTCCCCAGATAGTAGGAAAAGAACCAGAAGTTTAAGGGTTAAAACTTCTGAACTAGAAAAAAACTCTCCACAGAAAGCAGGTAGCAAGGAGACACACCCCAGCTCCATGGTTACCAACCCTGCTCACGAGGGACAGCTGGGGGTGGGGCCAGGAAGCCAAAGGGGAAAGCACTCATATAAACTGCCAGAGAGTGAACTCAGGAGAGAGGAAGCAGCAGAGGAGGACAGAGAGGAGTCTGAACTCAGAGAGAAGCCTGAACTCAGAGAGAGGTCTGAGTACCGTGAAGGGAAACGCTTGATGAGGATTCCTAGTTCTGGTTCCAGTGCAGCTTGGAACAGGTCAGAACGTCCCAGGAGGGGAGGAGGTCCTAGAAGCTCTGGAGAACCACGCAAAGAAGGTACCCGGGCAGTCAAGGGAGCTTCATTGGAAACCTCTGGGAGAAGGGCAGAGCCAGCCAGAGGATTTGGAGCTAACCCAGGGCCCTGTAAGGGAGACAGGAGATATACTTCTAGAAGGAAAGCTTACCCAGGGGAGTTGGTCAGCCATGTTGGCAGCAGAAGCCCTTCCCCCGAAGTATGCATGGAGCATGAGCCTTCAGCAGTAAAGCCTGTTAAGTGCTCAATTCCAAAAGATATGGTGAGCAGCCTAAAGCCTTCTATTAACTCCTTTAAAGCTAAGAGACTTTCTAACTGCTATACTATTCCTCAGAGAAGGAAGGACACTGCCTTGACTAAGGTCTTAGAAATCCTGAAGGGATTAAAGCCTGATAGTTTTGAGTCTGAATCCTGTGCCTCTCAAGCAGACTCTGACCTGGAGAGTATGGAAATAGAGATGCCTGGTTTAATAGAGGAGAATTCTGATGAGGAAATGGAATGTTCGGTAGCCTCTAGGCATTGAGAAAGGCCAGAACACTTGCAGAAGCTTTAAACCTGGTAGCTGCTCCTTCAAGAGAGCACAGCTGGGAAATATGCAAATAAGGTTCCTGAAGTTTTAAGCCGTAGCTGAGTGTGTGAGCATTTGTATGCTAGAAAGTGAAAAGCCTGAGATACAACAAGCTGAAGGAATTACTTGGTGAAAAGAAAGAAAAACCAATGTGTAACAGAAGTTTGCCTGCTTGGAAATGTAACAACTTCTGTTTGTTTTAAAGCCATGAAAGAAGATGTTTTTTTTTTTATAATTCTTTTTGCACCGGAGTTTCAATGCGGTGTTTGGTTATAGTATGAGGAAATACTGTGTTTTCATTTAAGTGCCAAAGCTGAAGAGAAGCGAGTTTGCCTTTGTTTGATGCTGTTGGAAAATATCCTTACCTTATCCTGATAATTGGAATCTTTAAAGTTCCTTTGGCTGAAAATAATAAAAATCCTGTGTGCCCATAATTACCATCTCGGCTGGATTATTACACAACTACAAGAAATAGGCACTTAGAACAAATAAATATATTGACTGCCCGTTCCCAAGCCTTAGGCAACCGCCTGGGCAAGGGAAGCAGTGACAGTACGCATCACATAAGGCAATGGCAGACAGGCAGAACACTGGAGCAGTGCAGCTGCCCCCCCACCCCCCCACATGGACATGCGTGCTTCCCCCGGCACCACCTGCCAATGTTATGTGCCTTTGGGGGTACCTGCTGGGTAATATCCCCTGTGACACTGTGGGACACACACTCATGCCCATGTTGGACCCTCATCAGTTGCTGTCTTGCTGCTTTACAGTTTTGGCATTCCTATTGCCACCTAGGCATATGCCTATCCCGCAGTGTGCCCCAGCTGGACCACTGCATGTGCCGCCTGCAGCCCTCTGTATCCCATTTACAGCATCAGTACAGTTGCCCTTTCCTATGTGCCCACTCTGCTGTTGCTGCACATGTGCACACCATAACAAACCTGCCCAATATAAACGAGAAAAAACCCTGATCAGCGCTATTTCAATGTGGGATCATTCACTTTGTAGGAGGACAGAGAATATACCCTTCCAAACATGATATCTTCTTTTTTGTGCTTTGTCAGTGGTGTTGCTTTATGTTTATCATTAATATCACTATTGGCCAGCTTGGTTATTGGGATTTCAAATGTGGTTTTGGTCATTTTCTATGTTTATTTGCTTTTTTGGTTCCTGCACATGTATCATACTATCACATTTCTAGGTTTCCCTGCCTTTGCTGTACATTGCTGACTGAATGGTTTCTCTCTCCTGCAAATGTGCCTCTAGTGCAAGGTTTTCACTGGCGCTAATTTTCAGACCCTGATTTCACAGCGTTAGTGTGCCTGAAGCCTCTCCCCGCCCACTCTCCACCCCTTGACCCCTATCTCAGCCCTCTGGGGAGCCTTACTCCACCCTTCAGACCCGGCTTTCACAGCATTAGTGTGCCTTAATGCTGCTGCCGACGTTATCGCGCGTTAATATCGTGCAATAACGTTACGTATCCTGCGATAACCTCGGCGCTGCTATGTTAGGATGCTTTAGTAAACATACCCCCTAGTGGTCAGGACAGCAGTCCAAAGCAAGCAAGACTAGGCTCCAAATCCCAATGACATTCCTAGTGACCTTGAACAAGCCACTTAACCCAGGGCCGGCCCAAGGGTTTCTGCTAACCTAGGCAGAAGCCCTGGCTGTGCCACCCCCTCTGAGCCATGCCACCCCCTCCTCAGTGCGCCAAGTTACACCCCCCTCCCCCCCCCCCCCTGTGCTAAGCCACGCTACCACTGATTCTGGTAGCAGGGTTGGCAGCAGGCCATGTGCATCGGCACACATGGCCTGCCACTTCTCCCCCCCCCCACCGATATAACTTCAGGTATTGAGAAGCGGATGGTCATGTGTAGAATCAGCAGCAAAGCAGCATGGCTCAGCATGGGGGGGAAGGGTGGCACGGCTCAACACACGGGGGGGGGGGGCAGCAGGCCATGTGTGCCAAAGCACATGGCCTGCAGCCCACAGAGATCTGCCACCCTTGGGGGCTACCTAGAATGTAGCTCACCTTGATCTACTCCTGGAAAGGTGTGAACTAAATACTAAAATAATAAGAGGCCTTCTAATTCTAAACTTTCTCTAGGATTCAGAAAAGAGGGCTCTTTTGTGCTTGTGTTCACTGTCAGTTGTATGCCTCAGCTAAATATTTTTGCTTGTCTTATAAATGTTTTAGTGCACTGCACTGCCCCAGGGTGGATAGCACACAGGTGACTCTCTGGATAATAAGCCTCTTTTGGAAACAGCACTTCTGGATGGATTTAAAGAGAGATCATTTGCATTTCCAGGTGATAGAAGTGAAGAGTTTGTGTAGCAGCCCTATAGAGACTAATCCATAGTTGTGATACCATTGTGTCTACTCACTCTACAACAGAGCTCATCCCCCTGCAACTTCATTTTTCACTGTCTGTAGACTTCAGTCCCTGTGACACCCAGGGCTTTCCCAGGGTTTGATTCCAGGAGAACCATTAGGCACTGATACAATCAGGGAGATTAAAGGAGGCAGAAAATACTTCAGTTCTCCCTAGCAAGTATAAAACTGTAATTCTCCTGCCTCCTTTTCCTTATCACACCTAGGCCAAGATTTTTGCAGTAAAATGTTGAAACCAAAATAATTTGTTTCCTTCACATGCAACTATCAACAAATAACTGTCCATGTGTGTGTGTGTATGCTGGGGGAGCAGTAGAGAAGTCCCATAGCTGGTTAATACGGCCCTGACTCAGAGCAAGTGTAGATGCTGCTGTGGAAGTTTTTTCATGTATGTGTGTATTGCTTTTGCAAAATACATAATGCATATAGCTTCAACATCTGCTCAAACCACGCCCAGAAAACACCCCTTTAATTCTATGCACTGCCTGTTCTAAAATTGCTGCTTATATGTGCATGCAGATCTACACATATAAATCAGTGTTTTTCACATGTAAATGGTGCCTAACCCTTATAAAATCCCCTCTATAATAAATAAAGAAAAAGACAAAGAAGGGCTCTTGTTAAAAAGTAAAGTTTTCCTTAAATTAAGCTTTCAACAACACTGACATTTGACTTCCTTCTTTCATTGGCAGATAGTGGGCACCTGGAGCTGACACAGCTTTGTAGAGTCATCCAGCAGCACTATGGTGTTAATCCTGCAGGAGTCTGTATATCCTGACCCTAAAGCAAGGGCTCTCAACCCAGTCCTTGGAACACACCTAGCAGCCAGGGTTTCAGGATAACCACAATGAAATATGCATGGAGATATTTGCATACAATGGAGGCAGTGCATGTTTTATTTATTTATTTTATTTATTTATTTAGCTGTATTTATATACCGCTTTTCACCGGGTCAAAGCAGTGTTACATGGGGGTGGGGGAATTAAGTACAAGGGTGGGGCCATCACCAGGGAGGCAACATTGATGATTTTGACATGTACATGTACATTTCTCTCATGCATTTTCATATCCAGAAAACCTGTCTGGCTAGGTGTGTCCCGAGGATTGGGTTAAGAACTCCTGCCCAAAAGCAATAATCATTAAACTGTAGTGCCGTGATTCATAAATGGCCCAACACAGATAAAGAACTAAGTATATGAAGTGGCAAAACAAATATTTTTAAGCAATAAGTTCTTTTTTTTTGTATTTACCAGGATTCTAACATGCCAACATTTTCCACTGCCAGAAACTTTAAAGTAATATAAGGCCTCTCAGAGAAGATCAGAGGAAGGAGTTCCACATTTGTACAAAATACAGAGGTAAACAATTAGATCAGCATACTGCCTTCTTTTGATTTGTTTTTAATGATTTGGGGCCCGATTTTTGAAGGCATTCACACGGGTAACTGCCCATGTTATCTGTGTAAATGCCTTAACTGAGATTTTCCAAAGGCACCTACATGGGTAGTGCCTTTGGAAAATCCTGGTTAAGTCCCTAAGGTGCCCAGATGCCCAGGTTGGCATTGGAGCATGTTAGGGGCATTCTGGGGCGGAGCAGGGGTGGAGGAAAAGGCTAAGCGGGTAGCAGCGATTTTAGATGCTACCCGGTTAGCCCTCAGCGCCTTAAAGATAGGCTGCCGACATGTCCATCCAAACCCGGATTTTCACTTCCGTCGCCGTGGAAGTGAAGATCCGGGTTAAGGGGATCCGCAGCGGGCAGGCTATGTGTCAACGCAGCACATAGCCTGCCTAAATAAAAACCAGGCCCTTGGTAACTAAATGATCTAAACACTAAAACTCATTTCTGCTCATGAATAATCTTTAGGTAAACTAAGCAAATTTGCTAGTCTCATTTTGGGATGAGACTAGCATACATACAAAATTTGTTCCACTTATTCCCTATGTTATAAAGTAATGTTTGCGCATACCTTACGTTATAAAATAGGAATGAAATATGTGCATTAAAAAGTGTGTAAAACTAGCCAACCCTTATAATATTATCCTTTACACATACACAAAAATCCACGTGGTGAAAAGGTGTGTACTATTTTGTGACTTAGATATAGGTGTAGTTTAGATGGACTGTGAGTGGAGTTGTGAAGTATGCGTGCAGTTTATAAAATATGCACATATGCACAAATTTCATGTGCGTATATTTACTCCTGTTCCTGAGCAGCTATAAATTACACGACAATTGTGGCAGGTTTTGTGAGGCTATTTTATAAGGACACATATGCACCTACTGGGACTGTCAATCCAGGCATCCTGTTATAAAATTACCTTCCATAGGCTCTCTCTGTAATAGTCAAGTAAAGGTTGCCAAATATTTACCTAGGTAAAACGGCTTCTTAAAAACTGCCCACTCTATGTGCAGATCAAAGTAGAACCATTGTTTCGGTCAGAAAAGTATCCACAGGGTGAGATCCAAGATGGTGTGTCCAAGAGTCTGCTCTGAAAAGCTGTTACCGAGAACAGGCAAGAGAAAGGGTAAAACAGATAATAAACTCTGCCCATAAGACCATCTCTGATTTACCTATGGCCTCAGCCATTCCTTTGGATACATTTGTTTTGTTCGTCCATTGCTGCAGCCATTATCTTCTGGAGCAGGTCTGTCTGTTTCAGTGCCAGAGTTAGGTGACCTGGCATCACCAACATCTCTCTATCCGCTTACAGCCTCGACATATCTGGATAATTCTGGGTGTCCCTCTACACTAATGGTTCACGACGGGGGGCAGATTCTGTGTTGAACATGGTGTTTGAGCAAATCCTGCAGAAACAGCAGCAGGCTGGAAGTGATTTGGCCGGGGGAAGCAGAAATGAAGTGGTGGATACTACGGCTGCTTCCCAAGCCTTGGATGTGACTCTTCTTGCTTTCTCTCTGTTAGCCAAGCCAAATATAAGTCTGATGCCTTCTACCCTCACTTTTTCCCTGGAGAAACCTGCAACATTTACCTTAGAGGCAATATGGAATGCCATTTCTAAGATGGGGAAGCATTGGTTCCTCAGAAGCAGGCTTTAATGCTTCATTCAATTATCAAAACTCTCACCCTTCCTAAAATGCACTCTAATAAACGCTTGCTCAGCAAGGAACAAGACTCAGCTACTAAATGACTACATCTTGGACAATAACCTGGACATACTTTGCATAAGAGAATCCTGGTTCACCAGCTCGGATATTATTCTAATCAACCAACTCAAACCACCGGAATTTGATATTTTCAACTGCTCTTGCTCTGGCCGCAGAGGTGGCGGCGTCTGCATTCTGCAAGAAGCAACCTACTTTTTAAGCTTACTGAATTAATTACCACACATGGTCTAGACCTACTATTATCACTATTAATGGACAAACAAACCTCTTTCAAAGACGGGGAAGCTGTAAAACTAGAGGGCATAACATAAAGCTGCAGGGGGATAAACTGAAAGGCAATGTCAGGAAATACTTTTCCACTGAAAGGGTTGTGGATGCTTGGAATGCCCTCCCAATGAAAATGGTGGGGGCAAATACAGTGACAGAATTCAAAATGGCATGAGGCAGACACAGTGGATCCTTTTCTCCAGGAACAAGCAGGAAGTCAGTCCTCACATATGGGTGACATTGGCACCAACAGGGCCCTCAGGGAAGCATCCCACCAGCTTTCAAAGGAAGCCTTTAGGAGATGCCACCACGCATTCATGGTCCCCTTCCCGCCCAAGAGTGCCATCTTGCTCAGTCTCCTTTTTTCTGCGGAACCCTTCAGACGTCCATCAGCTAGTCCCCGGAAAAAGTTGATTTTTCTGCCTGAGTTTTATACTCACCTCCGGTATTGCACCAATACTCTTCCCGCCATCCGACCTCACTGACCCGGCATCGAGTTGGGTCCTCTAGTAGGGGAGGAGTCTGCTGTCTTGGTACATGTTGGTACCAATGACATAGGAAAATGTGGTAGGGAGGTTCTGGAAGCTAAATTTAGGCTTTTAGGTAGGAAGTTGAAATCCAGAACTTCCAGGGTAGCGTTCTCCGAAATGCTTCCCATTCCACGCGCAGGACCCAATAGGCAGGCAGAGCTCCGGAGTCTCAATGCGTGGATGAGACAATGGTGCAGAGATGAGGGGTTCGGATTTGTTAGGAACTGGGGAACATTCTGGGGAAAGGAGGGGCTCTTCCGAAGGGATGGGCTTCACCTTAACCGGGATGGAACCAGGCTGCTGGCATTAACCTTTAAAAAGGAGATAGAGCAGCTTTTAAACTAGATAATAGGGGAAAGCCGACAGTCGCCCAAGAGCGCATGGTTCGGAAGAATGTATCCTTGAAGGATACTACAAAAAGCAGAGAGGTTCCAAAAAAGAGTAAAGTAGCCCAAATGCCCTCGAGTATGGAGCAGACAGAACTTAAAGATCCCAAATTACCCATGTCTACCAATAGCCAAATTAATATGAATAAAATACAGTCTCTAAAATGCTTGTATGCAAATGCTAGAAGTCAACAAAACAAGATGGGAGAGTTAGAATATATAGCACTAAACGAGAGGTTAGATATCATTGGAATATCAGAGACATGGTGGAAGGAGGACAACCAGTGGGACACTGTGATACCTGGGTACAAACTATATCGAAATGATAGAGCTGATCAAATTGGTGGAGGGGTTGCGCTCTATGTTAGAGAGGGCATTGAGTCAGAAAGGATTAAAGTTTTGCAAGAAACAAAATTTGCTGTAGAATCTCTATGGATTGAAATTCCATGTAAAAAGGGGAAGGCGATGGCAGTGGGGGTGTACTATCGTCCGCCTGGCCAGAATGAACAAATGGATGATGAAATGCTCAAAGAAATCAAGGAAGCTAGCAAAAGTTACAGTGCAGTAATAATAATGGGTGATTTCAATTACCCCGGCATCGACTGGGTCAGTGTCACAACAGGACATGCTAGGGAGATAAAGTTCCTAGATGAAATAAATGACTGCTTCTTGGAGCAGCTGGTTCATGAACCGACCAGAGGGGAAGCAATATTAGACCTAGTCCTTAGTGGAACACCAGATGTAGTGCAAGAGATAAGGGTGTTGGGGCCACTTGGCAATAGTGATCATAGCATGATCGCCTTTGATTTAATTAGTGGAGGAGGGATAGTAAGGAAATCCACAGTACTACCCTTTAACTTTCGAAAGGGAGACTATGATAGAATGAGGAAAACAGTTAAGAAAAAACTAAAAGGAGCAGTTGCAAAGGTTAAAGACGTACATCAAGCTTGGGTGTTGTTGAAAAATACTATCTTGGAAGCCCAGACCAGCTGTATTCCACGCTTTAAGAAAAGTGGAAGGAAGTCCAAAAAATTGCCAGCATGGTTTAAAGCTGAGGTCAGAGAGGCTGTTGTTGCCAAAAAAGCATCTTTCAAGAAATGGAAAAAAGAGCCAAATGATGAAACCTGGAAACAGCACAAGCACTGGCAAGTCAAATGCAAGGCATTGATAAGGCAGGCAAAGAGAGAATTTGAGAAGAAGCTTGCTGCGGAAGCAAAAACGCGAAATAAAGACCTTTTCAAGTACATTCGTAGCAAAAAACCCGTGAGAGAGTCAGTTGGTCCATTAGATGATAAAGGGGTTAAAGGAGCACTAAGAGGCGACAAGGCGATAGCGGAGAGACTGAATGAATTCTTTGCTTCGGTCTTTACTGAGGAAGATGTAGGGATGTTACCCACGACTAAAGTGGTATTTAAAGGTGTGGAAGAATTGAAGGAAATATCGATACATCGGGAAGATGTCTTACAACTATTAGATAAACTGAAGAGTAGCAAATCACCTGGGCCGGAATGGTATACATCCAAGGGTGTTGAAAGAACTGAAATTTGAGATTGCAGACCTGCTATCAGTAATCTGTGAACTATCATTAAAATCATCTCTAATACCTGAGGATTGGAGGATCGCCAATGTAACACCAATTTTTAAAAAGGGTTCGAGGGGTGATCCGGGAAACTACAGACCGGTGAGCCTGACATCAGTACCGGGAAAAATGGTAGAAACCATCATAAAGAATAAAATTACTCAGCATATAGATAGTCATGACCTAATGGGAGACAGCCAACATGGCTTTAGACAAGGAAGATCTTGTCTTACTAATCTGTTATGTTTTTTTGAAGGAGTGAATAAACAGGTGGACAAAGGTGAGTCGGTTGATATTGTGTATCTGGACTTTCAGAAAGCCTTTGACAAGGTCCCTCATGAGAGACTTTTGGCAAAACTAAAGAGTCATGGGATAGGAGGCAGTGTACTACTGTGGATCAGGAACTGGTTAAAAGATAGAAAGCAGAGGGTAGGGCTAAATGGCCAATTTTCCCAATGGAGAAAGGTGAATAGTGGTGTACCCCAGGGATCTGTGCTGGGTCCGCTGCTTTTTGACATATTCATAAATGACCTGGAAAGTGGAATAACGAGTGAGGTTATCAAATTTGCTGATGACACAAAACTATTTAAAGTTGTTAAAACCCAGGAGGATTGTGGAAAATTGCAAGAGGATCTTGATAAATTGGAAGACTGGGCATCAAAATGGCAGATGAAATTTAATGTGGAGAAGTGCAAGGTTATGCACCTAGGGAAGAACAACCCAAACTATGGTTACACGATGCAAGGTTCCACATTAGGAACCACCACCCAAGAAAAAGATTTAGGCGTCCTTGTGGATACCATGTTAAAACCCTCGGCCCAGTGTGCAGCGGCGGCCAAGAGAGCAAATAGAATGCTAGGTATGATAAGGAAAGGAATGGAAAATAAAACAAAAGATATTATAATGCCTCTATATCGTTCCATGGTGAGACCGCACCTTGAATATTGTGTGCAATTCTGGTCGCCATATCTTAAAAAGGATATAGCAATTTTAGAAAAGGTTCAGAGAAGAGCCACCAAAATGGTAAAGGGGATGGAAGGCTACTCCTATGAAGAAAGGCTAAAAAGGTTGGGGCTCTTTAACCTGGAAAAGAGACGGCTGAGGGGAGATATGATAGAAGTCTATAAATTAATGAACGGAGTGGAACGGGTAAACGTAGATCGATTGTTTACCTTATCAGAATATAGAAAGACTAGGGGACATGCAATGAAGCTACAGGGTAAACTATTTAAGACTAATAAAAGAAAATATTTTTTCACTCAACGTGTAATCAAACTCTGGAATTTGTTACCGGAGGATGTAGTAAAGGCTGTTAGTGTAGCTGGGTTTAAAAAAGGTTTGGACAAGTTCCTGGAGGAAAGGTCCATAAACCATTATTAAGAAGGGACCCAGGATATCAATGCTTGAACCAATACAAGCATTGTGGAACCTGTGTCCCTTGGGGAAACTGCTAGGTACGTATGACCTAGATTGGCCACTGTTGGAAACAGAATACTGGGCTTGATGGACCTTGGTCTGACCCAGTATGGCATATCTTATATTCTTATGTTCTTATGTTCCTTTTTCTTTTGGCGTCCTCATGCCTTTTTTCTCAACTGGCAGCCTCAACCTCGTGGGGGTTCTTTTTTCCACCATGGCTACCAGTGGCTTCAAGAAGTGTAATCGGTGCTCAAAAATGATGTCTTTGACCAACACACACGACTGCTGCCTTCTCTGCCTTGGGCCTGACCATGACCCCGCAGCAGCAAGACTTTCAAGAGCCGCCAGCAGCAGCACGATAACCTTTTCCCTGAGTCCCTAGCATCTCCGAAGGCCAAGGCCTCGTCTGAAGCCTCAACGTCTCGGACAGGCTTCTCCAAGCCGAGCCCCATCATGGTTCTTCAGAAAGGGGGTCTCCCTTGAGGGAACCCAGAAAGAAAAAGAAAGCCTCGAAGGCAGCATCCTTGGATGGATCTGACCGGCTGGGTGAGTCCTGAGCCAGGTCCCGCAAACCAAGATGCTCATCTGAGGGATCGGAGAGGGAGCGGTTTGCAAAGGTCCCCTGAAAGGACTCGACCTCGGACCGGCCTCGGTTGCCAGACACCTTCCTCATCGAGGACTCCCCTTCAGAGGAACCAGCGTCGGGCCCGAGTCCCTCAGTGCCCACGCCAATGGCTGCAGAGCCTTCTAGTCTGGAGTCTGGAGCCTTCTAGTCTGGAGTCTGGAGAATGGCGGCCCTGGAGTGCAGTTTGTCTGTCTTCATGGACCAGCAGCGGGCGCTGTTGTCCGGTATGACTGGTTCATCCTCCCTGACCACCAGGCCCTCAACGTCGAAGACGTCCCTGGAGGCCAAGTCATCCTTGAGGTTCTTCGGCCTTGAGTCGATCCTCGGCCAAGGTCTCAATCCTGTTACTGCTTAACAGGACCGAGATGATCCCCAGCCAGTGCACTCGGCGCTTGTCGTGGAGCCTCAGAAGGTCTCAGGCCGGGGTCAGACCCGGGGCCCGCGGATCCTTACTTTGAGTCCTCGATGGATGACTCCAAGTGGGAGACGAAGGATGAGGAATCATTCGATACCTGTCACCACCTCTACGTCCCCTCGGACTCTCCTACTTCGGAGTCCCGGTGGCAGTCCCCCCCAGAGGACATGTCTAAGGCCCTAGAATTCCTGATGGAATTGGAGGAGGACCCTCAGGCAGATGAGTTATAAATCCTCCAGTACAAAGCCCCTCTGAGGGAATCACTCATGGTGCCTATCCCTCCTATCCTGGAATGGCTGATGTATTGAGTCCACCGGAGCCAGGGCTTCCAAAAATCACAGTTGCTGCACAACTCTATGGTGGTGCAGTCAGCCATGTGTCGACTGAAAAGTCAGAAGACATACTCCTCGGGAGGCACGCACCTTGGATGCCCTTGGCAGAAAGTGCTGCCAGGGCTCAATGCTCATTGGCCGCATCCAGGCTTACCAGCTGTACATGGGCATGTATCTAAGAGACCTAGTGAAGGAACACACCGGGTTCTCAGCTGGTCTGTCCAAGGAACCTTTGCAGCGGTTCAAGAACCTGGCCAAGGCCGTCCGCAAGAGCTCCAAGCTTATGTCTTGGGCAGCCTATGGCAGTTTCAAGTCGGCGACTCAAGTAGCGGCGGCGGGCATCAGTGCCCAATGCCAGGCTTGGCTACACTTGTCTGACCTCAAACAATGGGTTCAGGACAAATTGGTTGATGTCTGATGCCAAGGAGAGAACCTCTTTGACAAACCCATGACAGATAAGGCTGCCGAGCTGGAGACCGAATTCATGACGAGGACTAGGCTCTCTAAAAAGACTGCTGCCCCCCTCAACAGAAGGGCTCGGGTTAAAAGCCCTTCTACCAGAGGAAAGTGGATGCTTACAGAAACTACCCACCTTTTCAGGCCTCTCTGGCTCCCCAACAGGGTCAGCAGGCCAAGGGACATGGGCTTGGCCCTCATAAGCAGAAGGCTTCAAAACCCCAAGCACCGACACCGGCCCAGCCTGGGGGGAGTTTTTGACTCTTGAGCATCCTCTCTACCCCAAGGAGGTCTGCAGCCCACAGGGGAATGTCTGACCCACTATGCCCAGAGGTGGCCACCAGCACCACTGATTTCTGGGCACTTCAAGGAGGGTTACCTCCTCTATCTGACTCAGACACCTCCCCCTTATTTTCCGGGAGAGTCCCTCAGGTCTCCCCTTCACCGGGTCTTCTACTGAAGGAGCTGACAGGTCTTCTCGAGGACAAAGTGGTGGAACCAGTGCCCCATCCTCTCAAGGGCAAAGGGTTCTACTCCAGATACCTCCTCATCTAGATCCTACAATACTTGGGCTTTGTGTTAAACTACCCCAAGTCTCATCTACTTCCAACACAATGTCTGGAGTTCATCGGGGCAAGACAGGACACTCTCCAGTCAAAGTCCTTCCTGCCCGGGGACCAGGTCGACCACCTCAGGACCCTGGCACGGAACATACAGCACCATCCCTCCGTGCCCACTCGGCTTCTCTTGTGCCTCCTCAGACACATGGCCTCCACAGTCCATATCATCCCAGAAGCCCGCCTCTACATGAGGGCCATGCAGTGGTGTCTCTGGGACCAGTGGACTCAGGCCATGGGGAGACTCCAGGACAAAGTCTCTGTGACCCCCAGTTGGTGGCTGGTGAGTCAGCGGGAGAGCTGCTGGTGGCGAGAGATGGGCTGCTGGTGAGTTGGGGATGGCTAGGGGCCAACCGTTAGAGGGCGAGAAAACAGGAGGGACAAGGATAGGTTGAGGACAGAACTGTGATTGGAGCAAGAGAGCTAAGGAGAAAAAAGACAGGGGAGATTGCAGGTGTAGAGGAGGAATTAAGCTTTATGATGGAGGAATTTTGTGCAAAATTTACTAAAAGCATGTAGAATTTTGCAGAAATATCATGCGCAGAATTTTCAACATTTTTGTGTAGAATTTTGAAATTTTTTGCACAAATTTTCCACAGGTGTCACTTACTTGTATCACAGGCCAGGCCCCAACAACATTCATATCCGGAATGTCCAGGTTTATAGAATAGTCTATGGACTTGAATGTGCATGCCATTTTGGGGGACCTTTTGACCTGGGCATCACTGATAGAGCTAGATGTTCTTTCTAAAATGCCCCTTGATATCTCCTCTGTGTTCTTTTTATTTTATTTATTTATTTATTTTTATATAGCGCATTTTGGAGGATCAGTGTGGTTTACAGGGAACAAAGTTTAACATTACATGACACAGGTTACACTTATGAATGGAACAGGTGTATAACACTATTTATAACACAGAACTGTAACTATATACAACAGAAAGTTGTTTACATCTTTTAGAGACTATGTACTGGTTGAAGGGTGCTTACATCAAAAGGTATATTAAGGGGTAGATAGGTAAGAGTGGGTTATGTTATCTCGTCAAACGTTTTCTTGAATAGGTGGGTTTTAAGCACGTTGTGGAAGGTTGCAAGGCTGTTGGTGTCTCTGATTTGTGGTGGTGAAGCATTCCATAGGTGTGGGGCATGCAGGGAGAAGCCTGGGAGCAAGCTGACTTGTTACACTGGGTTAGCGCTGGAGGCAGGTTTAGTAGGTTTGATGTGTTGCTTCTCTTTAGGTGATTTTCTGGGGTTATTGTAATAATTAACTGTAAACATCTAGGGGACAGTTGATGAATTACTTTGAAGGTTGTCATGAGTGTTTTATAATTAATGCGGCTCACAAGAGGTAACCAATGCAACTCCTTTAGAACAGGCATGATGTGGTTGGCTCGAAGTAAGCGTGTCAAGAATTTGTGCAGCTGTATGTTGTGTGAGTTGATGCGGATGTAGGGAGCTTTTTGGGAGGCATTGCAGAAATCAAAGTGCAGTAATATCATTGCCTGGTAGACTGTACAGAAGTCTTGAGGCTCAAGTAGGGGTTGTAATTGTTGGAGTGACCACAGCTTGCTGTAGATGCACTATGTTACTTTGTTTTTATGTGGCTGGAAGGTAAAATTTATTTATTTATTTATTATTTATTACAAATTCTTATATACCGCACTATTTTGAATCAGCGCGGTTTACATAAAACAAAATGACCATAACAACGGTTTGGCTTCACATAGAACAGGAGTAACAACTTGGATAACATGTTTGGCTTTACAGAGAACAGGAGTAACAACTTGGATAACGAGGGGATACAAACTGAACTAATTAAAAATGTACAATGAGGGGGGGGGCGGAGCCTGATGTCCAGCGGGTAGGACGCTTTGCGTTGAAGCTCCCGAGAGGCCTACTCAGAATCCTGACTTAATACCTATATAAATTTACTATTTCGCTCCGAGCTGACCGGGCACCTCGGGGGGGATGGCGGCCCATAAACCAGCGCGCTTGGACTTCGGGTCTCCTTCTTCTTCTCACGGAAAACGCTCCAAAACAGAGGTGTCCTCCCCACAGAAGATGGTTCCATTTCGTGAAAACCCCGCAATGCACCTGGAGATTTTGGAGGAAATACGCGGCGTGAAGGAATTGGTGCAGTCCAATGGAGAAGCGCTTCGAGCCATGCGAGAAGACTTTGGAGTGCTCCAGGACCGACTTGAAGGTCTTTCATTACGGCAGGACAATATGGCGGGGGTCCTCGACTCGCACGAGGTGCGCTTGGGCAAACTGGACAAGGCTGAGCGCCAGATACAGAATCTTCAAAAGGAGTTGGAAGATAGCAATAATCGAGCCCGTCGCAACAATGTGAGGCTCCTCGGAATGCCGGAGGGGGTGGAAGCAGGAGATATAAGAGAATTCTTGCTCAAAACTCTTCCCTCCTTGCTGAAGATCACTTTTCACAGAGAACTGGAAATCGATCGAGCACACCGTGTTCCTGCCCGCATGGCGCTCAACCGCACGACCCCCCGGCCTATTATCTTTAGCTTGCTACGATATCAACAAGTGGAACAAATTTTACATGCTGCCCGAGCGAATCATCATTTGGAATTTGAAGGTCGTAAGGTCTCCTTCTTTCCTGATTTGGCAAAACCTACCGTTGACCGTCGGAAGAAACTCCTTGCTCTTCGCCCTCGACTTCAACAGCTACAGGCTCGCTTTGGCCTGTTGTATCCAGCGAAGCTCCGAGTGACTCTCCACAACCAGACCAGGACGTTCGAGGATCCTGATCTACTATCAACATTTTTGGACTCCAAAGAAGCAGAGCAGATGCGCTAATCCCAAATCTTGGACTCTTATCTGCCGGCTCTGTCCGCCATTTTGAAGGGCCCGATGCGGCGGTCATAGCCCAGCACAGAAATAGCCTGGACTTTCTTTCTTTCTTTCTCTGTATGACTTTTGTCTTTGGTCTCCTATCCCTTCATGATGTGTGCCTCGGTCGGATTCGGAGCATGCACAGTCCTACAGGTTATGTGTTTTTTCAATTTCGGCCTTCTCTGGGGTTTCTCCCCGCAGACACATGGTCGCCAGTAATTTTGGGGTTTTGCTTCTCCTCTACTGTACTGCAGTTTTCTTTGTTAATGTGGGGCGCTTCATTGTATTATATTAGCTTATTTTTCCTATGTCATGTGTACAGCCAGATACAGTCAGTTTGAGGGACACAGTGAAATTATGTGTGCTATCATGCTCAGAATTTTAACTTTTCTGAATGGCCTTATGTAAAATCTTATTATTCATCGTCAAAGACATTACTGGTCCACTCAAAGGAAAGAAAATCCTTAGCTATCTTAGCCACGAGCACGTTGATTTGGTGTTTCTTCAGGAAACGCATTACACTCTGCTGAAACACTGAAACTCAATGCTAGGCCTCACATGGTCGCTGCCTATTCTCCCACCGTTTCCAAATGGTACGGGATAGCCATTCTGGTTAAGAAGTCTTTGCACGTTACTGTGCCTGATATTAGCGCTGACATGGAGGGTAGATGGGCCCGTGTACACCTTGAGGTTGGAGATAGTGAATTCACGTGTATTTGCACTATGCCCCGAATGTGGACAACCCTGCTTACTATGCAAGTTTTGCGCAGTTGGCCTCGGCCTCCGCCAATGTTCCATTAATACTTGGTGGCGATTTTACTCAAGTGTTCCCTCAATCTTTTCTTCTCAAACAAGGTGCTCGTTGGTTGGAAGATCCAGTACCGAGCAGACCTGTGTGGCTAGATATAGTAGCGGGCCTTTGCTAACCGATTTCTCTTACCTTACTCCCTGGTATGACTTTCCCATTAGACTCCCACTATCCACCAATGCTTTTCGACACTTTAGGTGCCTTTAATACTCTTATGCAACCTTTCGACTCCCGACTCTGGTCAGTGCAACTTCAGCATTGCCTTTGGAGCACTAGAGTACTCCCGCCATCGGCACTCTCTGCATAGGGTTGATTGGGGACTTCCGATCTCTCGGTAGTTCACCGGGTGTAGCATACAATTTTACTAAACCTTATGTAATGCTATCACTAGAGATACCTCTATAGCGCAGAAAGTATGGGAGAGAGAATTGCATGTGACTTTGACCTCGGAGCAATGGAGCCTTATCTGGAGCAGAGGGACACGGGTTCCCGACCCGCCTCACTCACTCAGACCCTCTTCTTTCTAGCCCACCGGTGTTTTTACACTCCTCACAGATTAGACAAATGGAACACTACTCAGGGTAATGGTTGCTGGACACGTCCTGCGGCCATTGATTTATTGCTTCATGTTATGCATGAGTATCCCGCACTACAGTATTACTGGCGTCGGGTCTGGGGTCGTATTTAGTCTATATCGCACTCTCAGGAGTCCCTTTCTTGGAGGATAGTGGGACTTCGCCCAGTTGCGGGGATCCCCTCTCTCCCAAAAATGGCTTATCTCCTTTCGAACTTTATGCTTGGCATTGCTATTTCCCTAATTAAGTAATACTGGGAAATTAGTTCCCATCTGAGCCTCAATGAATGGTGGAATCATGCCTGTCTCTACAGTAAATATGAACAAATACCTCGTCTGTTCGCTTCCTCCGTTCAGACTCCTTCTCATTGGTCTCAATGGAAGATGCTCAATGAATATGTACATTTTGCTAAAAGCTCTCATCTGACTGTCTAACTTTGTATATATCTCTGTCTCATGATCATACTGTATTGTGGATACTTTTTTGATCGTTTGATGTATAATCACTGTTAATTGGAAGCGCTCACATGCTGATACAACCGGGTAGAGCAGAAGCACCGGGGTGGGGGGTAATGGGTTTACTTTTCCTTATTGTATACTTGTTTTGTCTCTTTTGGTGTGTTGTTTCTTTTGTTTGTTGCAAAATGAAAATAAAAGTTTAAAAAAAAAAAAAATGTACAATGAGATTGAATGCTAAGAATTTAGGATGCAACATGTGTACAGTGAGGTTGTGTGCTAATATTGAGATGTTATCTCGAGGAGGTAAAAGGAGGGAAAGTTAGGAAGGGGTCAGGTTAATCTGGTAGTACTGTGTAAATAAATGCTAGTAAATGGTTACTCCCAGGTATCTTACATCAGATCTAACTTCTAGGTCAGTTTTTTTAACTTTAGCACCTTTGGAGGGAGAAATGATTGATTCCTGGTGAGGAATAGGACCCCGGTTTTCTTAAAGTTGATGTTTAATTTATAGAAACACAGAAACATGACAACAGAAAAAGACCACATGGCCTATCTAGTCTGTCCTTCCATATCAACCACTGCAACAGTCCTCTTTTTCCCTTTATAGATCCTCTGTGTTTATCCCATTCTTCTTTGAATTCAGATACTGTCCTCATCTCTACCACCTCCACTGGGAAACTATTCCATGGATCCACCACTCTTTCTGTAAAGAAATGGTGGATCAGTGGAATAGTCTGATAGCCATTGGTCTATGGAATTGAAGCAGCTTGTGATAGTTAAGTAGTTTTTGCTTGTGGTGGTAAATGGAGCATAAATCATAATATTGTCTGCATGCAGATGATAGTAGACCTTAAAGTTGCTTATGATGTTGCAGACTGCCTGTATATAGATGTTAAATAGTAGTGTAGAGAGGGCTGAGCCCTGAGGGACCTCTTGTATCTGGAAGAATGGATTGGAGGATTTTTGGCCAATTTGTACTTATTGATTGCAGTTTGTGAGATAAGGATGACTTGGAGCAATCTGGAGTGGTGGTTTCAACCCACACCATATGCCATGCACTAAACAAAGAAGGACTTCATGGGCAAAGTCCAAGGAGGACCTCACTTCTCAAAGACAGACATAAAAAGGCATGCCTGATCTTTGCCCAAATCCACCTTGAGAAATCGCAGTCCTTCTGGGAAAATGTTCTGTGGACAGATAAATCAAACATGAGCTCTTTGGCAATGCGACCAGCGATACATTTACAGGCAAAGAAATAAAGCTTATATGAAAAAAACCCCACCCTTGCTGCCTCAGGAACTGGAGGTCTGGAATGTATTAATGGAATCATAAAGTCAGAGGACTATCAAAGTATTTTGGAGTGAAACATGCTACCTAGTGTCAGAAAGCTAGGCCTGTGTCAAAGGTCATGGGTCCTCCAGTAGAACAATCACCCAAAACATACATCCAAAAGTACAAAAGAATGGATAAAGAAGAAAAAAATGGGCTGTTTTAAAAAGGCTAACAATGAGTCCTGATCTCAATCCCATCGAGAATCTTTGGAAAGAGCTGAAATCTGCTGTTGGTAAAAGGAATCCTGGAAACATTCACGAACTGGAACAAATCATAGTTGAAGAGTGGGAGAAACTACCAGCAGACAGATATACAGAATTTATAGATGGCTACAAGAAACGTTTGGAGGCTGTCATCACTGCCAAGGATTGTGTAATCAAATATTAGTGAAGGTGCCATTATTCCTGTCCAGGTCATATTTTGTTTGTTTCTCAGAAATTACTACATCTAAGTTGCACAGACATCTTTTTTTTGTTGCATACCTTTGAACATACTATTAAAATGTTATGATGTCATACAGTTGGAATAGTTCAAATTATTTCTCAAGATATTGTGCACAACATACCTAAAAAGCAAGGGTGCAAATAATGTTGACCACAACTGTGTAGACTTGGACAGAGGTGGAGACATGCCTGCCATTTCTGAAATGAGGTATGCACATCTAAGGTCCTCATAATACCCCAGGCATGTCCCCAGACATACCCCTGAGCAGAATAGATGTACCCAGCACAGAGACATCATTGGAGCCCTTTTGTAAAATGACTCCGGGGGCAACTCCATGATTCTGACGTCTGCATGCCTGTTTTCAGATGTCTGAATCATGATTTGAGCTTCTAAAATGACCCCCATCTTCTATTAAATGCTCTTTGATGGAGATGTATATTAAAATCCAAAGACTAGAAGGATGCAATGACACTGTTAAGGATATATCTTTGGTTAAATTAAATCCAAAATTGACGCCTTGGAAAACTTCTCACGATCATCTAACTTATGCTTGATTAATTTTCTTAAATCATCCTTATCTTCACCGAGAGGCATGCTTAAAAATTATTTGATGGATATCATAAAGGCTGCCAAGTATTTCCTTTTAAGTCACACCCTACGTTGACTTGGATATATTATTTCCGAATTGCTAAGAAGGACTCGGGAGGTCCGCAAGAAACTGATTTACTGCAGATGCACTTTCTGAAAATCTCTAGTATTTTAGAAAACTCTGATTTAGAGATGGTAGGTCCTGCTACACTATTAATAACATTAGTTATGTCCTCCAGCCAGGTATGGCTATTAAAAATGTATTTCAAAAAGAGAAATGTTTTCTTTAAGAGGCTTTTGGTCCTTATGTGTCCCAGTTTATACAGAGAAACTCAGAGGAGACAAAGAGAGTTTTTTACTTAGACCTAGGACACGATTTTCTAAGAAGACTAGCCAACCTGCCTGAATTCTGGAAGCCCCTCTCCCTGTGCGCATGGAGCCACTGAGCAGGAAGAGAAGGACAGGGGTGGCATGGGGGCAGAGCATGGGCAGAGCATGAGCGGAGCATGGGCAGGCCATGCACCAGGATGTACAGGGTTGATTCAGCTCATGACCCTTTACGTTCGAGGAGCACCAGGGGGAAGCACAGCTTATTCCACCCTGGAAGTGGAATAAGCCCTGTCGTCAATGCACCTCGCCCCAGCAGCCCCCCCCCCCCCAACGCAACAGAGCCACTGGAGGTACTGCCCTACCACCCAATCCCATCTGCAGGAGACCAAGGGTCAGGTGGCGGGAAAACCAGTCTGGGGGGGACGTTGGGCCATCAGTACACCAGGGGGAGCAGGGGGACCTGGCCATGCTGCCTGCAGGACGTCCCCACGGCTGCTGCAGGGGCACGTCGGGCCATCCCCTTGCCCGATCCTGAATCCGCAGGAGCTCCTAGCTCCCATGGTGCAGACGTAGGTACAATGGAGCCTGTCCTGTTCAGGGATGCCTGGACGGCCCGGATGTGCCCCTTCTTGGATCGGACTCCTAGTGTTTTGCAACTGTGTGCTCTATCTTTTTTAAATAGTTTCCATGTAAGTGCTTGGTAAAGTTAAAATCTGTATATTGTATTTTCTTTGAGCCATCTGAGTTACTTACTGTAGGTGATATTTTATAAATACAAGTAGACGCCTATTTGTCTTTATAAAATACTAGTATAAGTTGCAGAGAAAGCACCTTGCATGTAGATGCGATCACTTACACCTGCAAGCCAGCAGGAGTAAATTCCTTACATATTTTATGCAACTACGCGTGTAAATTAAGGTATTTCGTAATCCACCCATGTACATGACACTCCACCCATGCTCTGCCCAGACCACACCCTTGGCTATGCCTACCAGCAAAGTACGCAACATCATACCACTGTGTATGCTTTCTCACCAGCCGGGTTTCATAAGAGGTCAGTTATGCATGTATGTGGCTACATATGCACTGGAATGAGTTAATAACATCATCCTCTTTGGGGATAATTTTTAAAGCCATTTATAGGCATAAAACAGAAATTATGCATGGAAATGCCGTATTATAAAATTGCTCTGAATATAGGTATGTAAACGTATGTATGTGATGCCATTTCATGCATATTTTTACCTGCAATAAGCAATGGCATTTCTGAGGGAGGAGTTGGGCCAAGGTTTGGACTTACATGTATACTTTTGGATTTTCAAAAATATGTTTATAAATGTTCTGGAAAATCTTGTAAAATCCGTTTATGCTTAGAGGGTCATTTTAAAAGATTTAGCTGTGATTTGGACATCTGAAGACATGCATTTTGATGTTAAAATCAGACACATCTCCGTAGCCATTCCACAATTGACATTCACAGACGTTTCCCGTGCAGGGACGTCAAAGTAGGCACAGAAGTGTGGCAATGTACTTACACATTCCCCTTCAATTTCAGAAATGTCAGAGAGATCTGTAGGCACGTCCATGTTATACTCCAGGCACAAATAGGCATCAGGAAAGTGCTTGTTTTCACCTTAAAACATCCAGAGAACATAGAAAATTAAGTGACTAGCCTTAGATCACAAAGGCCCACGGTGGTATTTGAACTCTTGCCACCTGCTGTTAAGCACTATTCCAACTATTGTGCTATTAGACATCTTGGTTTAGAAGTACTGTCCTAAGGACATCTTTATAGACGTTTTATATATGTGCATATCAGGCACATCCACATTTCTGAAATCTTTCCTAAATTTGCACGTGCCTGCTTTTTTTCAGACATTCTGGCTTTGACAATCCAGATTGCACTTGGACGTCCCATTGTGAAATGTGCCTCATAGCCAAGTGCAAGAGCATTTCCTCATTGCTGCTGGGAGATCTGGCCATGTTAAAATGCTGTTTGTGGATGTACAGTAGAATGTTGCAAGTCCCCATCACTGGTTAACATATGTGGCATCTAGCAAGGCATGCTACAATGCCTGCGATAGAAAATGTTCAGAGACAAAGAAAACTACTTTTACCTCATTTTCTCCTTCTTTAATTGAAATGATTTTTTTTTAAATGAATGCTGTGTTCCCATCAGAATAGATTCAGAATGGGAGGCACCTGATAAAAATGTTTTATATTGTAATCAGGCCTAATGGCTTTCTAACATACTTGACTATTAGGATTCGTACTACAATTAATAAGGGTTTAGATCTAAACATTCAAATTAGAGCATCTCTTGAACTCCCTTTGGTTTTATTTATTACCATAGTAAAAGACTGTGTTCTATTATCATGTTTTTAAAAAAAAAATTCTGTTACAAATGGGTTGAATAATTCTGACACTTAATTCAAACAAGCTCCCACTAATTAGAAACGCCCTGTGCCCAACAGTATGGCAGGAAGCTAATTACAAATGGTATTGCTTTCTATAGTATATGTATTTGCATTTGGAAGCCATTACCTCTCTTGTGAATCATTAACACTTCATGCTAGCTCTAACGCCTATTTGATTAGTGATAATTCTGTGCACATGAGCACTGAAAGATTATTACCGATGTGTGAACACAGCTGGAAGGATTTGTGTGTCTTTCCAGGGTAGACTAGAAATCCTTGAAACAGAAACATGTAAACAGAGACTATGATGTGAAATAAGGATTGCAAGTCTTTTCAAACCTGCCCATTTTCCTTTTCTGTTGAAAAAATGCCGACTTTGTTTAAAGTCAAGCATTGCCCTCACTTCTGCATTACTAAGGACCATTTTCCTGCAAAGCTGCGTGGAGTCCTCTACTCCCATTGCTGCCGGTGGGAAGAGGTGCTGCAATATTGCATTTTTAGCCATGAGGGGCAGGCTGTACCTGTTTCTCACAATTAAAAGATGGTATTGCACCCCCCCCCCTCCCCCACCAGCAGAAGCATAGGTGCAGGACTCCTCACCGATTTTTAGTTGTTAAGGGCCTTTTGTGCCTATCTAATTCTTTCTTGAATTTTTGTACCTCTTACACCTTCACCATCATACTATACCATATACAGTTGTGGTCAACATTATTGGCATCCTTGCATTTTAGATATGTTGTGTACAATTTCTTGAGGAACAATTGGAAATATTACAACTGTATATCATGATAATATATTATTAGTAAGTTCAAAGGTATACAAGATGTCTGTGCAACTTATCTATAGTAATTTCTGAGAAAAAAAAAAACAAAATATGACCTGGACAGGATTAATGGCACCCTTAACTAATATTTGGTTGCACAACCCTTGGCAATGATGGAAGTCTCCAAACGTTTCTTGTAGCCATCTATAGGTTTTGTACATCTGTCTGCGGGACGTTCCTCCCACTCTTCAACTGTGATTTGTTATAACTCATGAATAGTTCCAGGATTCCTTTTACCAGTGGCAGATTTCAGCTCTTTCCAAAGGTTCTTGATTGGATTGAACTCAGGACTCATTGCTGGCTAGTTTAAAACCTGTCCATTTTTTTCCTTTTGTATTCTTTTGTATTTTTGAATGTATGTTTTGGGTCATTGTCCTTTTTTTCCTTTTGTGTTCTTTTGTATTTTTGGATGTATGTTTTGGGTCATTGTCCTTCTGGAGAACCCAAGACCTTCAACCTAGACCCAGCTTTCTGACATTAGGCAGCACAATTTGCTTCAAAATACCTTGGTAGTCCTCTGGCTTCATAATTCCTTTAATGCATTCAAGGCCTCCTGTTCCTAAGGCAGCAAAACAGCCCCACAACATTATAGAACCTCCACCATATTTAACTGTAGGACGGGTGTTTTTTTCCTTATAAACTTCATATCTTCACCTGTAAATTTATCACTGATCTGCATTGCCAAAGAGCTGATTTCACCTGTCCACAGAATATTTTCCCAGAAGGATTGTGGTGTCTCAAAATGGGTTTGGGCAAAGATCTAGTGTGCCTTTTTACATCTGTCTTTGAGCAGTGGGGTCCTCCATGAAGTCCTTCTTTGTTTAGTGTGTGGTGTATGGTGTGGGTTGAAAATACCACTCTAGATTCCTTAAGCTCTTTGGCTGTTGTACGTGGTGTCTTTCCAACAGTTCTCACTAACCATTGAAGATGTCTTGGATTAATTTTCTTCTTCCCACCACATTCTGGGAGGTTCTTGACAATTCCATAAGCACAAAACTTCTTAAAAACATTGCAAACTGTAGACACAGGAATCCCAAGGTCTCTGGAGATGGCCTTGTAACCCTATAAAGTTTGGTGTTTGGTGATAATGGCTTTTCTGATGGTCTCTGGCAGCTCTCTTGTCTTCATCATTGTGAAAATGGAACAAATAGTTGGGGGGCAGTTCCATTTGTTTCTTTGAAATGGACCTACATCAGTCCAGACCACTGGGTCTTTGAGGTCCTCAGTCAGAGTTAAATGCTGGAGTTTGCAGAACTTCTATGAGATGCCTTTGTGGAATCTTCTGCAAATCAGTGCTCAAATGGGTGGGGAAAGAGAAAACTCTGCAGTGCCTCCTGCAGTTTCAGGCTATTCTACTCTCAGAGCAGAGCCACTGGTGCTATTCCATCTATTTCATGGTGCCCAAGAAGGGACATTATTTCCAGCCTCTCATGGACCTGAATGTAGTCAATGTCAATCTCAGAATCTCATTTCTGCATTTATTTATTTATTTATTTAACAGTTTTTCTATACCGCTCTATTTTAGATCAGAGCGGTTTACATTTAACAGCAACTATACAACACAGGCACTTTGAGTTGTATTTACAATAAACAGAGAGATCAACTTGGAAGTAACTGGGGGAAACTATTTACATTGTATTTACACTGGTACATGATTTCAGGCAGAACATATCTACATCTTATTTACACTGGGAGTCTGAATTCAATTTCAGGTAGTACTTTTGAGGGATCAGTTGATTATCCTTTTTCATGCTCAGTCTGATTGTTTAGTTGTAGTGAGTGATTATCTGAGGGGCCACATGTATGATCACTAAGGCTGGATTCGGGGTAGTATGTGGTGAACAGGTGCTGCTTTAATGCCTTCCTGAAGTGGGTTAGGTAAGTGATGTTTCGAATAAAGGTGGGGAGGGCATTCCATGCTCTAGGTGCATAAATTGTAAAGGACCTATTTGTTGTTGCTTTTGTGCATTTCGTTATTACTTTTGGGACCTCTAGGGTGTTTTGCATCATGGGTCTTCTGTTTCTGTTCTGTGGTACTTTATGTATCATCTTGCTGATAGCTGTAGGTGTCAATGTGTTTAAGGCTTTGAAGGTTAAGGTTAGAACTTTGTTTTTTTTTTATTTTTTTTTAATTTTTTTAAATTCTTTATTTTCGTTTTATAACAACAAAGGAAAAGGAAGACATACAGCTAAGAGACAGATACATAAAGTGTGATACATACATCAAAGTAAACCCCTGCCACCCCCCTCCCCCCTGCTTCTTCTCTAGAAAACAAATCATTCCCGAAGCGGGCGTGTACTTACATTATTGTGTTACAAAACCTAACGGTGATCTGAAACATGATGAGTGCACATTAAACAGGCATGTCGGAACAATGAGCAGATTGTACATAATCATTGAGCATCTGCCATTTAGACAAGCGAGAGTGAGTTTGGGCATGGGGAATAGCTCTCCGAGGTATCTGCTCATATTTACTATATAAGCAGACGAGGTTCCACCATTCATTGACAGTAAGTCGAGAGCTATCCTTCCAATTCCTCGTGATTAAGCAGATGGCTATACCCAGCATGAAATCAAGGAGAAAGCGACCCTTCTTAGGAAGAGAGGGGACCTCCGCCACAGAGCGGAGTCCCACGATCTTCCAAGAGAGAGGTTCGTGAAGGTGTAAGATAAATTGAATACAACCCCACACCCGCCACCAATAAACCTGAAGTTGAGGGCATTCATAAATAACATGAGCGAGGGTTCCCACAGCAGCATGGCAAGACCAACACTGGTCCCTAGCAGTTGTGTTCCATTTGGCTATTTTTTCTGGGGTATAAAAGCATCTGTGTGCAAAGAAGAAGAGAGTTTGGGTAACAGAGGCGGACCGGGAAACCCGCACTACTTTGCTCCAGAAAACGCTCCATTGCACAGGGGTTAAAGTGGTTTGCAGTTCGCGCTCCCAGGCTTGTTGAGCTCTAAAAGTGGCAGTGTCTGTACCCTGACATAATGTTTTATAAAAGTTAGAGGCTACCCCATGTGTACTACTAATAGAGTGAACTATCTCTGATAGCCCGTCCTCAGTAGGGGCAGAGGGCGGCATGATTTGAGCACTTTTGAGGCAGTGTTGAAGCTGCATCAATTGAAAGTAGTGTTTCGCTGGTAACGCAAATTCCTTTTGTAAATCAGAAAAGGTTTTCCAACGAGCTGCAGAAAAAAGCTGTTGGGGTGTCCAGATCCCCCTTGAGTACCAGGGTTTCCATGCTATCGTTCTATTTAGGACTTGAATTCTGGGGTTATTCCATAGCGGGAGTCCGTCCTGAGGACATACGTTCGGACCCAGTGATAGAATGAGAGTGTTAAAGGCCGCAAGAGTATCGACAATCATTGGTGGATGGCGGGTGTCTACTTGATAGGACATACCGGGGAGATGGGTCAACGGAATTGGGCTACTAAGCTCCTCTTCTATGTCAAGCCAAACTGGTCTGCTGTCTGTTGGGGCATCTAGCCATCGGGCACCTTGCTTAAGTAGGAAGGCTTGATGATATCTAAGAAAATCAGGAAATCTGGTACCCCCTATTTCCTTTGCAGACTGTAGTTTTTGTTTAGCTATCCTTGGTGGCTTGCCCTGCCAGAGATAACGGACGAGAAGGCCCTCAATATCTTTATAAGTATGTAACGGGAGTAAGCATGGCAGCATTTCTAAAATGTAACTTCAAGGCTACCTATCTTGAGGTGAACTCTGGACCATCTACCTTCTGTAGCTGAGCTAGTCGCAATAATAGTAGCATGCAAAGATTTCCTAACCAGTATGGCAACCCCACATTTCTTAGAAACGGCTGGGGAATAGGCGGCCACCATGTAAGGTTTAATATTGAGTTTAAGAGTTTCCTTCGAATTTAAATGCGTTTCTTGGAGAAAAATCAGATCAGCAGCTTCCTGACTTAGGTAGCTTAGGATTTTCTTCCGTTTTATCGGATTATTGATTCCTTTTACGTTCAATGAGAAAAGCTTACATGGTGCCATCAATCGGTAATAGACATTTTAGGTAAGGGCACTTGAAAACATACAACATAATCAGAATCTGTGCAACAATGACATAATCACCGAGTATGCTGGCTAATACACCCCATATTGAAAAGCATGTACCAACGTATCTTAGAGAAGAAGCAAAACCCCCAATGAATATGGCGACCATATGTCTGCGGGAGGAGGCCCTAGAGAGGCGATAGAAAGACATGAAAAAGAAAAGAAACACCAGAGTCCATAATTAACACTGTCTCTGATACTCATCGAGGCTGCTGTGGGTAGATGGAGTCGGGTCACAGATATCATCAAAAGTAAGGCAAACAAACTGCCCACGCCTGACTCTGTGCTGGGCTGCGGCAGATCCAGTATGGAAGGTACAGCGGATATGGGAATGCTGGCAGGAATATTCTGGAAGTCAGCGCATCAAGTCGGCTTCTTTGGAATCCAAAAACTCCGCTAGTAGATCAGGGTCCTCAAATGTTCTTGTCTGATTGTGAAGCGTGACTCGGAGCTTGGCCGGGTACATCAGGCCATAGCGTGCTTGTAGTTGTTGAAGCCTCGGTCGGAATTCCAGAAAGCGCTTTCGGCGGTCGACCGTGGGTTTAGCCAAGTCAGGATAGAAGGAGATCTTGTGGCTCTCAGACTCCATATGGCCCTTTGCCCGAGAGGCACTGAGAATTTGCTCCACGTGTTGATATCTCAAAAGTCGAAAAATGATAGGCCGCGGGGTCTTCCTGTTGAGCGTTATGCTTGAGGGTACACGATGAGCGCGATCGATCTCCAAATCTTTGGTAAAGGTGATTTGGAGCAGGGAAGGGAGGATTTTACATAAAAACTCTTTCATGTCTCCCGATTCCGCTCCCTCCGGTATGCCCACGAGTCGTATGTTGTTGCGGCGCGCTCTATTATTGCCATCTTCCACTTCTTTCTGCAAGGCCCGTACCTGACGTTCAACTTTGTCGAGTTTGGACAACCGGGCCGCATGGGAGTCCAATATGCTCTCCATTTTGTCCTGACGCGAAGAGAGCCCCTCTAGCTTGCCCTGCAGTACACCAAGATCTTCCCGCAGCGCTCGGAGTGCTTCACCGTTTGACTGCACGAGGTCCTTGACCCCTCTAATCTCTGCGAGGATTTCCTGCTGCATTTCGGGGCCCTCACGCAAGGCCAGCCCCTTCTGCGGGGACGGGGGTTCAGTTTTGGAACGTTTGCCGTGAGAAGCCGCTGGAGATCCAAATTCCAGGCGCGTGGGTTTGGTCCCCGCCATCTCACCAATGTGCCCCTGCAAGATCAGAGTAGAAGTTCCAAGTATGTATGGTGTTAATTCAGGATTCTGAGTAGGCCTCTCGGGAGCCTCAGCGTTATGCGACCATCCCGCTGGACATCAGGCTCCGCCCCCCTTAAGGTTAGAACTTTGTGAGGATTCTTGCTTGAACCGGTAACCAATGGAGGTTCATCAGTACTGGCGTTATGTGCTCTCTCCGTGAAGCCCCTGTTAGTACTCTCGCAGCAGTGTTCATTGCGAGCTGGAGTGGAGCTAGCGTTGCTTGAGGGAGACCGTGCAGGATTACGTTGGCGTAGTCGAAATGTGGTAATATTAATGCCTGATAGATTGATCGGTAGTCGCTGAAGTCGAGTAGCGGTCGGAGATGTTTTAAGGTCCTTATTTTCATGTATACTGTTTTTACTGTGTTTTTTATGTGGGTTTTCAGGTCCAGTTGTTGGTCCAGTGTAACGCCAAGGTAGCGGATTGTGGGTTTGGTTTTCAGTTCTGTGTTGCCGATTTTTAAAGAGAGTGGAGGGGTGAAGTCATGGTTCCTTGAGATGAATAGGACATCTGTTTTGCTGTAGTTGATTCTCAAGTTTTGTGTGTTGAACCATTCTGCTACTGCCTCAAAGCATCTTGTTAGAGGGGAGAGGTCTGGTTGGTTGGTCCTGAATGGGATGTATAGGAGGATGTCGTCCGCGTAGGCTAGACAGTTGACCTTGAAAGAACGTGCTAGGGCGCATATGGGCTGCATGTAGATGTTAAACATCAATGCAGATAGTGACGAACCCTGTGGTACACCCTGGTTTTGTAAAAACGGTTCAGAGGTTGTGGAGCCAGACCTTACATGTTGCCATCTATTAGTCAAGTATGACTTGCACCACTTTAGGGCTGTTCCCTGGATTCCTTTCTCGCTGAGGCGTTGTATGAGGATCTCGTGGCTCACCGAGTCGAAGGCCGCAGCAATGTCAAGGAATATGAGGGCGAATCCTTGGTGAATTTTGTCGGTTCCAGAGACTAAGTGGTCAAATAGGGTGGTGAGGAGGGTTTCCACCCCATGTGCTTCTCTGCACCCAGGTCAATCATGGTATTGTTTCGGCAAGAGGAGTTTCTCACCTTCCTAGTTCTTATGGAAGCATACTTTCATATTCCTTCTGGGAGCAATACCTGCAGTTTCTCTGCTTCTGTGTCCTAGGCTGCTACTTCCATTTTTAGATTCCACCCTTTTGGCCTGCCCATGGTTCCTCACATCCTCTTAAAAGGCATGTTGGTAGTGACTGCATTCTTGTGCAAGCTAGGAGTTTTGGTTCACCTGTACCTGGAAAACTGGTTGATTTAATCATACTCCCTGGAGAGGTACAGAGGTGACACTGCCCTAGTTATTCAGTGGCTAGAAAGACTGGAGTGGTTGATCAACTATCCCAAAAGCAGCCTGATCCCATCTCAGGACTTGAAGTATGTGGGGGCTTGGTTAAAACTCTCCTGGACTGAGTTTTTCTCTTGTCAGAGAAGTCTCTCAAGCTGCAGAGCCAACTCAGGATGTTTTGTGCACAATCAGCTCCTTAGGCCTGGGATTACCTTCAACTCCTAGGGTTCATGGTGTGACCCTGGAACAGACCCCTTGGGCCAGGGCACATATATCCCACTTAAGAAACATCTTCTTTCTCTGTGGTGTCCCTGTTATCAACAGTTTGACCAGACTTTTCCTCCTTCACAGGAGATCAAGGGGCAGTTAGAATATTGGTTACAGTCTTGACAAAGGATGGATGGGATAACCACACTGAAAGTAGCTGTTAATTGACTTGTGTGCACACTTACAGAATCACAACTTTATAAAGTGCATGTATAAATAGCCATTCATACATGTAAGTCCTTGGAAAATAGGTAGGGTGCTTATGTGTGTTAATAGCATGTATCTTTATGCAGCTTCTTATAAAATCACCCCCTTAATGTCCTAGAACATGTCTCATTTGGCCCAAATACATGTCCACTTTATGTTTTGCCAGATTTCTGTGAATACTGTCTTTTGTAAATGCATCAGAATCTACTCCTCAGATCATTTATCTTGTCCTTTTCCAATCTCTTCTTGGATTTGGATTTTTTTCTTGTTTATCCAAACTCTCACTCAAATTGAATAACATTTCAGGTACATTAAATAAGCTGCTGCCCCAAAGTTGATGTTTGTTCAGCACTTTGTCCTTGTCACCCTTTAACATTTTTGCAGTGGAAAGGAATTTTCATTGGAAGGTGTGTAAACGGGGGTGCTGGTCGTGAATGTCCACAGTCTTGGCAAAGGCAAAATATTATTATGACTTGCAAAGGAGTGTGGGGGTTGTAGTTCATTCATACCAGAATCAGCCGTTCACCAAATAATGAGTTGTGATGCTCGAGTGTAAGCAAAGAAAAACAGATTTTATTCATGGGGTTAATTCTCCCACACAGATTTACTTGGTAACACAAAAGGACACTTGCTTCAAGTATTGTACTCAGGAAAAACAAAACATGTTATAAGGTAACTGAACTTCTTAAGCAATAAATCAATAAAGACCTTGATGGGAAACAGAAAAGGTCTTTTTGATGGCTCCTGCTAATGACCTTCTTAGCAGTGCTCCAAAAGGCAAAAACAAACCCAAAAGTAACAAAAAAACTGTTCTTTATCAAGGATAACGTTCTTCTATTCACACACACAAAGAAGAAGTTTCCTTCTAGAGCTCACGTGCACTTGTGCCTGGCTCAATTACAAATAATTAGCCAGCTGCAAACCCCTTTGCTGGTTTACTCTCTCTACGTGGCTCAATCCTACCCTAAAGCTTTCTTGCAGAGACTTTTCTGGATAGATAAAAGAACAAGTTACAGTTCCTTTTGGTGGTTGTTGTATTAGTGAGAAACTACTTTAAAACAGCAGCCTAGACAGAGAGCAGTCCATGTATTCCAACTGATCATTTGATATATCTCCTTCTTCCTCAAATATCATGGAATCAATATCATGGTCTGGCTCAGAGGAATTCCTTAATTGATCACTCTCAGGATAATATTTGTTTCCCTGCTGTCTTCCAGATGAAGAGCTAGGGCATAGATCAAAGTTCATACCTGAGCTTCCCTTGCTGTTAGGTTTCCTCTCCTGGTATCCTGGCCAGTAAGTAGTCCAGCTTTTATGTCCAGCCTTCCAATCAAGATCCCTGGACACTGGGTCTCTCTTCACATACCTTCTTGCACCGGTCTTAGGGCCCCTTCCAAATGCAGCCGTCTCCCTCAAAGGTGCCGTTTGGGAATTCCTGGCTCTATAACCCCAATCCTCTGGCTTCCTCCAGTCCAATGGAGTATGCTTGCCTCTGGAATCACGCCTAACACACGTACTGCTGTGGGCTCCTTCTTTAGACCTCCAAAATGTCTTTCTGTTCTTCCTTCCACATTGCTTCTGCTGTTGTAGTCCTCTCTCTTCTTTCTCCAATGTCTTCTGTTTCTGGATCTGCAGCTTCTGCTTATCCCTGTTCTGTTCCTCCCTGTTCTGTCCCTGTGTAGAATATCTTTTACTTTTAAAGTGCTTAGAGGGACACTCCACCCTAGCACAGCCCAGGTGTGCTGAATCAAGCCCTGCCCTTGGAGATGAGTGATTGGGGATTACCTCATAGCTCTCCTGATTGAACACACATTTCCCCACTTCAGCCCTTCTAGAGGCTGTTTGAAACCTGGTGCATTCTGGGACTGGTAGTCTTTTATGAAAACATTCTGTTTTAGTATTTCTACCAGCAAAGACAGGTTGCTTGTTCAAAGCCAATTCACTTCTTTTATAACTCCCTCCTGAACTCTGATAAGCTTCCTTATCACAGGCGTCATGATGTGAGGCTCTGAGTATATAGAATCAGGAAAAACGTAAGGAAATATTTTTTCATAGAAAGGGTGATGGATACATGGAAGCTCCTCCCAGAGCAGCTGATGGAGAATAAAATGGTGGCAGACTTTAAGAAGACATGGAATAAACACAGAGGAATCTTTAGAAAGGCGAGAATTTACATGTGTCTGACGCTTTCGCCTCTGCGATGCATAGGAGCATGGGAGAAAAACATCCAGAGCAGTCTGTGAATCATGTTAAAGTACCAAAAAATGCATTCAAAAACCAAGAAAATGTTCCAGAAAGATACCGAGTTCTTTTCCATTATGTCGGGTGCCACAGGCTTGATTAAAAATAATTCCAGGTACACCTTGATAAATTACCATCCATGTTATATCTTATGAACTCCAAAAGGAGAATCTCTTGGACACCATTCAAGTCCTACGCCAAGCATTAGCAGTAAACTTGAGAGACTGAGATCACACTCCACATACCCTGGCTTAGGAGTGAGGTTCATGACTATCATGGTATGCACAAAACTCACCCGTTTGGAGAAATTGCCGCCAAAAATAAATCAGAAGAGACAGCCAAAGCATATGTAAGATTAAAATGTCTCACCTGAATGATTTAACAATAAATGTTGGGGCTGTCAGAATGAATGGCAAAATGAGCACAGGCAGCTTCCACTGTATGACTGCCTGCTCTATAAGTGTACACTTTTAGAATCACCATTTTCACCATTAAAGCACCGTAATTTACATCCACAGCCTGCAATGATGATGGCATATAGCACTTCACACTTTTGCCTCTCAGGCATAACAGTAGACTTTCTTTGTAAGCTGTCATTGCGAGTAGTAAATTGTCAAATGAAAGGAAAAGCAATGCTCCTGAAAAGTTTTCCAAGAAACCAAAGAAAGCCCTTATATTAAAAATTAAACACAAAATCCTAAAGCTCCATGATCCGGGGAAGAAAATGCATGAACTGACTAAAACGTTTGAATTGTCTTGTTCGACTGTAAGTATTATTTTAAAGGGCAAAATACAATATTCAAATAAAGTATGAAGTGCAAAAGCAATACAGACATGAATCAGTAAATAGAATGGGTTGATTCCTGAAATGGGAAAGGTTTTAATTTAGGAGGTCCTTTGTAATTTGTAATTTGCACATCTGAAAATGCTCACTCAGATGTACCAATTACATCCACATCCCTAGAGCCATTTTAGAAAGGACTGAATTTAATTGCATCTGGCGCAATTCTGTCTGTGATGCATGGGAGCATGGGAGAAGCTTATCCAGAGCAGTCTTAAAAGATCCACATATGCCCATTTTTAAAATGGTGCTGCACATTTATGACCACTGGCGGACACATATATGTCTATACCTGCTCCCAGGCATGAATAGGCATTTGGAAAGTGTTTGTTACGGCCAGTAAGCAAAAGTAAGGAGTAGAAGAGAATGTCTTCTGACTCCCCTAATAATTTTGCCCCTTCTAAAAAAATACAGGTAAAGTCAGAGATCCTTTTGAGAGCTGGCACATTGCTACATGTCTCCACTTGTGAATGGCAGACTGGGACATGTATTTGGTGATAGACACATGTGCATATTCTGAAATACCATCACAGGTGTGCCTATGTTATCACATATGCACGTGTCTGGAGATTGATGCAGCACACCTTTGTTTCCTTGTATGTTGATGAGGAGGTTTGTCTTTTAGGCCAGAAATAGGTCAGTTTTAGAATGCATTTACACATGCTTACCTTCTCTGTTGCACCTTCCATGGACATCCCAGATGACACCTAAACAGCCTTTCTAAAATGCCGCTTTTAGTGGAGAAATGATCAGGTGCAGCACACCCATATCCTTCCCAGTCAGGTAACAATTGCAGGTTAAGGCTAGGAGCCTCTTTAAATAGCTGAAAAGTAAATATGGTGAAATACACATAGACAATTCTTTTAACACCTTCAAGGATTGCTTTCCAGGAAAATAAACTCTTATTAACCGCATGCCAATGGGAGATATAAGTTTCCGTTTATGACGAGTCACTATACAACAAAAGCACAAAGAACAAATTAAGTTCTCATATCAAAGACTGCCTTTAGTATAAAATAGTAGGTGTTCTAGTGGAAATGTAGCCAATCAAGCAGCTAGGTCTGTCTGGCAGGCTGCAAGCACATTTATAGCTGGAAGTCCTAGCAAAAATGCAGGCTCTCAGTAGGTGGTTTGTTTAGCATGCCACATAGGGATAATCCAATTAATTCAAAATACTCCTAAAGATTCTGAGTAATCAATCACCAAAAAAACCCCGCAACAACCCAGAATTGCTTTATTTATGCTAATGGTGATTCCATAAGGTTATTACAGTTTATTCAAATTTGATATACTGCTTTTTATTACATAATTATATCAGGCATTCTGCCACCACAGCAAATCCAAGTAAACAATCAGGTACTGTTGAGACTGTAAGGCAGTGCTCTTTCAATTTGTATTCAGTATGACTGCATTTAAAAACTCACGTGGCCCCAGATGATAATGAAAACAGACCTCCAGTCCCTCTCCTTCTCTCATTCACATCTTCGCCCTCCATTTACCCAACGCATAAAGGTGGTAGCAGTCCCATCTGTGTCGCTGTGCACTTTCAGACCCCAGTACTCTGTTTAGGTTTCCATTCTTAATAGTAAGCCCACACAGGCGGGAGGGGCATGATCTATGAATATTCAGTGACTCGCAGATCCAATGCAGACTGCCACCATTGACATAGATCACAGTGGAGATCCAGGGTGAAGAGGAGTATGCCTTTTTTGTGACCTCATCTACTGATGTGACCCCCATTTGGGGTCCTAACCCTCTATTTGGGAATCACTGCTGTAAGGTATTTGTTTTCCATTCACAGGACATAGTGTATTAACAGTTTATAGCATGAGAACTTATTGCATTAGAAAATTGCACAGAATTATTTTCTACAAATTCTGATCAAGATTACGGGTTGGAGCAGTAGTTACTATTGATCTCACAACAAGTCTTACTATTAAGAACCCTGTTTACTGAGCTTATTAGTCATTTAACATGGGAATTACCACGTGCTGACAGTTAATGATGCAAATTAAACAGCATGCACTAATTGCCACATTAAGCAGATAATGTAAAAGTGCCATTTTTAGGTGTGTTAATAGGTAGAGACAGTGCCTCACAAATATTCTTTTTTTTTTCTGTACATTAACTGCACAACAGCTCTGTCAGAAATGCTAGGTATGACCCAATAGGCACCTCAGAGGTTTTGTGATTAGGCCTTATTAACTTTGGATGAGTTCCTGGAGGAAAAGTCCATAAACCGTTATTAAAGAGGACTGGGGAAATCCATTGCGTACCCCTGGAACAAGCAGTATGGAATGTGTATATCTTTGGGAACTCGATAGATACTTAAGACCTGGAATGGTCACTGGTGAAAGCAGGATACTGGACTTGACGGGCTCTTGGTCTGACCCAGTATGGCATATGTAATGTTCTTATGTTCTTAATTGCACGTCTCCTTCAAAAATATGCACTAACTGATAGATATTAAATAAACTATTTCATTATAATAAGAATAAGGAGGAAAACAACGACTCAGTAAAATCAAGCGCTCACAACCGCTCGCTCAATACACACTTCAGGTCACGGTTCATCTTCTGCCACCATGACAGCTACTTTCCTTCCTCCTTTCCTTTTTTTTAAATTTTATTTTTATTATTACGGTATCTAAACAAAACAATCACAAAACATTCTTCAGCATGAAACCATGTGCAGGCTTCCCCAATTGTCCTAGCCTCCTCCCTCCCGATCTTCCACCCTACCCTATAACAATAGTAGTTGTAGCAATGGGATCAAGACAAATGAATCAGATGTCTTACGCAACAAAGACTCATGCCCAGGCACTCCAGCCATTTCCTTGGGTCCACCATACATATGGAGCCCAGATGTAATCAAAATTCTCTAACAAGCTCCTCTTTAAAAGCTGTTAGCTTATTCAAAATCTACAGTCCAAATTCTCCCCTGGAGTGCCAGCAAATCTGGGACTGATGGTTGTTTCTATTTATTGGCCAAATTTACAGAGTGCCGCCATTATACACCCAAGACAATCAGGTTTCCTGTTTCAGTTCAGCTGGTAAAATAAGTACCAAGAGAACCTTGAGCTCAAGGGGCAACAGTGTGCTCAAGATGCTGCAAAACATGTCACAGCACTTCTCCCAATAATTCTGACTTGCAGGGCAACCTCACCATATATGTCACAGTGTGCCTGCAGTCACAGTGGCATAATTCAGAATCTGAATCAAAGTTGCATGTGAGGGGTTAAGTATCAACGATAGAACAGTTGAAACCTTTTTCTGTTAGGTTTTGCTATAACCTGTATTCTGATATATCTGGAACCACAACTGATCACCCAAAGGCTCTCACAGATCTTCCTTCCCGGTAATCATATGATAAAAATGTTAAGGTACATCAGAGAAAATAGATAATTATTGTTGATATATTTTGTAGGCATTGTTTGATTTTGTCTTGTGATGCTTGATATGAAAGGGGAGTGTAAATAACTCCATTATCCACACTCGCATGCCATAATGCTTCAGCATAAAAGTAATGCAGCCATAGGAATCTCATTTCCTGACACCATAGTATTACCGGTCAGGAAATGCTTTGGGATTTATTTATTTATTTAACAGCTTTTATATACCGCGTTCTTTATTATCAGTGCGGTTTACAATTAACAATTCTTGCTCAATTCAGTCAAAACTGTCTTGTGCTTACATTTTAACAGGATAGTTAACTTGGAGCATTAACTGGGCAAACTATTTACATATTGGACCTAAAACTTGGTATTCCATCATTGATCTAATATATACACCTCAGATTGGTATTGTTGCGCATACCAATGGATAGTTCTGCTATTAAGTTTGTCGTAATCTAAACAAACAGGAGTTTCCATGGCAAAAATGTCAGTGGCATAAAAACATTAGAATTATATTTTCTTGTTTTTAAATGTGTTGATTTACTAGAACAATAATGACCTTCTGTCTATTAATGGCCAGCTGTGTTAAGGGCCTCAGGTACTTATTCTTGATGGTAGCACATTAAGTACCAGGAAATGTCCTACAAATTGATCATTATTCTCTATTCCCTGAAGGTTATTGCATGGTTGAGGATATAAGATTCTGTTTATTTACCTCTCAAATCCTGTTTGGAAAATACAGAAGAAAGTGTACAAAAAGAGAAGATTTTATTTATTTCTCATGCCTTTTACAAACCAGTTTTCCCTGTCATTCTGGTCAGGGCTACTCTGGTGGAAGGCCATGTGGATAATTTATCAAGTATTTGTAATGCTGTGCACAAAAAAAGAAATATCATGTTAATATTTAAGGCTATCTTACATGTGATAAAGCAAGCACAAATGTATTTCAGTTGTGATTATATTTATGTTTATTAAAAACTTGCTATACTGCCACACACCCAGTTTGGTACTGTAGCGTTTCACAATATTGGCGTTAAAAAAATTAGTATTACAGTTAAAAAGGAAAGTACCTCCATTTAATACAAACAGCAAGAATAGAACAGTAGGAAAAAAAACAATTTCCATAGAGAAAAAAAAATAATAGGGAAAGAGCAAGATAAGAATGTGCTAAAAACAAGGTTAAGCAGAAAGGTCAGGAGATGCTACTTCGCCCCTCCTCCCCAGGTTTGAAAAGGCTTGTTCAAAATAATGGGTCTTCAGGGCAGATTTGAATTTTCTAAAGAGATTATTCCAAATGGATATATTTGGCTAATGAGTTGGGGGCATAGAAAATGGAAGGCAGAATGATGGGTGAATTCGTATTTGGCGTTCTCCTATACCAAGTGTTATCCTCTCAGATTTATTTAACCATTGCACCTCTTTGTGGGCAGACAAACCTAGCTCAATTGCTATGAACTTCAGTAAGATGTATAGAAATCACTGTTTAACTTTGTCAAACTGAGAATAAAATAAAGTGCTGTATTTCCAAAGAAGAAAGAATGATCAGTAATGTGACTGTTGCATACTGGAATTCATTACTGGAGGATGTAATAAAAGCTGTTAGTGCAGCTGAGTTTAAAAATGTTTTGGACAAGTTCCTGGAGAAAAAGTCCATTAACCATTAGTAAAGAGGACCAGGGAAATCTTCTGCTTACCCTGGGATAAGCATTGTAGAATTTGTGTACCTTTTTGGGAACCTGACAGGTACTTGTGACCTGGATTGGCCACTGTTGGAAAGAGAATACTGGGCTTGATGGACCTTGATCTGACCCAGTATGGCATGTGTTATGTTCTTATGTTCTCTGTATTTGTGCTAGATTGCTGGTAAGCAGAACTGGACCAACTATCTTTAATTAATTGCAGGTTCCTTGATTGAGTGTGTACCCATGATAATGATAAATTCAGTCTGACACCAAGGCTTCATTGTTCAGAGTACAAGATATATCTGCACCAGTAGCTTTCCCTTAAACCAAAGAGTTCATGATATTCAACCTTTTGCTTCTTGTATAGGCTAAGTAATTGCCTAGGGTAGCAGCTTCTTGAGGGATGGCAAAGAGTGGCTGCAGGGACATCAGAAGACTAGTTTCTGACAGCCACATTAACTCAAAGAATTTCCTTATCCCTGCAGTCCAGTCCCGGTACCGGCGGGTTGTCTCTTCCCTCCAGCAGCTTGGAGACTGAGCATGTCACGTTTTGATGACATCAACCCTGGATAAGCAGCTGGCTCCTCCCTCCTGCCTCCAGTATCCTATTGACAAAGCAGGCTCACAGGAGCAACAAGTAAGAACCATACCAGCTGGAGTTAACTACTCGGCCACCTGATCCAGCACGAACTACATTAAAATATCTTAAACCATTAACCCAAACAAACTAATGAGACATGCAAGTACTTGCTCACCTGTTAAATGAAGAACGCAACTTGTCACTCTGAAAGCTGAACCCTTGAGCTACCAATGGGTTTATCTTTGATATTCATTTATTTATTTATTTTGAAGGAGTCCCTGCACTCCGTCCTTCTCTACTTTGTTAACCCGATCCATACCATATTCATGATGAACAATACCCTGGTAATCAAAGAAAACTGTGAGCATGACCTTGACATTGCTCTCCACCTGATGGACTTTCTTGGGTCTGGGAGAGTCTGAACTCTTTCAAAGTGAGGATTGGCCCTTAGGGGTATGTTTACTAAACAGCGGTAGTGGCTTCAGTGTGATTTTGGAGCCACAGCCCCAAATGCATCATTATCCAAACAAGATTTAGGCTGCTTACCCATATGAAGTTTACCAAAAGCAGTCTCGGAGGCCTTTCAACACTTGCTAATAGCCCACAGTAACTGCTATTGCACTAAGAGCAGAGGAGAGCAGCGGAAGTAATGACCACAGCCTACCAGGTGATAGATAAAATTCTTTATTAAGGACCCAACTTAACAAGTTTCGGCCGCAGCCTTCGTCAGAGCACTAAGAGCAGCCAACATAGTAAAAATCCTATGCTAACTACTCTCAGCGTGACAGGGTGGGATCAGGATGGAGAGTGGGCATGTTGGCCAGTGACAGCTAGCACATGGGATGGGGAGTCTTGACTGTGAAGGGGGAGTTTGGTGCAGGAAGCTCTGCTTATTGGAATCATACTGTCTGCTGAGGGTGCTGTAAAGGGGTTTATGAGCTGTGGGGTGGTGGGAATGAGATCCTGGTTAGGTCATTGTGTGTTTACGTGGGGGATCGGATCAGGGGGTCTATTGGTTGGAGAAGACATGCGATCAGATGGATGGGGTACCAGACTCATTGCAGCCACAGAATTTCTTCAAACTACTTTGCTGCTGGGCAGGGAGGATCTACTGTGAAACTAATTAAGCTTCAGGGCCCCTAATCCTGGAGGGTTCCAAAAGCGACTTTAGTCCACATTGCTTAAATGTTTTGGGACCGATTTTTATCTAGGCAGGCTATGCGCAGCGTCGGAGCATAGCCTGCCCGCCGACCACCTTAACCCAGATTTTCATTTCCACGCCGGTGGAAGTGAAAATCTGGTTAGTCAGGACGTGCTGGCAGATGCAGAGGCTACATGGGTAGCAGAGGTTTTTCCTCGCTTATCTTGAAGGCGTAGAGGACTAAGTGGGTTACATCAAAAATTGCTGCTACCTGCTTAAGCCTTTCCTCTGCTCCCACTCTGCCCCAGAATGCCATAACACACCCCAATGCTATAGTATCTGGGCACCTTAGGAACATATCCGGCATTTTCGAAGGGCACTACCCGTGTAGGCGCCCTTTGAAAATGCCGTATAAGACCTTTACATGGGTAACTAGGGAAGTTACCCGTGTAAAGGCCTTCGAAAATCAGGCTCTTTGAGTCTACTGTATGAGAAGGGGTTTTAAAAAATAATAATATTCATATAGTACAATTCAATACAAAATAATAGTTAAAATAAAAATTAAAAGGCTAATAAAGTATCATGTAGGCTAGCCATAAATGAAAAAACTTTCTGAGATGTAGTGGGTACATTTTTTAAAAAATTGTGGTGATCTGTCATGGAACAACCTCATTGAAGAAGGTAACAGTGGTTACCTAGACCTCGTTGCTGGTTGCAAAGGGGCCCCCATAACAGTTCAAGCTTCAGGGCCCCAAAAATGTAGGTCCGCCACTGCTGCTGGGACCACATTCCCTATCTCAGCAGATAGTGCGGTTGCTTCTGTGCTACCCCTCAAGGAAGGAAACATGACTCCCATGTGGTACTGTAAATATCTGCTCTAAATGCAGGACAGAACTCACATACCCCCTGAATTGACCATACAGGTTTGCACTTACCATATCTTTACCTTTGCAGCTAAGGCCCAGTACGTGTAAACACTTACCACGCCTTTATAAAAGGGCCCCTTAGCTGTATGAGCTACCTACTGATATCCGACCCCATCCTAACCAAACTTGCCGTGATTCAACAGTCTTATAATGGCAGCTCTCAATTTCAATCACTGGACAAAAACAAGCTCTAGCCAATTCCTATGCTCAAAGCCAAGGCTTTCATTTAATTCATAATGCAAGATAAACAGCCATTCAATTTATCAAAGGCTTGATGATAGCCATTCCCTAAAATAGGGGTCTCAAACTCTAGTCCTGGAGCACCTCAAACCAGGGGCGGCCCAAGGGGGGTGTGGGGCCATGTGCGGAGACTCGGTGTGGGGCTTCATTTGCATAAGGGGCCTCGTTTGCATAAATATTTACATAATATTACCATACACTAACTTTTAGTAAACATGCCTCTTAATGACTGTATGGATAAAGAAAGACTAAAAGATTTCTACATTATTATAATCCAGTGCCAACCGCCAGGCACATTAGGAACTACTACAAACACAAATATTAAATCAATACATTTCAGAGATTAACAATACATGACCTACTGGGAAAAGAGAACAAGTGGCAATGTCAAATAGGAATTACATAAACAGAATACCTCAGCTCAGTTACACATACAGAACATAGACCATCACCAAACAAGGAATCACAATTTAGAAACAGGAAGACAATAATTAAACTGGGAACCCCAAAAGCCAAACTTGGAATGTACAACAACACTGTAGAAATAAAACTATAAATTAATTTCCTCTTGTACTAAAAAAAGCACAGACGTTAATGATGCACATTTCCCAGAGCTGACATATTCCAGTTAATAAATTCAAAATACAGAGATATCTTTCTACCTTTTGTTCATTTTTTTTCAGTTGCAATTGCTCCAGCCACTTTCTTCTGGTTTCTTCGTGTCTTCTGCTAACTGTGCATCATCTGCTGTCCATTTGTCCTTTCTTCTCTCTTCTAGTTTTTTTTCCATTCTCTCTCTACATCTGCTTTAACATACTAATCTTTCTCCTTTTGCTCTTTCCTCATTCCTATTTCATCCACTCAAATTTTACCCCTCCATCCTCAATCCCCACTTACTCGCCCAATACCCGGCCAATTGTAGATTTTTCTTCCCTCCCACACAAAATATTTTTCCTCTATCCATTTCACTCTCCCAGCCCCATCCCATTCTAATCCTCCCCCAACATCAGCTCCTTCTAGTTCCAGCCCCAATCAGCATCCGCTCCCTTCTAGTCCCTGCATCAGCCCATTTCCAGTCCTAGCCCCCCATCAGCCCATTTCTAATCCTTTACTAGCTCCACGATCAGCCCATGTGAAATCCTAGCTCCCCTCCACTCAGCCCATTTCTACTCCAAGCATCCCATGAACCTATTTCCAGTTCTAGCCCCTCCATGAGTCCATTTAAATCCAAGCCCCCCCACAGCCCATTTCCAATCTTAGCTCCCCCCAACAGCCTATTTCCAGTCCTATCCTAGCCCCTCCATCAGCCTATTTCCTGTGCTAGCTCCCCCCCACTCAGCCCATTTCCAGTCCTAGCTCCCTCCTCTCACAGCCCATTTCCATTCCAAGCCCCCCCTCCCCATCAGCTATTTGCAGTTCAAGCCCCCTTCCACTTAGCCCATTTCCATTCCAAGCCCCCGTCCCATAAGAACATAAGAACATAAGATATGCCATACTGGGTCAGACCAAGGTCCATCAAGCCCAGTATTCTGTTTCCAACACTGGCCAATCTAGGTCATATGTACCTAGCAGTTTCCCAAAGAGACACAAGTTCCACAATGCTTGTACTGGGTCAAGCATTGATATCTTCGGTCACTTCTTAATAATGGTTTATGAACCTTTCCTCCAGGAACTTGTCCAAACCTTTTTTAAACCCAGCTACACTAACAGCCTTTACTACATCCTCCGGTAACAAATTCCAGAGTTTGATTACACGTTGAGTGAAAAAGTATTTTCTTTTATTAGTCTTAAATAGTTTACCCTGTAGCTTCATTTCATGTTCCCTAGTCTTTCTATATTCTGATAACGTAAACAAACGATCTACGTTTACCCATTCCACTCCGTTCATTAATTTATAGACTTCTATCATATCTCCCTCAGCCGTCTCTTTTCCAGATTAAAGAGCCCTAACCTTTTTAGCCTTTCTTCATAGGAGTATCCTTCCATCCCCTTTACCATTTTGGTGGCTCTTCTCTGAACCTTTTCTAAAATCGCTATATCCTTTTTAAGATACGGCGAACAGAATTGCACACAGTATTCAAGGTGCGGTCTCACCATAGAACGATATAGAGGCATTATAATATCTTTTGTTTTATTTTCCATTCCTTTCCTTATCATACCTAGCATTCTATTTGCTCTCTTGGCCGCCGCTGCACACTGGGCCGAGGGTTTTAACATGGTATCCACAATGACGCCTAAATCTTTTTCCTGGGTGGTGGTTCCTAATGTGGAACCTTGCATTGTGTAACCATAGTTTGGGTTGTTCTTCCCTAAGTGCATAACCTTGCACTTGTCCACATTAAATTTCATCTGCCATTTTGATGCCCAGTCTTCCAATTTATCAAGATCCTCTTGCACCTTTTCACAATCCTCTTGGGTTTTAACAACTTTAAATAGTTTTGTGTCATCTGCAAATTTGATAACCTTACTCATTATTCCACTTTCCAGGTCATTTATGAATATGTCAAAAAGCAGCGGACCCAGCACAGATCCCTGGGGTACACCACTATTCACCTTTCTCCATTGGGAAAATTGGCCATTTAGCCCTACCCTCTGCTTTCTATCTTTTAACCAGTTCCTGATCTACAATAGTACACTGCCTCCTATCCCATGACTCTTTAGTTTTGCCAAAAGTCTCTCATGAGGGACCTTGTCAAAGGCTTTCTGAAAGTCCAGATACACAATATCAACCGACTCACCTTTGTCCACCTGTTTATTCACTCCTTCAAAAAACATAACAGATTAGTAAGACAAGATCTTCCTTGTCTAAAGCCATGTTGGCTGTCTCCCATTAGGTTGTGACTATCTACATGCTGAGTAATTTTATTCTTTATGATGGTTTCTACCATTTTTCCCGGTACTGACGTCAGGCTCACCGGTCTGCAGTTTCCCGGATCACCCCTGGAACCCTTTTTAAAAATTGGTGTTACATTGGCGATCCTCCAATCTTCAGGTATTAGAGATGATTTTAATGATAGTTCACAGATTACTGATAGCAGGTCTGCAATCTCATATTTCAGTTCTTTCAACACCCCTGGATGTATACCATCCGGCCCAGGTGATTTGCTACTCTTCAGTTTATCTAATAGTTGTAAGACATCTTCCCGATGTATCGATATTTCCTTCAATTCTTCCGCACCTTTAAATACCACGTCAGTCATGGGTAACATCCCTACATCTTCCTCAGTAAAGACCGAAGCAAAGAATTCATTCAGTCTCTCCGCTATCGCCTTGTCGCCTCTTAGTGCTCTTTTAACCCCTTTATCATCTAATGGACCAACTGACTCTCTCACAGGTTTTTTGATACGAATGTACTTGAAAAGGTCTTTATTTCGCGTTTTTGCTTCCGCAGCAAGCTTCTTCTCAAATTCTCTCTTTGCCTGCCTTATCAATGCCTTGCATTTGACTTGCCAGTGCTTGTGCTGTTTCCAGGTTTCGTCGTTTGGCTCTTTTTTCCATTTCCTGAAAGATACTTTTTTGGCAACAACAGTCTCTCTGACCTCACCTTTAAACCATGCTGGCAGTTTTTTGGACTTCCTTCCACTTTTCTTAAAGCGTGGAATACAGCTTGTCTGGGCTTCCAAGATAGTATTTTTCAACAACACCCAAGCTTGATGTACGTCTTTAACCTTTGCAACTGCTCGTTTTAGTTTTTTCTTAACTGTTTTCCTCATTTTATCATAGTCTCCTTTTCGAAAGTTAAAAGGTAGTACTGTGGATTTCCTTACTATCCCTCCTCCACTAATTAAATCAAAGGCGATCATGCTATGATCACTATTGCCAAGTAGCCCCAACACCCTTATCTCTTGCACTAGATCTGGTGTTCCACTAAGGACTAGGTCTAATATGGCTTCCCCTCTGGTTGGTTCATGAACCAGCTGCTCCAAGAAGCAGTCATTTATTTCATCTAGGAACTTTATCTCCCTAGCATGTCCTGACGTGACACTGACCCAGTCGATACCGGGGTAATTGAAATCACCCAATATTATTACTGCGCTGTAACGTTTGTTAGCTTCCTTGATTTCTTTGAGCATTTCATCATCCATTTGGTCATTCTGGCCAGGTGCTCGATAGTACACCCCCACTGCCATTGCCTTCCCCCTTTTATATGGAATTTCAATCCATATAGATTCTAAAGCAGATTTTGTTTCCTGCAAAACTTTAATCCTTTCTGAGTCAATGCCCTCTCTAACATAGAGCGCAACCCCTCCACCAATTTGATCAGCTCTATCATTACGATATATTTTGTACCCAGGTATCACAGTGTCCCACTGGTTGTCCTCCTTCCACCATGTCTCTGATAGTCCAATCATATCTAACCTTTCATTTAGTGCTATATATTCTAACTCTCCCATCTTATTCTTTAGACTTCTAGCATTTGTATACAAGCATTTTAGAGAATGTATTTTATTCATGTTAATTTGGTTATTGTTAGACATGGGTAAATTGGGATCTTTAAGCTCTGTCTGCTCCATACTTGAGGGCATTTGGGCTACTTTACTCTTTTGTGGAACCTCTCTGCTTTTGGTAGTATCCTTCAAGGATACATTCTTCCGAACCATCCGCTCTTGGGTGACTGTCGGCTTTCCCCTAATATCTAGTTTAAAAGCTGCTCTATCTCCTTTTTAAAGGTTGATGCCAGCAGCCTGGTTCCATCCCGGTTAAGGTGAAGCCCATCCCTTCGGAAGAGCCCCTCCTTTCCCCAGAATGTTCCCCAGTTCCTAACAAATCCAAAACCCTCTTCTCTGCACCATTGTCTCATCCACGCATTGAGACTCCGGAGCTCTGCCTGCCTTTTGGGTCCTGCGCATGGAACAGGAAGCATTTCGGAGAATGCTACCATGGAAGTTCTGGATTTCAACTTCCTACCTAAAAGCCTAAATTTTGCCTCCAGAACCTCCCTACCACATTTTCCTATGTCATTGGTACCGACATGTACCAAGACAGCAGACTCCTCCCCAGCGCTATCTAAGACCTTATCTAGGTGGCGTGTGAGGTCCACTACCTTCGCACCAGGCAGGCATGTTACCAGGCGATCCTCACGTCCACCAGCCACCCAGCTATCTACATGCCTAATGATCGAATCACCAACTATAACGGCTGTCCTAACCCTTCCCTCATGGGCACATGGCCCTGGAGAAACTTCCTCGGTGCGAGAGGGTTTTACATCACCTGGAGGATAGGTCCTAGTTACAGGATCACTTCGTGCCACACCAGGGTGATGCTCTCCTGTCACGTGACCTCTCTCCTCCATGGCAACAGGGGTGATGCCAGACTGGAGGTGGGACTTCAGGACTATATCCCTGTAGATCTCGTCTATGTACCTCTCTGTCTGTCTTATGTTTTCCAAGTCTGCTACTTTAGCCTCTAGAGAACGGACTTGTTCCCTGAGAGCAAAGAGCTCCTTGCACCTAGTGCACACGTAAGACCTCTCACCAACTCGGAGAAAATCATACATGTGACACTCAATGCAAAAGACTGGAAAGCCCCCATCCCGCTGTTGGACTGCTGTCTGCATCTTAGTTTTAAGTTTGTGTCTAGATCTTTCAGTTCTTACTTACTAGGGGTTGCTATGGGTATTTATACCAATAAAACTGTACCTAATACGTCCCCATCAACTATTTGCAGTTCAAGCCTCCCCTTCCACTCGGCCCATTTCCAGTCCTAGCAACCCCCCCACCCATTACCAGTCCTAGCCCCCCCTTAGCCCATTACCAGTCCTAAGCCCCCCATTAGCCCACTTCCAGTCCTAACCTCCCATTTCCAGTCTTAGCCCCCATAGCCCATTACCAGTCCTAAACCCCCCATCAGCCCACAGCCCATTACCAGTCCTAACCCCATCAGCCCACCTCAAGTCTTAACCCCCCATCAGCCCATTTCCAGTCCTAGCCACCCCATAGACCATTACCAGTCCTAAGCCCCCCATCAGCCCACTTCCAGTCCTAAACTCCCATTTCCAGTCTTAGCCCCCATAGCCCATTACCAGTCCTAAAACCCCCATCAGCCCACAGCCCATTACCAGTCCTAACCCCATCAGCCCACCTCAAGTCTTAACCCACCATCAGCCCATTTCCAGTCCTAGCCACCCCATAGCCCATTACCAGTCCTAACCCCCCTACACCCCATCAGCCCAGGGAAAATTTAAAATAAAAAAAAAGCTGGCTGTTGCTGCTGCCGCTGTGGCAGCGGCAGAATCGAGTGTCCCGCGCCCCCCCCCCACCCTCGCCCAGCATAACCCTCTCTCCCTGCATCAGTCCCTCTCCGCTCCGGCTTTCAGAGCTGCGAAGGGAGAGTTTCTCCCTCGCGGTTCTGTTAAGCCCGCTGGCGCTGATGGGAAACAGGCATTTCCTGTTTCTCATCAGCCCCGGCAGGCTTAACAGAGCCATGAAAGGGAAACTCTCCCTTCATGGCTCTGAAAGCCAGCGCGGAGAGGGACTGATGCTGCAGGGAGGGCTCTGCCGGGCAGGGGGAGGGGGGCGCGCGGGACACTCGATTCTGTCGCTGCCAGGGCAGCGGCGGCAGCAGCAGTAGCCAGCTTTTTTTTTTTAAATTTACTTTTAATGCAGAATGTTGTTTGCGCGGGGCCCGCTGAAACGCGGGGCCCTGTGCAAAAAATATTCTCGCTCAATGGACGGGCCGGCCCTGCCTCAAACTAGTCAGGTTTTCAGGATATTCCTAATTAATATGTTTGAAATATATTTGCTTGCACTGTTCCCATTGCATGCAAAGATATCTCATGAATATTCGTTAGGGACATCCTGAAAACCAGGCTGATTTGTGGACCTCCAGGACTGGAGTTTGACACTCCTAATCTAAAGGGACCAATAACTGAATATCATCAGATCAAACAAAGAAACTAACACCAAAAGTACAAAAAATGGCTTCATAAACATACAGTATTAAACAATAATGGGGCGAGAGTAGACTAGCCTTGAGGTATTCTCCATCTCAATGATTTAATCCCCAACCAATTCCCATCAAAAAGACTTGAAAAGTATAGACTGTAAGAAAAGAGTTAATCCAATGCAATGCTTTCCCCGGAACTCCCAAATGACCAAATCTCTCTACCATTCGCCTATGGTCAACTAGATCAAAGGTTAATGAGAGATTGACTGCAATCAATTCTACAGGAACTTTTTTATCCAGATAACCATATATCAGGTCTAACATTGCAATCATCAATGTATCACAGCTAAAACCTGGCCTAAATCCAAACAGATCTTGATCTAAAAGATCATAATCCTCCAAATAGTAACCTAACTGAGCCACAGCTTCCTTTTCAATATGTTTCACTTTAAAGAGGAGATTAGAGAGTGGACTATATCCCCCATATTCCTCCTTTCCTGTAGCATATTTTTTCAATATGGGGGACACTACCACTTCTTTAAAATAAACTGGAAGAAAATCTTGCATTAAAGACATGCATTGCAAATATTATCCTTCATGGCCTCCCTCAGTCAACACTAGGACCTCTTCGCCTTGCAGGTACATCAAGAGCTAAACATATAACCCCAGTCATGATGGATCTCCACTGGCTTCCACTTCAGGCTAGAATCCAGTATAAGTCCCTAGTACTAACATTCAAAGCCCTAAGGAACCAGATCACCTCACCCATCAGCAAACTCATTCAAAGACGGCCGTTCAACAGGATCAGGAGATCTAATCAAGCAAACACTCTAGAGATCCCCAACATTCTAACTAAGTGCAAAAAGGCTACTGCCGATAGAGCCTTCTCCCTATTTGCACCCATGACCTGGAATGCCCTCCCCACTGAGCTCCGTTCCACCCCAGACCTATTGTCATTTAGAAAAGCCCTCAAACAACACCTTTTCCTCATCCATTACCCAGAATCCAATCCCAGAAACAACCACCCATCCTCACATCCTACACCCTACTCCACCCCACCCAAAATCCAACACCATAAAGAAAATGACTAGCTCTACCACCATATCCCCTCTCTTAATTATTATTGGTACTGATCACACATCTTATTGATTAAACCTCTTATAAATATGTTGAAACCAAGCTATAATATATGTATAATTTCTCACCATACTATATGTATAATTTCTCACCATACTCCATGAAATTACTCTGTAATTAGTTACCCCTGTTACCTCCAGGTTATCTCGTCCATGTTCAATGTAAAAACTCAATTGTTGTGTGACATTGCAGTATGTTTTTTGTTCAATTGTAAACCGCACTGATTTTAATAGTGTGGTATATAAGAGAAGTAAATAAAATAAATGCATTAATGATATCTGTTTTGTTACCATATTTCATTTCCACTGCAGTGTTCCACATAGTCTCTTAATTTACAACTGTTTATTACAATAAGCAGACTTACTGCAATAGTTGAAATGAAGAAGCAGCACTCTTTCAACATGCAAGGCGACGGCAAAAGCTAGAAGGATGCTTGGGTGCATAGGGAGAGGAATGGCCAGCAGAAAAAAGAAGGTGATTGTGCCTCTGCAGAGGTCTTTGGTGCGACCTTATTTGGAGTATTGTGTGCAGTTCTGGAGACCACATCTTCAAAAAGATATAAACAGGCTGGAGTTGGTGCAGAGGGGGGCTACTGAAATGGTTAGTGGTCTTCATTATAAAGCATATGAGGATAGACTTAAGGACCTTATTATGTATACTTTAGAGGAAAGGCGGGATAGAAATGATACGATAAAGATGTTTAATTATATCTCCATGGCATAAATGCACAGGGGGAGAGCCTCTTTCAATTGAAAGTGAGCTCTGCTACGAGGGGACATAGGATGAGGGTGAAAGGGAATAGACTCAGGAGTAATATGCAGAAATATTTATTTATGGAAAGAGTGGTAGATGCATGGAATAGTCTCCCAGAAGAGGTGGTAAAGATGAGGACAGTATCTGAATTCAAAAAAGCATGGGACAAGCACAGAGGATCTCTAAAGGAAAAGAGGGGACTATTGTAGTTGATGGAAGGGCAGAATAGAAGGCCATGTGGTCTTTTTCTGCAGTTATGTTTCTATGTTTCTAAGACAAGTCTGTCTGATAAACTGCTCCAGCTGGACAATCACTGGCAGGGTGGATTGTGGAACTGCATGAAAAACTGGATATAAGAAGTGTAGCAGGAGTGGATAATGAATAGCTGACTGAATGTAGCTGTAAATGTTAAAGCTTGAAGACATGGATGATTAGATGCAGTGAGAAGATGATGGAATTCCAGGGAGATGGAGAAGAAGGTTGTAGAGCCTTGCTTTCAGAGCCCCAAAATGGAGACTTTTTGTATTGAAGGGAGAAGTGCAGAGAATTACCCAAAAGGCTAGAGGATTGTACCTTGGGCTGAGGCATGAAACCAATCAAGGAAACTGGAGAGAATGGGTCACATTCACTCTTCTATAGATTCCTTTAGGTTTACGGTTTTGGTCAACATTATTGTCACCCTTGCATTTTAGGTATGTAGTGTACAATATCTTGAGAAATGGATATATTCCAACTGTATGCCATCTTAATATTATATGTATAATATGTTCAAAGGTATACAACAAAAAAAGTTGTCAGTGTAACCTAGACATAGTAATTTCTGAAAAAAAACCTAAATATGAACTGGAGAGGATTAATGGCACCCTTCACTAATATTTGGTTGCAACCCTTGGTAGTGATGACAGCCTCCAAATGTTTCTTGTAGCCATCTACTGTATATTTCAGTTTGTTCAATGTAAACCGCACCGATGCAGAATAGCGCGGTATATAAGAGAATGTAAAAAAAAAAAAAATATATATATATATATGTTTCATACATCAACCTGCTAGTAGTTTCTAACATTCTTCAACTCTGATTACTTCCAGCTCATAAATGTTTCTAGCATTCCTTTAACTAATGGCAGATTTCAGCTCTTTCCAACGGTTCTCAATTGGATTGAGATCAGGACTCATTGTTGACCAGTTTGAAACAGTCCATTATTTCCTTTTTAACCATTCTTTTGTACTTTTGGATGTATGTTTTGGGTCATTGTCCTGCTGGAGGACCCATGACCTTTGACCCAGACCTAGCTTTCTCACACTAGATAGCATATTTCACTCCAAAATAGCTTGGTAATCCTCTGACTTCATAATTCCTTTAATATGTTCCAGGCCTCCAGTTCCTGAGGTAGCAAAATAGCCCCAGAACATTATGGAACCTCCACCATATTTAACTATAGGAAGTTTTTTTTTTCCTTATAAGCTTAATTTCTTTGCCTGTAAATGTATCACTGGTCTGCATTGCCAAAGAGCTGAAGTTTGGTTTTACCTGTCTACAGAACATTTTCCCAGAAGGATTGTGGTTTCCCAAAGTAGGTTTGGGCAAAGATCAGGAGTACCTTTTTATGTCTGTCTTTGAGCAGTGGGGTCATCCTTAGCCTTCGCCATAGAGTCCTTCTTTGTTTAGTGCTTGGCATATGGTGTGGGTTGAAACCACCACTCCAGATTGCTTCACATCAGCCTTAAGCTCTTTGGATGTTGTGTTATTTTTCCAACAATTCACACTAACCTCCAAAGACTTCTTGGATTAATTTTCTTCTTCCCACTACATCCTTGAAGGTTCTTGACAGTTCCATGAGCAAAAAACCTCTTAATAACATTGTGAATTGTAGACACAGGGATCCCAAGGTCTTTAGAGATGGTCTTGTACCCCTTTAAGTTTGATGTTTGGTGATAATGGCTTTTCTGATGGTCTCAGACAGCTCTCTTGTCTTCACCACTGTGAAAATGGAACATGGAGTGAATGTGGCCATTTTAAACATTAGAGCCATCATTCATTGGTTGATTCAAGTCATGTGAATACTGACAATTGATCACAGGTATGTCTAGTTTTATTGCAATGGGAATGTGGTTCTTCTGTTCAAACTGATTTAAATTGTTTATAAGGGTGCCAATAATCATATCCTGTTAAATGGAACTAGTTGTAAAGCCAAAAAAAAATGTCACCACTAAAATATTCCAAAAAAAAGGTAAACATCCAAAAATCTCCCACTCACGGTACCAAATCTCCAAAATCCAATATACTACTCTCCTGAAGTAGGTCCTCCTTTTTAATCAAGTAATTAAAACAGCTGTAGACAGTCTGAAAACATGAGATAAACACTCACCAGAGCGCATCTCTAAACACCTTAATAGTAGTAAATGCTTAAAAAACTCCGATTTTTGTACCGCTTAAAGAAACGCGGTTGTCCAGTTGCCAGCACTAGTGTTATATTGAGTCCGCTCAAAAACAAACGGTTCTCACACTCTGCCAAATTACCAAAGAAATGTCAGCTTAAAGTAAAAAACATTGCAACATTGCAACTGGCTCTTCCTCAAGCAATGTTGCTTGAGGAAGAGCCAGAGCACGATGAGCTTGAAACACAGCGTTGTGTTGCAGTACCCAACAAACTGTCTATTTCTGCCACAAACACACTCAGTATTAGCTAAGTACAATGTTTCATTCCCAAACACTTACATATCCCAGGACCATCTACCAAAAATTCCACAATAGGTAATTAATTCTTAAAAAATAACTGCAACCCCCTTCTTGTATCTTCTCATGGCACCTGCAAATATTAAGAACATAAGATATGCCATACTGGGTCAGACCAAGGTCCATCAAGCCCAGTATCCTGTTTTCAACAGTGGCCAATCTAGGTCATAAGTTCCTAGCAGTCTTCCCAAAAGACACAGGTTCCTCAATGCTTGTATTGGGTCAAGCAGTGATATCCTGGGTCCCTTTTAATAATGATTTATGGACCTTTCCTCAAGGAACTTGTCCAAACATTTTTTAAACCCAGCTACACTAACTGCTTTTACTACATCCTCCGGTAACAAATTCCAGAGTTTGATTACATGTTGAGTGAAAAAATATTTTCTCTTATTAGTCTTAAATAGGTTACCCTGTAGCTTCATTGCATGTCCCCTGGTCTTTCTATATTCTGATGACATAAAGAATCGATCTACGTTTACCCGTTCCACTCCATTCACTATATTGATCATTGCTTTCAGACCCTATGATTATCCTCAAACCCTTGACCATGACAATCAAAATTGCAGGAAACACCCATCCACCTTTAAACAAATCTAAGCAGATCCACAAAAAAGTAGTAATCCACTTAGCAATCAAAAATAGTAGCCTGCCTCCCTTCCGCATTAAGGAGCACACCAAGGATCTCCTTAGTCACACTCTTTCCTTATTGCAACTTTGTTGGCGTGTTCCGTCCGGTGTCAACCTCCTCCTTTTAAGCTAGGCATCCTGATATTGTCATGAGGGATGGGGCTAACAGTATACCAGGCAGGAGGAGGAAACCTAGCAGCAGGCAGTCCAAACAGCACAAGGGTGTACAGAGTGGTTATTAAAATTCAGTAATATGCAGCACTTGATCCAGAGAAGATGAAAAAGCTCAGACGGTACAAATCTTCTCTCTCTTCCGGCATCAACCTCTGCCTGTAAAGTGGGTGCCACAATCACATTACCATGGATGAGGCTAGCAATGTAATGGACAGGAGTAGAAAACTCAGTGGAAGGCAGTCCAAACAGCACAAAACAGGATGCAGAGCAGTTGTACATTCTAAAACATTTTTAATTTTCAAAGTGATTTATGTGGGCACAATGCATTTTACCCCAAGTTAAATAGTTGTCTGAAAACTGCCCTCCATCAGTGTAGTGCCATAACGTGGGCGCTTTTTAGCTTTTTTGCAAGGAGGTGTTCCTAGGGGTCATATTAGATAAGGGCGGAAAAGTACTCAGATTACATATTTTTTTAATCTTTGTGCTTACTTTTCAAGTAAAATTCTGCCTGCTGAAAAAGCACCATGCATCTGCATCATGACAAAGACCATGCATACTATGTACCTTTGACAAATTCTACTGCATTTTTCCAGCATTGGAGGTCATTTACTAATAGTGCATGCTAATGACATTCATGCACATTATCTACTACTATAGGGCCTATTGCATAAGATAGGCCTTGTGGTAGGCAATGCAAATTAAATCATTAGCACCTGCTGTTAGTTAATGTCCCCCAGAGAGTTTGGACTTTTATGGAATATTATTTTGAATATAATTTCTGAGGATATGGTTCCACACAGAAATCTAAGGAACTGCTTTCAGTTGGTGGGTGACTCATTAATGAAAGGCCTGTAACACCATGTAGTAAAAGCTGTTAGTGTAACTGGGTTTAAAAAAGGTTTGGACAAGTTCCTGTAGGAAAGATCCATAAACTGTTATTAAAGAGGACCCAGGAAATCCATTGCTTACCCTGGGACAAGCATTATGGAACTAATGTACCTTTCTGGGAACCTGCCAGGTACTTGTAACCTGGATTGGTCTCTGCTGGAAACAGGATACTGGGCTTGATGGACCTTGGTCTGACCCAACATAGCATTTCTTATGCTCTTACCATGATGGTCATTATAGAACCTCTGTTCATGATTTGGACACCTGAAAATGGGCATTTAAAAATGCAAATCACAAAGACATTCCTGAAGCCATTTTAGAAAGTCTAAAGATACTGATAATGCACCAAATACGAAGAAAAAATCAGAAAACAGGAAACTATTACTACTTGGAGATTCCATCATCAGAGACACCAACTTGGGAACACAGTTCAAAGGAGAGAAGATGGTCAAATGCCTCCCAGGCTCTTCAGCCAGCAGCCAGCAGGAATACGAGCCAAATTGTTGTCATAGTTAATGCAGAAAGTGAGCATTCCAAAACTGATGTTATCATCCACTTGGGTACAGTTCTCTACAGTTCAAAGGGACTTCCAGATTCTGGAAGAGAAGCTCAAGCCATTGTTAACACTATAGCATTCTCAAAAGTTCTACCTGTAATTGGTAAGGGGGGCAGAAAGGCTTCATTGTATAATCAACTTTAATGCATGGCTCCAAATCTGGTGCAAACAAGAAGGATTTAGATATACAGTCAAACCTCGGTTTTCGTATGCCCTAGTTTTCATACGATTCGGTTTTCATTGACTATTTTCGTCGAGATTTTGTGCCAGTTTTCGTACATTGTCTCGGTTTTCATACAGTTGAAAATGGAGCATCATCTTGTGGCCAGAAGTGGGATTTTTTTTATTTTGATTCTCTTGCTGATTGACTGTCTTCCATATGCCAACAAAAGTCTTCAATAAAGGTAAAGGTGATATTAAATGTTCATTTATCCATTTCATTAGTCATTTATATTTATTTCTCATTGTTTTCTGTATTTAAAATATAGTTATTCTTTATAAAATGTATTTTTGTTAATATTTTTGGGTGTCTGGACAGATTAATTGGATTTACATTATTTCTTATGGGAAACATTGCTTCAGTTTTCATACATTCGGTTTTAGTCAGATTTTTTCGAACGGATTAATCACGAAAACCGAGGTTCCACTGTATAGGTTACTGGCAAAATAGATGGAAAAACAAGAGGCTGTACTGTGTTGATGGATTATATCTCTCTGTTGCAGGGATGTCACTCCCAAGAAAAACATAATAACACTGGAAACAGCCACACTGTTAACTCGCACATCAATGGCAAGTGGGAAGAGGCGCGTAGAACAAAATCCATGTAAAATCCATGCAAAATATAGGCAAGCCAGTTAACAAATGCTGGAAAGCAATGAGCACAAATGCTCGAAGCCTAACCACAAAGTTCCCGACCTGGAAGCCCTAATGGTGGAAACGGACTTGGACATTGTGACCATTGCAGAAACATCGTTTAATGAGTTACATGAATGGGAGATAGCCATAGCTGGCTATAATTTATTTAGGAGAGATACAGAAGAATGAAAAGAGGAGGAGTAGAGCTATATCTGAAAAGCAATATTAAAGCTGATCAAATGCAGGGGACGTGGGGAAAAGAAGAAGCACTGTGGATTGTGTTGGAAAGAGGAGTTGGCACTATTATCCATACGGGTGTAGTCTACAGGCCTCCAACTCAAACTGAAGAAATTGATAGAGATTTGATTATTAATATTATAAAGGTAGCCATGAAGGAGGAAGTGATCCTATTGGGTGGCTTTAATCTACCCGATGTGGATTGGAGTATTCCTTCTGCAAATCTGGAAAGACGTAAAAAAATTGTGGATGCCTTCCAAGTTGCATTGCTTAGACAAAAGGTGATGGAACCAACCAGGGAAAGTTTGTTGCTGGATTTAGTACTCACCAACGGAGATAGCATGTGGGTGTCTGAGTGGGTGCCCATTTGAGCAGCAGTGATCATCAAACGGTGTGGCTTGAGATAAAAGCCAAGGCAGAGTCCAATCATGGGAAGCTCAAGGTCCTAGACTTCAAAAACGCTACCTTCAGTAAAATGGCAAAGTGCCTGAAAGAGGAGTTGGCAGGGTGGGAGGAGGTGGGGGAAGTGGAACTAAACTAAAGGAGCAACAGATCGATATGTAAGGAAATGAAATAAATACAAGAGGAAAAGGAAATATATTTGGTTCTCCAAAGAAGTTGCTACACAAATAAAGGCAAAAAACATAGCTTTCACAAAATTCAGAAGTTCGCAAACAGAGGAACACAGAAAAGAATACAGGATAAAGCTAAAAGAAACAAAAAGAGAAATAAGGATAGCAAAATCTAAGGCAGAAGAAAAGATGGCTAAAGATCTAAAGTGTGATGACAAAACGTTTTTCAGGTATATTCAAGAGAAGAGGAAGATCAGAGGTGGAATTGCAAGACTCAAAAGTGCCGATAATGGATTCATGGAAAGTGGCATTGAAAAAGTGAAAATGATAAACAAATGCTTCTGTTCTGTTTTTACTAAAGAAAATCCTGGTGAAGGACCACCTATGATTCACAAATATACATATTGAAATGATGAAGATATCACATCATTCACAGAAGATGATGTGTTTGAACAGCTTGCAAAACTGAAAGTGAACAAGGCCATTGGACCGGATGGGATACATCCCAGGATACTGAAAGTTCTCAGAGAGGTTCTGGCAGGGCCTTTAAAGGGTGTTTTTAATAGATCGTTAGAGACAGAAGAAGTTCCACTGGACTGGAGAAGGGCTGATCTGGTACCTCTTCACAAAAGTGGTAATAGGGAAGAAGTGGCAAACTACAGGCCAGTAAGCCTTACCTCAGTGGCGGGAAAAGTAATGGAGGTGCACCTGAAAGAGAGAATAGTGGACTTTCTCGAAACCAATAGGATACATGGTTTTACCAAAGGACTATCATGCCAAACAAATGTGATTGAGTTCTTTGACTGAGTGACTAGAGAACTGGATCTAGGGCATGTGATGGATGTGATCTACCTAGATTTCAGCAAAGCCTTTGATACTGTTCCTTATAGGAGGCTTATCAATAAACTGAACAGCCTGGGGATGGGTCCCAAGGTGGTGAACTGAGTCAGAAATTGGTTGACTGATAGATGACAGAAGGTGATGGTAAATGGAACTCACTCAGATGAAAGGAAGGTGATTAGAGGCGTGCCCCAAGGATCGGTCCTGGGACTGGTACTGTTCAATGTATTTGTGAGTGATATTGCTGAAGGACTGAATGGAAAAGTCCTTCTCTTTGCAGATGACACAAAAATTTGCAACAGAGTGGACTCCCCTGAGGAAATGGATAACATGATGAAAGATCTACAAAAGCTGGAAGAATGGTCTAATGCTTGTCAGTTAAGATTTAATGCGTAGAAGTGCAGTGTCATGCACTTGGGATGCAGAAATCCAAGAAAATTCCATGCGATAGGAGGTGAGAGTTTGGTGTACATGGACTAGGAGAAGGACCTCACAGTGATTGCTTCTGAGGATCTCAAGGTAGTGAAACAGCAAGACAAAGCAGTGACAAGGGCAGCTCAAGGCAATCTGCTGCCTGAAGCGAGAGACTGAACTGAATCAAAAAGTCAATTAGATAATGTGGAGGAAATAAAAAGATGTTTGCATACCACAGGACTAAAAGAAAGAACGAGAACCATTGCACAGTTTATAACACCAAATTATAACTCATTTTTATTTTGTTGTTATAAACTTTTGCATTCACAGAACCCGCTCCCTCAATAACGGGTGCAGAGCAGAACTAGGACATCCACTCACAAAACTCGATATCTAATTTAAAAAATAAATCTGATTCTGGCCATCTCACTAACAAACATTCTCCTGTACTAGGCATATTGTGAACAAACA